>JARHVA010002516.1:1022500-1677500 GCA_037957365.1 Torreya grandis
TATTAGTATGAATAGCATGTTTTGTGATAGTTAGTAGGACTTTATGTATGCATCCATACAACCCCTAAGAGTATAACGATTGCTAGGATAGAATATCATATGTTTTATAGGAACTATGACTTGCTTGGTTATATCTAGTTGCTTGAATATAAGTTTATGTTTCCATGTATTTATGACTGTTTATAGAAAACTAGTAGTTATGTCTTAGAATACTAGCCTATGGTAATATGGGATATCATAGGGTGTAGTATGTTTGGAAATTAATTATGTTAATTGAAATCTATAGTTAAATGTTTATTTTACCTGGGTGGTATATATTGTAGTCATTATTTCTAGTATGGAATAGATAATAATGTAAGATTCATTCATACATTTGAAAAAATAAATGTATTCTTTGATTACTCCTATATTTAGCAAGCTATATAATTATGAGTAGGATGTAATTTGAGTAGATCTTGTGGTTAAAATTATGTTTGACCAATCTCACTTTGTTGATACTGAGAAAGGAGTGAGACGGACTTCACTGGCTTACTAACATCACAATGCTAGATGAAAGTAATCCGATCAAGTGGTGTGTATGAATTTGATTGATCTATAGATCATTATAATTTATTATAATTAAAAATTTAGCTAAAGTATGTTTAGTGAGACAATATCATTTCATGAGTATTAATTACATGTTTGTGTGATATATTGTAATAGAATGAGTTTTCTACGATACATTGCATGTTTAATTTTAGAAATCATACATCACATGGGTACTTGCTTATCTCTCTAGATTCTCGCACCATCACTATCTACTCATCCATGAAAGGAGAGCCATTTTATGATGAGATTAGTTTAGGGGATCATTGGTTCGTGGTTAGTGTGGAAAAGTGATCGGATGATGCTCTCCCTCCCCATAGTAGTAATACTTTTGAGATGACACTTGAGATTGCCACATATACTTGAGTTTGGGAACTATGATCTAGGGGAACCATTTATCTTATTTATGTATATTGTATTATATTATATTTATTGTTGGAAACTTTAACACAAAGATTTTTAATTACCTATTACTGTGGATTGAAAACAATGGTTATATGTTATACCAACAATGGTTGGCTATTCGTAATTCCTATCTATGTTTGTATTATGATGTGTTTCACATATTGATAGTGATCAGTGACTATTATATAACATGCATTTATTTGCTATTATCATACTTAGAATATTTTGTATGATCACTGCTTATATTCTCATGGTGTAATCTATTTATTGTACATATGTTTAATTGATTTTTTTTCACGTATTTCTAGTTAGCACCCATCAAGGTTGTTACACTAGTTACCCAATAGGGAGATGATAATTATATTAAAAGATGTGTACCAGATTCTATGATTGTCGATCTCTAGGAAGCAAGTTATAATGTAGGAGGTTATAATTCCTAGGGCCATACATTGGGCTTCTAGATGTCATAGCATTTGGGACCCATCGTGTAGGGAGTCTCAGTGATATATTGTTGACCTTGATTGTGAATGTCGAGGTTCTACAACTACATAAGTTCATAGCTATTTGTTTATCTTCACTTATGGCTATAGATAGGAGTGGAGTTTTGATTTCCTATAGGATACACAAGATAGTGTAGGATATCAAGGAGTATGGCACTATGTACTCTTAGGGTCATATGATGTTAGCTCACATGTATAGGGATCTATATTATTTTACACAAGAGATGTGCGGTGGAGGTATAAAAGCATTGATTTCATTACATTATTGGGCATATGAACATATAGCCATGAGCAAGCTAGTGGCACATGCACATGATGGATGGGCTCATCCATAGTTGTTTGTAGAGAGATAGATAGGTATAGGTCATGCACCTAGGAGGAACACTATGCAGTATCAACAATTCTTAGATAGTTTGATAGCGGGAATATTATTTGGAGATCTTATAGGGGATACAAGGGGTGGCCTAAGGATAGTACTTAGTTGAAGTAGATTCACGTGATTTTTTGGCTACATGACCCTTAGGACAACATATATGAGCAGATCACATGACAATTCAATGTGGTGCAGGATGTGCCCCCAACACTTGTGATATGGTTGAGGAATTTTTGGGCTCCTAAAAGACTAGGTAGTATATTGAGGCCATCTATTACCAATTTAGCTCCTATTTTATTACCAAATCAAGACCTTGATATTGATATACCAAATATAGTTGATGTGGGAGTGATTGAGGTTTACACAACTTGGTAGAGTGACCATAGATGCACACCTCTATTTTCAAGAGGTGGGATGATTGTAGAGGATATATTAGATGTAGATCCCCTGAGGGATATTGATGGTAAGTTAATATAACATGTTTTTATCTTCTATGTAAAGTTGATTACATCTTTACATGACGAGGAATCTTATGAACTGTGTGGACATTTGTAGGTTCAAGGGATGATGAGTTTTGGGAGATCACCATTGAGTCGACACTTTATGAATTAACATGGCATATTCCTAATGATGTCATAGAGGATAGATTGGTGGAGAGGGCCACCAATGTGGCTGGGGTACATGCCCATTTATTTGATCAAGAGATGATAGTTACCATGGCATACATGCAAGCAACAATGGATAGAGATGAGACATGTGCTGAGTTGCATAAGTGTACCATGCTCATACCTGATGTTCTAGGTGGAGCTAGTAGTCAAATAGTAAATGACCACACACATCTTTAGTGAGAGCATGTTGAGTGTATGGTTGAGTTATGCATGTATCATGAGAGAGAGAGAGAGAGAGAGAGAGAGAGAGAGAGAGAGAGAGAGAGAGAGAGAGAGAGAGAGAGAGAGAGAGAGAGAGAGAGAGAGAGAGAGAGAGAGAGAGAGAGTAAATGAAGTCATCAATCTAGGTCACGTAGAGATAGCAAGGCCTCTAGTTTTAACTTTGATATATTTGAGAGTGAGAGTGAGGGAGTTGGTCCCAGTAGTCATGTTCGCATCATTGAGTGATGGACTATGTTTATATTGAAACTATATTTTGAGTTATATATATGGGTGTTTGTTGTTTAAATTATCACCATGTGTATTGGTAAATAGATCTTGTTAGATGGTATGTGATTAATTGGTTTGTTTGTTTGAAATAATGATACAATAAAATTAATGAATTTTATTTGTTTACGCATGTCTAGGCATATGTGTAGTAGATTAGGGTTTATGTATTTGTTGGTATAGGGTTTACTTGTATTTTTTAATTTTTTGTGTATATCATGTGATGGCAGTATGCCCTATCTAAAACTGGATAACATGGAGAACTAATGACCATATTTCTCATGTTGTGTCAGTGTAGAAGGAGACTATGAAACTAGAGTTGCATGTGATGCACTATTAGTGTGTAGATGTGTATACTCCAGTGCAAAAATCTTGATTGGTTGACTTGCTAAAACTTCACTATGAATTATATGATTTCTGGAAAATATCTTGATCAGTGTACGAATTGGAGTTGCGATATGATCTCTATAATTATCTCCATATATCTTTATTGGTGTTTGAACTAAAACTGTGCCCTTAGTTTTGTATTTGTTCCCATCTATCTTAATTGGTGTACGCACTAAAGATACGTTGTGATTTCTATAATTATTTCCATGTATCTTTATTGGTGTTAGCACTGAAATTATGCCTTGGTTTTGTAGTTGTTCCCACATATCTTGATTGGTGTACACACTGGAGCTATATTTTTATCTCTACAAACTGGTTTCCATCATTGCTAAAATTATGGTGTACAAGACTACTCATAAATAGGTGTCTTAGAAGTCACAGGGCTCATACAATGAGTAACTAATGGTTCCTTAAAAGGAATGTCCTGGGATAACTCCATCATAGAGGAGTGTGATCTAAGAGATTATGGAAAATGAGATCTCGATGCCCCCTATGTAAATTCTATGATGCCTCGAATAACATATTGGTCAATGCGAGCTTAAAGTGCATAACAATGACCATTTGAATGTCCATTTATCTTGTGAAAGTAACAATATGGATTATGTGGTACCTGATGCAAATGATGTGGTGGATGATGATGAGTACAAGGAAATGTGAACATCCCCCTATCTAATAGTGTAAGCAAAATATCACGAGGCCCAACCTTATATGAAAACTGCATAACCCTTATGTGTATATCTTGTGTTCTGCTTACTGTAGAAGGTGTTGTGTAGAGTTGCTATTTGCCTTTATTGAGTATCTTTATCGATGGTCTCTATTCTAATAAGTTATTAATTTAAATTGGAGTAGGCTCTTGTACCAGATTAGAAGATAGAGGCTTTGAGGGGTCTATAGCCAAATCTACCTCTAATTGTGTAAATACTAATCCCAACCCTACCTTTAATATTATAGTTGCATTACCTAGATGTTGGAATGATTTTGATGTTTGATATAGTAATCTCTCCTTGAGAGGATAGATTAAACTTCTGGTAAAGATGTACTATACTTCTAAATCTATTGGTTGATAAATCAGCTGGTGCAAACAAGCTTTGAACCTTAGAATGTACTTAGACGTTGCCTCTGTCTCACCTTGATGTAATGAAGGTAACCTCTTGTGTGTGACTAGATGTCTCTTATTATGTATGTAATGCCTAAGAAATATTATCTTTATCTCCTCGTAGGTGTGTAGAGATCCACGAGGGACTGTATGCTGGAACCAATATAGTGTTTCCCCATCTAAGGACTTAAAAAATGATTGTAGTAGAGTCAACTTATTTGTAATATGGACCATGAATTTATAATAAGCTTGAAGGTGCAAGTATGGATCTCCATGCCCATCAAATATAGGTAATATTAGTATTTGAAAGTTGTGTGGCAACCTTGTAGTTGAGACTCTACGTGGAATAGGCTTGCCATGTATAACATTGGCATCAACTCGAGATCGGTATGCTTTGTTCTCCAAAGTGAGATGGTGTACTTATTATTACAAAACACCCACAACATGCATCAAATAAATTAGTACTTGTGAAGGTATATCAACATCATCAAGGTGTTCATTTAATGCTTGAATTTTGTTATTTATCTTAGCCTATGATATATTGTATTGGAAATCTTATTTAGAGAGGATTGGTTTGCTCTCTATAAACTTTGGAGGTGTGATAACTGGGACATGTTTAGAGGGAAATGAGCTACCACCCTCATTTAGGTTAGTTTGAGAAATAATTTTTACTGTAGTAAGGGGGGTTGAGGGAGATTCACTAGTATCTCTTATATTGTTAAGTTGTAAAGAAGTATCACATGCCACTTGAATAGAAGGTAATTTATTCTCAAGTAAATGTAAATTATGAACATAAGAATAAGTGTGTGTATCTTTTTACGTGTGACCTAGTGTTTGGTAGAACAAGAGAGGTAGGTGAGGTAGGAGAAGGACTAAAAGGCATATATTTTATATCGTCTTTATCACAATCACAATAATCATCATTATCCCATGGTTCATCAAAATCAAAATTTAATTCATTTATAGAAGTAAGAGTAGAAGAAGTATCATCGACATCCTCATTAAGAGAGAGGGAAGGGGAATATTATAAATTTTTGCTACTACACAATCTGTCATCAAATGTAGGTTAATGCAAGGCACTAATGTGTGGAATACAAGCATGATTATCACTTTCAATTATGGAATCAAGGATAGGAGAAGTAACAACCATGTTTTCTTTTTGCATATTATGACATATAGGAGAATAGTTAGAGACATGTACATTATCAACTTGTTGTAAAGAATCATTGCATTGAGCTTGGAATGTGAAGGAAGGTGATAAAATAATTTCATCTATCTTAGTTTGTGCATTACTAAAAGGTGTAATATCATTGGTGCTTGATTTTTCAAATGTAACTGTGAAGGGTAAAGAAGATTCATTGTTCCTATCTACTTGAATCATGCAAAGGTGGATTTCATGTATTGTAGTTATATTGATTTAATTTGAATAATGAGGTAACAAAAGTAGTTGAAAAGCTAGGATCACATTGGAATAAAACACTACCAACAAGAGGTTCTTTTGGCATTATATTGTTAGTTTGATTTTGAGGAGTAAGAGAAGAGTGAGAGGAAAGAGAAGATGTTGTATTTAATATATCCTTGTGAATATTCATTTTCATTGTCATACTCATAGTAATCCTCATATCCATCATTATAACAATAGTCATCAACATCATTATAAATGAAGTCATTATTATGCTCTAATGTACACTCTTAAAAATTAGTCCATTCATTGTTATAATCATGAGAGAAATTCAAGAGTGCATTAATTGGATGAGGGGTAGAAGACTTTTTAGATGCCATTTTAAACTTGCCAAAGAAGATAATGTAAACAAGGAATAACAAACACACAAGAGGTGGAATATAATCTAACACAAGTATATGTGCAATGTGAAGAATTTTGAACAAAGTGTGTAATAGAAAATAAGATTTGTAAGAGAAACCCTAATTACTAATATTTGTATGTATAGGGACCTCGTATGTGGATCCAAGGTTTTGATTTAGGGTTATGTTGTAAAAATTTAAATTACATTAAATAAATGAAACCTAAATATAGGATTGATTAAATTAGTTAGATTATGCCAAAAAATTAGAAAATCAGAATTTTGTAAACCTAATTTAATGTACAAAATTTTGAGAAGGTAAACCCTAAAGAAAATTTGGGTTTTAAGTAATATTCAAAGTAAGTCAAGTTCACCAAATGTTTTAACCTTTCAGGGTTTTACTTATGTAAATCCTATGTAGTTAAAGTCTCGAGTATGTTGCTAATTTAGGATAAAAACTATAAATTATTGATTTAATAGAACTTTCTCAAAATAGTAAGTGAGATGAGAAAATGAGCTTATCTGGAGATAAACATAGTTTTACATGTATCAGGGTACTAGAAATGACTAAGCAGACACACATGATATTTCATCTTCTAACTATTTACTGAAATCTAGCTCAGGACAATAGCGACCCTATTAGGACAGTAGTGCCATGTGGTGCTAGTGTCTAATTATGGCACTAATATCCTCCTTGTAGAGACTATCTAAAATTTTTAGGGAAGTTGCAGGAGGCTTTAGAGGTCCTGTATCATTCAGGGGCTTGTTTGTGTCACTATTTTGGCTGAATCTCTTTCAAAACTCTAATAAATACCTACACACATGGAATAATAAATAGATCAAATGAAAAAAGGAAAGAAAATTGGGTTATGGGATGTTACGATCATGTGGAGCATAATCCTTGTTGTCTTGATCGCTGCCTATATTAACTCCAATGTTAGGGGTCTTAGATCGCATGTAGTTCTCCCTTAGGAACGTGCAACATCAACTTGCACAGTATGCTAGAATGATCTTTGCTTAGGCCCTTCTTTGATCAAGTATGCAATGTCTAGGTGTGAACATTGAGTAGTATGCAAAGTATTGAGCTATAATATTGATTGATTTTATATAAATATGTGCCAAAATAGTAAGTGCTAGATGTAAAATGTCTTGTGAGGCTTTTTATATAGAAGGAGATTTGTTTTGAATATAATACCTTGTTTGCTAATTGATAAGTCGTAAAAGAGGGATAAAAAATATAAGAGAAGGGTCACGGAGGGGTTAGGACTCAAATACGAGAGAAAGGGCCCATCAAACACTAGAGCCATAAGTAGACACTAGTGCCATGTGGCATTGCTATCCTAAAAATGATGCTAATCTCTTAAGACTTAAAATAGAGCTAAAATCAGGTAAAATAGGCTCGAGACCCATGTGACTGGGACAATGTGACTTATGACTACTGGGAGTGTCACAAACAAGGAAAAATAAGGCATAAGAAAGATCAAAAGACTCAGAATGATCACACAAATAAGGCTATAATCATCGCTAAGATCTTCATGTGAAAGAGCAACAAAAGACATAGTACTTGTAGTTGTTTGACCAAATTAGGATATTTACAATCTTAACTCTTATTCTCATACAAGAGTTTCTCTTCTTATTTCGATAAGACAATTGCAAAAATGTGTTATCTTGAGTATATAATAAAATCTTTGTTTATTTTTCTTCAAAAGATTTTTTTGAATTTGATACAATGATACAACTAAATTAAAACTACCAATAATTAATTAGAGAGATTTTTTTTTAAAAATTAATAGGGTTATTAATAAATGTGATATATAACATCCAAGATAAGCACCTTAGAATTAGAGGGTCGAGATACTTTTCAAATAAATATAAGATATATATATATACAAATTCATAATATGAGGAATAAGTAAAGAACTCCATCTCATTATAAAGAAAAAAGAGGGCGAAACAAAAACTTTCGTAAGGGTTATCCATCAAATTTAGAGCGGTCGGGGAGGGATAAGTGTACATGCAACAAATGAGAGCATTGCATTGAGAGTGGATACATGTCTGATAAAAACAATGGACAGCTGAAGTATTACTATAAATGTTTGATATGTAGAACAAACACGCTGATCGTTCACCGCTGACATAACATGTTAGATGGCAGAAACGTAACATCCCTGGGCGATAAACGTCGTTTTAGCAATTCATGGAGAGAGAATGTAAGACAAAATAACATTTAGTGTTAAAGAGAGAGAATGTAAGACAAGATAACATTTAGTGTTAAAGAGAGATAATGTAACAGTAACATTTGATGCTAAGGTTCGGCTCACCTCCCTCCATAGGAGTTGCAATTGCAATTTGCCTCCCGCAACGGTTTCCATTTTCCTTTGTTCGCTTCTCCATGCTAATTTCGCACTTACGTTACACGATTTTAAGCCCCCTGCTTCGATTTCCCTTGCACTTTGAAGCATTTTCATGCGTTCTTCGTCAAATTTGCCTCACTATTGCTTCGGATTCGGCTTCGTCATCCCCCCCCTTCCGCCCCCCCTTCTTTTGTCTCATTTTGATACCCGTTTTGGTGTACAGATGATAATATAGGGGTTTGCACTCATCGACTCCACCGGTGTGTTGCGTGGGGGGGTTATAGGGCTCCGCTTGGGGTTACGAGTTATTTAATTGCTGTTTTTCTTTGGGAATTTGGATTCGGAAGTGTTATTTTTTTGGCGGAATTTTGGTGTTGCAAGGATTGAAGGATTTTGCCCGAGAAATAGGCGGCAATATTTTCAAGGTATGCGATTTTTATGGCTTTTGTCTTTAATTCGTTTTTGGAAATTTTGAATTGTTGTTGATTTAAATCTCTACGCTGTACGTTTGGGGTTTTCTCTCATTTTCACGTCGTAATTTTTATGAAGACGTATGAAAAGCCGCTGTCGAGAATTTTGGCTGCAATATTTATGGAGATTGTCTGAAATTCTGAGTCGGGATATGGAAATTTGATCGAATTGCGTGCGACAAAGAGTTGTTTCTGTTTCTGTTAGCAAGATTATTTTTTAATGTTTATTTAATGGCTATATTGAAGAAAGGATCTAGGGTTTGGAGGGTTAGTAGAGAGAGCAGTTCATGCAGTGACGAGGACAGTCATCCGCATGATGAGGAGGCAGATTCATCAGATTCATGTGAAGGCTCCGATGTTGAAGAGATAGGTAGTGAGTTGTGCAGAGTCGGGGAGCACAAGTGTAATATACCTTACGAGCTTTTTGATCTACCAGACTTGAGGCCTATATTGTCTCTGGATGCGTGGAATTATTGCCTTACTGATGAAGAGCGGTTCAGTCTTTCGGCTTATCTTCCGGATATGGACCAGCAGACTTTTATGCATACTTTAAAGCAGTTATTGGCAGGGGAAAATTTTCATTTTGGCAGCCCTCTGTTTGAACTTTTTGACATGTTGAAAGGGGGCCTCTGTCAGCCAGAGGTGTCCCGCTACCGGGAAGGTTTGGAGTATTTGCAGAGGAAAGAACATTATCACTTCCTGAGAAAATATCAGAATAGTATGGTTAAAAATCTTATGGAGATGAGGGAAACTTGGGAACATTGCGGAAACCTAGGTGTCGAGGAGAGACTTCACATGCGGAGTTCATGGAAGAATCGAAAGGCACTGGCTGAAGGTGAGTCACATTCTTTGTCACAAAGGCATTCAGAGCAAATGTTGGAATCTTTGCAGAAGGGAAGGCCAGGAAAACTGTCAGCCCGGTCGAGCAAATGGCCAAATCTTGCCAAGGATGACGACATGTTGGAGGCGGATCCTTCTCTGCCTAAAGGAAAGCGACTAGGTACCAAATATGATGGCCAATATTCATTGGCTGGAAAGTTGCTTCCTAAGGGTCAATTGCACAACCACTCATTAGGATTAGACGGGATTGATAAAATGGGGAAGCGAGCCCCAAAAGGAATTCTGAAAATGGCTCCAAAATGCAGTATGAGGAAGAACAGGCAGACTGAAATGCACCTTGAAAGTGATCAGGAGACAACATTTTCAGAAATGCAGAATTTGAGGACAAAATATAAATCCTCATCCGCACTCGTGCATATCAACAAATGTGAAGTGGATGATCTTGTTGAAGAGATACCGTTTACTATGCGGAAGACTAGAAGCAGGACAAGAATCAATGGCTTAGAAATGACTTTCAATAACATGAAAGGACACCCTTCTTGGGATTATTTGAATGAAAATTCAGGTCCAGGGAAAAATACTTTAGAACATTGCAGAAAATTGGGAAAAATAAAGGAGCAAGAAATATCAGAGGGGGTGTGTGTGCAGGAGGCCCCAAATTTTAGTGAAAACATTGGACGATGCAAGGAAGAAACCTATCTTGCAGAAGGAAACAACACCCTGAAAAATTCTAAAAAAAGGAGAGAAAAGGCAAAGATACTGGCAGAGCATTGGAGAGGACAGCTGCAAGAAAAGCCAAGGGAAAGATCAAGTATGATATCTTCTAAATATTTGAGGAAATATCCTCAAGAGAGAGGAATGTTTGATGTTTCTTCGTATGCTGAGGGTCTGGGACAAGAATCAGACAAAAAAAAAAGAAATCTTATTGATTATCATAAAAAGCCAACAAAGCAGTACCGGGAAACATTTGATCAGGATATTAGTGCAAGTGAGCAACGGCTGTTGTCTTTTGGGCATGAAGTGATCCTTGATGACAAAGAGCTAGATGATAAAGAACAAAAAGTATGTGAAGATAAAGAAGGGAAAGAAGAATGTAATAAAATCTTGGAGCAACTGAAAAAAATGAACATGGAGATCAATCAATCGTCAAAAGGCTTTGTCAGATTTACAGTAAAGCAAAATATTCCAGTTGATAAACACAAGCCAGAGCATCAGTCAGAGTGCCTTGGAGATCAGTCAGAGCTTGTTGGGAATCGAAGATATGCATCGGGCATTATTTTGTCTCTGGATAACTTAAAACGATCTCATGAAGGGAAGAAAAATAAAAGAAAGAAAAGACAAATTGATGAAGTAATGACCTTTGATCTAGAGAAGACACCAGAAGAATCTTCAAGTCTGGATAGCCCTAAAAAAGGCATGGAGACTCCTCAAGGATATGAATGGGCAATCAAGGGATCAGAAAAAAGTGAGACGGAAGAAACTTTTGTACCACAAACAGAAGAATCTGAGGATATGGCCACATTTGGTGACATTGATGCAAAACCTGTCTTAAACGTGCATAATGTTGCTCTAACAAGCTTATGCCACCAATCGGGTGAAGTTACAATACTGCAGAAGAAAACTAAGAAAAACATAGAAGAGAGTATCAATGTCCTTAACATTGGTGCATCAAATAGATCACATGGTGATGCTCAGTGTACTTTGGGCAAGCAAGCAGAAGGAGGAGAGCAACTGATGGACATGGATAAGAGGACTTCAAAGGAAGATGCTGACATCCTTATTGGGGTGACGGAATCAAATGGGCTGCACAATTCTCAACTTAGTCAATCCCAGCAAGTGGGTGGACTAAAGCCCTTGAAGAAAGGGGCTAAGAAGAAGTTGAAGGACTCTAAAATCCTTGATGCGATGGCCGAGTCCAATGAAATTCAGGTTTGTCCTCAGTCCACTATGTATTTGGAGTCAGATGGATGCATGGCCACAAATACAAAAGCTAAGAAAGTGAAGACCGATTCTACAGCTGTTGATGGGATGGCAGAGTCAAATGCACTGCAGTGTAATGATTCTCCCAGTTTGTGCCAGCAGTCAGATGAAGGCAGACCTGGGATAAAACTAATTAGGAAGAAGACGGATGATACTACTGGATCCTTACTGTCCTTATCTTCGAAGCAAGCTAGCATAGCTGATAAAGTAATATCAGATGCTAGGGCCTCAAAGAAGCCCTCTGCTCTTGTTATGCCTCCTGTTGTTTCTAGTTTCTCATTCTCTGTCATACATTTCCTTTCTGCAGTTAGAACAGCTATGCTTTCTCCTTCGGCAGAAGATATTTCAGAGGTGGTAAATCATTCTGAAAAAAGTGACGGGGAGAGAGAGAGCTCAAACCAGGAGGGGCAGCTTACAATATCATGTGGTGGGAAGGTTGAGGAACAAAATTCTGTGATTCCAAACCACACTCTTAATGGCCAGGCTGACAAGTGCATGGAAGGTTCAATTGCAAGTCATTTAGAACGTGAAAGACAAGCTACTCCATATTCTATTCCTTTCCTAGAGATTGTGAAGCGGGTGCAGATGAATTCAGGGGATCCCTGTGTCCTTGAAATACAAGAGCCACTGCAGGACCTAGTCCGTGGGGCCTTGAAAATTTTTGCCTCAAAGACAGCGCCTCAAGGAGTTAAAGGTTGGAAGCCCCTTGCAGTATATGACAAATCCACCAGGAGTTGGTCGTGGATTGGTCCAGTATATTCTAGCTCACCACGACACGAGTCCCTTGAAGTCCAAACTTCTTCTGAAGCATGGGGTATTTCTCAGAAGTTGCTTCTGAAATTGGTTGAGGCATTTGCAAATTGGCTGAAGAATGGGCAAGAAACTCTTCAGCAAATTGTCCTTTTGCCTTCTCCACCACCACTATCAATGCTGACGTGTCTAGATGAGAAGGAAAGATTTCGGGACCTGAGAGCTCAGAAGAGTTCAATTACTATCACTCCAAGCTCTCCTGACATGAGATCCTATTTCCGTAAAGAGGAAGTTCTTCGATATTCGGTTCCAGATAGGGCCTTTGCTTACACTGCTGCAGATGGGAGGAAAGCAGTTGTTGCTCCATTGAGGAGATGTGGTGGCAAGCCTACCTCAAAGGCTCGGGACCATTTTATGCTTAAGCCTGATAGGCCGCCTCATGTGACAATACTGTGTCTTGTCAGAGATTCGGCTGCTAGATTGCCTGGGAGTATTGGCACAAGGGCAGATGTTTGTACGCTTATTCGGGATTCCCAGTACATTGTAGAAGATGTATCAGATGCACAAGTTAACCAGGTCGTTAGTGGAGCTTTGGATCGTTTACATTACGAGCGTGATCCTTGTGTGCAGTTTGATGGAGAGAGAAAGTTGTGGGTTTACCTACATACTGAAAGAAACGAAGAAGATTTTGAAGATGATGGGACATCTTCGACAAAGAGATGGAAAAGGCAAAAGAAGGAAAATGTTGATAACTCTGCCCTTGGGCCTTGTAACGATAGTACTTATCATTGCGGGGACGACCGGGATGCTTGTGGTTCAGGCCTTGGTTTCGATTTTTGCTCACCTGATTATAATGGTGACTCTTCATCTATATATTCTGGTGGGAAAGCAGAACTTGTGTACAATAGGAATGGTTCATTAACTAGTCCTCGTGTTCTTAGAAGTTTCAATGTATCAAATATAGAAGATGGTGTGGTACCATTTATAGAACTTCCTCCGTCCATACACACAATTCCTGGTAGTATGCGTGAAAGTCATCTGATGGGATGGGAGGTTCTTGGACTAAATCCATTGGGACATGGATCAAATCTTCAATCGCAAGAGCACATATCCAATGGAGATTTTGTTAATGACACCTTTAGCAAAGAGAGACCCACTGAACTCTTAAGTACCAGCTTGATATGAAGATTCAAATGATCATTTTCAGAGTTTCCGAACTTGGAAACATATTTGGGATGCTCAAGGTATATTTGCTCTCTGTTGTATCTATGTTTCGCAGAGTCTTCATATTTGCTTTTATCACAAATTTTTCTTTTGGCATGACCTAATTATGTTAAGTTCATGGTCATATGATAGATTTATGAACTTTTAGATGGCTGTCTATAGCTGTGTGGTAGGATAATATAAAATTCAAACAGAGATAATGCTTATCTCATTTTGAAGTTGAACAAGTATAGGTTCTGAAGATATAGCTCTAGGAGTTCCTCTTTTGTTATAAACGAGTTAGTGAAAAGAATAGTATACAGTCAAGAAACTGAGGCATGGAGCATTCTTTTAACATTTACATTCAGGATTTATACAATTGTTAGAGCTACTGTGGGTAAACACGAGCATATGGTTAAAAAGGAGAATACAATTCATGTGCTTATATGAACATTGCATTGACATTAATACAAAAAAAATGTATAATATCCCCAATACAATTGCCAATTCAATCGTTGAATAAAATCGCCAATAATCAGCGCTCCAATGCCGAACACCATCAAATCGTTGATCACCAGCAGCACTATGCAATTGCAGCTCATAAGAGTAGCGCCAAAACAAAACAGCAGTCATTAATTAATGAAATTTTAGCCTTTGAAATTAAAATCACCAGCTATAAGGAAATCGCTGGAAAGGAGGAGTGCCACACTAGAAGGGAATTAATAATTAATTTATTAATAAAACACCATTCATCAAAAGGAAATATTAAGGGACGGCACTTGGGAAGACATACCCCTTGGGAAAAGACATTTGGAGGAGACATATCTTTTGATGAAAGGTTATGGAGGTATTTATAATCAGCCCATGGAAGGAGCATTCAATCATGTATTCAAATAAATAACCATGTATAAACAACAACTTGACATCGCTCTTAAGGACGAAACCTTTTAATTGTGTAATCTGATTTCAAGGACGAAAACCCTTTTTATCACTATAACACAGGATGAAACCCCTTGAGGATTTATATTTTATCATTAATACAATTACATTTTATTATTTAAATTATTATTTTTTATAGTGCAAATTTATATTTATAAAATATTATCTCAAAAGGAATTTTGAGGAATCCAAATTACTGTATAATATTCCGAGTTGGAATATTATAGTGGTGTCAGAGTTGTTTTCTTGCCAACCTGTGAACCATGGGGTCACTACACAAGGATATTGTGGCCAAATTTGATCAATACAAAACTCTTTCAACAAAGATTCAAAAAGCAATCCCTTTTTCAGACTTTATGGAGTTGAGTGAGTCACGGAATGGAACAGGGCACTATGAAGAAGTGTGGTCGAATGAAGGGAAGAAAGAGTGAAGATATGTACTCCAAAACCCTATGCATTAAAAATCTAGAAGTCAATGAAGGCAATCAAACTGTAGTTGTTAATCTTGGAAATGCTGCACTTGAAGACAATGAATTAGAGACAAATTGCCCAAAGCCATCCACAACAAAAGATGAACTGTAAGCTGATTCCATGCTTGCTTCGTCTTCTTGAGGGGCTCAAGAGGTATTAGAAGAGATAAACTATGATGATGGGCTATTGAAGGATGTTGATGAATGGCATATAGTTAGAAAGGAAACTGAAAAGTATTTATGTATTCCTTTGTTTGAAATATTTATGCATAAAGTTGGTGATCAGGAATACAAGCAACAAGCATTCTACTTGCAGTGGAATGGACCAAGTGCACATGGTTCATTATCACGATGGGTTAAAGATATTGAAGATGAAACACCTCATAATGATATTCATCCTATCATCAAGAGGCATGCCAAGGTGAAATCCTTGGATTACATAGAAATAATGAAGCTTGAAATAGAATGTATGAAGTTGAATCTATCAGCTCTTGAAAGGGACAGAGCTCTACTTTCTATTGGTCGTGACCCTTCTACTATTGATCCTAACAGGATTTTAAAACCCTCATATGTGGTCTAGTTACGTAAAGCTGCACAAAGTCTAGGATTGTTAAGCGAGTTTGTTTCCGAGGACAAGAAGTTATCAGTGATTGGTCTGGAGACACAAACAAAAGATGGTTTTGACTTTTGGAATGTAAATGGTTTTGAAGATCAATGTGTTGATCTTAAGTGTGAAGTTCATGTTGAAAATAAACAAATAAAAACACAGATTCTAAAAGCACTGCTCAAAGATTGCCCAAGCTTTTAGTTTGCTATAACTGTGCTAGAAAGGTATGTACTGCATGCACGGCAGGGAAGGGTAGTGCATTGCTTGCAAACAATGGTTCACTTAATGCAACAAGCACCAGGATTGTTCCTAGCCAAGGTGGATCCAGTCATGGTGGTGATTTTACTTTCCATTCATCGGCTGCAGATAAAGTCCTTTGCAAAACACGCTGTCCATAAATTATTCTAGATGCTCTTCTTTTGGACTGTGTCAAAGTTCTCATTATTTTGCGGCAAAGGGCTTGTGTGAAGTGTGCAACTTCAAAAGCTTTACAACAGGTGGTAGGATATAACTCAGGATATTCTAGTGTGGACCTTGGAAAACAAAATGAGGATTTTGAGGGAACTAGAAAAGACCAAAGTGGGTTGCATACTTTGTTTAAAGAAGACATTCCACTTTCTATTTTAGAGGACTGGACAAGGCCCTTGTTGAAAGACTCCACTTTACATCTACCACCTAAAAATGATTATATTCCAGAGCATTATTGTACAACAAACTTAATTGGCTTTCATACCAAGCAGATGTGGCTCCATTAAGTAGCAGAATTTGTGAGACTGGAACATGCATTTTGAAAATTGTGATATATGGTTTGAGCGAAAAGCTACCATTTTTAGTTCAGGCCATAGAGGAAAGTTTTGATTTTGTATGAGAGAACATGGAAAGGAGTTGCAAAAATGCTAGCATGGAATCTAAAATGCACTCACAATATTTGAGTGAACTGTCAAACATTGATAACAAGCTTTCTTGCTTCCTTTCATTGTCTCTTCCAGACATGACAACATTAATCTCATGTCTGTTTAGGTTCATCAATATCATAGGTCTTTTCCATGGTAAACTATTAGAGGCAGATGTTGATAAAATTATAGATTCGTTCGAAGATATTTTTGTATCAGCATTACTTGCACAAGTTCCGGTAGGTTATTAAAAGCTAGGTCTTTTGCATGGAACCCGACAAGTAAAGGACGAAGATGTTAAAAATAAGTCATATGTGAATTCTTCTATTTAGATTATTCTCCAACTAGATTCAGTTTCCATGAGAGCACATGCTATGGCAAACTTGTTTTGGTATATTGTTCACGAGCCATTTTACAAAGTGCTAAGAGCAAAGAAGCAACTGGGATAATCTGTTTGTTGTTCTCCTACAGTCTATCATAGTCATGTGGGATTTTATTTCACCATTAAATCTTCCAAGCATAGCCCACCATATTTACCATAGAGAGTACATACATTCATTGATAATTTACCCCCAATTGTTGAGGAAGGTAAATTGATTCTAGTACCAAAGATTATTCTTGATACCTGTAATGTCCCCATTTTAGGCAGTTGTGGTTTTTGGGTGGTTTAGCCTATTCTAGGGCCTCGTAGGCTAACACAGATGGTTAGAGGCCCCTGTTGGGCGGATATCAGTGTGGTTTCTTCCCCAGGGTTCAATGAGGTTCAAGCTTGGCCATTGCAGAGGTTTCAGAATTTAGTTTCTCATACTATTTATAGTAAGTCATTCAGACGGGGTTACTATTTATAGCAGGGCACTTGAATGTGAAGTGTGGGCAGTGCCGATTCTAGTATTCAGTTGGTTTGGTGAAATAAGGAATTTGCTTAAGTTATAACGTTTAATTATTATTAAAGGTGACTTCAATAATAATTAATAGGTTAATATTATATTTTAACGTTATATTTGCACTTTATGACTTGAGGGGTCTTTAGTCATTTAAAGGGGGCCATTTTATAATTAACTGTTGAGACGCCAATATCAAGGAGATTATTTAATATTTCTAAAGTGCAAATATTATATCATTTTAAAATGATTAAAAGGCAAAAAGGAGGGTATTGACCTCTTGAAGTTTATATAAAGGAGCCAAAAGAGAAATCGAGGGAGGATGGAGTATTTTTGATATTTGTTTGTGATTTTCTTAGCGTTGGAGGAGAGAAACTTAGGGTTTTTGTATTCCAGAGCTTTCTAACCATCGGGAACGAAAACTCTCATTGGTTTCGCAATTTTGAGGCTGTGAAAGACCAGCTGAATCATTGCTTGATTTTGGACTTCATTCAGGGGTTCAATCTGTGCTAGAAGTGAAGAATAAAGCAAGGGTTTGAGGAGTTTGAAGTTTAACAGTTGTAGGTCAGAATATTAAAGAGTTAATCATTGCATATCAAAAGTTGTATGTGCTGCTACAGTACCCGCGCTACAGTGCCATGAACAGTGATGGGGAGAGGGTGCAAGGGTTTTCTACGGTCTTCATCAACAGTGCCATCCATTCCTTCATTTCCAGTCATTATTCAGCTTCATATATTGAGGAATATAACTGCTGTTACAATTCTGAGCAGCCATTTAGGTAAGATCAGTCAAGTATAGTATAAAGGGAATGCATGCCAACTGTTTGTCATAATGTCTATCTGCTGTAGCTTCATATTGGCAAAGGTTCCAGTCACTTAGAGTCATTAAGTTTGCATGCTAAATGGTTGTGAAAATACCTCTCAGCTGTAGATGTCGTTTAAGCAAGTATTGCAAGGAACTTATGAAGTGGAGTTACATGTTAAGTGTTTATTAAAATGTCTCATGGCTGTAGCTACTCGTTTGCATAGGATTTTTGACCTTCATGTGCATTGAGAAGATAAAGACGCTTGATATTTACATTGCATTTTCAGTCATTGGTCTTTTGGTTTTGAAGTTATTATCGCATTATTTGATGAAAGACAAAGCAATCAGCTTTAAGGCATCATCTTCCAGCCAAGGATACTTTGCAAGACAATTGTTTGACAAAATTCCTGAGTGGTCAGAACTGAAAATCAAAGGCCAAAATTGCAAGGGTCTTTACAATACCACGTGGGAAGGTGCAAGGGATTATATATCAAATAAAGCAGAGAGCTTCTTGGCTAATAAAGATTTAGACCTACTAAAGCAAATAATAGATGCATTTTCCCCGATTTCAGAGATGCAACAGTATTCCAACGAAATTGAATTACTTGTGAAGTTGAGTATATCATGGCTACAAAGGGATTATAAATCTAATAGTATCAATGAAGTTGAGATATCTGAAGAAGACTCTGCAGATAAAACATTACTTCCATACAAAATCCTTACATACGTGTTGTTTACAAATAAATCCTCACTTCGTATACTAAAGAACATTGATATGTTGAATGTGCAGGGATGTCTTTATGAATTTGCAATTTTCTATAACTTTGAAAGAGAGAAAAACTTGGATCAACGCAGGGCCACTGAAGGATATGTGTTTGCATTCCATGGAAGTTCTACATGTAATTGGTACTCTATCATAAGGAATGCCTTAAAGGGTTTGAGTAAGACTAAGTACGTGACTGCTGGACATGTACAAGACAATGGCATCTTCCTCTTAATTATCACGAGCTATTTATATTTTGTTGCTACTCTTCGCTGTTGAGTGAAAATGAGAAAATTAAAGATTACAGAATGTTGATTATTTGTGAGATTTGCCCATGGAAAATTAAAGATTACAATTTGGTGGTTCCCAATGAGAATGATGCTGTCATATGGTATTTGATTATTTTCAGTTTTTATGATTCTTCTATTCATAGATTGTCAACAGAGGATGCCATGTGAGAAGGATCTATCAATCTTGAACATCCCAATTTGCAATTGCTTGAGGACAAGCAATTTGAGGAAGGGAGGTTTGTAATATCCCCAATTTAATCGCCAATTCAATCCTTGAATAAAATCACCAATAATCAACGCTCCAATGCTGAACACCATCAAATCGTTAATCACCAGCAGCACTATGCAATTGCAGCCCATAAGAGAAGCGCCAAAACAAAATAATAGTCATTAATTAATGAAATTTCAGCCTTTGAAATTAAAATCACCAGTTATAAGGAAATTGCTGGAAAGGAGCGCCACACTAGAAGGGAATTACTAGTTAATTAATTAATAAAACACCATTCATCAAAAAGAAATATTAAGGGACGCCACCCTTGGGAAGACATACCCCTTGGGAAAAGACATTTGGAGGAGACATCTTTTGATGAAAGGCTATGGAGATATTTATAATCAGCCCTTGGTATGGAAGGAGCATTCAATCATGTATTCAAATAAATAACCATGTACAAGCAGCAGCTTGATATCGCTCTTAAAGACGAAACCCCTTAATTGTGTAATTTGATTTCATGGATGAAAATATTGTCATCACTATAACCCAAGGACGGTTTATATTTTATTATTAATACAATTACATTTTATTATTTTTTCAGTGCAAATCTATATTTATAAAATATTATCTGAAAATGAATTTTGAGGAATCCAAATTACCGTATAATATTCTGAGTTGGAATATTACAAAATGCCATTAGAAATATCATTTGCATGTGGACTAATATAGAGTTCTCATTGGTTGATTATAATTCATAACAAGTTATCAAAGAAAAAACAGCTCATGCATATAAATGAATATGATTTAGTGTGCTTTACTATTCCTTGAGGAAAAGATTGTTGTCTTTGCATACCATGCAAATGTGAGATTGATTGTAACAGACACAACTGTAAGCTCAAATTTCACCCTTCCTTAATCTTTGGACATTTGTTGTTGTATATATTCTAGTTGGGAGGAGTATCTATATGCAATGAGCTAGGATTGCCCTGCAACTATCCTATCTAAAGATCCAGGCTTGGAGAAGGCAAATCAAAGGGAGCCCATTGATACTTAATGAATCAGGATATGACCAACTGGATCCACAAACCTAGCAAGAGGAGCACCCACAACACAATATCAATAGAATGGGTCCAAATACTCTAGGTAATCAACACAATGAAGTAGCTTTAACTAGGTCTCTATTTTGTAAGTAATCTATTGCAATTAAGCAAAGTAAGTAAAGGGGGAAGGGTTAGAAACATATCAAAATGGGCAAGGAGCCATGGTAGGCAAATGGGGGCCTAGGCTACATAAAGTAGATAGATGGCAAGCTCAAACAATCCCATAGCCACACTAAGTATAAGTGTAGAGCAAGCTTAAACAAGGATACACAGATTAATTTACTAAGCAAAAAGCAACGTTTATCTACTAAATGAAAGAGCCAGGGTTAGAATATACATACCTTGATGAAGACTCCATCGAGCCTCAATCTCCCCCTTGCCCAATGGTGCTTTTCAAGAGATTGTTGTGGTTGTGAAGACTTCAAAGGTTGAATCAAGCTCTAGGCTAAAATGACTCCTCCTAATGAATCTCTAAGACTCCACAAGACAAACTTCCTTCAAGACAAGACTCTAAGCAATAACTCCTCCACATATAGATTAGGGAAAATGTGCGAGTGAAAACATAGCGAAATGAGTGTATGTGATCTCTTGGAATGAAAGTGTGACTTGTATTTATAGTGGTCAATGATCCTAATCCATCTCGAAAGTTAAGCCAACACTATCAACTAGCTCGATATAGTTCAAAATGAGTTGGCTGACACATAACGATATTGGCCAGGCTGATTGTAGGATTAGATAGAAAACGGTATTGGCCTGGCTGATTCTGTAGGATAAGATAGAAAACAATATCGGACTAGCTGATGCCATATGACAAGATAGAAAAGGTGCTGAAACAGGGAATATATTTATAAAATAAAAATTTATGTATAAGTTGACATTTACATATGGACATCTAGTTTCTTACACTTTAAGTTATATTTTATACATATACTTTCAGGATGTTTGAGAGTGGTTTCAAACCTGTAGGAGTTATAATCCAAATTTTAGGATTTGGAGGGTCCTACTAGATTTCAGACATAGCCATATTTCAGTGTTTTAGGATTTCGGGGAGACATCATAAGAGTTAAATGGATAGACACTCTAAGGAAGTTGGATTGATAGTAGGACTGATATGATTATGACATGGATAGCAACATCTCTTGCAAAGCACCAAAGCCCTGCCCACCCTTTTCTCGGTGCACCCTTTAAGGTGTGCACTTAGGGCGATTGAAGCTCAATAGGTTGCTGCAAGAGAAAACATTAGTAAATGATAAAAGTGAAAAATATTGTGTATACAGTACCTTCTTGGTTAGTGCTCTTGTTGGATCTTTGAGGATAATATTAATTCACAAATAAGTTGCCCTTGAACATCCCACTGTTGGAAATATTGTCATTGAGTCAAAGGGTAATCGTGAATCTGATTGATGGCAAAGTATTTTGATAAAAGAATTAAATTAAATAAAGAATATTTAATTTGATTGAGGCAATTGATCGTGCAAATAACGATCATATATTTGCGTGGAATCGAAGATAAATTAACTATGTCTAACGGGTTTAAAGAGATAATTACGGTGAAGGTTTCAAGGTAGTTTTAAAGGCTAAAATGGTCGCCAATCTGATATCTAGGAAGTCCCACCTTTGGAAGAAGTTGTGACCATTTGAGTGGACCTTTTCGTTTGAAGAGTCACGACCTTAATTTGTGGCTCTCCGTGGGTTATAAATAAGTGCATAGCGAGTGGCAAATTTGTCTATTCGAAAGTGGTAGAAGTAAAAAAAGCGCAGAAATATTTGAAAGCAGAATTTTGTGAGAATATTGAAAGAAAAAGCCAACAAGTATAAGACAGAGCAGAGCAGCGAAAACACTCAAGTGTAGATCAAATTGGAAGGAGATAAAGTAGTGTTCTATCATCCATTGTGTTAGCAACAAATCAAAAATAGAAGAGTGATTTTTGTGAGAAGGTTGGTGCCTTCGTTTTGAAGAGATTGTTGTCTTTTGCTAAGTTGGTGCTCGGCGAAAGGGGTTGGTGCTCCTGTAGGTTGGTGCCTACAAAATTGATTTTGGGGTTGGTGCTCCAGTAGGTTGGTGCCTACGAATATTTATATTGAGAAAGATTTCTCCGTGGTTTTCTCTCGAAAGGGTTTCCACGTATATTTGGTGTCATTTTGCATTGTGTTATCTTGTGTTGTGATTCGATTGTTTTGAATATCTTAATTGGAATAAGTGATTAAGTGTTAGAAAAGAAAACAATATATAATATGATTCACCCCCCCCTCAATATTAGCCTGTGCTCAACAATTGGTATCAGAGTGGGTTCCTTCATATATAGCTTAACCGCTAGAAGGTAGATCATACAAGCACACATGGTTGGACCACAAGTTCAGGACGGATTTTCCACTAACAAGGCACTATTGTTTGATGGCACAAATTATGCCTTCTGGAGCATAAGAATGAAGACATATCTAATGGCTCTTGGGTTCGATATTTGCCAAGTAGTAGTAACCGGGTACCAAATGCCACAAACGGCACCAACAGACGCCATTGGAAAGAAGGCTAGCGAGAACAATGCTAAAGCAATGAATGCCATCCTATGCGGCCTTTCAGAATCGGAATTCGTAAAAGTCATGCAATGTGATTCTGCAAGAGAGATCTGGGAAAAACTTAAAACTATCTATGAGGATGATAGCAAGGTAAGACAAGCAAAACTCCATGCTCATAGGAGACAATTTGAGAGTTTAAAGATGAAGGAAGAAGAGAACATTGCAGGATACCTGCTCCGGGTTGATGAAATAGTCAATGTTATTCAAGGACTTGGAGAAACCGTGGAAGAGTCTGCAATCGTCCAAAAGGAGCTGAGGTCTTTACTGCTGAGGTTTGATGCGAAAGTCTTTGTTGTTGAAGAAATGAAAGATCTAGGTAAATTAAAGATGGACGAGCTGCACGGAATCCTCACAACGTATGAAATGAGGACTGAATCCGAAAGACCAACAATGTTCAAAGCATCAAAGAAGGAGAAAGTCACGGACCCTGAGCCAAGCGCGAAGAAGATGAAAATGAGGCTCTATTCATTCAAAAGTTGAAGAAAGGTTCGGGCAAATATAAAGGTAAGTTACCATTCAAATATTTTAATTGCGGTAAGACTGGTCATTTTGCAGCTAAGTACCCGGATAAAGACAATAGTGATGAAGAGGAGAGCAAACCAAAATTCAAGAAGGGATTCAAGCAAAATAAAGACAAGAAAAGATTTGAGAAACAAAAGAAAAGCTTATACTCCAAGAGGAACTATAGCTCATCTGAGGAAAGCGGAGCCGGTGATTTTGACAATGACAATGAGGAAACATTGTTCATGACCATAGAAGACAATGCTTCCACAAGTAGAAAAAACTTGGAGGAAGAAGACGAAGGCGAGGTAAATCTCGAAGAGCTTATTTGTGCCTTAGGAGAGATAAAAGATCTTAAGAAAAAGAACATGAAACAAAAGCTTCTGATTTAGAAATATGAAAAAGAGAGTCAGGACTCAGAAGCCAGAATATCACAAGGTCTTGAGGAATCAAAGAAGATAATTGTTGATTTAAAAGTCCAAATCGAAGAGGCAAAGAGAATTGAAAAAGATTTAACGGATCAGCTAAAGAAGAAAGGAGAAGATTGTGAAAGATATGAATCTGAGATTGCTACTTTAAAAAGGGATCTAGAAAAAGTGAACACTAAAATAGCAAGTGACTTGAAATCTGAGAAAAGAACCCAAGTTTTGAATAATTTTTTGGAGAGTCAAAGATCACCATCTAACAAGTCAGGCATTGGGTATGAGAAGGAAAAAGAGAAATCTAAGAGCTATGTTGAAGCTCTTAAGGAACTTGTGAAAAAGGAGACCAAGAAGGAAGAAGGCCAAAATACAAAAAACAGCTCTATTAACAAAGAAAACAAATGAGAACAAAACTTCAGGAGACCACTTGCTCCAAGATATGCAAATAAAACCAGGTTTGGTAATTATTTTGATGGATATTGTTATTATTGCAATCATTTTGGTCATAAGAAATTAGATTGTAGAAAGAGAGCCAAGGATATTGAAGTCAGGAGCAGAAACAAAGGAACCTATGGAGCTTCGAACAAAAGCTACAATTCGTTTGCTCCCCTATCAAACTTGAATGAAGAAGCTAGTCTGTTATAAGTGCAACAACTATGGAGATATAACATGCTATTGTAGAAGTGTTATCAAATCTGTAAGACAAGATCAGAAGTTCAAGGCTCCAGTGATAAAGAAAAGGGAACCAACAAAGACCTGGAAGAAGAAGCAAGAAGAATCCATGATCATTCAAACAACATTCCATGCTAGAGATGAAGGACAACAAAGGTTCATTGATAATGGATGTTCAAGAAAGATGATTGGAGATAAAAGCAAATTTATCTCGTTAAAAAAGGTCAATGAAGGCCGATGAAGTTCAGAGACAACACTATAGCCAGAATAACAGAAAAAGGTACGCTTAGTCTCGATAATGGAAGAACCAAAACAGAGAATGTGTTATATGTGGAAGGGTTAAAGCATAATCTTCTAAGTGTGAGCCAAATATGTGATCAAGGACACACACTCAAGTTCTTTGCTGAAGGTTGCGAGATCAGAAAAAGAGACACGGGAGAGCTAATTGCAGATGTTCACATGACAACAAACAATCTATACATGCTTATAGAAGTCAAAGGAGAGAAGTGTTGTCTGAGTCAAGTTGAAGAAAGTTGGTTTTGGCACAGAAGAATGGGCCATATGAATTTTGATAACCTTGTGAATATTAGCAAGAAGCAAGTTGTAAGGGACATTCCAAAGATAACAAAGCCATCAAGCACGCTTTGTAAGCAATGCTAGCATGGGAAGCAGACTAGGATAAGATTCAGAACGAAGGAATATTCCACCAAAATAATGGGCCATATAAATTTTGATAACCTTGTGAATATTAGCAAGAAGCAAGCTGTAAAGGACATTCCAAAGATAACAAAGCCATCAAGCACGCTTTGTAAGCAATGCTAGCATGGGAAGCAGACTAGGACAAGATTCAGAACGAAGGAATATTCCACCATGAAGAAATTAGAACTCATTCATACAGATTGGTGTGGACCCACGAGAACACAAAGTATACAAGTTGAGGTATTTTATGTTGCTAATTGATGATTACACTAGAATGACATGGGTTGCGTTTTTGAAAGAAAAGTCTGAGGTCTTTAGCAAATTCAAGGCATTTAAAGCATTAATTGAAAATGAAACCAGTTTAAGGATCAAATGCTTAAGGTCAGATAGAGGAGGTGAGTTCATGTCAAATGAATTCATTGAGTTTTGTGAAGACCATGGAATAAAAAGACAGTACTCAGCTGCAAGAACCCCACAACAGAATAGGGTAGTAGAACGAAAGAATAGGACTATCCAAGAAATGGGTCGGACAATGCTAAACAAATCCAAGTTATCAGAGAAATATTGGAGAGAAGCAGTCCACACAATTATATATATCCTAATTAGAGGGCAGATCAGAGTCAATAATGACAAGACCCTATATGAGTTATGCATGGGAAGACTAGCTTCCATCAAATATTTCAAAGTATTTGGAAGTAAGTGCTTTATTAAGAGGACCGAAGATGATTTGTGGAAATTTGACTCAAGATTCCATGAAGGAATTTTTTTGGGATATTCCACCAAAAGCAAGGCCTACAAATGCTACAACAAAAGAACACAAACTATTGTAGAAAGTGCTACCGTTAGAGTAGATGAAACTGGAACTCAAAAAGCAAGTGATTCATTAGACGAACTAGATATCATTGAAGAAGATGTTGAAGTAGAGAAGATGGATGAAGATGAACGGCAAGACACCAAGGCACCATCTCGTTTCGTTCAAAAGAACCATGCCGAAAGCCAAACCATTGGTAATATAGATGCTGGAGTACAGACCAGAAGAAGGATTGTACAAAATTTTGAACAATTAAATTTTTCTTTGTTATTTAAAATACAACGTAAGAATTTTTCAAAAGCAAGCCATGATGAACATTGGATAAAAGCAATGGAAGAAGAGCTAAACCAAATTATGAAGAATGAGACGTGGGAGCTGGTACCCAGATTGAAGGATCAGAATGTGATCTTCACCAAATGGGTATACATGAACAAACTAAATGAGGATGGTCAAGTGACGCGAAACAAGGTTTGATTGGTATTCAAAGGATATGCTCAAATCAAAGGTATTGACTTTGGAGAAACCTTCGCTCCCGTGGCAAGATTAGAGGCAATCATAATGTTTCTTGCCTATGCTGTTTTCAAGAACTTCAAAGTATATCAAATGGATGTAAAAACTTCTTTTCTGAATGGTAAATTAGAAGAGGAAGTGTACATCAAGCAGAGAAGGATTCCTTCTATCAAAAGATAACAAATATATATGCAAATTGAAGAAAGCCTTGTATGGATTGAAGCAAGCCCCCAGAGCTTGGTATTCAAGACTTGACAAGTATCTACAAGACTAGGGATTCAAGAGAGGATTTGCTGACAACAATTTGTACATCAAAACTAAAGGTGTGCATTAGTTAATTGTTGTAGTTTATGTTGATATAATCTTTGGAGTAGATAGTGAGAAGCTGTCCAAAGGATTCGCCGAAGACATGCAAAAAGAATTTGAGATGTCCATGCTTGGTGAGCTATCATTTTTTCTTGGATTGCAAATATTTCAGTCCAGTAAAGGAATATTCATCTCCCAGACCAAGTATGCTAAAGAAATGTTGAAGAAATTTGGAATGGAAAATTGTGCACTGGTTGGCACACCTATGGCTACAGGAAACAAGTTGAGTAAGGATGATGAATTGCCGAATACAAATCAATCCCTCTATAGATCAATGATTGGTAGTCTTTTGTAGATAATGACATCCAGGCCGGATATCATGCAAGCAGTGGGCATGGTAGCACGCTATCAGGCAGATCCTAAAGAAACACATGTGCAAGCGGTGAAGCAAATATTCAAATATCTAAAGGGGACCCTGGACTATGGATTGTGGTATCCTACAGGGAAGAATTTCACTTTGGTAGCATATACAGACTCAGACTGGGTAGGATGCCTAGATGACAAAAAAAGCACAAGCGGAGGAGCATTTTTCCTTGGAGATAACCTAGTGTCTTGGCTAAGTAAAAAATAGACTTTAGTTTCCTTATCCACAACAGAGGCAGAGTACATAGCGGTAGTATTGTGTTGCATTTAGATTCTTTGGATGAAGCAGACCCTTAAAGACATCAAGGTAGAATATGATCATCCAATTTCAATATACTACAATACCAATGTTATCAGCATCTCAAAGAATCCAGTGATGCATTCCAGAACAAAGCACATTCCAATCAGATCCATTTTATGAGAGAGCAAGTTGCAAAACAACAGGTGCAATTGGAATATATTGCCACCTCAAAGCATATAGCAGACATTTTCACCAAGCCACTTAAGGACACATTTGAATACCTACGTGAGAAGTTGGGAGTAATCTCTTTTGCTTCCTGCCACTGAAGGGAAGTATTGATTAAGGGGGAGCTAAGCATTGCATTATCTAGCTCCTGGGTAGTCTCTTTGCCATTGATGTCAAAGGGGGAGAAGTGTGGAAAGAGGGAGTCACAAAAAGAGGGATCTATAGAAAAGATCTCTGACAGAAGAAACAGTACATCAAGGGGAGCAGATTCAGTGCATGGTTGCCATCAATGACGAAGGGGGAGATTATTGGAAATATTGTCATTGATGTCAAAGGGTAATCGTGAATCTTATTGATGGCAAAGTATTTCGATAAAAGAATTAAAGAATATTAAATTTGATTGAGACAATTTATCGTGCAAATAACAATCATATCTTTGTGTGGAATCGAAGATAAATTAACTATGTCTAACAGGCTTAAAGAGATAATTATGGCGAAGGTTTCAAGGCAATTTTTAAGGCTAAAATGGTCCCTAACCTTGGCCGACCTGATTTCTAGGAAGTCGTCCCACCTTTGGGAGAAGTTGTGACCGTTTGAATGGACCTTTTCATTTGAAGAGTCACGACCTTAATTTGTGGCTTTCCGTGGGTTATAAATAAGTGCATAGTGAGTGGCAAATTTGTATGTTTGAAAGTGGTAGAAATAAAAAAAAGAGCAAAAATATTTGATCGCAGAATTTTGTGAGAATATTGAAAGGAAAAACCAACAAGTATAAGGCAGAGCATAGCAGCGAAAACACTCAAGTGTGGATCGAATCGAAAGGAGATAAAGCAATGTTCTATCATCCGTTGTGTTAACAACAAATCAGAGATACAAGAGTGATTCTTGTGAGAAGGTTGGTGCCTTCGTTTTGAAGAGATTGTTGTTACTCGCTGAGTTGTTGCTCGACGAAAGGGGTTGGTGCTCCTGTAGGTTGGTGCCTACAAAATTGTATTTGGGGTTGGTGCTCTAGTAGGTTGGTGCCTACGAATATTTATATTGAGAAAGATTTATCTGTGGTTTTCTCCCGAAAGGGTTTCCACATATATCTGGTGGCACTTTGCATTGTGTTATCTTGCGTTGTGATTCGATTGCTTTGAATATCTTAATTGGAATAAGTGATTAAGTGTTAGAAAAGAAAAGAATATATAATACTGATTCACCCCCCCTCTCAGTATTAGCCAGTGCTCCACAACATTGCTTTTTCAAGGGGTAGCCTGACGATGAGGCTGAGTTTGACGTAAGAGGAAGCAGCCCATAGAAGACTAACTGCAATAAATCAGAGAATAACCCACAAGGAAAAAACTTACACTCTTCCACAAGAATTTAAAATGTGAAAACTCTTTCCTTTGAATCCTTTCATTATAAAGAAGTAAACTTACAGTACTCCATGTCTTTGACAACATCATCTCCTCCTTGTAGATTATAGGAGTTCACATCCTTACATCAGTTTTCTGAAACCAAAAACTGCGATAAATGAAACCACCTATCCTTATCCTCTATCTTCTTATCTTTGTTTTCTGATTCTCCCATTTTTTAATCCTCTGCAACTATTGCCACATTTATCTGTCTTTATAGAATCGTCTCATAAAGAGATAACAAATATAAATGTTGTTTCGTAGAGATTTACTTTTGAATGGTGCCCATGACATTTAATCATTCTAACTATGCAAGCTCCACGTAGTCATAGATGCCCTGCATCAGAGCTGACGGTCTTTCCCTTTTTTGTAGCTTGGCACATATACTTGAGCTTTTGACTATGTAAAATTGATCTATTTCCAAATTTGGAAAATGTCAAGTACATACTATGCCTAGTTTGGATATTTTTCCTCAAATAGTCAGCAACAAAAATTACTTTGAACCAAGCACTTGGATATCTTATTGACACTTGTGGAATTGTGTAAAGCTTCTTTTGGTGGTTGCTTCACTGGAGTTTTGGGAGGCATATGACTTGTGGAAAGGGGAATCGTGTTATGAACAAAGAACCTTAGTTAGATGTGTACTACAAATATCTGACATGAAGTGATGAATTTTTGGTAATTGTGATTAAATTTTTAAGATCAAGCTAACAATGTTAGTCTGTTTTCTTACAAATGAGAAATAACATATTAGATGGCATTTATGGATAATGGCACCTACCACAGACTGAACCAACCACCTATTTGTAGATGGCATAGCTGGATAGTGGTCCATGGAAATGATTGAGCCAACCCAACAAACACTTTTTAGCTTATTGTCAATCTGCATTGGGCAATAGAATTTATAATTTGCATTCTTTCTGTATTCGGTCATTGAAAGAAAATGTTCTTAAAATCATTATTGATTGCAAACCAATATTCAGAATTTTTCTATATCAAAGTGTATAGATTCCTAAAGTGTATAAAGTTTTGTGAAGTTGTAAATTTGATTTTGTATGGTTTTCTAAATGACACAATAAAAATCATAAAAAATGATTACCTCACCCTAGAAGTTGAATGTTCATTGAAATTCAATCCTTATTTGGTTGTTTCCCTAGTTGTTGGATTGCAAACATGATTAACTAAAGCAAGAGAGCTTTTGTTAAGTTTCACATCTTTACCAGTTGGCAACACCATATGAAGTTTGAACATTCGGGCTCCCATAGTTTGCTAGAACTAGCGAATTTCATCTCCAAAAAGCTTATAGGTTTCAAAGCCAAGAATGTTTTTGAAGCATTTTGAATTAGCTTTAGATTCAAATATTTCTCCTAAGTTCTAACATAAGTCATGTTTTGTTAAGGACAGCAATGGTGGGGATACTCATACATATTAATGAATTTTTAGTGGGTGTATAAAAATAGCATAAATCTCTATAGAAGGTAAAGGTCGTGATTTAGGCCATGGCCAATTTAACACCAATTTGGTGTATGAGACCACCTTTGTGGAAGCCCACAAGGGGTTTTCTTTCCATTTACGTTATGTATTGTTCAAACTTTGCACCATTGGGTTTAGAATTCATGATCAAAGCTTGCAAGTAAATCGAACCTTGCCAATTCATCTACGCCAGAGTTTTGACTGTCCATTAATGCAACAACCTACAAGTGGTTTTTTTGATTGAAAACGTGCAATACATTCAATAAATTTAAAGAAAGATTACATTCCCAATCAAAAAGGTGGGTTGAAAGAAATCATACCCCAATTAGAAGCTAAACTAGAAACAAATCACTACCGCAGAGATACATGAACAAATTAGGCAACACCTAAAAACAAGATGCAAGAAAAATCAATGTTTTTTTGAAGAACACATGATTCACTTTGCCTTGAACTGCGGCTTCTTCTCCATGAAGGGATCATCCAACTGTAGTAATTTGGCCTGTCAAGGCCAAATTACTACCCCTACTATTCGAAACTTTCCCAACAACGGTCAATTTCTCTATACGGCTGGTCAAACCGGTGAATTATAGTCTAAAAGCATGAACAAAGGAATATGTAGGCAGTCAAGTATCAAATACAGTCATGATGAAGACCTACAACAATGTTACACAATCAAGTGTGTTCCAAGACAAGACACCTACGAGTTCAAAAGCATATCTCTTACTCACAATGTCACATGTAGTGATAAAGTAAAACTACAGGCCTGTAGGAAGAATAAATTTGTAAGGTGGATAAGAGTGTCATGGAAAAGGTGCAGTTTAAAATCAAGCTACAACCATCCTTAAAGTTAACCTACAGTCCTATAAGTTCACTTACGGATATTAGCATGAGTACAGGTTTACTTTTTCGTATTTTACATCAAGTGTTTTCTTTCCTAAGAGTTTCCTTTCTCAGAATTCTTTCGGGCTAAGTGTGGGAACAATTTCCTCGGACTTTTTGTCCGAGGGAAAAAGTCGGAGGGAAAGGAGATTTCAAAGGACTGTCCGAGGGAAAAAGTCGGAGGGAAAGGAGAGGAGATTTCAAAGGACTTTACGATAAGTCCGAAAGAATTACAATGGACAGTTTGGCGAAGAGAAAGGGTGTTTTACAAGAAACCCAAAGGGTATGTGCCTTTCGGGAAGATTCACTCCAAAAATCCCGAAGGGTATGTACCCTTCGGGAAAACTCAAAATGGAAATTCGAAGGGACAGTTTCAAGTGAAGGACTTTCTAAAATTTTCGAAGGAGACCTTTTACAAAATCCCGAAGGGTAGGTACCCTTTGGGAAAGTTCAAGGGACAAAGTCCGGAGGGTCCCTTTGCGAGGCCAAAAGGACACTTACATTTTTCCCGAAAGGCAGAAAGACCAATTCAAAATTCTGAGGGGCAGTTCCAAAAAACCTGAAGGGTACCTACCCTTTGGAAAATTACATTTACAGGAAACCCGAAAGGTATGTACCCTTTGGAAAAGTCATTGGCAAGAATCTCGAAGGGTACTTGCCCTTCAGGAAGGTTCACTTCAAGGTTTCAAAGGACGTTTTCAAGAAACCCAAAGGGTATGTACCCTTCGGGAATGTCACTTTCCAGAATTCCGAAGGGATGGTTTAATTTTTCGAAGGATCATTTTTGAAAGCCCGAAGGGCTCTTTCTTTCGGAAAGTCCGTAAGACAAAAGCTAGAAGGAACGAATTCCTTTGGACTTTTTGTTCGAAGGAAGAAGGAAAAGACACATGGTTGCGGACAAAAGTCCGAAGGAATTCCTTTGGACAAATTGTCTGAAGGAATTCCTTCGGAAAAGATTGGGAAAGCTCAAAAGCAAAAGTCCAAAGGGTAAGATAATTCCCGCGGACAATTTGTTCGCGGGAAAGCAACCAAGGAAAAGCTATAGACAATTTCCGAGGACATTTTGTCTGCGGGAAATTGACTGACCAAATGCCTGACTCCATATTGGAAAGGAAATACACAGGAAAATAACCAAGGGAAAATTGATGCAAAAAGCCACAAAAAGATAAGGCCGTGAAAAATGCATGCATGGAAGTGAAGACCCTGAGAATAGAAGGCTGAGAAATAACAAGGGTTTAATCTGAATGCATCTTTCACTCATCAAGATCCTTGTCTATGCAAGGGCTATTTATAGTGGATTGGTCAACGCTTTAGTTGACTGTTTGATTGAAATCATGCTCCTCCTTGGTTTTCATGCAATCCAAAGCTTTCAACGTTTCAGGTAGTTCAAACGGAGTTCTCCATCCAAGATGTGGCATAAACTTTGCATGCAAGTGGAGACCATTGGAGGTTGACTGGTCTTGAGTTGGAGTTGACTGGACAAGCTTGTTACACATCTTTGTTTTTCATGCAAACGGGAATATCTCTTCCTCTAGCTCAGCTTTCAAATGAATCAAATGGAGTTCCTTATTTAGAGATTGATGTAGTTTTCCATGCAAAGGAGAAGTGTATTGTTTATTTTAAAAATTAATCTTTCAAACTTGGCTCCACCACTTATTTTCTATGCCAAAGTTTGGAGATGCATGCAGATTTTGTAAAGGGAAAAGATTTTATTGAATATTCTAAGCATTGTAAAAGGGTTAAGTCTTGAGTTAATTAACCAAGACTAACCCTTTCCCTTTTTAGAAACTCCACATAGGCTGTTTTAGATTTTGGAAAAGCTTATTTTTTGGCTTAATCAAGCCATTTAGAGTGGGCCCTGAAGTTGAAAGAAAGAAATTGTAAGTTGGACCAGTGATCAATAAAGAATTTCTGTTCTGAATCTGAGTTTTGGAAAGAAGAATAGTGTGTATTTGATTGTGCATCAGCGTATAAGTGAGATTTTTCTCTTTTTACAGGTCCCTTCCTCACCTATCTTTCTCTATCTCAACCTTTTGTAGGTCATTTGAAGTGGTTTTCAACCCTTCGTCTGAAATATTTATGCTTAAGGACAGAATTATAGATTTCATTTGGTTATATGTGTGCATTGATTTCAGTAACTTCAGAGGATTTGAACAATTCAAGGGCATCACCTCATTAGATAGGATTTCTTTTTTCAGTTTCCTTCTCCCTTTTCACCCCAAGAATAACGGTAGTCAAATTTATTGAAAAATCTAAAGGGATCCAGCCCTCTCTGGAGGTTCTTCTCATCAAAGAGTCACTTACAATATGAGAAGTTCCAGTCGTATCAACTGGAGTGAGGTTGTGCTTGCATACCTTCAAGCAGGGTGCACTCCAGAGTGATAACACCAACCTTGGGCCCCAAATTGCTAACAAAGTTGGGCTTTTAGTTTGATCTATCCGACCAATATTAACAAGTCACTCTTACGAGATCTCTACTCAAGGGCTTCTTATGTACTACCTGGTCGGAAGTCTCTTGGCAAGATTCAAGGTCCTTGTTGACTTGAGTCTTGCTGTTTACAGGTTCCTCTCGATGATTTGAAGCTGATACTATCTCAGGTCCTTCAACATCGGCTTTGATTCCTAATATGCAAAAGCGTCAGGGCTTAACCTGTCTTGAAGACTCATTTTTTCTTGAACTTTCTCTTCCCCTTTGGAATCAGGTTTAGAATTGCTCTGCTCCTTTTTGCCAACTATCAGAAACTCCTCTTTTTTGAACCTCCTTTTCAGCCATCACATTCAGGGGACAGTCCCAGGCAAGGTGACCATGATTGTGGCACATTAAAAACCGAAAAGGGAGGTTCTCATAGTCAAGTGGTTGCTCAAACATATAATTTTTTGGTGATTTTGACCATACTCTTTCAGGTAAGGGTTTACCCACGTCCATTTGAACACAGATCTTGGCATAGCCAATGTTCTTCTTGCTGTAAGTTTCAGAACATATACACATCATCCCTTCCAGGGAGTCACCAATCCTTGAGAGAATGCTCTCTGCTTGCAATTGTATAAAGATGTTAAATAATCTTACCTAAACTGGGCACAATCTTTGGATCTTTTTGCAAAAAGTAAAATCTAGGATTGCATGGTGTCATGAAAAGTCCTGATCTGTCAAAAAACCAAACATTTTGTTCAAACACATGAGCTTGGTTCTCTTCAGATCTAAAAGCAACAATGAAGAAGCCTCTTGACCAAAGCGAATGTATACCTGTCCCTTTACCTTCTGATGAATTGATACCCAAGTTCATAGCTCCTGCTAACACTGTCCCCGTGTGCAGATTAACCCAAGTTATGTTAGGAACAGCCATTTCTTGTTGGATTTTATTCTGTTCAAAGAGATAATCGAATCTTCCTCAGCGACTTGGATACATCTAGAGGTTTCCATTTCTTTCATTATTCGCATGGGCTCTTAGATCCACAAGAATTTTGGATCTTTTTTGGTCAGAGGGGTGAGAGATCTGTGCTTTAAAGTCCACGAGAAGACCCTAGTTGGCAGCAGAAGCCTGCAGGTAGGGTGCAGCTTTTAGTGCAGCAGCAGAAGCAGCCCCTTGCAATGGAGGCTGCTGTCAAACCCTAGCACATACCTGATAAACCCTATTTGGTGTCTGCTAAATGTGTCTTCAGTGTGTTTTTCTTCTTTTGGCGAGGGGTTTTGACTATATGTGGTTTTGATCCTTGACATATTATAGAATATGGAACCATGTTAACATGAAAATTTGATATTATTCAATAATGTTTCTTGACTTCCTTGTAATGCCTAGCTTGAGAGTAAAACCAACCTTGCTAATCTGCCTATGTGCAGAGTTCCGACTGTCCATTAACGTAACAACCTAGACGAGGCTTTTGATCCTTGATATATTATAGAATATTGAACCATGTTAACATGAAAATTTTATAGTATTTGATAACATTTTACGACTTCCTTGTAAGGCTCCAAATGTGTGCGTACATGCTCATGCACAAGCACAAACATATGTGAATGCACACAAACAACAAATGTATTCCGCAGCAGTTAGCATTTGTTGTCAGTCTGCTTTTAATGAACAAACAGTTTCTGTTTGTTACTAAGATCTACATTAGATTGTACTTTGACAGCGGAATAATTGAGGCATTGCTCTTTTTTTTCTCACTTTGTTTTGTTTTATGGGTGTGACAATACATACATATAAATGCAAATGCATACACACACACACATATATACATACATACGCGCACACATACACTCACGTACACACGTACACACATACGTACATACATTCACACATACACAGACACACACAAACACCGACCTACACACACACACACACTAATACATAGACACATTCATAATACATACATACAAACATGTACTATTTCCCATCATTAAATAAAATACAATAGCCTATGTGACCATGTCTTACAATGAGCTCTATGATTGGAGGAAATTATCCCCAATTTCTGCTACAGATGTGGAAAGTTCTTATCAAATGCTTACTGGAACATCTGCTTAGCTTGGGTGCGCAATGGGCCTTTGCAACAAACTAAGTGGTAGTGGGGGTGCGCTTTAGAACTGTGAATGTGGGCTCGGATGGTGAGGCTGAAAATATGGAATGGTGTTCTTAGAATGAGAGATATCAAATTTTTCCTCCAAATGTGGTGGCTCATAAAGTTTAAGTTGACTTACATCGACAAAATCATGTTTAACAAGTTGAGAAGGAAGATTCAAGCTAAAAGGTTTTTCTCTAAGCTACTTCAAAATTGTATAACGTCCGTACTGAATAGCTTTGAGCTTATGACGATGTTGGGATTTAAATCTTTGTCTATCCAAGTACTGCCAAACATTATCACCAATAAGAAAATGTGGAGTGGCTTGATCCCAATCATGAAGCTCTTTGCATTTGGCTTGGTTCAGTCTCAAGAATAATAGTGAGTGGGAAGCCAAAGTCAAATCTTACATATTGGAAAAAAAACTGGTATCTTTGGAAGCGTCTATAGTTTTGTTGCATGGAATGAATATGGCCATTTTGGAAAACCCACATTCAAAAGCAATGAACCAATTATGCTTCCTAAGAGCAGATGGAATCCACTAACAAAGATCATGTATATAGATTCCCAATGCCTGGATTGAAATGTAAGTGGTTGGTACAAAGCAAGCTTTCTATTAGAAGTTTTAGATTGATAGCATAGCGAACATATAATAAAATATTCAACATGTGTCCTCATTGAAGGCCAGTAGAAATATCCTATCTTTCTTCAAGTTTTCGGGAGGGGAAATAGGGCATGGGGATGCGGTTTCGGTATGGCAAACAATTTCTTGGATTTTGGCGATGGATGATAAAACTAAATGTATATTTGAAAATTAGTAATCAATAAATTTGAAAATGGTAAGTAGTGAACAACATGACAGATGTTTAAAATCACAACATTTTGCCAAGGATCATCTATGTTGGGCCCACTCCCACTCATACTGAAAGGGCGAACTCAACATCATGTTCAGCATATCCACTTCTCTGCAAGTATGGTGGTTTATTATATGCTGTATCTAGATTTCTTAACCACCCACTGAGACTTGTTCACTTTTTATCAGTTATTTCTAATATGCTCCTTTATATGGCTATTTGCTTATCACTTACCATATTAAACAAAATACATATGTAACAAACAGAAGAGCTGAAATTGATTACCATCCAACATTCCATGACATTATAAAGGGCTGAAAATCAAAATTCAAATATCATCAATTACATTCAATTTTGGACATTAAAAGTAGAGTCGCATATTATGATAATTCATTATCTCATATCATCGTATGAATATAACAATGGAAATCAGTAGGGTTTGGTTGGTTTGTATTAGGGTGCGGGCCTCCTTTTAGGGTTTTATTGTTTTTTATTTTTTAAATTGTGTAATTTAAAAAGTGTTTCTTTTAAAATGGACCGTCCTCTGCCTGAAGGCCCGAGACTTTACTTGGAGGTCTGGGATGTCTGCACGTTCTCAACTATAGGGGACAGGATAGGGAAACATCCCTAGCGTTGTTTTAACTTTCAAATGCCAGACATCTTGACAATCTTATTTTCGAAGGGGGATATGAGGTGGATGTTTTGTTCCCATCTCACAGAGTTTTCCCAGCGAATCCTCCCCATGGAACACTTGAAATATCTTGATAAGATGCCAAGTCTCTAATGTGCCAGAATGATCACTATATGATGATTTTGCCTCTCTAATGAGTGTTAGGGAAGCCGAGCTAGCCAGAAATCAAAGCCAATTTGATCTGTACAGAAAACCACCTATTAATATATAATCTAGTAAAGGAGTTTAATTTACAACTCTTGGTTGCTTTAAAGAAGTGAGAGCTGAGCCAATGTGTCAATTGAAAGAATAAAGTGACTTCCAATCTTCGTATGCAACAAATATGGTATTGGGAATATGCAAAAACTTGGAAGGAGGTTTCCTCAAACATATCCACCACTCTATTAGCAGTTTCCTTTTGTACTTACTAATGGGATGAAATTAAGATGCCTTTGTTCTTGAATCTTGGATTGTGAATTCAAAAACATAGAGGGCTGATGATCGGTATGAAGGGTTGTTTCCTTATCAATGATGTAGTGCCTCCATTACTTGAATGCTTGAACCAATGCATAGAATTCTTTATTTGTATGTGATGTAATTCGTCTTGCTGCAGAAAGTGTTCCTGAGTGGTATGAAATGGGTTAGCCTCCTTGCTAAAGAACAACACTTATGGCATAATTGGATGAATCTATCATTATCTCGAAGGGCTGGTGCAAATTAGGAAAAACAAGCATTGAATTGAACAAAGAGCATCCTTGATTTGTTGAATGCATTAGTAAAAGTGTAGTCAGGTGTTGCTAAAACAACAGTCAGCTGCGTAGAGTGCACATCAATTTTCACCTAAAACAAGGAGTAAAAAAATATATGTATATTTCTTTTGAACTCAAAATGTAGATTAGAATCCTCAAATTATATCATCACTCACATCTCAACCTCTCAAATAGAGGAGTTTTGGATAATTGCTTTCTAAGAAATCTAAGAAAGTTGGTACTTTAAAAATAAAGCTGCTTTACTTGCTCTCTAAGAAAACCATTTTACTTGCTCTCTAAGAAAATCACTTTACTTGCTCTAAGGAAACTAACTCTCTATTTAAAAAAACTAAACAAAAAACAAACAAACCATCATTATATTAGATATATAACAATTTACAAATTCCACTATGCTAGGCTTGAAAACTATTAGACTAACCCTGAGCAGTATACAAGAAAGGATCAATAGAAGTACTCATTTTACAGAATCTGAATTTAAAATATTCCTTATGTCTTCCTAAATCTTGTTAGACCACCACATGGGTGGCAGAACATAACATAGATGATTATGGTTGTCAAGGGCCCGATTAGCCAATGTATCAGTGACTTTATTTCATTCACGAGGAATATGGCTAAAATACACCTCTTGAAACTGTTCGTGCAATCTTTTTTATTTTCTAAACCTCTTGTGCCATTCCCCAATTTGGGCTTTGACCTTCTCCCTGATTAGATAATAGTCTAACAATCACTTGAGAGTCTGATTCAATTTGAATATGTTGCCACCCATTTTTCAAAGCTTCTTGCATGCCTTTGTACACAGCCTTGATCTTCGATAGATTATTAGTTGTGGTTTCCAAATTTTCTACGAAGAACACCACGGAGCCATCAGAGGTTCTACCAATTCCTCCCATAGCTGCAGGCCCTGAATTATCCCTGAAAGCTCCATCAATATTCAATTTCCCATATCCCATAGAAGGGGCAATCCATTAACCATCCCTCATCAATAACTTTTTTTTCTGAAAAGCCGGCATAGTAGAATGTTCGGGTTGCACAGATAGCTGTTTACAAATATGCTCCCATTCCGGGGTAAGAATAGGAGGCAAATAAATCTTATGTTTAATACTTTTAACAACATTGATTTTAGTTTTCTCCCAAACATAAGAAGTATCTCTCTTAACCTGCTGAAAAATTATGATGTTTCTTTCTTTCCAGATATTCCACAGGGGAAGTGAAATGTTGGTCTAGAGAACTGGAAGTAAATTTTGGCCTTTAGGAAGGTGTCCTGTCCAATCCTTAATTAATTGTTGAAGAGACCCACTATTATTCCAATGCATGTTAATCAATGTAGATAGTTGCTACCATAAAGGTACAATCCACAGACATTGGAAGAACAGACGAGATATGGTTTCTTTATTCTCCAAACATAAGGCACATCTAAAGACCTTGTGAAAACCACACTTCATAAGATGATCACCAGTTAAAACTCTTCTTCGAAGAAGCAGCCAAACAAAAAAACTAACCTTTGGCCATATAGCAGGCTGCCAGATATGGCTAACAATATCCGTAAGAGGATGAGGTGTGCCCCTAGTCAAAGAGGCATATCCTAAAGATACCGTATACATACCAGTGGCTGACTTCCCCAATCCTAACATGTTAGGCTTATTAGAAGTGGACATAGGACATTCCTTCAGGGTAGTATTAAGCATATGTTCCTCTTGCCCAATATGAATAGGCCATTCTGACATCGGAATCCAACACCTACCACTTTCCCAAGGATAAGTGGCAATTCTATCATAATGTGCGACCTTTATCCATCTTAGGGTATGCATTTCCTCCATGATAAGCTGAAACCCGAGGGTATTGAGTAATAAGTGGGGGTTGTCCCTCCCAAGAATCAGTCCAAAAATTTGCATTTTGCTCATTATTCACAAAATAAAATAACTGTTTTTTGATAATTTCTTCACCCACTCTAAGGATTGCAAGACTAGGCGAACCTTTAGTAGGAAGAGATAACCAAATTATTCTATTAGGAGGATTCTTCTCCGCATATTTTGCTCGAATATTGGCCACCCACAATTCATCTGGACCGACAAGCATCCTCCAGTAGAGTTTGGCAGCAAGGGCCTTGGTTTGCTTTGAAGAAGATCGGAAGCCTAAACCACCTACCTGCTTCGGCTGACATAGGTTTTCCCATTTGACTAAGGACCACTTTATTTTAACTTGCATACCACTCCATAAGAATTTTTGGCATACGGAATCCAGCTACTTCAATATATTGCTTGGAATATTCAGAATAGATGCTACATAAATTGGTATTGCCTGAAGGACTGCCTTGACCAACATCATTCTACCTCTAGTGGATAGCCATTTGTTTGTCCATCTCTTCATTTTGGAGTCAACTTTATTAATCAACGAATGCCACTCTCGTATTTACTTGGATGCCACAGGGACCCCCAAATATTGAAGTAGGAGAGAAGCCCTTTGAAAATGAAAGATATTAAGAATTTGTTCTTGTCTACTAGAACAATGGAAAAAACATAATACGAGATTCGACATGATTGATCAATTGACTAGTGGCTGATGTAAAAACCTGCATTAGTTTTTCAAACTGTTGGGCATCCAAAGAAGTAGCTTGACCCACCATCGTTGAATCATCCACAAACTGAAGATGGGTTATTGGCCGAACTTTGTTAGCCAGCTGTATACCATGTGTTTTCTTTCCCTGACAAGCTTTGGTAGCTAATCTGCCCATACGCTCAGCCAAATTAATAAACAGAACGGGGGATAAAGGGTCTCCTTGTCTTATCCCTCTAGAAGCCCCAAAAATTTGAGATGGAGTACCATTCACCAAGACTGAAAAGGAAATTGACTTCTAGCTTCCTAGTTAGTGGCTATGGATGTCCCTGCTACATCCACCCGGTGCACTACCTTGCTTCCACTTGTTTAGGCGTCCACGCACTCATCCATCTGCGAAGCCCCACAAATAGTGCGGGAAAGGATGGTTTCTTTTGGCGCACCTACAAAACAAAGTACTACGCAGCCAACTGAACAACCTCAACCTCAGGGAGCAAGGAAACAAAAGAAGACACTCAAGCCTCTGGCCAAATCCAGAAGAAAGAAGTTGGTACAAAAAGAACAACTGAGTGCAACAAAAGCTTCTAAATAGACTGAATCAGACAAGAGCATCAAGGAGGAAGAACCCACGGATACAACGAGGCTTGGTGAAGAGGAGGAACAAAAATACAAGTAGGCCGCACTTGACCCTGAGGTGAGACAACAAGCACAAAGCACAGAGGAATCACAAGAACAAGTAGCCGTGCCACCGTCTGCATCACAACAAGCTGTGCAGAGTCCATAGTCGAAGTAGCAAGATGCAACCATGCAACAACAAAAGAAACCTGAGGAAGTAGAGGCTGCTCGGAAGCAAGTCGAGGAAGTGGAAGCCAAAAAGAAGAAAGCCGAGGAAGTTGAAGCTGCGCGCAAGCAGGGTAAAGAAGCAAAGGCAAAGAAGAAACAACTTGAAGAAGAGCAAAGATGACAACAAGAAGTGCAAGCTGCACAACATAAACAAAAGGAGCAAGAAGCCAAGGCGAGAGCTGAAGCTAAAGCCAAGGCGAGAGCTGAAGCTAAAGCCAAGGCTAAGACCAAAGCAAAAGCTAAAGCCAAAGCTGACGTAGAGGCCAAAGCCAAAGCCCAAACCGAAGCTCAAACAAAGGCCGCAGAGGAAGCTAAAGTGGAAGCTGAAACAGAAGATAAGGCTAAGGCAGAGGCAGCCACCAAGGCTAAGGAGCTCAAGGATGCACTAGTCTAAGTCGAGGTAATATCCACCAGTCACACTAAGAGCACTGAAGAAGCAATCCAACTTCCTAGTCAGTGGCTATGGGATGTCCCTGCTACATCCACTTGATGCACTGCATTCTTGCTTCCACTTGCCCAGTTTACACTGGCTCGTGCGACATCCGCCACTACATCCATGGCACTTGCCACCATTGTGATGGAAACATCGCTAGATGTCAGTCAACTGCTGCTCTCCAAACAAATTGAAGGAGCAGCCATTTTTTAGGAATCCATCGCTTAGGGCTTTAGATTTGAAACAAGAAGTTCTAAGATTGCGAGACGAAAAGGTTGAAGCAGAGGAGACGCTGATGAATGCAAGATAGATAATCAATTACACTTGTCTCACCTTAGTTACGTAAGTACTAGGTGATTAGGTTATGTTAGAGAATAAATAATTCACGGCGCTGTTGACAGAGCTTACAAAGAGTTGGGGAGCTATGCAATTTTTTTTGGCATTACGCGCACAAGGACAAGCCCTCAGGTCAGAAACAAAGACCATGTGCCAACTGCTTGAGGAATACAAGCAAATCTTAGACATTGCTGCAACTCAAGCCAAAAAGCTAGCTCAGGATATGCTAAATTGTAGACAACATTTAATTCAGTCCTTGACCGCTGCGCACCCTGATTTTGCTACTACTGACAAAGCTAAAGCCATGCTGGAAGACCAAACGACAACTGTAGAGAAGATGAGTAGCGCACTCAAACAAATGTTGGATTCGTGAGATGCTGCTATACAGAAGTTGTAAGTATGGTATCATGAAACAATGTGCAACACATTCGCAACCATTCAAGCCCAAAGGACAACAGACAAATTGGACGAGCTCATATTAGACATACAACTAAAACAATCTAATGCTAAGGCGTTGATTACAATCGCAGAAGATGACGACTTACATAACATGATGATGATCCAGGGACCACTACACATTCTCCTTGCAATGGTACGTGAAGTACTTATTGACTGGAAAATGCTCAAGCAAGATCTAGCCCAAGTTGATCCAACAATTGTACAGATAGTAGATGAGCCCCAGTTCATTCCTCCACAACAACTTTTGAAAATCATACAGGAAAGGGATATCAAGGCACAGGGACAATCTTCACAGACACCCTTGGTAGTGGATACATCAGGAGCCACTGGGCTGACAGCATCTCAACAACAATAAACGCTGTAGACCTCTAGCGAACCACCCACTCAACCATAGCAGTAAGGTTTGCAATCTACAATTTTGCAACTTCCATTAGATTCACATTTTTGGTTAGATAGTCTAGACATTAGGAGTGGGGCCAGATTGTTTGAAAACTTATAAAAGGTGGCCATTTGGTTACGCTAGTTTATTGAAAACCAGAAAGGGCAGTGGGCTAGTATGCTACTTAGTTGAAACGCTGAAAGGGCGGCTAAGTAGTGTGCAAAGGGTGAAAACTGGCAAACGGAACTTGGAGCACTTATTGCGACTTCTGTTTAGGACTTATCTTTTCAGTTCACTTCAGCTCAGCTTGCACCTTTGTCTCAGGACGAGACAAATATTTAAGTCCAATAAAGTGTTGGACGTATAATGGAGCTTGCTAAATTTGCGAAGTATATAGGATAAACACATGTGTGAAGTGTTTGATTTTGTCTGTTGTGTAGTTTTGTACTATTCGGCCTTGAAAGTCTAAACGGATAATTGGAGAATGCAAAGAGTCACATTTTGGTTCTTGGAAGGTTGGAAGATGAAGAGACATTATGATTGTAAAAGACTATAAATAGTACTTTGTTATAATAAAATCTGGTTCAATGTGTTGATAGAGATTAATAGAAATTGCCTTGTTATGGTTTTCCCGTGTTTTCTTTTATGTATGGTGTATACGCAATCGGGTACTTTGTTTTGCTTTATTCTGTAATTTGATGCAATATGAATTATGGTCTTGTTTTGTTATATAGATCCTGCAACCTGCTTTCCATCTAATTCAAGATGTTGAATGTGGTTTGTACGATTTTTTGTCTCTCTTTCGCCTATTGTGCTCTCTCCATTGCGCAAGTTATCCCTGTAATTAACATGTTTTGGTGAAACTCCAGGAACCTTTGCTAACATCCATTCTGCCAAGAATCCAAATTGGGCTAAAACTTGACATAAAAAAGCCCCAATCCACTCTGTCATAAGGCTTAGAGAGATCTAGTCTAATAAACATTGCTAGAGATTTTTGGATGTCCACAAAATGAAGGATTCCCTATGCTAACACAATCTCATCATGTATTTGACCTCTAGCAACAAAACCTCTTTGTTCGGGAGATATAATCTTATGCAGGAGAGGTTTCAACCTTTCTGTCATGACTTTAGTAATGATTATATATAGAACATTACACAAAGCTATAGGTCGAAAACCTGAAATATTCTCCACCTCATTAGCCTTGGGAATAAGAGCTATGAATGTTTTGTTAATTTCCTTCAGCATTGTTTTAGCAGTACGAACCTCTTCTATCACGTGAAGAAGGTCCATTTTAATTATATCCCAAAAAGCTTGGTAGAACTCAATAAGAAAACCATATGGGCTTGGGTTTTTTACCTTTTTTCATACTAAACACTATCCTTTGTAGCTCTTTTTTTGTAATTGGCTGAGTAAGCTTCTCATTATCTTGCTGAGAAATAAGACATGGTAAAGTAACTAAAACTTTTTGTTGGGAAGATAAATGAAGAGGTTGAGCTGTAAATAATTGCTTGAAATACTTTTGAGCCAAATTCTTCATTCCTTCCATTGAGTATTCCTTGTTTAAACATTTGAGTACCATACCTTGGCTTCCCTTCCTACCACCATTGCTGAATATACTTACCAATCTCTTTATGTCCAAGCCAATCAACTGGAACCTGAATGGAACCCGATGCGGTGCTGATTTCCTCATCTCCAAATACACTAGCCAACGATTTGATCCAATGTTATTTAGAATTTGAGCCTTAGGAACAAGTTCTTGCACCCAAAATTCTTCAGACAGTGAAAACCGATCCAATCTTTCAAGGATACAATCCTATCCCTTTATCCTATTAGACCATGTCATCACTCCATTCCCTGTAGGGACATCAACCAAATGATGAGACTCAATGAAGGATGACATAATAGAGGAACTAACATCCAACTGATTATTACTCCCTTGTTTCTCCTTAAGATTAAGGATAGTATTCAGATCTCCAACAATAAGAATCGACACTTCCAGAAAAGATGTGAACAAAGAGGAGAGTTTTAGCCATTGCTGCCTTTTGTCCTCAAGATCAGTTGGAGCATAAATATTAATTAGTAAAAGTTATTGATCATCCACCTTAGAATAAGCATGTACAAGATTCATTTAATGTCCCCTTTTTGGGCTAAAAGAACAAATAAGGGTTTTCCTTAAAATCTCAATATTATGCAAATAAATTATGAATTCTAAAATTTGAAAAATCAACCAACCCTAGCTGAAAAATGAAGCTTCAACACACACCCAATCTCACCAAACCCTTGGCGCCAAAGTACAAGGGATAAATAGACAATTTCCAACAATTGATTCAACCTTAATTCATCCCGAAACATGTAAATATGAGCAACAACTGAAAGTTAAGGAAAGTGTACCTTTTTTCACTTGCATGAAGATAAATTTCTGAAATATACTTGCTGAAAAAAACTGATTTTTCTCAGAAAAACATCACTGTTCTCTCTCCAAAATCTTCCTCAAACCGTTGCAATCACCATAGAAAAAATGCCAAAAATATCTGAATAATTCCAGCACCCTTCTAGGGCACCCAACGTGACCGAACAACCTCTCAAGTGAAGTCACCCCAAGTCAAAAGGCTGCAATAATTTCATAATTAAATATTGTTTACAAACTAGGGTCTAGGGCACCTTCAAGGGTTGTACAAGCTTGTCTAACCAAATCACCACAGTTTGAAAAAAATCATAAATTATTTATTAGGCTCAAATCATCATTTCATGAAATCAAATTCACCATAAAATTTTATCAAATAAATAAATAATAATTTAGAAAATTATTATTTATTTTTCCATTCAATTAACCCTTAAAAACCTTGCCAATCATCCAACAAAACCCAACGCCACACTTCATAAAACTAACAATAAATTCCAACAACTAGGTTTGAGCAACTGAACACCCAATTTGTTCTCAAAACCCTCTCCAAAGAACACCAAGACAAATCGCCCCACTCCTAGGGCAAACACAAAATATTGCTTTTGTAAGGTGGTGTCACAAAACACTTTTTTATTGATAAATCAACTCAAAACCGCAAGAGCAATTATTGGGCATACATCCTGTTATCACTTCGGAGTGCACCCTGCTTGAAGATGTGCAAGCACACCCTCACTCTAGCTGATACAATTGGAACTTCTCAGAGTGTGGGTGACTCTTTGATGAGAACCTCCAGAGAAGGCTGGTTCCCTTTAAATTTTTTCAATAAATTTGACTACTGTGATTCTTGGGGTGAAAAGGGAGAAGGAAACTGAAAAGAGAAATCCAATCTAATGAAGTGATGCCCCTGAATTGTTCAAATCCTCTGAAGTTACTGAAATCAATACACACATATAACCAAATGAAATCTATAATTCTGTCCTTAAGCATAAATTTTTCAGATAAAGGGTTGAAAACCACTTCAAATGACCTGCAAAAGGTGGAGATAGAGAAATATAGGTGAGGAAGGGCCCTGGAAAAAAAGAAAAATCTCACTTATACTCTGATGCACAATCAAATACACACTATTCTTCTTTCCAAATCTCAGATTCAGAACAAAAATTCTTTATTGATCGCTGGTCCAGCTTACAATTTCTTTTTTTCAACTTCATGGCCCACTCTAAATGGCTTGATTAAGCCAATAAATAAGCTTTTCCAAAACCCTGAAATAGCCTTAAGTGTAGTTCTAAAAAGGGGGAAGGGTTAGTCTTGGTTAATTAACTCAAGACTTAACACCTTTTACAATATTTATAATATTTGATAAAATCTTTTCCCTTTACAAAATCAGCATGCATCTCCAAACTTTGGCATAGAAAATAAGTGGTGGAGCCAAGTTTGAAAGATTAATTTTTAAAATAAACAATATACTCTCCAAAAATCTTTAAAGATGCATGAATCCAAGTTGGGCGTAGAAGTGTGGATGGTGGGCCTATTGAAAGTCAAACCTCTCATTTGCATGGAAAACTACGCCAATTCTCTAAATAAGGAACTCCATTTGATTCGTTTGAAAGCTGAGTTGGAAGAAGAGATTATTCCCCTATGCATGGAAAACAAGGAAGATGTGTAACAAGGTTATCTAGTCAACTCCAATTTAAGCCCAGTCAATCTCCAATTGTCTCCACTTACATGCAAAGCTATGCCACATCTTGAACGGAGAACTCCGCTTAACTATCTGTAACGTTGAAAGCTTTGGGATTGCATGAAAACCAAGGAGAAACGTGATTTCGTCAAACAATCAACTGAAGCTTTGACCAATCCACTAAAAATAGCCCTTGCTTACATGGACAAAGATCTTGATAAACGAGAGATGTATTCAAATTGAATTTATTTCCCGGCTTTTTGTTCTCGGTTCCTTTGTTTCTGTGCATACATTTCTCTCGACCTTATCTGCTTATGGCTTTTGGCTCTATTTGTTCCTTGACTTGTCTTTCTTTTTGGGCTTTATTCTTCATATACCTTGTGTATTTTTTGTAGCTTGTCTTGTGCTTCTGTTCATTCCCTTCGGGTCTTTTCCCACAGGAATTGCATTTTCTTTAGACTTTTCTTTGGCTATTTTCCCTTGGTTATTTTCCTTTGGATTTCCTTTCCAATATGGAGTCAGGCATTTATTCGGGCATTTGTTCAGTCAGTTTCCCACGGACAAAATGTCTACGGGAATTATTTCGGACTTTGTCTTTTATTAAGCTCGGACTTTTGTTCTTTCCACTTTCTCACAGACAAAATGTCCTCGGGAATTGTCTAAGACTTTCCCTTTTGAGCTCTCTCTTTTTCGAAGGAATTGTCCAAAGGAATTCCTTCGGATTTTTTTGTCTGCAATCATTTTCCCTGTTCATTTCCTTGTTCTTTCGAACAAAAAGTCCGAAGGAATTCCTTCGGACTTTTTTGTCCGCAATCATTTTCCCTGTTCATTTCCTTGTTCCTTTGAACAAAAAGTTTGAAGGAATTGTCTTCTCTTTTGCCCATTTTTAAATGACCTACCCTTCGGAAATATTGTAGATGAACTTTCCCGAAGGGCACATACCCTTCGGAAAAATGTAATGCACCGTTCCTTTGAAAAGAAGCCCCTCGGATTTTTGACTTGGCCTTTCTTTCGAAAAAATTTGTATGTCCTTGAATTTGTCCCTTCGGATTTCTGCAAAATGTACCTTTGGAATCATGATGTGAACTTTCCCGAAGTGTACATGCCCTTCGGGATTTTTGGAATGGACCTCCCCGAAGGGCACACCTTCAGGGTTTTGTGAGGACTTTACCTTTGAAAAAGAACTGCCCTTTGGAGTTGAAAAGGTCCTGCGGAAAAGTATCATAGGGCACTTTGTCCTTCGAACAATTAGTCCGAAGGAATTAATCCTTCAGACTGTCTTCAAAATCACTTTCCCGAAGGGAAAGAACCCTTCGGGTCTTGCAAAATGCCTCAAACTTCTTGAATTGTGCCCTTTTGAAATTCTTGTCATGGTCTTGCTTTTCAAAAAATTGTTGTAGGCTCTCTCTTTGCTTCCGGAAAAAATGTCAAGGCCCTCGCTCCATAAATCCGCTGTAGGATGACATTTAGTCTTGGCTGTAGGTGAACATTTTTCATACTCTTCTAAGTCTCCTTAAGCTTCCTTTGAATGACCAAAGAACTTTACCTGGCTGTAGGCTGTCTTTAGGAATACATGGCTGTATATACTGCTGTAGGTCCTCATCATGATTGTACTTGATACTTTAACTGCCTACATTTCCCTTTGTTCATGCCTTTGGACTATAATTCACCAATTTGACCAACTGAATAGAGAAATTGATCGTTCTGTTGAAAGTTTCAAATAGTAGGGGTAGTAATTTGACCTTGACAGGCCAAATTACTTAACACATCCCAATCATTCTTCAAGCATGAAGATTCACAATATAAAATTCAACATATGAAGAATAAGTTCTCCACCTTGTATTTGTACCCTCCAAATGGGGGGGTGAACCACCTTGGGGGGGGTAAAATACCTCAAAACACCTCGTCGACTTTTTAAGATATATTTTTTTTTTGTTCATCTCTCAAGCCGACATTCCTATTTTTCCAAATATATTATTAAATTAATTGCCTTAATAATAAATAGTAATAAAAAATACTTTTATGCAATAATCCAATAATTATTTATCTTTTAATTATCATAGTGGTAAAAAGGACTTTTGAAAACATTCTATTAATCAACTAGAATTGCCTTAGATGGATAAATGATAAAATCACTATTCGAGTAATCATAATTAATTAATGAAATAAAACCTCAAAAGTGATCCCTTAGTTTATGGGGAGGAAAGTAGATTAAAGATCTTCAATTTCTGTTAATAAATGATCCGGAAATGAGGACATTACAATCCTCTCTTCTCACAATTGCTTGCTCTCAAGCAATTCCAAACAAGGCTTCCTTGATAGTGTATCCCCTACTACATTGTTTTTACATTTCACATATTCAATATTAAAATCATAAGCTTGCACCTTGCTTACCCACTTTTGTTGCCTGTCATTCAATTCTTTTTGATTGAGGAAGAATCTCAAACTGTCGTGATCCGATTTTACAATAAATTTGTCACAAACCAAATATTGTCTAAAATTACTTAAAGCATGCATGATCACCAACATCTCGTTGTCATAGATTGAATACACCTTTTTCGAATCCTTGAGTTTTCTACTCTCAGAAGCAATAGAGTGTTTATTTTGCATTAGGACAGCCCCTATTTTTTCACTTGAAGCATTACATTCAACCATAAAAGGAGTAGAAAAATCTGGAACAACAAGTACCGGACAAGAACACATTACCTCCTTGAGTTTTTCAAATGTTAGTTGGGCTGTTTTGAACTATTTGAAAGCCCTTTAGTCAAATCAGTCAAGGGGGCAACAAGTAGTGAGAAACCTCTCACAAATCCCCTGCTACAAAGACCAAAAAAACCTCTCAATTGTGTGAGTGCAGAGGGAATAGGCCAATCCATGATGGCTGCAATTTTTTGTTTATCCACTTGCACACCTTGTGCATTGATGACTTGTCCCAAATACTAAATTTCTGTTAGTCCAAACTCACACTTAGATTTCTTTGCAAAGAAAAAATGTTGCCCCAAAGTGCCCAAAATCAAATCCAAGTGTCTCAAGTGCTCCTCCAAAGTTTTGCTATACACAAGAATGTTATCAAAGAAAACTAGCACAAACTTCCTTAGATATTTGCTAAATATGTTGTTCATACATGACTGAAAAGTAGCAGGATCATTAGTCAATCCAAAAGGCACAACCAAAAACTCCAAATACTCAAAATGACATCTAAAAGCAGTTCTATGAACATCTTCTTCTTTAACCATGATTTTGTGATAATCGAATCTCAAGTCAATTTTGGAAAAGTAAGTGGCACCATGCAACTCATCAATCAATTCATCAATCCTAGGTATGGGATATCTATTCTTGATGGTCTTCTTATTCAACAACCTATAATCAATGCACATCCTCATAGTGCCATCCTTTTTCTTTATTAGCACCATTGAAGAAGCAAAGGGACTTGAGCTAGGCCTTATGTGCCCCATGTCAAGCAATTCTTTGATGGTCTTTTCAATTTCTTTTTTGAAAGCCCTTAGGTGATGATATGGCATGATAATTACCGGTTTGGCACCCAATTCCAACTCAATATTATGCTCAAAAACTCTATCCGGTGGTAACGCATGAGGCAACTCATCAAAAATATGAACATGCTTATCAAGAATAGCTTGTAACTCACCATGTAAGGACTGCTGATCTATTTTTTCTGATTTTACCGTAATAAGGCAGCTTGCTGCCCATGCAATTGGCCCACTCCTAAAAGCCCTTTCCATCCTCTTCATTGACACTTCTTGTGGAGCACCATTAGCTGGACCCTTGAGGACCACTTCCTTGCCCTCTTTCAAGAATTTTAGCTCCATGGTCTTATAGTTTTGGATGAATTCACCTAATGAATGTAACCATTGAACACCCAAAACAATATCAATGTCCCCAATGTCAACAACATAAAAATCATCAATTACCTTGTGCTTCTCAAGAGTGAGTGGAAGTTGTGGATTCTTCTTGGAACAAGAAAAAGTGAACCCATCCGCCATAGTCACTTTGAAGCCTTTGCAATCCGTGGTTTCCAATGCCATTTTTTTAACCATGCCTCCATCAATGAAGTTATGTGTGGCTCCACTATCAACTAATGTAGTCACCCTTTGTCCCCTCAATGTGCCTTTCACCCTGAATGCATGATACTTGTGAGCTCCTGAAAGAGAAGCAAGTGTGCTACCCAAGTCTTGTGTGTCCTCATGCACATACTCATCAACAACATTTTCATTTTGCTCAACATCCTATTGCTGTCTCCTTCGCCGCAAAAAATGTCTCTTTATTTTTCAGCGTAGACGGATTTTATGTGCGTATCTCTGGCATTCTCCTAAGCAGTTTTGGTGCACCATTTCCCCCCACCATTCTCCTCTTCCCTTAGAGCTTAGCCCCAAATCCATGCTCTCTCACACTTCCAACCTTTATGATATTTATGGACAACCACTTATCTAGGTTGATAATCCACCATCTTCTTGCCACTTGTTCACGTACAAAAATATCAAAGAGGCAGTTAGAGTGATGAATAGTAGCAGGGCAGTGGATGAGGAGGGGTTCCAAGCAGAATTCTTCAAGTATGGTTATGGGGTGCTTGGTATCTATTTGACTGACCTCTTCAACCACGTTGTATGCTCTAGTTTTCCACCGGCTTGGTCGCATCATACCATTCACCCCATCCACAAATCGGGCCCCAATTCGAATCCCAACAACTACATGGCAATTATGGTGGGTCATACATTCTCCAAACTTTATGCTACAGTCCTCCGTATGCAGCTTTTCGAGTTAGAGCGCAGGCACCTCAAAGCTAGGGGGCAAGTAGATTTTCATCCGGCTCACCAGACTATGGATCATATCTTTACTCTCTGTGCTATCATTGAGGAGGCTCGCCATCGCTCGTCGAAAGTTTACTATTGCTTTGTAGACTTTCGAAAAGCTTTTGACTTGGTTCTACATGTGGCACTTTTTCAGAGACTTAGAGACATTGGCATTTTCGAGAGCCTTCTCACTGCCATCATGTGTCTATACGAGACTGTTTTGGGTCGCCTCCACACAACCCACGAGGAATCGGAATTCATCAGGGGTACCACTGGGGTCAAACAGGGGTGTCCCTTGTCCCCAACTCTCTTTGGGATATACATAGATGAGCTCGAGTCCTTCCTCCATGAGCATATCTAGGACAACGATGGGTGCCTACTTCACTAGGTTCTGATTTCCATCCTTTTGTTTGTTGATGATGTGGTCCTCTTGGCCTCCTCTTTGGATGGTCTGTAGAGATAGCTGGATACCTTAGCCTTGTTCTGCGACCTTTGGTAGTTGACGGTTAACCTGGGTAAAACCAAGGTTATGGTCTTCAATGGTTTGAAGACCTCGCACCTCCACTTCTTTAAGGGTGAGGAGATTGAGATCACCAACACACATACCTACTTGGGCGTTCAATTTTCGAGCTTGCGTTTTATTTTGAGACAAGCCCTCCAGCCTCATATTAATAAGGGTTATGGATCCTTAGCCCTCCTTGAGAGAATGCTTTCACCAACACTTCTAGGACATCTCCTCCAAAATGTTCCTCATGTATTCCCTCATCAGACCCATTGTTCTTTACGGCTTTGTTGTTTTGGGGCCCTCCTTACTGGTCGCTGATTAGGATTTTGCAGAGAGGGTCTAGACACTTATCCTTTGCCGATTTATCAGGGGCAAGCATACCGCCCCCCAACACATTATTTTGGCTGAGTTTGGAGCCCATTCTTTCAGATTGGAGACCATGTTTGACCTGATCTCTTTCCTACACCACATTCGAGGCTTTGTCGATTCCGTTGAGGGGCGGGATGGGTACAAGTACTTGGCGTATTGTTCTTCAGAGACTATGCTCGTTTAGATTCTCCTTGCCGTGCTCACAGTTGGTACGCTGAGGTTTCCGACCTCTTAGGGACAGTGGGCATTCAGATTGATCGTCTTCTTCCTTTCCAGTTTTCCTTGGACGCATCTGGCCACCTTCTACCTATAGATAGGTAATTAACAAGATCATCAAAGAGGATATTTATAGGCAGTACATTCACACCACTTAGGTGAATCCTCAGGGGGGCTATGCTCTAAAATGGCCTTTTATGTTGAGCACTTTTTGGAGTTGAGTGACGGTCTCATTATTCGTCCTCAGTATACCCTTCGTCACTGGATACATGCCCTTCGCATCCTCCTTGGCCAGCTTAGAGTAAGGTCTCATAGACTCCCGTGCGAGACGAATCACCACCTTGATCGTTCCGATAGGATTTGCCAGTTGTGCTTTCTCCAGGAGATGATATGGAGACACACTTCATCTTTCGCTGCCCCATTTACTATGAGATTAGAGGGAGGTTCTACTGCCTATTTAGGAGGGCACAAACTTTTTCTGATTTCTTTAGGTTTGAGGATCAGAAGTGCCTAGCCTTATACATGCAGGAGGATCTAAGGCTTCGTGAGCACACACTTCAGCCACATTCTAGACTAGATTCTACTCGACAGATCACTTCCTTATTTGTAGTACTACCTTCAGTGAGAGGCACTAAGAGCAATTGGGAGGCCAACTCTGCTTCTTAATCCAAATCTATTCGGCCTAGAGATACCATCCACAGTTCCCCAAGCCATAATAGCCAAGTCCATACCAAGTACTGCACTAGGGGACAAACTAAATCTACCAGGGCTTTGAGATATAGTACAGTGTCCAGAGAACATAGTAGGTGGCCTCCGCACTCTACCGCCTCTTCATCTGGTCGTCATTCCATCCAGAGTTTCTTCTAGTCGGCCTTAGATGTTAGGAGAGTTGGAGACTTTCCTCATTGCTTCTCCTTGGCCGTCTTCCCTTCTCGTTTGCATTTCCACCCCCGGTTTAGGGTTCATGGGATTGCTCTTTTCGGTTTTGCCACTTTCTTTGGCTTTGTACTTTTCTTTTCTTTCTTGGGAATCTTTTGATTCTCCCACTTTGTACTTGCACACGTTATCTGCAGTCCCTTTGACCTACTTTTGTGGTTATTCATTGGATATTAATATATTTATCTTATCAACATTACTATCAATAATTTCAAAATTTGAATCATCATCAATTACCTCAATGTAATGGACTTGTCCTTTGCCCATACAACGGTGACCTTCAGTCCATGGATCTTTGCAAGTGAAGCACAAACCTTTCCTTCTCAATTCATCTCTTGCATCCTTCATATTGCTGCTATAGGGCAGCGCTTTATGTGGAGGAACATAAGACTGAAAAGGCTTCTTTGGTGGCATATTAGGTGTTGCCCTAAGCTGCCTATTTGGTGCCTTGGTGCCTTTGGCTGCCCACTAAAATCAGACCTTGGCTGCCTTGTATTTCCCACTTCTGGCAGCGAATAAGTGGCTGCCCTTGGCTGCTCTTTTGGCTAAACATTGCCCCTGTAAGTTGAACATTCTAGATCCAAAGCTTTAGAAATCACATCTTGCAAAGAAAAAGGGTTAAAAGCTTTTACCAAACCTCTCAAAGGCTCAATCAAACCCTCCATAAAGAGAACAACCAACTTTCTTTCACTAACATCCGGTACCATGACGGAAGTCTTTTGAAAATCAGCAACATACCTTTCAACATTATGATCTTGCTTGAGTTGTGCCAACTCACGAAAGTGGATTTCTGGATCTCATCTATCAAAACCTCTCCTTTATCCTCTTGCTAAATTCTTCCAATGTAGTAATAGATTCATGGCCTTGTGTGATCATGCCATGAAACCACCACTCATGAGCAACATCCTCCAAGTGTAGCATGACAAATTTGAGAGCCTCATCCTCAAACATGGGGTTGAGTGATAAATAGGTCTCCAATTTTTGCAACCATGATCTCACTGGAAGTTTATCAGTACCATCAAAATTACGAAGAGAAACCTTACCCAACCTTTGTTGCAAATCTCTACGGGGTTGCATGCTTGGTTCTCTTGATTTTGTCCCATTCTTCATCTCACAAAAATCATGAAAAGACAAGAGTGCTTGTGTGTCAAAACGGAGGGCTGCACCCTTTTGTTGGTGTGTATCAAGTGGGTCCCACGTTGGTGTCTCAATCTCAATCATTGGTTCTCTTTGCAAAAAAGTAGCCTTGATTAATTTATGAGGTTTGGTGGAAACTTTCTCATTGTCACTCGAATTTCCTTCTCCATTGAAGGGATGGCTCTTGCTTGGAGCTAAAGTAGCCTTCAACATAGCTGCAAATTGCATACCCAGTGTACGCTGAAGATCATTTTGGCTCTCTTTGATCAAGCCCTGCAAAAACTTAACCTGTTCTGAAGTAAACCTTTGATCATCCATGGCTTTTCCTCTTCTTTGATAATACTAAATATTTTTATCTACTTGCATTCAAATCAATACCAAACCTCATAGAGGAACAAGATTGGTGCTTTGATACCACTGTAATGTCCACTTTTAGGCTAAAAGACCAAATAATGGTTTTCCTTAATCCCAATATTATGCAAATAAATTTCGAATTTTGAAATTTAAAAAATCAACTAACCCTAGCTGAAAAATGAAGCTTTAACACACATTCAATCTTACCAAACCCTTGGTGCCAAAGCACAAGGGATAAATAGACAATTTCTAGCAATTGATTCAACTTTAATTCACCTTGAAACATGTAAATATGAGCAGCGACTGAAAATTAAGGAAAATGTATCTTTTTCCACTTGAATGAAGATAAATTTCTGAAATATACTTGTTGGAAAATATCTGATTTTTCTCAGAAAAATAGTGGCTGTTCTCTCTCCAAAATATTCCTCTAACCCTTGCAATCAACATAGAAAAAATGCCAAAAATATCTAAATAATTCCAGCACCCTTCTAGGGCATCCAAAGTGACTAAACAACCTTCCAAATGAAGTCGCCCCAAGTCAAAAGGCTACAATAAATTTAGAATTAAATATTCTTCACAAACTAGGGTTTAGGGCACCTTCAAGGACCTTCCAAGCTTGCCTAACCAAATCGTCACAGTTTGAGAAAAAATCATAAATTATTTATTAGGTCCAAATCAACATTTCATAAAATCAAATTTACCATAAAATTTTGTCAAATAAATAAATAATAATTAAAAAAATTATTATTTGTTTTTGCAATCAATTAACCCTTGAAAACCTTGTCAATCATGCAACAAAACCCAACGCCACACTTCAAAAAATTAGCAATAAATTTCAGCAATTAGTTTTGAGTAATTGGACACCCAATTTGTCCTCAAAACCCTCTCTAAAGATCACCAAGGCAAATCGCCCCACTCCTAGGGCAAACACAAAATATTCATTTTGTAAGGTGGTGTCACAAAACACTTTTTTATTGATAAATTAGCTCAAAACCGCGGGAGCAATTATTGGGCATACATCCCAATCATTCTTCAAGCATGAAGATTCACAATATAAAATTCAATATAAGAAGAATAAGATCTTCACCTTGTATTTTTATCCTCCAAAGGGGGGGCCGAACCACCTTTGGGGGAGAGTGGTAAAATACTTCAAAACACCTCCTTGCCAACTTTTTAAGATATCTTTTTTTTCCTTGTTCATCTCCCAAGCAGACATTCTTCTTTTTTCAATTATAATATTAAATTAATTGTCTTAATAACAAATAGTATTAAAATTAATTTTAGGCAATAATTCAATGATTATTTATCCTTTAATTATCATAGTGGTAAAAACCACTTTTAAAAATATTCTATTAATCAACTAGAATTGCGTTATATGGATAAATGATAAAAATTACTATTTGGGCAATCATAATTAATTAATAAAATAGAAACCCCAAAAGTGATCCCTTAGTATATGGGGAAAGTAGACTAAAGGTCTTCAGTACCTGTTCATAAGTGATCCGGAAATGGGGACATTACAAATCAAGACTGTGGCAATCTTTGGATCCCATAACGAAGTTATGCCTCCTGAAGCTCCTTGTGAGCTAATAGAAAGGTATTGGGCTTTGGTCCAGATTGTTTCTGCTAACACAAAGATAAGTTCTATAGAAACTTTGGTCTCTTGAATAAATACTAACATAGGATGGTTCTTCTGGATCATTCTTTTGATTTATTGTATTTTTGAAGGGCTGCCTTTCAGGGCCCTTATAGGTTATTACTTTTATTGAGAAGGTTGTTGGAATTTTTGGGACAAATTCCGAACTTTTCTTGCATTACTCAACTTCTGATCTTCATTCTGAAGGATGTTATGATTCGATTTGCGGCCAACTTTTATGTTAGTATCCACAGTTAATTTTTTTACTCTATCCCTGAGCCACACCTAAAGGGGAAATTGTTTGTTCTTGCATGGTTGTGTTATTCCTCAGAATCAGAGCTTTTTCCATCCCTTCTATTTCTCATGACTGCTGATTTTGATTTACAAATTGGTCTTGGTACTTGGTTTTGCGTTGATAGCTTTTAATAACAGCCCTTGTAGCTTCTTGGATCTGTGACTCTTGAAATACAACAAGCTGGTTATAATTCTCCACCATCGGCTGATCTAAGACTTCCTTCTGTTTGTCCATTTGTGTCTTTAGAACTTGTGTCTCCATCAAATCATTCAATTTTGTATCTAGTTGATCTTGTTGTAAGCTTGCAAATCTATTACTGTTACTTCCCTCTATATGCTCTCGCCCATTTTTCCTTGAAACTTTCTTCTTCTTTGGGATGATAAAGTTATCCTGGGGTTTATCCTCCACGTGCGGTTTTGGTACTTTTTGCGGACAATACCTGAGCAAATGTCCATATTCATGACAAATCCGACAATGGAAAAGAATATTTTCAGTCCAAAACCTAGTCCCATTTTTCCTCCTCCACAACCAAAGATATCTTTGTTGGCAAGGGTTTTCTAAGATCCATTAATACACATATACGGGCATAGATCATTTGTTCTAGCTGTAAGGATGCATCCACTCTCATCATAAATGTCCCAAGGGTATTGCCAATAGCCATGAATACCGTTTGATTCCAATATTCCGCCGGAAGCCCAAACAATCTCACCGAAATAGGAGCAATAGATGGCAATTCTTTGTTTGCTTTGAACATAGGATGCCAAGGTTTCATGAACAAACCCGCCTATCCAAAATACCAAGGCCCGCCTTGGAAAATAAATTTTCGATCCATGTCAGAGGCAAAGACAATTAAAAAGTATCCATTCAGATAAATGGAGAGCGTGTACTCTCCTCTAGTATTCCAGACTTTTCTTGCCCACTCTTTGAAAGTCGCTAGTGAAGGGCGAAAACCCAAAAACTGAACGATCAAACCACGGTTTACCAATTCATTAATACTGCTTTGCACATCCGATTTTTGAAGTTTTAGCACTGATGTTCCATTAGTTGCTTTCATACATCCATTCTCATTCTTTCTAGGATCTTGTTTAGGCATCCACAAAGGCTGCTTTTGTTGATTCCTTCTTGGCATATAAAGTTTCGAACCTCCTCGAAGAAATTCCTTGAAACTTGGTTTCGTAGGATCCAATTTACCCATTGGTTCCTTCACCAACGCCTTACCCTGCCTCACGTTGGCCATGATTACAAAACAACTTTCTATCCACATGTTTGCCCAAAGGGCAAACGCAGTATCTTTGTCAATATAGGATCGCGCCAGTTACCAACCCCTCTGAACAGACAAAAAGAGGGAAACGACAAGGAATAAACACTATTATGAATGCTATACAACCAGATACCTACCGCGATAGGCTGGCGCTGCTAAAACCCATCACCACAGGTAGCATAAAAGTACAAAAAACTGACAGAAAATGAAAACATAAGAAGTGATACTCAAAATTGTGACTTACAAATTGTGACACTCCCTCCCAAGTTGCCATAGTGTTTGCTTCGATACTCACTAATTCTCTATTTTTAAACTCAAGATGCACAACTAATATCTTTCAATGCATGCTATTTTTTTTTCTCTTCTAAGAAAAACAATCGTGCCGAGGTGCAAATTGATGAACACAATCATTGATATTCAGCCTATGAGGTCCAAGTTACTTCTTCTGATCCTTTATCCTTCCATTGCATCAAATACTAGTTGTGACTTTGTCCTTGGTGGTAATAGTTCTCTCATCCAACACTTAAACAATTTCATCTGGGTCTTTCATTGGATGATGTGATATCCAGTCTTCACTCCAATTACCTTCTTGGACTTCTGCATGAAATTCATATAAATTTGCAGCATTGAAAATATTAGAGACGATCAAATATTTATCCAACCTCACTTGATAAGCCTTAGTAACGAACTTACCCATAATCTTTGGGGGCCCTATCTTCTTGCACTTCAATTTGTTATAAGTTTTTGCAAAATCCTATCTTTTCTGAAATGCGCCATTTCTTCATCATCTCCTTCAAATTATTTATTTCTTTTAGATTCAAGCAGTTGTTAAAAGTATGAAATACCACAATGCCTCAGGGATTGATGGCCTCGCCATGGAGTGGTTCAAGGCCGTGCTAGGGAGGAAGAAGCTCAGTAGAAACAAGAGGAGTGAAAATTGGATAAGGGAAATCTAAGTCCTATGGCAGCAACTTGTCTTGAGGTAGTTAATGGCATCTAGAAGTCTGGTATCAGTGTTGAGGACCTCAATTATTTAGCGATATTGGTCTCCATTTCTAAGAAAGGTGACCTTATGCTCCATGACAACTATAGAGGCATCTCATTGATACGAGTGCATTGGGCTGGTAGTTGTTCTTCATGAAATTTCTATGAGGCACAAGGCCAAACTCAAAAAGCCCACATATGCAACCTTCATTGACTTAAAAAAGGCATATGATATGGTCCCTCATGAGGCTCTGTTGAGGAAACTTAGAGCTGCTAAGCAAGGTTTAGGAAGAATGAAAAGTACATTGGGGAGGTAGCTGTTTTTCATGAGATTTCTATGAGGCACAAGGCCAAACTCAACAAGCCCACCTATGCAACCTTTGTTGACTTAAAAAGGACATAAGATATGGTCCCTCATGAGGTTCTATTGAGGAAACTTAGACTGTTGGAGTGAAGGGGAAGGCCTTTTGCTTCATTCAAGCATTCTACAATGGGTCTATAGTTTGAGTTAGATATGAGAACTTAATCTCCTCAATTCCCATTAATATAGGAGTGAGGCAAGGGTGCCCACCTTCCCCAACACTCTTTAACATCTTCATTAAAGGTATTATGAAGAAATCTTGAAGGGTTGGGAGTCACAATTTCTGATATGGCAAAGTTAATTGCAGGTTTGCACCTTGTAGATGATCTTTTGATGTTAGTAGAGTCGACAAATGAGTTGAAGTAGATTTGATGCAAGAGCATCTAGGTTCAGAAACAATCTTGCATTGTCAAAAAACATGGGCCCAGGTTCTTGTGCATTCTTGGTTTGTGTTGTGTGACTTGTCATCTCTTTTGAGAATGTTGTGCGTGTGGAGGAAGATCAATGTCAAGCCAAAAAACATCTTCAAGGATCCGACAGGGAAAGGAAGTGAAGGAAGAATGGTTTCAGTCATCTCCCATTAGGCATAACGACCTTTTTTGGGCAGCATGGCAAAATTGCCGGTTAACGCAGGTTGCGGTTTTGAAATTGCCACTTAATGTAGGCGGAAGTTATGCAACTGCCAGTCTGTAGGAACTGACGATTTCACTCACATTGAAGGCAAAAGAGAAGTAATTGTTGAGATCAAGAAAAAATGATGTGTGGACCGTTTTCCTAAACAAAGGGAGCTCGAAGAGGTTGGTAGGATGTTAGTGTCATCTGGGTTCACAAACAATTTGGCATCGTCAAAAAACTTGGGTTTAGGTCTTGTGTGTGCTTGTTTTGTGTTGTGTGACTTGTCATCTTTTTTGAGAATGTTGTGTAGGTGGAGGAAAATCAATGTTAAGCCAAAAAACATCTTCAAGAGTCCCACAAGGCAAGGAAGCGAAGGAAGGATGGTTTTAGTCATCTCTCATTGGGTAGAATGACCTTTTTTGGGGATCATGAAAAAGCTGTTGATTAATGCAGTCTGCGCTTTTGAAACCGCCGCTTAATGTAGGCTAAAGTTATGCAACTGCCAGTTTGTAGGAACTGACTATTTCGCTTGCATTGAAGGCAAAAGAGAAGTAACTGCTAAGATCAAGAAAACATGATGTGTGGACCATTTTCCAAGACAAAGGGAGCTCGAAGAGGTTTGTAGGATGTTAGTGTCATCTGGGTTCACAAACAATCTTGCATCGTCCAAAAACATGGGTTCAGGGTCTTGTGCATGCTTGTTTTGTGTTGTGTGACTTGTCATCTCTTCTGAGAATGTTGTGCGCATGGAGGAAGATCAATTTCAAGCCAAAGAACATCTTCAAGAGTCCCACAGGGCAAGGAAGTGAAGGAAGGATGGTTTCAGTGATCTGCCATTGGGCAGAATGACCTTTTTCGCAGAGCATGGAAAAGTTGTTGGTTAATGCAGGGTGTGGTTTTGAAACTGTTGCTTAATGTAGGCGAAAGTTATGTAACCGCCAGTTTGTAAGAACTGACAATTTTGCTCACATTGAAGGCAAAAGAAAAGTAACTACTGAGATCAAGAAAACATGATGCTAAGACCGTTTTCCAAGACAAAGGGAGCTCAAAGAGGTTGGTAGGATGTCAGTGTCAAGCCATCAAGATTCAAAGGAGTTTGGGAAGGAGATTTGGAGGTCAGTTGGAAGATTCAAGCAAGTTGGAGAGAGAGTTCCAACACCGGATAATAGTAGAGCTATGAAAGAGAGTTGAGTGAAGCTTAGAGAGTGATAGAAGTAAAGCCAAGAGCCTACTAGATAGATGTATGTTCATGTAATCCAGTCATTGGACTAAGTATAGTCTTCTTTATTGTCATAGGGGAAAGGTTGAGTGTGAATCTCTATGACACTGCTAAACATGAATAAAGAAAGCATTTTGGTTTCCATTTATGAGTCTAGTCTCTCTCTATGTGTGTGTCCTTGAGAGAGAGCTAGTGTAACACTCAATGGGGAGTAAGGCATCCATTCACTTGGCCCCCTCATTCCCGTCCGCATCAATTAGTAGCAGAGCAAGGTTTGCCTTGTTGGGTTATGTGTGAGAGGGGCTCTTGTTCAGTCAAGCTGCAAGCTGTGAAAGAGAAGTTTGCATTGTGGTGAAGATATGGCACACAGAGTATATTCTCTTAGAGGAGGATGAGGAAGGGCATTTAGAGTTGCAGATTTGGCAATGACGCTGAGAGGAATCCAAGAAAGATTGAATGCAATGGAGACAACACAAAGAAGAGGAATTATTGTTGATTATGTAAGTGATGATGATGAGGCAACAACTCAAGAGTTTCAAGTGGAGGATATGGTGGATGACCTTTGAAGTATATTTATCAAAGCCATTGTAAAGATGGGAAGCAAACCAAAGTTGGACACCCCTTCCTATGGAGGAAGCTTGAGCCCTAAGGAGCTTATAGATTGGATCATGGAGATGGATAAATACTTTGACTATGAGTCAATGGATGACCCCAAGAAGGTGAAGTTTGCTTGTACGAAGTTGAAAGGTCATACATCCTTGTGGTGGGAGCATGTACAACTGGAAAGAGGGAAGAGGCAAAAATAGAATCAAAACTTGGGGGAGAGGATTGTCATAAAGCTGAAAGGTAAGTACTTGCCTTCGGATTATCCACTGATTGTTCAAAAAGTTGCAAAACCCGAGGCAAAAGGAGTTGAGTGTGAAGGAATACATGGAGTTCTACAAGCTAACTATTAGAGATGGCTATATGGAAGATGATCAAGAGAGAATTTCAAGGTATGTAACTAGACTATGTATTTCCATTCAAGACGAGTTTGGAATGTTTAGGCTGAAGTCATTGTAAGAAGACTACCAATGTACATTGAAGGCAAAAGAAAAGTTGCATAGGAGGCAGCGAATAACCTTTAGAGGTAGAGGAAGGTTGTCAAGAGGGAGAGGACAAAATGATGGTGGAAGAGGACATCATACTCATGAAGGTGAAGCAAGTACTTCACAAAATCAGAATCGGACCCAAGGAGGAAGATGGTTCTCTTCTATAGGTAGAGGATTCATGGGTAAGTGCTTTGAGTGTGGAGAAGTTGGGCATAGAGCTTTTGAATGTCCAAAAGCATTTTAGAATAGTGGTAGGAGAAAGGAAGCGAGTAGTCATCTTGATGTGGAGGAAGAGAGTGTTGCATCTTCAGCACATACTAAAAAACTAGAATGTGGTGAGAGCTCTTATGAAGACGAGAATGCTGTTGAAACCAGCCCAAGAAGAAGATGAACCAATGCAAAGAAGAACTTATTTTGGACTATTTGCAAAGTGGGAGATAAGTGTTGTAAGCTCATTGCTGATAGTAGTAGGATGGATAACTTAGTTTCAAAGGAAATGGTAGAAAAGCTTGGGCTGAAAGGAATATTGCGCCTTAATCCATACAAAGTTTTTTGGTTGCTTAAGGGTCATCAAGTGTTGGTAAATGAACAATGTATGGTTAGCTTTCAGATTGGGTCTTGCAAGGATGAAGTGTTGTATGACATAATGCCCATGGATGCATGTCATGTGTTGTTGGGAAGACCATGGCAGTTTGATAGAAAGGTCGTGCATGATGGTAGAACAAGCACCTACATGCTTGTGAAGGATGGTAGGAGGTTCATGTTGAGCACATTGAAGGAAATTGGAGAAGAGGTGGACAAAAGTCCTAAAACTTTGTTGGTTTCCGGTAAGCAATTCTTGAAGGAAGCAAAGGAGAAGGCATGCTTTACTTTCATCCTAAAAATGATGCAAGTTGTGATCACAAACAAGGTGAGTGATATTCCTTTTTAAGTTTAGAACTTGTTGAAAGAGTTTGCTGATATAGTTTCAAATGATTTTTTGGATGGATTGCCACCTAAGAGAAGCATTAGTCATCATATGGATCTAGTGCTTGCATCAAGTTTGCCGAACAAGGCAGCATATAGTCTAACACCTATGGAGAATGAGGAAGTGAAGAGGCAAGTAAATGAGCTATTGGAGGAGGGTTTAATAAGAGATAGTTTCAGCCCATTTGCAGTTCCAACAGTATTGGCATCTAAGAAGGGTGGAGATTGGAGGATGTGTACGGATTCTAGAGCAATAAACATGATCACTTGCTGGACTGTTTGAGTGGAGCAAGGTACTTCATAAAAAATAGATTTGAAGGGTGGATATCACCAAATCAAAATTAGAAAAGATGACGAATGGAAAACAACATTCAAGATGAATGATGGGTTGTAGAGTGGCTTGTTATGCCATTCTGGTTGTCAGATGCACCTAGCACATTCATGAGACTCATGAATGAAGTGTTGCAATCTTATTTGGGCAAGTTTGTCATTGTTTATCTTGATGACATTCTCATTTTCAGTCATTCACAAAAAGAGCATTTGTTACATTTGAGGTTGGTGTTGCAAAGGTTGACAAATGAGAATTTGCTGGTCAACTTGAATGAAATGTTCCTTTGGAGAATTTATTAACTCTGAAGTTTTCTGTGATTCCTTTTCAATACTTGATATCAAACAAATACTAAAACAATCCACATGCAATATGGATATTGAAAGCCAACTTGAAACTTCATGAAGCACTTATAATATTGAGATGAATGCATACAAATACTGGTAATGAAGAGACAAATAATAAATGGCACATGCAATATTAGAATTGAAATCCATTGAAGCCTTTATTCAATAAGCTGATTACACATATAACTAATGAAGAAATGAATTGAAAAACAACTGAAATATAGTAAAACCCTTACTGGTGTTAATCCATGCTATACTGATGACGTAGAGTGGTAATAGATCTTCAAGAGAATTGTGTTTGATAGGTATGCAGGGTACTGCAAGTAGCAGGCAATAGGGTCATTTGTTTGCTGTCAATGGAGCATGGCGACTGCAGTAAATGTTACAACAATGATAGAGGATAAAACGGTAGTTGTTAAGAAGGTTACAATAGGTACCAATCAGCATACAACAGTCACAAAGGCCAGCAACACTATTACGATGCACAACAGTCTCTAAAACAGCAACCACAAACTGCACACAGCAGTATGAAGAAGGGAAACCTCAACGTAAAAGCCAGTAGGAAAGAAACCCCAACTCAACAATCTGTAAAATGCTTCAGACCCTCACAACTTTTGGTAATTGATGATAATCTTCAGTCACACTGAAACTGGAATTTGATCCTGATTCTTGAGTTGTGATTTTATTTCTGCACCTAGTGGAAACTAAATAAGAAACCCTAGTGCTCTGCTGAATTGATTTTTGAAGATTTCGATGTAGCACACTTGTAATTTCTAGATGAAATTACCTCAAAGGTTTAGAGGGTTTTTGTCATAAAACCTAAATCCAAATGATGAGGGTTTTCGTCCTCACAATTTTTTCCAACTATAAGGGTTTTCATCCTTATGCTGAAAACTGATGTACTGAAAGGCTCAAACAATTGAGAAATATTGATAATAAAAATTGAATGCTTTACAATGAGCAGGATTCTTAATATATAGACTCAATTGTCACTTTTAGGGTTGGGGTTATACTTTTAGGTTTAGGGTTATACTTTTTACCTTTACCCTTTTCTTTTATTTTCACTTTTCCCTTTTTCTCATTCTTTTCTTTTATTTTTAATAATAATAAAGGAATATTAAGTTGTCACAATTTTTTAATAAAATAAAAACAAAGTCACTTAGACAACTTAAAATATTAACTTCATAATTTTTATTTTATCTAAAAAAGAGGACATGACAATCCGCCCTTCCCAAAGATTGCTTGTCCTCAAGCAATCCCTGAACTGTCCTACAAATACTTGGATCCCAAACCATCCTTTAGGATTCACAATTCCAAATGGATTCTTCTGAGAGACCTCTAGGCCACTCTGTAAGTAAATGCATTTGAAATAATAAATCTGTGGATCTCATCTTTGTTGACCAAGTTGATCATTCTAGACGAAGGTTTCTCTCCCACCTTGCCTTCTCTGTGCCTATGATATCTTTAGCTTGTGCAAGCATGATAGAAACCATTAGAAGTGAAAAGTAGCTGATATCTTGTGCTTTAAGAACACTGTTTGCAAGCATCAACAAGAACTGAGAGTTGGAACCTACCCTTGCAAGCTCCATGCAAATGGCACCATGAATAAGATGTAAACATCCTTCTTTAGGTCACATAGAGCAAGATTGAGCTAAAGCTTTTTCTGTTGATAGAAAATCTCCATTCCAAAGACATTTTTGACCCCGCACTAACTCAAGCAATGTTGTCCACATATTCTGGACATTACCTTCCTCACCCAAAGAGAGCCCATGATTGATAACACTGTTATTTTGACCCTGTAAGCAATATTTAGCTTCAAGGGCACTAAGTGTTATCCAACCAATCTCACTTTCTAGCTTCAATTGCAAATAATGTACCTGGGCAGCTGTTGGGGCCACAAGCCTCGGCTGGAAAGATACCACATTATTGTCATCACCTCCTCGCCTTGAGGCATTTTGTTCAGACTTGGGCCTAATTGTGTTTGCCATCCAATCTGTTGTAATTGTCCTCATGTTTGATAAAATCTGTGAAAGATCCTTCTTAAATGTTGTTCTCAACATTGTTGCCAGCTTATTTTGCACATAATCTCGAACCTCAGCATGAATTGCTTCCCAAAAAGCATCTGCGATCACTGTTTCGGATCTCTGCATCATTGCACCAATTCCTTTTATATGGCTAATAAGCTCAACCATTGCCCTTCTTTCTTCATAAGAATAATTGTTTTGAACAACCTTCTCATATTCTGAAACAGTTGTAGAAAGATCATCAGGAGCTAGAGGAACAACATCCTTAAGAGGGTCTGGAGAACTTCCATGCACATTGTTCCCAAACATGAGCAATCCACCAACCAAGAATTTGAAAACCTTAAAGAACAATATTTTACATATTGCATTTGACTTCCTTGCTACTTTCAAGATCGATGCCTTGTGAAGACTGCAAAAGTAAAAGTTGACTCATTACAGCTACAAAACGCAATGCAAAATCATCATGTTCTGAATGGATCACGCCAATATGGTTGATAACAGAATAGTGTCGATGATACTCCAATGCTTCAATGCAAAAAATGATAATGATCGGAAGTATGACCTCAATATTATTTACTTGAAAAAGCTCCACCTGTATGTTCAGTAGAATGGCCCATCTTGTACTCAAAAATATCTGCAAGTCATCCAACTCTTCCCTCATTGAATCTATATCTTGCTATTGGCTATTAACTCGCGTGAATGTCCTTTTGGACCAAGAGAAATCATTCGGTGTACTTGCTTTTGCATTTTTTAAAAGATCAAGCTTCAACAACACATCAAGCAAATTAAGCATAGACCACATATGGGTTATTATAGGTCCATTGATTAGTCTCTCTCGTCGAGAAAAACATTGCATATCAACTCCCAGTTTGGATGCCACCAATGATTGCCATTGTTGGATTTCATGAAGACGACTAATTTCCAAATCTAGGACTTGGTAGGTTTCAAAGTACAAATCTGCTTGACTTTGCTTCATAGAGTTAGGTAGCTGAGGAAGAGCTTTAACATAGCTGCGATATGGGTAAAGAATAGCTGCCATCTCCTTTCCCTCTTGAATCAACACATTCAGCTGATTAATAGACTTTGTACCCTCCATCAAAGCTAATCGATAGGCGGGAACATCATCATAGTCTTTATATTGAGGACTCTTCACCTTCAAATTGCATGGTGGATTCTTTCTGTTCTTGATCACTGACCTGCTCACTTTCTTGTAGCTCAGGTCCCAACTTTTATTCTTATTTAATTTTCTACTTCTACCCTCTTCGAGCATCTTCAAGAATTCTTTAAAGGTAAAGTCAGATTTTTCATCATGTGGAAAGCTTGCTTAGACGATTTTGAGTGATCCTTCTTCCTCTTCTTCTTGGCTCATGCCTCCTTTTTAAGTCACAGAAATCTCAGAGGGTTATGTCAGCTAGAACTTTCAGGGTTAGAATATAATATTCTTCACAATAGGCCTCATAACCAATTTTGAGTTGTTGCTTCCATTCATCTTTTTCCGACTCTTTTGGGTTTAATTGTTTTTTTTATTGATGCCACTAGATTTGGCATGCTATTCTGATACTCTTCCAAATGCTTGTCCATTCTATTTCTTACTTTGCAGGGCAGTAAGATCATATGCTCTGGTACACTGAAATGCCCTTTTTTGGATAATTTGTTAACTTTTGAAGTTTTGTGTGATTCCTTTTCAATACTAAATACTAAAACAACCCACATGCAATATGGATATTGAAAACCGACTTGAAACTTCATGAAACCCTTATTGTATTGAGATGAACGCATACAAATACTAGTAATGAAGAAACAAGATAATAAATGACACATGCAATAATGAATTGAAACCCATTGAAGCCTTTATTTAATAAGCTGATTACTCATATAACTGATGAAGAAATGAATTGAACAACTACTGAAATATATTAAAACCCTTACTGGTTTTAACCCACACTATACTGATGACCTACAGCGGTAATATATCTTCAAGAGGACTGCATTTGATAGGTATGCAAAGTAATGCAGACAGCAGGCAGCAGGGTCATTTGTTTCCTGTCAACGGAGTATGACGATTACAATAAATGTTATGACAGTAATAGAGGATAAAAGGGTAGCTGTTAAGGAGGTTACAGCAGGTACCAATCAATGTGCAACAGGGACAAAGGCCAACAACATTATTACAATGCACACCAGTCTCTAAAACAGCAATTATAAACCTCCACGCAGCAATATGAAGAAAGGAAACCCTAATGCAACAACGAATAGGATAGAAACCCCAATGCAACAATCTGTAAAATACTTCAGACCCTCACAACTTCTGGTAATTGATGATAATCTTCAGTCACACTGAAATTAGAATTTGATTCTGATCCTTAAGCTTTGATCTTATTTTTGCACTTAGTGGAAACTAAATTTGAAACCCTACTGCTCTGTTGAATTGATGTTTGGAGATTTCAATGTAGCACACTCATAATTTCTGGATGAAATTACCTCAAAGGTTTAAAGGGTTTTCGTCTTCAAACCTAAATTTGAATGATGAGGGTTTTCTTCCTCACAATTCATTCCAACTAATAAGGGTTTTTGTTCTTATGTTGAAAACCAATGAATTAGAAGGCTCAATCAATTGGGTAAGGGTTATACTTTCAGGGTTAGGGGTTTACTTTTCACTTTTACCCTTTTATTTTTACTTTTCCTTTTTCTCACCATTTTATTTTATTTCTAATAATAATAAAATAATATTACGTTGTCACTTTTTTTAATAAAATAAAAAGAAAGTCACTTAAACAACTTAAAATATTAACTTTATTATTATTATTTTTTTACTTTATTTGAAAAAGGGGACATGACATTGAATAAGTGTAGCTTTATGAAAGGAAGAGTCGATTTATTTGGGATTAATGATCTCAAGAGAAGAGTTGAAAATGGACTCAGAAAAAGTAAGCACAATAGTTGAATGGTCATCACCTAAAAGCATGTTTGAGGTAAGAAGCTTCCATGGGTTGGCATGTTTTTATAGGAAATTCATTAGAAACTTCAGTGGTATTTGTGCACCCATTATGGAAACAATGAGAGGTGATATTAAGAAGTTTGAATGGATTATTGCAGCAGAAGATAGTTTTTTGTTTTTGAAGAAATAAGTGACGGAATAACGGTTGTTGGTATTGTCAGATTTCAACAAAGTGTTTCAGGTTGATTGTGATGCTAGTGGGACAGCCATAGGAGCAATATCAAGTCAAGAAGGTAAGCCCATTTCTTACTTTAGTGAGAAGTTGAATGAACCCAAGAGGAAGTATTTAGTTTATGATCAAGAGTTCTATGCTATGATACAAACTCTCAAGAAGTGGAGGCATTATTTGTTGCCCACGAAGTTCGTGTTGTATATGGTTCATCAAGCATTGCAATTCATAAACAGCCAAGTTAAATTGAATTAGAAACAATGAAGTGGGATGAATTTCTTCTCCATTACTTATTTGTTTTGAAGCATAGTAGTGGTCAATTTAACAAGGTTGCAGATGCTTTGAGTAGAAGAGTTATCATAGTGAATGAGATGAGACTAAAACTTATTGGGTTTGACTCAAAGACTTGTATGAAAAGGATTTGGATATTTGAGATGTATGGGCGGCATGAATAAATCCAACAAGCATGGATAGAACTCCATGGCTGGACTATTTGATACAAGATGGGTTGTTGTTCAAGGCAAAATGGTTGTGCACACCTCAATGATCAATGACGGAGAATTTGTTGAAGGAGAAGCATAATGGAGGCCTAGCTGGTCACTTTTGTGTTGATAAAATGTTGGCGCAACCGAATGAGAGTTATTATTGGCCAATAATGAGTGCGGAAGTCAAGAAATTCATGCAAGGGTGTTGAATTTGCCAACATGTTAAGAAAAAACCTCATAGTTCAGTTTTGTATCAACCTTTTCCAATTTTGGAAAGGCCATGGGAAGAGTTGAGCATGGATTTCATTCTTGGGCTTTTAAGAACTCAAAGAGGTAATGATTTTGTTTTTGTGGTAGTGGATAGATTTTCCAAGATGGCACACCTCATAACATGTAAGAAGACAATTGATGTCACAAATATTGCAAATTTGTTTTTCAAAGTAGTAAGCCTACACGGGTTGCCAATGAGTATTATATTGGATAGAGATACAAGATTTGTTGGTCATTTTTGGAGGACTTTGTGGAGGAAATTTGGGATGAGATTGGATTTTAGCTCAGCCTATCATTTTCAAATGGATGGGCTAAGGGAAGTGGTGAATTGGAGTCTTGGTGGACAGGCCGAAACAATGGGATATGACATAGCATACGCTGAGTTTGTATACAAAAACTCAGTGAAAAGTACAACAATGAGTCCGTTCCAAATTATGTATGGTTGCGGCCATAGAGGAGTATGTGAGTTGATAAGTAAAATGGATATCAAAAGAAGTGTTGAAGTTGAGGTTTTTGTAGTGAGTTTATGCATGATGTGCATCAAGAGGTGAAGAGAATATTGGAAGAGGGTCACAGGAAGTATAAGAAGCATGCTAATCAAACAAGGGGAGAACAAAAATTTCAAGTTGGTGACATGGTTTTAGCACATTTGTGTAAGGAGAGGTTCCCCAAGGGAACATGTAACAAGCTCAAGTGGAAGAATATTGGGCCTTCTAGAGTTTTGAGAAGATTCGCGACGAATGCATATGAGATAGAGCTCCCTGATGGAGTGGATGTTTCACCTATCTTCAATGTAGCAGACTTGTACCCTTACTTTGGGGGACAAGGTAGTGGAGAAGGCTCAAGTTTAGATTCTTCAAGTGTGAATTGGAAGTAGCAATTTGCAGTGCAATCAAGGGAAGAAGTTGAAGAAATATTTAATATAAGGATCAATATAGAGAAAAGAGGCATAGAGTACACAAAACACTTGGTAAAGTGGAAGAGCAAAGTAGCGTAAGAGACAACCTGGATGAGTGCATCCCAAGTTGCCAAACATAGAAAAACCATTGAGTAGCTCATGGGAGGTTCATGAGTAGGAGCTCATGGACAATTTCATTTACCCTACGTGTCTGATGCAGGAGCATCCAAGCTCACTAACTATCTTGCATTGTCCAAAAACATGGGTTTGGGTTCTTGTGCACACTTGTACATGTTTGCTTGGTGTTGTGTGACTTCTTTCTTGTGACAACATTGTGCGTGTGGAGGAAGATCAACATTAAGCCAAAGAACTTCATCAAGAGTTCCATAAGGAAGTGAAGGAAAGACGGTTTTAGTAATCTCCCATTGGTTAGAATGACCTTTTCGTAAGAGCATGACGAAACTGTTGCTTAATAGAGGCGATAGTTTCTAAACTGCCATGACGATTATGTAATTGCTGGTTTGTAGGAACTAGTGGTTTTGCTCACGTCAAAAGAAAAAGAGAAGTAATTGGCAAAATATAAAAATATGACGTGTGGACCGTTTTCCAAGATAGAGGGAGCTCGAAGAGGTTGGCATGATGTTAGTGTTAGGCCATCAAGATTTCAAGGACTTTTAGGAGGCTTGGAGGTTAGTAGGAAGATTCAAACAAGTTGGAGAGAGAGTTCCAATGTTAGATACTAACAAAGTTGAGAGAGAGAGAGAGTTGAGTGAAGCTCAAAGAGTGATAGAAGCAGAGCAAAGAGCCTATTAGATAGATGTATGTTCTTGTAACCTAATCATCGGGCTTAGGATAGTCTTCTCCATAGTCATAGGGGCATGGGTGAGTGTGAATCTCTATAACACTATTGAACATTGATAAAAAAAGCATTTTGGTTTCCATTTGTGAGTCTAGTGTTTGCGTGTGTCCTTGAGACTAAGTGTAACATCCATTTGGGAGTAAGGCAGCCATTCACTCACCCCCTCATTCCCATCTGCATAAAGGTGTTATAGACGATTTTTGTCTAGGCTGTTAAGTGGCGGGTTTATGGAGTGCAATATTGATAAGTATAAGGTCATGGTGATCTTCAACGATCAAGAAGAGATGAAACGGCACGAGTTGTACACCATGGAAAAGAAGGATGGAGTGTGTGATAGTTATAGATACCTTGGCATCAACACTGATCCATTGTTGTTGATTGAGTGAGTTAGTAAGGAGAGAGGTACAATTGGTAACAAGACTGTTCATGGTATACGATATTTTTTGGCATGTCGAAGGATCCTTACTTGGTTCAAGGTTCTTGCCTTCAAAGCCTTGGGATTTCTTGTCCTCACCCTTGGGGGAGAAGTGATAGGCATGTTCAATGTCAACAAGCAAAGGCCCCTCCAAAAAGTGTTGGTAGAGGGTATGAAATAGTGTTATGGGGAAGCCTCTGCTTCCAACATGATTGGGTGGGATGTCATGCATCAAGAATTCAATATTTGCCCAAGCTTGGTTTTCAATGTTGGTCAAAGGGCTTGAGCCATGGAGAAGTAGGGGGGCTTAAGACCCACATTGCTGATCTAGTGAAAAACAACCCGCGTGCAAAGTTGTAGAGACCTGGGCATGGATCCATAGAACAATCAAGTGGCTCAAGAGGAATACCCCAACGGTCAAGGGAAGGAGTTCTGTGGGCTGTGCAAAGGCCCAAGATAGTTGGGATCATAGATTCTTATTGCAGAATTCCCCCAAGTTCTATAAAGAGTTAAAGTTGGAGCAAGCCAGGGACTTCATCAATGTGAGCATAAAGATATGAACTAGTTTTGGAGGAAGTTGTTAGCCAACTACTCAATACTAGGGTAGGAGGGTGTTTGCTTAGTATTCGTGCCATTAGGGTTGGGTTGGTTGATCCCTTTCTTAGTAGTTTGTGCTCTTGTGTGGAGGTGATGGAGGTGATTCTCTTCTTCATCTCATCCTAAGATGTCCTCTCCCTAGCCTTAACAAATTAAGGGTGGAGGTTGGTTTTTAGAATATGGTCCCTAAGCTTTGGTGCGTTGCCCCTTCGAATATGGACGAGAATGGTTTACTTGCATTACTCCATGGTGGGGAGATTAGCGGAGGTCGTCTAGAGAGCTGGCTATGTGATCACCACAAAGGAGGGGAGTTGTAATTTTTTTGCTTGTGGCGAACTTCTTAGTTGTGGTTTTACCTTTGCATGGAGAGGCCCTTTGGGGTTGGCAGATGGGAGGTGAAGTACCATGGCTTGCCTTGAGCGGACCACGACCAAACAAGTATCCAATTACCTTTGAGCCAATGCCTTGTCGGGTAGGGCAAACTCCCTTGCCAGGTATGCAAAGGTGATATAAATTGGGCTTTTTTGGGCATAGACAGGAGCAGTTTATTGGTGGCCCTTGTTATTGTGTTAATAAAATGCCCAAGTCTCTCGAATCACATGCAGATTGGATGCGATCGCCAGTAGGAGCCCCCTCTCGCGGTTGAGGTAAGAAATTAGAGGATGTTAAGTAGCTTTTAACAAGCATTGAGCTTTGAGCGTCACCTGCTCAAAATAAAAAAAAGCTTTGTAATTTTAGTTGATTGCTTGCAGCGATTCCCTAATCTGCTCATGTGAATTTTGCATTTGTGTAGATAATGCATCTGCATCATCATTTTTTTTCTCCTTCAAAGACAACTCCAATAAATCTGTCATTGATTATCCCTGCAAGACATCTCAATAATTTTCCCAAACTTCTACTCACAACCTCGGTTTGCCCATCTTTTTGAGGATGAAAGGTAGTATTGTAGTGCATCTTTGTTCCCATTTCTTTCAAAGATTTCTAAAAAAATGGCTTAGAAACTTGAAATCCAAATCAGATGTGATTGGCTTAGGCAATCCATGCAACCTCACAATTTCCTTTAAAAAATGAATCGACAACCTTAGATTCATAATTAGTCTTTTTACATGGCATAAAAAGAGCCATTCTAGAGAATCTACCAACAACTACAAAGATGGAGTCATTACATCTTTGAGTGCAAGGTAAACCTAAAACAAAATCCATGTACAAATCCTCACAAGGTGCCTTTGGGATAGGCACGGGAGTATGCAAACCAGTATTTTGGCTTCTTCCCTTTGCTAACTGTCATATTCTGCATCTATCAACATATTTGCTCTCATCTTGTTTCAAATTTGGCTAATAATATCTTTCCTCCAACAAGATTTGAGTTTTGTCTTTTCCAAAGTGTCCAGTCAATCCACCACCATGCAACTCTTGAATCAAATTATCTCTCATGGATCCTTTAGGAATGTTGTAGTTGTTTTTCCTTAAGTAAAACACCATTCTGCAAAGAAGTAATCTAGATAGGCCATCATTTTTATCATTAATGGTTCCTTGCCAACCTTCCATACCTCCCCAAAATCTTCATCAGATTAAAGTAATTCTTTCAAACAAAGATTTGTGCTTCAAAACAAATGTTTTTTTTGGGCAAAACTCTACCCACTTCAAGTGTCTAGCATTACTGAATTTTTCTTGGCTTTAATAAAATTCAAAATTTGATGATCAATGAACCAAAAAAATTATTTTGGTAAGAAATAATGTTTTCATTTCTTTAAAACTTGCACAATAGCATGAAATGCTATATTGCACCTACAAATACAAGAGCCATGACCACACAATGGATTAGGTTAATGAAGGTACCTGCACATTCAAAATGTAGTATTGCACCTGCAAATACAAAATATGGAGGAAATATTTCTCTAAAAAAAGTGAAAAATCTTACATAAAATTGTATTGATCTGAAAAATAGAATTGATACATAGAGGGGTAAACCAGTATTTATGCAAAAGAGAGACTCAAACCCTAACTTGTAGTCCAAGCTACCTTTATGGCTCAATTATAATTCTATTTAATTAATTACTCCTAAACACATGATAATATTTATGAGGCCTTATAAAATATAAATGGTGTTGTATGTGATATTGTTACAAAACTATGAGCTTAAATGGTGTCTATTCAAATCCTCATTTTTGATTGGAGTCAATCTATGAGGGGCTAGATTTGGCAAATTTTCTCTTGGAATGGGGTCCATTTTATGGGTGATTTTTCTTAATGTAGGTAATCTAGTAGGTAAGCCGTGTAGACTGTCATTATGAATAAATGTAATTGTTTTGTAGCCAACTTTGTTATGTTAATCTTTTGTCGACATTAGGTAGTGGTGTAATGACTATATGTTAGGATGTTGACGGTTGTGTTACTAACAACCGTGGAGTTTTGTCATACATATAGCATGTTAAGTTGGGGTAGGGGCGTTGTGTATTGAGGCCCTCCTTGTATTGAACACTAACACTATCTATATAACAAAGTTGTTAGTCTGATATGTTGCATTGTGGTACGTAATTGCTATTCTGTAATTGATGTTACTTGGTAGTGTAGTTTTCTTATAAACATTGTGGTTGCATTGCCTTTAGAGAATGTTGTGTTAAAGTAAAAGTCGATTCAAAAGTGAATTTAGTCTACAATACTTACTGACAACTAGGCATCACATTATCTTGTAATATCTTTGTGTTGAGTGTAACCGTGGAGCAAAATGAAAAAATAATGGTATAAAGAAAGTGTCATCAAGAAGAAGAAGACCAATGCTATACGGGAGGTAATTAATGCCATTGACATTGAACAAAGGCGGCAGAATAAGACAACATGGTCAGGGAGGAGACCAAGAAATCAGATAGTCTACTCTATTGGTGGAACAAGAAAGAAGACAAAGGCCGTGAGAGGTAGCTAATTCTAAACATCCATCAAGAGAAGTATAGAGAAAAAGCAGAAGCCACAGTAAAAGCCAAGATTGAAGCATAAGTAAGAGCTGGAGCGAAAGCTGAAACCAAGAAAGGGTTCAACCGGAGCCATTGGACCCTATGCTACTCGTGAGTAAAAAGTGGGTAGAGTTTGCTATAGTCCCATTTAGAGGAAGTACAGACCATGCTGACTAGGTTGGGTTGGTGGATGCTGCAAAAGAATCAAGTGAAGAGTCCAGGGCAGCCTGAATGACAAATTGGATGGAGTAGCATAGAAAGAGGACTTGACAGTGAGCAAGATATTGCAGTAGATCATTGTTGAAGGGAGGGTTGAGCATAGGGAAGTGTCTGACAGTGTCGAATGATGAAGGGGTCCTCAAGTGGTACTCATGCTCCGAAAGTGACAAATTCTCCCAACAGGCTGTTCCATTGGTAGATGGAAGATTGTGAAGTGTTCTATTCAAATCGCAATAGTGCCAAGATTATGGAGATTGAAGAAGGCCAAGGCTTGTAGCGAGATGATCAGAAGTGGATGTCAATGATACCAAGTCCTTCCGAACTATTAATTTCACAGTCGGCTTAGCCACATTAATTCACAGTTTACAATGTTAGGGATGCAACAAGCGATGATAAGTTGGCCCACCAATTTGAAAGCATAGTAGACACAAAATTCAAAGAGTTGACTATAGAAAGCATGCATGTAGGGTCTAAGGACAAAACTACATTGGAAGGTGAAGTACGACCTCTTGAAGTACAACCTATTTTTGAGGTATGATTGGATGCAAATATGCTCGCCTTTGATGAACAGAGAGTCATGACACATTGGTCGATTGAGGTTATGTTGTGATAAAGGAAGTATTGTTGTGACCAATTTTTGTTTCACTTGACTTTTAAATCGAGGGCACTTGTGCTAAAATGATAGAGAAAGCATAGGCACGATAAATGTTGATTTGACAATCGGGGAATTTATATTAAAAAGTAGTGATCATTGGAAAGTAAAGTCGAGACAATTTAAAGTACTTTGGATATGGCCATTTAATTTCCACCCATGATGAATAATTTGACAGTGACTAGTGAATATGGACGGTATGGCGTGTCAAGGTGTAGTAAGTGGGTCCAACTTCAAATTATATCTCTCGAAGGCAAAAAATATTTGTGATTATATTGAGTTTATGTACGATTGATAAAGTGTTTGAATTATTGGGACACACTAGGCAAAAATATGAAGGTATGAGAACACATGGTTGTCAAAAGCAAATTAAAATATAAAATAAAGGACAATTATAAAAATGAGGGAAAGGGACCATATGCCCAAGCAGGGAAAAGTTTAGCAAAGTACATCACAACTACCCTCTCCTTGCCTACAAGCCCATACACTTATCCGTGCGCCTTTAGGTCGCCCCCTCCAATTGACACTCTATATGCCCTCGTATGTTGCTTACCAATTCAATTGTACACATGATTTTTACTAGTCGTGCACACAATTTTCTACTCCATTGCCATATGATTTCAAGTCGAATGTGAGGTCTATTTCGTACGATCACTTTGAGTAAGGAAGACTGTAGGTTCGTCTATTTGAAGACTATACACCCTATGTTTCTAGCTACTTTGCAGCTATATGCTCCCTCTTTAGTTGTACGCCCTTGTTGTGTATCAGCGATATGCCCTTCTTTCTCCTAGCCGTATGTGAGAGGGTGATACGAGCATAGAGAATGAGAGCATGTTAATATGGCAACAAGACCAATTTGAAAATGGGGAATGTTTTGCCTCTAAGATCTAATTCTGAGGGTGTTGTTGTTTTGCAATGTGTATCAACACGTGGGTTTTTGTAGGTCGTATGGGGATTATGCTATTGTTATTAGTCATGGCCTAGATAATGGCACTTCGAGGGTAAAGCTTCCATCTGGTGCTAAGAAGATTATTCAAAGTAGTTGCAAAGCTATGATTGGTCAAGTTGTTGGGGGTTAAAGAACATAATAGCCGATGCTCAAAGCTGGCAACCCATATAAAAAATGAAAACCAAGACCTGAACCACAAGCATCCTGGTTGTCCCCCCAATGATAAGTACTATTGTTACAAGGCCCAAGGTCAAAGTTATCAACATTTTCCTTCTTTTGCCTTTTCCATCTTTTTGTCGAAGACATCCCATTGTCTTCAAAATCTTCTTCATTTCTTTTAGTGTAGGTAAACCCACAATTTTCTTTCTTCATTAAACTACATACATGGATCATACACGTAATGTAGATGATCCAATGCTCCACTAACGACCTAGTTAACTTGTGCATCTGATACATCTTCTACAATATACTTTACTTGCCTTTCAAAAAAAAAAATACTTGCAAAAAAAAGATGGCATCCCAACAATAGATCCCTGCGAACGACAAGCAGGTTTTGGGATTGGGACCCATTCAAAAGGCAACTCGCAAGAGGAAGGAGCAAACTATGGTAGACGCAAGGAACAAGGAAAAAAAGGAAGGCACAAGGAGGAAAGCGGGGCATCCAAGGGTTTCAAACACCCAAATCATATCAACAACAGGTGAAATTCACATCATTCGGATTCAAGGCAATGAGATTGAACCCACAGTCCTACATCTTAAAGAATGTGCTCTAATCTGCAAATTCATGGGGTACTGGCCTAGCGCAAGAGATCTGCAAAAACAACTTTGCAAAAACAAGAATATCAGGTTTACAAATCAGGGAAATTTTCTCCCACAAGGGTTTTTTCCAATTATTTTTGAATGTAAAAAACAAAAAGATGCAATATTGAGGAGAGACCCATGGTTCATGGGTCACATTGATCTCTATAATAGGCCATGGAGGCATGTTTCAACTCTAAGACCAAAGATTGAACTTTTGATCTGGTATGGGCCTGACTTTATGGCCTGCCAACGAAATTATGGAATTTAATGTCCCCCTTTTTAGCATAACTTGCTTATAGACCCTTAGCTTGGTTTTGTTCCCACAAGACTAAGGGAAAGAAAGAAAAGGGAACTATGAGGGGGCTATTCAAAGAGCAAAAAGGTAAAAAGCACTTGAGTATTATAAGTTTTAGTTGAGTTATGCAAAAAGTGCTTTTTACAAGAAAATTTGTAATATATTTTTTTGAAAAGGAAAAGGTAAACTCTCCCTCTCTATTTTGGGTGTCACATTTGGAGGAGGAATATAAAAGGAAAGGGAAGGCTCATTTGAGAAGGTTATGCATTTTTGATATTGGAATTCTTGTGCAAGTATGTCAAGCTTGAAAAAGTGACTTGAGGACGAAAACCTTCAAGTGCACCAATGAGTTTGGGGACAAAAACCTCCACTCTTCCACATAGGGCAGAGCTATTCAATCGCTGTAATTGTGCTTCAATTTTGAATAGTTGTATGCAAGTGGATCTACAAAGGTGTTTTTGGACACCACTTTTATCAATGAATTATTGCAAACCCTTCGGAGAGCTGAAAATTCATGATTTGCAGGTCAAAGAGGTGGACGATCTTGGTTTGAAGATTTTTGTTGATTTTGGAAGAATCTAGGGCTATAACTAGAGTTTTTTTGAGGGACTTCCCATGGAGGGAAAATTCTAATTCTAATATTGTTTGAAAGCTACTATTTTTGTGATCATTTTGAGCTAATGGTTGCATCGAAATTCCAAATATTCTGGAAGATACGAATTTTTGAAGTTTCAGTTGATTGAAGTAAATAATCAATTATTGAGGGCTGAAATTAAGAAAATTAATTCAGAGAGTTATTTGTATAAGTTTTCCAAGTGGGGCGAATTGTTTGGGGAGCTTGGAGACCCCTTCTGAAGGGTGGCATACTAGAGAAACCCTCTTCTAGGGTTTGGTGGTATTTTATTTAATTTATTTAAATTGGCGCAATTTGTGTTTGAGTGGATTTGTAGGGGTTTGAGGGCCATTCAGTGCCCTAAAAACAGCCATAAAATTATTAAAATATTTTGCAACTAGGCGACCCACTTATGGATGTTTTTGTGATGTTTAGTGATTGAAAAATGCAGCTGTACATATAAAAATCAGATTATTGATAGAGGTATTTTCAGCCAGTTCGTCAATTTATTTTGGTCACAAAAAGGTACCTTGCTTTCCGAATATTTTCAGCTATTTGTGAATTTATTTTTTGGCATGCTTTGCTTGGGTATTCTATACATTTTCCAGCTAGGGCTAGCTGGTTTGTGGAGTAGATTTTTAGTTAATTGGCAATTTAATTCAAGGGTTTGTTGGGTAACCCCCAACTAGGTCTAATTGTCCCATTTGGGGACATTACAGTGGTATCAGAGCCATATCTTAGCTACATGTGGGATTTAGGGTTTATATCAAACAATCACATGGATAAGGGAAGGATTAAAGGTATTACACAAGCTCAGGATCATAGGATTAGCCCTTTAGGATGGAGGACCAGCCCTTGGTCCGTTGGGATCTAATGGAGGATTATGATGAGTACTTGACTCTTGCACTTAAGTAACAAAGGGGAAGGAGCTTCGGGGATTGGCTAGGTTTGAGATATGGCAAGAGGCACCATGGGCACATAGCTACACAGAATGACGTGGGGAAGATAGTGCTTCCGACTTTTGATGGTGATCCAGGTATTCCGATAAGAGCTTGGGTTGACAAGGTAAGTGAGTACCTTGATTTGAGGCCTAGAGGTAGAAAGGAAACATTAATTTTTCTCATCCAACATTTGGATGGGGCTGCCCATGAATGGTGGCATCATGAATGGGAGACACAAAGACATAGCACTATTGGGACACACGAAGAATTGTTGGAAAAGATAGTTGATAAGTTTGGTAAGAAGATGGAACCACCTACACCAAAAGCAATAAGGGCACATAGCAAGAAACCCCAATTGGATGAAAGGCAGCCCTTAAAACAAATATCAAAGCCTAATTTCCAATTTTACAAGGGGCAGCCACTCCACAAGTTTGTTAATGACCAAAATCCAGTCAAACATAGGCCTTTTGGGAGGGGTGAGCAGCTGGAAATTAACTCAGAAATGTCAAGGAAATGAATGGCATGTAAGGCTGAATTCGAAGGGTAGCCACCAAATGAAGAACCCTTGAGGTTTGGGCATAAAAAATTAGTCAATTGTGGACTCATGGCAATGGTCAATCAGCTGTGATTGAAGTTAGAAAATTCAGAGGAATTAAAGGCATGTGAAATGGGAATAGAAGGGCAGCCACTGAAGGAAAAACAATAAGAAAATTGGTAGCAAAGAAATGAACATGTGAAGGTAAACCAAACTGAAATTGAAGGGCAAATACATCAAGAAAAAGAGGACAGCCAACATGTGACAAAGAAAGAGATGATTGCTACCCTATCTAGTGCCACTAGACGCCATGCTTTCCGTGTGAAAGGAATTGTTAGAGGCAAAAAGGTAATTATGTCAATGGACAATGGAGCCACTCACGATTTTATAGATGCTAAAATGGTGGCAAGACATAGGCTGCCCACTAAGGAAAATGGTGGATTTAAGGTAATCGTGGGGGATGACTTCTTCATAGCAAGCATTTCCAACACCTTGGAAAATTTGCAAAAATCAGAACTGAAATTTATGGCAGCCAACAAGGAAATTGTTCTCCATGGTCTAAGCAATGGGACACCCATGTTGGTGTCCTCAAAAAAGATGGAACAAGCTTTCAATAAAGGGCAGATTACTAGGGCAGCTGAGCTATTTATGCATGATACAAGGTCTGATTTATTTCTTGCTAAGGAAGCACATGTCCCAACCAAAGGGGACATAGCAAAGAGGTCCATTGAAGGAGTGATGCCAAGAAGGAAAGAAGGATGCTCTTTGCATATTAAAGGAAGGAGAATTAGATTTCTTGATGGGCAAACAATTGAGTTGTCAACTTGGTAAGCATTCAAAGTTTTCTCTTCATGATTGGTTCTCTCATTACCGTGGTTGCAAAGCTTGTGCTATCATTGAGGTGGAGGTAAGGGACGCTCAAGGAGAAGAAGTCTTCCAAGAAAGTTCAAGGAAAGGACATGACAAATACCCCTCATGGCTATGGGATCCAGGTGAGCTCTATCAACATAATGTTGCCATTATGTATAGGGCCGACATGACGAAAGAAGTAGACAAGGAATATCATGAAACATGGATCAAGCTAACTGCTGTTTTTTGATATTTTCAGTTTGTCTTCCTTGAAGTTATTAGTCACCTTGTTAAGCATGGGCCCAAAGAAGGTAAGCTTGCCACTTTCCAACACTATGGGTATGGTCCAAACATATAGTAGTGGTTTTCTCACCACAAGGAGAGATTAGAAGAGAGAAAGGGCACACTACCAACATGTTAAGATAAAACATGATGACATAATTGTAAAAGTGTTGTCATATGCGTCAATATTATCTTGTCTACATCAACAATTTTAGGGCAAGAGTGTTGACATACGCATCAATATTGTGTACCAAGGGGTTGAGGTTCTCACCTTTGAAGCTACCATCAAACTTAGGGTTCTTGACATTTGCTTCCTGCTGAAATGCTATTTGTGGTACCGGGTTTTCGCATGGTTGAATTTACAAGGCCATAATTTCTTATATAACCCTCATCTAATATTTTGTTTGATTGGCAAAGGATCTATCAAAGATAACTGGTATTTCTTGATTCTTGTGAGGAATAAACTTATTTTGTGGATCAGCTCTAGGATTGTTGAAGAGGATCCACTAGGGTTTTAGTAAACAATTTGTTTGCCTATATTTTTCTAGGTGTTGGCTTGGTCACTCAAAGGGGCTATTGTTCCCTTGACCCTGCATTGGTAGTTGAAAGTTGAGGGTGTGCTTTTCATTACTTTTGAGAGTTGTCCAAGGCTGCCACAACAATGAGGGAGGTAGAAGAAAGGGCCATACTTGCACTGAGAAGCTCCTATCCGATAAGTTTTGATGAAGAACACGAGTGCTGAAGCAACTCTATATATCTAAGGGTTGTTGAAGAGAGTTGATTTAGTGGAGAGTAAGGGAATAAACTCCTTAAAGAGACTAAATCTAGGGCCTTTTGTAGGGAGCCTAATGGTAGTGGATCTAATAAGGGTAAATTATGGATAACCATGAAGTGACTAGATCTGGAGGCCGTGATTGACAGGTTTTGATACCAAGTGATATGAACTATTGCAACGATGAAGGGAACTCAGAGTTTGCTACAACCTCTGATCTAAAACTAGCAAGAAATTGCCAATAAACTAACATTTTTTGGCTGGTTGAGCCTTACTTATCGCAAGCTGAGTAATAAGCTCGGATTCATAAGTAATGTCCAGTATTTACTCAATCCAATATTCACCCTTACTCCCAAATCCGAGCTTAATACTTGGTTGATGGGCACCAATAACCTCCATGCGTAAAAGAATGTCATTTGTAACATCTGTTTGTATTTTTATGCTGTTTTTACTTTGTTGTTTCTCATTTTTACTCCGTTTTGGTGGAAAACAAATAGAATATATGCATATGCGTTAAACTGGGATATTTTGGCTTGATGAGTAATTGCCTTATCACAAGCTGAGTAGTAAGCTTGGATTTGTGAGTAATGGTGATTAATTACTCGATCTATTGCTCACCATTACTCGCGAGTCTAAGCTTATTAGTCGGTTGTGGGGTGCTAATAACTTCCAAGGCATAAAAAAACATCATTTAAAACATTTGGTCGTGATTTTCTGCTGTTTTTGCTCTATTGTTTCTCAATCGTACTTCTTTTTAGTGGAAAACTACTAGGCAATATACTTGTGCATTTTATACATTCGTTTCTCATGTCATTTAATAGTGTTTTACATGTTTTTTAAGTTTATTTTATTAATTTATATATTTTTCCAAGCAGCGATAAAGTTGTCGAGTAATTGCCGAGTCTAGAGTCCGGGTAAAAATTTTGGGCTGCTGAGTAAATTCCGAGTACGAGGTTTTGAACTATGGCTGGAACTATACATTTGTAAACTCATTTGTATCATGTATGCACAAAGAGTACAAAGAATGTACAATGAAGCTTCTAAGAAAAGAAATGTATAAGAAGTCTTAAATAGGAAGGAAAATTGTAAGAGAAGATAGATGCACACAGAGATTTGTGCAATACATAAGAATATACAATAGCCCATGTGACTGTTATATTATTTTGATATTTCCGTCAGAAAGGAAGCTAAGTAGTGAGTGTTAGCCACATCATTTAATAAAATACAATAGCCCTTGTGACTATGTCTTATCAGTTTTTTGTTTACATCCTAGAGAAGTCTTAAGTGGCCAGTGTTTGGCTTAAACGAAACATGATATTGTTTTTAAAGGATAGCTACTCACTAAACTTACCATATTCAATTTCGAAGTTGCCACAATGGAAAATGTGCAAGCACATTCCTTCCTATATTAGGGGAACATCAAATATGTTGATCCCATAACTAAAAAAAGAGGCCAACTTCGACAAACAAATGTTAGAGATAAATGTAATTCTTTGTTGATGGCTAATGCATTTTGTATCTTTATGGAATTAAAGGACATCTTCATGTTGATGTGCAACTCAAGCTTTGTGTGCACAAATAAGGCCATGTATAATGACCTTGATATATGCAAAAGTGTTTCAAGAAAAGATCAACAAGATGTTAGAAGTTGAGATAATCTTAAAGGTTAGCACCAGCTGATGTGTTTCTATCATCAACATAAAGGAAGAGATGATGTGTATTCACTTTTATGACTTCAAATGCGCGAATGATGTTGTGATCAAGGACCCATTCCCCATTTTGTTCACTGATTTAAAGGTGGAACAGGTAGTAAAACACAAGATCTATTCCTTCCTTGATAGCTTCTTTGGGTACAATCATATTAACATCATGTACGTTTAAAGCTAGAGAATGGTATATGTGATAGAGAATGACATTTATGCCTACAACAAGTTACCTTTAAGACTTTGCAATGCATTGACTACATTGTAGAGGATTATATTACGTATTTAGGACAAGATGATGGGAAAATTCATCATGTTCCTAGACAACTAGTCTATTCATGGATAGAAAGAGGCACATGTAAGGGCTTTAGAGGAATGCATGGATTTGTGTTGACAGGTAAAGTTGTCATTGAATCCCCAAAAATATTGTATGAATGATGTTGTGATGAATGACCCATTCCCCATTTTGTTCATTGATTTCAATTTGGAACAGTTAGTAAAAGTAAAACACAAGATATTTTCCTTCCTTGTTGGGTACAATCATATTTACATCATGTATGAGGATTAAAGCTAGAGAATGACATTTACGCTTATAACAAGATACCTTTAAGACTTTGCAATGCAGTGACTACATTCTAGAGGATTATATTACATATTTAGGACAAGACAATGGGGAACTTCATGGTGTTCTAGACAACTAGTCTATTTATGGCTAGAAAGAGGCACATGTAAGGGTTTTAGAGGGATGCATGGACTTATGTTATCAGGGAAAGTTGTCATTAAATCCCGAAAAATGTTACTCAAGGTAATCTTTGAAGACATATTGTAGTATGACAAGCAAATCAACCTATTTATGGTTCCTTTGGTAATATTGAACAAACAATTTGAAAACAAACTAGGGCTTATGTAACGTGACTAGCAAAGTGCCGTACTTATGATGAAAATCAATGTTTTTTGTGCCACAACAAAAAATATTATAATACGTTACCATTATATGCAAGGGAACAAGTTCGAAACAAAGAAATTGAATTGATCTTTTGCAGGTCACAAGAACAAGTAGTAGATAGTTTTTTCAAGGTGCTTATCAAGGACAAGTTTAAAACATGTTGGGAGTTACTGCAAACAAAATAAACATTAAAAGGGTGTGTTAGAGAAAGTACTGTTATGTTTATTTTAAGTAATAACACCTAGGTCCTAGTCACTAGATTGGTAAGGGTCATTAATGAATCGGTTATATAAGTCAATAATGTTGGATTTAAGAAAATATGCTAAGGCATAACAAGACAAGCTAGTTGGATTGTTCCTTGTAGGAAAAATCAAATCTAGCCCATGCAATTAATACAATGTACATAAGGCTCAATAATTCAATTTTATGTACATGCTTATTTATCCATTACTCTCTCTCTCTCTATATATATATATATTCGTGTGGGTTGCCTATTTCTACTTGGTGATATTTTTATTGATTCTAATATGACTACTTCCCTCCCCACTACAAATTGAACATGTATGCGGGCTAAGATGATCTAGGTAACAGTCCTCTTTCTCTCTATAAACTAGGATATAAATGGAAGAGCAAAGTAGAGCTTGCATACATGCAAAGACATTGACATAACCTAGAGGTGGCTGTAGATCTAGTAAACGGTGATCCACACTCAACATCAAGGGTATAGGGTTCCAAAGCCTATGCCTAAGACATGGGATATAGGGTCTAACTAGGCCCCAAGATAAATCAATGATGTATAACAATGTTGTAAAAGAGGGGGTGGGTATCAAGGATACAATAAGGAAACCACATGCAAGGAACTGACAAACAAGGGTAACCTAGATCGAAAATGGTAAACTAAACTAAACAAGATATAAATTCCACAAGGGTTGATTGTAATATAGTCTAAGCAAGTGCAGCCTAGACTAGGTCCTAAACTATGATTGTAATGACAAACCTAAGCACCTTATAATACACCAACTTAATCAGCATAAAGGTGACCTAGCCAAGGACAGCATACATGCTACTCTAATAATAAGCAAAACATATCTATCTACTAAGTAAATAAAAGGAAAGAGAATAGGAATAGAGATACTTTCCTTGGATTGAATTTTTAGCGCATCAATCTTCCCCTTGGATTTAGTGGCTTTTTGCAAGATATGTTATAGGTGAAGACCTCAAATGGCAAGGATGAAGACCTAAGTGCCCTTAGTTGGGGACTCTAATGACTATGGGGCACCTCCTTGGTTCAACTTCCTCCTATTAAGCTTCAATGACCTTGAACAAGACTTGACATCCACAAGGATAAGACTTAACCCCTCTTTTTACTAATTAAGGACAGAACTGCAAGCGCAAGCATATTAGATGAGTGTTGTGTGTGTTTAGGAATGGTATTTATGACCCAAATATATATGGATAGAACCTAGAAATCAACTGTAACTCTAAGCCGACAATATCGATTTGGATCGAGACAATATAACAATATCGATCGGCCCAGTACTGTATCGTCAGTCATGATACAATACATAAGACCACAGATAGGCTCAGAATTGTATCTACAATGCTGATACAATACATGTATAAACAAGTAGGAAAGCAACTGTATTAGTAGTGATGATATAATATGGAATACAGGGAGGTTGCATAACTGAACAAAAGGAGACAAAGAAGGAAAAAGGAAAAGAGACTTAGGCCCACACCTTTCCTAGTGCACTCCTTAGGACGTACACTCATGGAGATTGATGCACTGATGAGTCCTGCGAGAGAGATCGTCAATAAAATATAAAGATGAAAAATACTGTTGTATACAAAACATTAGTGAGATTGAGAGCAACACAATCTCCCTTCTGCGAGAATTTATTAGTTAAAGTTTGCCTATATGAAAGGAACAAAAAATTAGAATTAGAATAATATGGATTTGAAAGTGGCATGATAGATGATATCTATAAAGTCTAGATTGAGTGTGTTAATTTTTAGTGGTCATGGAAGACATTAGTTTATTAATGCATTCATGAAGCGTAGTGTATGCCAGAGCTTTAATGTTGCAATTTTATAAGGCCTTGCCTCAAATGTTTGATTGAAGCTTGTTAGGTTTGAAAACTACAGACTTTGCCTTGTTCAAACTAGTTGTAGGTGCTAAGGAGAAATTTCCCATTGTCAATCTTCAAAGAGCAATGATCTATCATTCGATGGGCCCATTTTGAAAGAATGGGAAAACAATGACTACGATTAAAAGTTGTGCTCCAAGTGTCGCTTGATCGCAACTTGAAGAGGAATTAAGGACTTGTCAGTCTCAATGGTCTTCCCTTGTTGTCAATTTCCTAAAAGGTACTGATCTAATGACCCAAGGAGTAAAGTCTAGGGTGCTTGATGATCTAACGACCATTGTGTATTCCAGACGCCATGTGAAGTGCGATCATTGACTTTAAGGAGAGGTTTGACACTTCCATGAACTTCCCCCCATTGTTGATCAATGGTGTGATATATATAAAGGGATATTTTATAATGCATTAAGACTTTAGCCTTAAAATGTCATGTCCCCTTTTTGAAATAATTAATAATCTAATAATAATTTAAGTTGTCCAAAAAGGTACTTTAAGTTACAACTTTGGAAAAGGACAATTAATTATTATTGAATGGAGCCAAAAGTAATTATTGGAGACATGGCCAAAAAGTAATTAATATTCATTAATTGGAAAAGGTGAATATTAAATTAAAAAGTAATTCTAATTACTTTAGGGTTAGGGTTACAATGGAAAATGAATTTATAAAAGGACAAGTGGGGCTATGAAGATTATTATTGAAATCACCCAAACAAAAACCAAACCCTTTTTCCAGAGGAAAAGCTTGCAACTTTTGCTATTGATCCGAAGACGAAAACCCTTAGATTTACAGGTGAGAGAACAAAACCCCGCAAACTTAGTTGGGGATTCCACTAGGGAATCACATATTTGTTACCAGTTTCAGAGAAAGCAGCAATCAGGGACATTCTACCAAGGTGCCACGTATTCAGGGTTGGCATGAGGGTTTCAAGGCAGTTCAGGGAAATTTCTATCATTAGTGCAACATTTAGGAGTCGGGCAATCCTCTCAGGGGGTTAATTCGCTGCCCTATAGTAGGGTGCTACCGTGGTCCTTATAGGGCAGATCACAACAGTACATGGCCATATTCAACGCCCCAAACTTTCAAACAATAAATTGGTACTTTGATTTAATGCAATTTGTACTTTTCATAAATATTTTTAGATGGGTATTTGTGTATTTTCTTAATTGAAATAAAGAAGGGCACTTGTATGTGGTTAAAAATCATATTGCATGTATTCGGTTATTTATTATCTTGGTGAAAGACATATCGTGTGCCCCAACATATATTATGTGATTATTTACTATCTTGGTGAAAGACATATATCTTGTGCCCCAACTAATATTCTGTGAGATTAACGAACAAATTCAGAGAGTTCTGAATTTATTTCTTCCAAGGGAAAACTGATTTCTTCTAAGGGATTTTATTTCTTATTTTATTCGAAAAGGGATATTTTAGTGGTATCAGAGTTGTGATCTTGCCGGCATGTGAATCATGAGGATAGTGCAAGAATCCATGTTAGAGATGTTGCAAACTATGCAAGAATATTAGAAGGATCTAAAGGCATGGATAGAAATAAAGAAGATGGAAAAGTCAAAATCTGAGCCTCAAAAATCTACAGAGGAGCAAAAGGAACTCAACATGCAAGTCAAAAATAAGGAGATCTTATTTGAGAAGAAAGTGGAGAATGTGGTTGAAAAGAAACTAACCACATTGCAGAGAAGCTCAAAGGATGTAATGAAAACCCAAAAAAGATGTGATGAATAGCTAAGAAGAGCTAATAAAGTTAAGTTGATAGCCACTCAAACCAAACAACACCTACAAAAAAGTAAGGGGAAGAATTCTCCAATTGTGATGCAGGAGCATGAGAATGAAGAAAAACCAAAGTCACAAAAAATTGGAGAGATTAATGAAGAGCAACAGGAATCTGACATACAAATAGAAGCTGGAATTAATCTACGAGACAACAGTGTGGAGGAACATAAATTTGTGGAGAAGGTGAAATTTGGCCTCACTAATCTTTATGCTACAGATTCAGGTCACACAGATATGATCACAATCAACGAATGTCATGGGGCTGAAATGATTTGCATAGAACCAATTGAAGAAATAGCCAAGGCTTCAGAAGCATTAACTCGTAATGCAAACAACTATTTATATGAAAATCAAATCAGAGTAGTGCAACAGAAGTGGAATGAAGATATCATTCTCCATGAATAAAAGCTTTTAGGAAAGCTAGAAGTTACAGATGCAGATTTGGGCACAACTGAGAGTTTTACAAGGATTTGAAGATCAACAAGCAAAACAACCTCAGATGCTCACATTTGGACAAGGATCAAAAATATTGGTTTGGGATCCTGGTATTTATTTGCAGGACGGTCCAGGTATTGTTTGAGGACAAACAATTTTGGTAAGTGCGCACTGTCATGTCCCTTTTTCAAAATAATTAATAAGCTAATAATAATTTATTAAGTTGTCCAAAAAAGTACTTTAAAGTTATAACTTTGGAAAAAACACTTAATTATTATTAAATGGAGCCAAAAGTAATTATTGGAGACATGGCCAAAAAGTAATTAATATTCATTAATTGGAAAAAGATGAATATTAAAGTAAAAAGTAATTCTAATTACTTTATGGTTGGGATTGGAATGGAAAATGAATTTCTAAAAGGACAAGTGGGGCAATAAAGATTATTATTGAAATCATCTGAACAAAAACCAAACCCTTTTTTCAGAGGAAAATCTTGCAGCTTATGCAATTGATTCGAGGATGAAAACCCTCAGATTTACAAGTGAGAGGACGAAACCCTTTAAACCCAGTTGGGGATTCCAACAAGAAATCACATATCTGTTACCAGTTTCAGAGAAATTGGCAATCAGGGACATTCTACCAAAGTGCCACATATTTAGGTTTGGCGTGAGGGTTTCAAGGCAGTTCAGGTAGATTTCTATCATCAACGCAACATTTAGGAGTTGGGCTTTCCTCATACGGGGTTAATTCGCTGCCCTACAACAAGGCGTCACACTATTGGAGGCTACCGTGGTGCTTCTAGGGTAGATCGCAACAGTGCAAGGTCGTATCCAACCCCCCAAACTTTCAAAGAATAAATTGGTACTTCGATTTAATGCAATTTGTACTTTCCATAAGTATTTTCAAATGTGTCTGTGTATCCACTTAATTGAAATAAATAAGTGCACTTGTATGTGGTTAAAAATCATATTGAACGTATTCGGTTATTTATTGTCTTGGTGAAAGACATATATCTTGTGCCCCATCTAATATTCTGTGAGATTAACGAACAAATTTAGAGGGCTTTGAATTTATTTCTTCTAAGGGAATCTATTTCTTATTTTATCCGAAAAAGGATATTTCATAAAAAGAGGTTTTGTGGGGTCAAGGCCCTTAATACATAAAGAAATCTGATCGTGGAGTGTACATGTGGGGAAGGATTGCTCATTCAAAAGGAGTTTGGGACCTGTTAATGCCTAGGATCTCCCCCCAATGTCAATCTTGCACAAGAACTTAATCCAATGGTGGGTGGGCCCAAATAAAAGAAATAGAAGCAACTACGATCAAGATGAGGAGTTATGGCCATGCGGCACCCAATCACTTAGTCATGGAGGAGGAAAAGAGAAGATTCCCCTTGGGGTTGGATTGTGGTTTGTTTCATTTAGAACAACTCTGCATTGTTGGATTTCATAAGAAAATATACTGGGAAGATAAAGATTTATGGGCTTGCATCCCAAATGATTAATTTTGGCATTGTGTGTGTAAGGTAAAACATTTTCACTGATAGTCTTGGAGCGTAAGCTGCGGGAACAACTATGAGGGATGTCATATGAGGCATTGATTGAAGGAGGAGATGATCATCAAGCATGTAACAACATGATTTTCCATATGGTCAACATTTGTTCCATGCATGTCATTTTTGTGAGGTGTGGTATTGTGCATGTGGCACACTCTCATTCCACCACTTATAGGTTAGGATGTATATATTGAGTGGAAAACTCTGTAAAGAGGGTCTTTTGCCCTTAGAATTATCTTTCTCTCTTAATAGTTTTCATAGTGAAGTTTTAACCTTAGCTTTTACCGTCTAAGTTTAATGTTAGTTGATCTTTGAAACTGCCTGCAACTATGTACATTCCAAAACATCTATTAAGGATTATGTAGCTAATTTTCACCCCTTCAGTCTGGACTTATATGTGGATGGTTTAATTTGTTTGTAGTGTTGAACTTCTTACCTCTTTTTTCTAGTTATGTATGGTGGCGAATATTAAATTAAATTAGTAAATGTTGTGTGTTTTAGTTCCTTTGAAAGAACAGAGGATCGCACTATTTTTTACACTCACAACATTTTCTCTCACCTTTTTCATTTGCAATTTCAAATAGTGTTGAGATAGGGGAGCTGGCTTGATCCAGAGATTGTCTTAGCTAAAATGGCTAAGCTTTCCATTTACATACTTTGATTGTGGGTGCAATCACACAATTACGGCTAGGCAATCAACATTAAGTAGAAAGTTTGCATAAATTGGGATGATGAAGTCACTCAAATTCTACCCAAAAACACAGTAAAAGATTACATGGAAGTAGGATGCTTTCTTCTTTGCGTGTTGTACTCCCTGAACAATCATTGCTACTCCCTACTTCTTGTATAGGAAATTGAACTTGAACTTTTAGATATCAACATGCAAGATAAGAGAATTCCCCTCCCCTACTATACTTGTTTTTCACTAGTCTGGAGTGGTCAGTTTCCGATCCTCTTTCATGCACTTGGCTTTTTGGCCATTGCTATGCTACTATACAACATTTTCAGACAAGAAGAAAATGTAATGCCATCTTTGGAAAAGCTTATTTTTTATATTTAGTTCCATTTTACGCACTCAAAAAGTCAACATTTAGGGTGAACGTTAATATAGTCACCATGTAAACTAACTTTAGTAAGGTTACTATATTATGATCTGCTCCTAGGGGGAAAAGTGAGAAATTGTAACTCCTTGTGGAGAGCTCCTCTTTTATGTAGCACTTTCTTCTTGGTATACTAGGACAATTTTTTAAGCTTCTATGACACATGGTTCAGGTTCTTGAAGAACTCTTATCCCTCATCATTGAGAAGGGAATTCGTTAAATATTCAAGCATGTTAGTTACTGGCACAATAAGAATCAATGATCATGAGCATGTAAGTTACTGACACAATAAGAATCAATTATCATTACAAAATCATAGTCAGGAGTGTTTTGTTGCTTGAAATTCATATCAAGCACCAATCAAGCTAATGCATGACGATTTAGATCTCTGCCTGTAGATAGGCCTAGAGCTGTGTCCTCACCAGGATTTTCCTCAAAAGTATTGGGCTGAGAGCTCCCTCTTTAAATTTGTTTCACACTTCATTAACAATGTTATAGATGGTCTTTCGGGTTGCCTTGTGCTTCAAATCAAATATTCGATTATTTACTAGTTGCCATAACTATGGCGGGCATGTTCTTTTTGTCTATATGTATTTTTGAAATTCATTGATGTCTGTTGTTCCTTGTTAATATGTTGATTCTAGAACTTGATTAATATAATAATTGGTTCTTTTTTCATTTAGTTGTATCTAGTTAATTTGTCCTTCTGTTTTTAGGTGAGGAGCTTGTGCAAATAGGTGATGGCTTTTATGGAGAAGCGTTTTAGTTTTGATTTTGGATTGCTGTCGATTCTGAAAGGCTGTTGTGTACACTGGCAATTATATGCATCGAACTTTCAATATTTATTCAATAAGATAAGGTGATAAAGAGCACAGGAAAAAAGAGAATTTTGTGGCACTCCTTAGACAGGCAAAATCTACATAAATTTTAGGTTGTATCCATTGGGATAGGCCCAAACCTCTCCCCTTGACATATATTACCAGGTCTTTTACTTGAATTGTTAAACTCCTTCCATCCTTTTGAACAAGAATATTTCTCTTAAATACAATATTCTCTAATCAATTGTCAATTATTCTGGGCATGAACAGCTATCATGTTAGACGAGCGAATCAAGCTCTTATTTATTTGTAATTTCTGGCTGCAAAAGGTCTTATTTTTAATTTCCTTCAGTAACACGTTCTTTAATGACCTCAAGTTGATTTTAAAAAAATGGATCAAAGAAAGAACACTTCAATACAATTTTTTCATTCTTATTTTTCAAGACTAGTGGAGAGGTGTTGGTCAAACAATGTTCATGTGGTTCTTTTTAGTTGGACATTTAAAAAGTTCCCTGTTGTTGCAATTTTATAAGCGATGGCACAACTAAGTGGGTAAGTCATAGGTGTGAATGGTTAAGAGTTCAAAATCTCAAGGTGCGTTTATGAAACAAGATATTCTTGAATTTTGAAAAAGGGAGATATATTTTCATTTTTCTTGAAGCAATCATTAAGTGGGGAACAATGTTTTCTCAAAACAATGGAGTATTTTAATTTTTACCACATATCTAATTAATGTTGTTTCATGAGTCATAGGCTATTCTTTGTTGTTTTTGTTTGTGCTACTCTTGCTGACTTGAAATTGAATAGGGGGCAGCGATGGCACATTGCATTGTTCTGTTTGCTTGCACATTTCAACATGAAATTCACGAAGGGGGCATCTTTCATTCCGTTGCTTTTCTTCTCTCTTTCAAGTTGTGAGCACATAAAAATAGTTTAAAGGCTTTTAGGAGGTATAAGTCTTTCAAATTAATCCTTGGATACTCATATTTGACTTCAAACAAAACCTACATTTTCTGGCTTGAAGACAACACAAGGAGTTGATTTTAACGTAAGTAGATAGGAACTGGGCTTTGTCAGGCGGCCATAAAAATCAGCGTGTATAAAAAAGAAAAACAACTCCACACTAGGATTCAAATATGGATTTGCTAGAAGAGATACTCAAAGAGACACAAGTTGAGCTTCCGAAATAGGAACAATCAATCGCCTAGAAAAGACAATTATGAATTTAAAATGACAGTCTTAAGATTGAAAAAGAAGAACAGAACCTGGAAGTTCAAATGATAAAAGGAGACTTGGACCTTTTCATGGCTCAAAATAAAGATGTATGCACTCACAAAGAAAATTGAAAAAGAACTTGAAAATAGTTTTATGTAAAAGAAAACGTCAAGTTTTCATTTTCTTTTTTGCATAGAGGCATTACAGGAGAATTTCATACTTGAGGGATTTTGATGAGCTTTTGGACATAGTCAGAACTTATGCTGATAGCAATGATGAGGTATTTCTTGTTGGTTCTTTTGATAGCAGCATTGTTTTCAGTTTCCTCTATTAGAAGTATAATGGTCATTTAGGCTTAGAAGGTAGTAAATTATGTTTAGATTATAATATTTTGTTAAGCTCTTAATCTATGGCATACTCTTCATTTCTAATTACATTCCTTAGTTAATTATTGTGTTAGGCCGACTTGTTAAGATGTAAGGGTGCGAGTCCCGCCATTAACTCTCTATATATGGATGAGTGTGGCTCACTCCAATCATGATATTTGTGAATTATATCTTATTGCAAGGATTTTGAGGTTGCCCCCTCGAAGTGGCTTAAATATATTCTTCTATATTTCTGTTATCTTGTGATTTATTGCTTAAATTCTGAAGAAAGTTCATTCCAAGTGATATTAGAGCAGCGATTTGGGCAACGAAATTATTTCCGCCATATCTATCAAACCAGTTCAAGTTTTTCCTCAATTTTTTTGCTGGAGTTTGAGGATCATATAAGGAGTCTGCAGTAAAATTTTTGAGACCACAAGATTCATTTTGAGGGAGTTATTTCATTTTCATTATTCTCCATAAAATTGCTCTACAATCAGCAATTTTTGTAATTTTTCAGATTTGTTTACATTTCTAGAAAGCTCACAAAAATCTAGCTTAGGTCCATTATTTGTGTTTTCTGAATTGAAGCTGAAATAATTGCCACATTGCTTGGTCAAAGTCAAGTCAACGGTGAAAATCAGGGTGGATATTGGCAGGGCTGTTTATGGCAGGACCACATACTAGGGGCAGGGGAAAGGGTGCTGAAACTCTAGGTAAAATGTCCGGAAAAGAAGATATGCAGTCAGAAGGTGGATCTATGGTTATGAGATTTTCCACAACTGATCATAAAGTGAGTCAACTGGAGTACGATATGCAAGGTGTACAAACTAGTATGCAAGGGATGCAATCGGAGATGACGAATAAAGTAGATCAGATCAATCAATGCTTGGATGATCTCATAAACAAACTTGGTACAAATATGAATATTTTTCAACATCCTCAAAACCAACCACAAATCATTAATACTTAGGGCAATCAAGGTGGATCTTTGGGTCCAAATATTTCACAACCCAACCTGGGTGGATTTTCGAGCCACTCCCAAACAAATCCAAATCCATCGCATGTAAGAAACATGATTCCAAAAGTCGAAATGCATAAGTTTGATGGGAAGGATCCCCTTGGATCAACCAAATGGAGAATTTTCTTGATGTACATCAGATTTCATGTGGACAAAAGGTGGTTATGGCATCCTTGTATTTGGAGCCAGAGCAGTTTATTTGGTATCAATGGCTTTGCGTTCAGAAAAAAAATAAGGGTCTAATTGTTACTTGGTCAATGTTCACGGATGGGATACAAATGCACTACTGTCATAGTGTAACAAAAAACTACTTTAACCAATAAGCAAAACTACGACAATTAGGTTTAGTCAAAGACTATATTCAACAATTTCAAAACTTATCTTTGAGGGTGGATGATATCTCAGATGACGACATGAATGATCTCTTCTTGAGTGGTCTCAAGGATACAATCCAACTGGATGTTCGAATGTTTAATCCAAGTACTATATCTTAATCCATGGTATTTGCTCATAGGGCAGAGGAAAGAGATCTGGTCAAACGGAAGGCTTTCACTAGCAACAAAGGGCATTTTGGTCTAACACAAACCTTCTCTTAGCGTACAAGATTGACTTCTCACCAAATTGAAGAGAAACGCTCCAAAGGGTTATGTTTCAATTGTGATAGCAAATGGAGCAAAGGTCATAAGTGTGCTGAGAAGAATTTTTTCTACATTGAAGGGGCCAATGATGAAGACGATGATGAAACAAAATCTGGTGAAGAGGATGAAGTGCCCGAATAAGATTCAGAAGAGTCCCAAACCACTATTTCATGCCATGCATTTTTTCGTATTAGCACTCCCCAAACTCTCAAAGTTGGGGGTTACCTAAAGAAACAAAAGGTGACAGTATTGATTGACTTTGGGAGTACACATAATTTCATCAACAATAAATTGGTGGCACGACTGAATTGTTTTATTTACCATGCTCCAGAGTTTCAAGTCATGATTGCAGATAGGGGTACGGTCAATTGTTTTGGTAAATGCCATAAAATCAAAGTGACCATGGGAGACTCCAATCGCAATTCCCTTATGATTGCTATTCCCATGGGTGGACATGGATGCAACTTCTTTTGATATCAATGATGAGGTGATTCTTGTTGGTTCTTCCGATGGCAGTGTTGTGTCTTCTTTTTAGTTTCTTCAATTCTTCTGAATTTTCTAAGATTTATGAGAAGTCACAATTTTCTATTGGTGCACTGCATATTCATACGCATGGGGGAAATTAACGGTGAACACAAATAGAAGTTGACTTGGTGTTAACTCTAATCTTGGTTTTACACACAATAGAAGTAAACAATTTGCAATTAAGTAGACTAAAAATACATAACTGAAATACAAAAGTCAGGTTTACTTAAGAGGTTAATAATGGAAACAAGTCGAAGTGTTGCAAACATAAGCTAAAACAATGCAATGAATTGACAAAGAGGTTACGAATGCACCTTGAATGTTCTGTAAATATGAGATTTGTATTTTGAGTTTGACCAGCTCTTGATTTTTTGGACCTGCATTGAGCTATGAGACGAGCTTGTCCTATACATGCCCGACTATAGCAAACTTGATGCGTCGATCTTAGCTCTGTTGCGCCGATCTTGTCTTTGTGTTGTCGGGCCTATCTCTATAGGGTCTCATAGTTTGGGTCTTTTGGTCCCTGTCTTGCGTCATCTTGATTATGACTGTACCTTCTTTGATAGAAATGATCAATGGAACTATTGAATTGTAATTTCCCTTCTTTGGCACAAGGGAATGTGTAGAGAGACTAAGATTGATAAGTATTGCAAGTATGTAGTCTTATGAAGCACAACTTAAATGGAGAAGCTTGGCTCCGGGCTTGACCCTTGGTGAAAGTACTAGCCTAAAACTCTTGATTCCTAGATTCCCAAATGGCTTCGCAAGACCTTGTATTTATTAGATGATCTAGTATTACTTGTGTGCTGGCCCAATTTTGAAAATGCAAATGGGAAGAGTTAATGCGCAAGTTAAGGGACAATGGGTAGGACCCAAAAAGCTAAAACGGATGAGCCTATAAGGCCATGGGCTCGTTTTGGGCAGGCCTATACAACCACAGGCTTGTCTAGGAGATAATCAGGGTTTTGTTTTTGAGGTAGGAATGGATAACAAGTGATAAGTAGTTCAAATGTACTAATGGATACCTTGTGAATAAGTATTGAGGTGCGTTTTAGGCTCAGTGGACCAAATAGAGACTTATGTGGGGTTGAGGCCATATTAGAAATGGGTTAAAATGTACAAGCTTTCCAAATAAGCTAAATTGAAAATAAAACACATAAGGGTTTTGTGTCAAATTTAGGTGTCTACATAACATGTCTATTTTGAAGTGGGTATGTGAGTGAAATGCATGCGTGTGTCAAAGTATACCTATAAATAATTTGAAACATGCAACTTTGCTTACCAAGGGAAGAGTGAAGGGTTTGACCTTGCCCTTGCTAAGTTCCCATCCATACTTGATTATTTGATTTCCCTGAAACAAGTGCCAATCACTGTAGGTAGTTAAATTGCTCACGATGTACATACGATTTTTTGAAAATTTTGAAATTAGCTCAAAAAATTGAAATTTAAAGGAAGCAGAAGGAAGAATACACTTGTTCGATATTACCTCAAATACCACCATAATTGCTCCATCACTAAGTTTTGATAGGTGTTGAAAACATAGCTCAACACTTTCTCACAGCTATCATTAGTGCCTGACGCACAAATCCTAGACTTTTAAAAAGTGTTTGAAACATAGGCAAAACACTTTTCAAGGAGTCACCAACATCCCATCCAATTCTTGATCAAGGAAGTAGATAATTAGCTCATCTTCGATCATAACGAACACAACTTGAATTTGAAAAATGCCCTTATAATTGCCCCCCTTATGTGGTGAGAGATGAAGACACTATTGCTACAATCACTCATCACAAAAGAACACAATAAAAGTACCATATGTAAGGAGAAATATTTTAGTCGTCAAGTCTTATTATTCAAAACATATGTAAATGATTATGGAAAGTTAGGGGCATTGGAAAAAAAATGAGCTTTGCTAGGGTTTGAAGCTTTCTTTAAATTTCTTTTAGTGTACTTAAGGTTTTAAGGCAGTGAAAGACTCAGATCGTTTGGGAGACCATAGGATGAATCCACCAGGGGGGTTTCTTTCCCCCCATAAACCATATTTCAAGCAAATGGTGATTGGAGCCACAAACACGATTTCAGAGACAAAAATTAATGCTCTCATGAGGGCGGCCGGTAAGAAGATCGAAGAGACCACAAATGGAGGCAAAAGAACATGCATGCAAACTGCATACAAAAACCCGATTGCCATGCTTGATCTTGGGGAAATAAAAAAGAATATAACAGTACTGTATGGTAGAAGCTTGATATGCATATTCATGGGAGCTCAATTAACCTTGGAAGGAAGAAATTGGAGGACGAACTAAATACTTGTGCCAAAGTGTATTTTATAGGAATCTTTGCTAACGAACTTGATAGGGATAAAGTCTTTGGAGGAGGGTTGTACTTCTTTAGAAATGTGGGTCTCTTCATGAAACAATGGCATACAATTTTCAAGCCAACAAAGGAATTCCCAACCATGACCCCTGTATGGGTTTGGATGTATGCCCTACCGCAAGAATTCTGGTCCAGGTATGTTTTTGAAACCATTGCAAATACTATTGGTAGACCAGTACATATATTTAAACCATATCATGGTAAAGGCCTAACTAGCTATGATAGAATCTATGTTGAGTTGGATCTCATAAAACCCCTTTCCAAGAATATCACCTTGAGAGTAGGAGAATGGAATGGCCCAAGATCTAGATTATGAGAGCATACCATGCAGGTGTAGAAACTGCCACGAGTATGGACATCTCATAAGAGAGTGTCCCACTTTACATAAAAATAGTGTCACGAAGAAAGTACCTGAAACAACCAAGAAAGACTCAAAGGGATTCGCCAAGCCGAAAAGAATGCTCACTATCAAGGCTAAAAACAAAATAGTGAAAAAGTATGTGCCAAAAGAAAGCAAAAAAGGAACCAATTAGAAACGTACCTCAATGGGAGGGGTGGATTTTGTCAAGGAAATGCAACCACAAGAGAATCAAAATAACACAAAAAAGGAGGATATCATGGCAGACTATGGATTCAAAGAAGACCTAGAAAAGTTGCTAGAAGAACCAAACAAAAGGAACTTAGATGAACAAAAGATAGCTAGTCATCAAGGAAAACATATAAAAGGAGAAGGCATGATGGAAGGGCAAAAATATAAGGAAAATTGGACAAGCATGGATGAGGAAGATGAGTCAGATTCAATAATAGGAGGATATTGTGGGAATTATGCAAACCCAAAATCTCAAGTCCAAAGGAAACTGTGGAAAGCGAAGGAGAGGGAGACCCAGTAAGAAGAAAAAAAGGCATGACGAGGCAATGGAAGCCATTGAAGCAGGAACCCAATCTCAAGTAGATACACTCTTGGCGGGCACCATGCAAAATAATCCCCCTAATGCAAATCATCTCTTGGAATATAAGGAGTCTCAATGCCCCCTCTAAAAGGAGAACATTGAAGCAACTGATCACATAGCATAACTGTGACATAGTGATGTTACAAGAAACCAAATTGGAAAGTCTAGCTGAGCACAACTAAGTGTATGTCAAGATTCCTAAGAAGAGAGGTAGTAGGGAAGGTTGCGATAAGAACGGTAGGAGGATTGGCAATGATACGGGACTCTAACTCAATGATGTTGGAGATTACTCAAGCCCAAATTAATACCTTGTGTGTAAAGCGGTCTCTTTGAGGACAAGACTCAACTTCGTTTTGATAAATATATGTATCCCATAACAAGAAGGAAAAGGATCAAAGCTTGGAAACAGCTAGAGGCTATAATCAAATCAGACCAAAATGCATATTGGATCTTAGTGGGGATTTCAATGTGAGGCTTGAGGCCTCGGAAAGGAAGGGAGGAAACACGGGCAATAAGGATTGCTCGAGCTTCCAGATTTTTGTGGAAAAGGCGGAACTATGGGATCTCAAAACAAAACAAGGATGGTTCACTTGGAGTAACAGAAGATCAGGGAAGGACCTTATTCAAGAGAGATTGAACAGATTCTTGGACTCAATAAATTGGGTAGAAGACAACTCCATCTTGGAAATTGAGATTCTCAAAACTCGGGATTAGAGCACTGGCTGATTGCGTTACATATCATACAAGATGAGCAACCATTGAGAGCTCCATTCATGTTCGAGAAAATGTGGCTTGAACACCTTGACATCGAGGAGTTTGTCACCCAACAGTGGAAAGCCCCAAATAACAGAGTTGAGACAAAAATGTACTTATTCTCACATAAACTTAGAGATCTAACACTGGCCTCGAAAAAATGGAATCATGACATATTCAGGGATATATTTCAAGTAAAAAAAGATCTAGTTAAGAGAAGTGGAGAGATTAAGGAAAAGAGAATGGAAGACAACAACTCCATAGGCCTTCTAGAGGAAGAGGAAGAAGTAACAAGGACCCTAGAGGAAGTGTATAAAAAGTAGCAAATCTATTGGAGACAAAAATCTAAAGTAAGATAGCTGAAGGAGGGAGACTGAAATACAAAGTTCATTTCTCGTGCAGAATTAAAAGGCAAAAAAACTTTATTCAAAAGTTAGAAACCCTAGATGGGGCCAGAGTGGAGGATCCCAAGGAGATTAAAGAGTACATGGTGAGGTTTTAGGAGGACACGCTGCAATAGGAGAATGAGAAGAGCCAGGTAAATAAGGAAGTCTTCTAGAGACAAATTGCACAACTAGTTCCCCAGTCTGATAACAAAACCCGATGGAGGACATATCGACAGAAGAAGTCAAGAGAGTGGTCTTTGAGATGGCAGGGGATCGTCCCCTTGGCCTGGATGGATTCTCGGTGGGGGAATAGAAGTAGGGCGCCGTTGGTCTATGGAGGGGAGCCCCTCTACTTTATATGTTCTCTTGGCCGCTGGGATCAAATCTCTGGTCAATACAACCAACCTGAGATCTTTTGGGAGAAGAGTTCAAAGAAGTTGAAGGAATCTCAAGGGATGCTAAAAGCTTTCAATTCTACATTCTTGGTTCTCATTCCAAAAATATCAGAGAGTAGAACGCCGGAGGATTTTTCGACCTATCTCTCTTTGCAACACTATTTATAAAATCACGTCCCAAACTATTGCAAACCAGCTCCAAAGCATCTTGCCTAAGCTAATTGCGGAGGAACAAGTTGGTTTTGTCAAAGGAAGACAAATTACTGATTGGATTGTCATTGCTCACGAGATTATTCATTGTTTGTACGCTAGTAAAAGGCAAGGGATGCTAATAAAATTGGATATCTCTAAGGCATACGACAAAGCCAATTGGTCCTTTCTCGATGGAACACTCTGAAAGTTCGGATTCAGTCAAGAATGGAGAAGATGGGTACAGAGTTGTTATGGCTCCCCCAAGTTTTTAGTAATAGTCAATGGATCCCCAGAAGGGTACTTTGCCACTTCATGGGGCCTCAGGCAAGGGAACCTGCTCTCCCCTATCTCTTTATCCTTATGGTGGAGGCCCTAGGTTGACAAACAACATTCCTAAAAGAAGCAAATAGAATAAAAGGGATTCAAGTGACAACTAATGGAAATTCTCACACTCATCTTCAATTTGCGGATGATACTATGCTCTTTGCTTTGCCAACGCTTCAAGAAATCAGAGAAATAAGGGATTTACTGGCTAGTTATAAAAAGGTGTCGGGACAATCAATAAATAAAAGTAAATCCACGATTTTTTTCATCAATGTCTCTCCTAGCATTCAATCTTTCCTGTGTAGAATTTTGGGTTTTGAGAATGCATCCTTCCCTAATAACTACTTGGGCTTCCGTCTCTTTAAAGGAAAAGGAGAGAAGAATCAATGGAACAAAATTATGGATAGATCAGGAGGAAACATAGTAGCTAGAAAGGTAATTATCTTACTTATGCAGGAAGGATAACCCTTATTAAAAGGTTATGCTTTCTACTACTGTATAGTGGTATTATTTGCTAAAGGCTCCTTTGGGTATTTTGTCCGAGTTGAATAGAATTTTAAGAATTTTTTTGTGGTAAGGTACAGGAGAGAAGGCAAAATTTCCTCTTCTCGCTGGGGATAAAGTCTATAAACCAACCTCTTAGGGAGTGACAAGCCGAATTATATCCAGAATGCACGTGAAATTCTATTTCACGATTCAATTGAAAAGAGGAGCAGAGATTACATTATAAAGCCAAAATCGTTGTTCACTTCACATTCCTAAGAAGACCTTTCTTATTCCTATGGGAATGGACAAACAACTTATTGAATAAGACAAAAGCTATATAAAGAGACAAAAGAATAGGAATAGATAACAATTATATACAATATTGTTACAAACCCATCTTAATCTGCAAGGGTCATTGTCAGACCAAACAATTCTTTGAATTTTTCAAAAATTTCTCGTCCAAGCGCTTTTGTCAGGATGTCTGCTGGTTGCTCTGTTGTAGGGAAATGTTGCAACTTGACATCGTCATATTTTACATAATGCAAAATCGAATGAAATTTGGCATTAATATGCTTGGTTCGATCGTGAAAGATTGGATTCGTTGCCATCTGCGTTATAAAAGTGTTGTCAACTGTGAGAGGTGTTGATGAAACCCATTACTCCTGCAATTTTGAAATAACCCTTCTGAGCCACAAGATCTTGTTGGAGTATGTCAATGATGTCATGGTGATGTCATGGAATTGTCCTAGTGAGTGGATGTAGAGCCTTGATAGTCTATGTGACAATGACAAAGTGTGCAATGTGTTTGTTCTTGTATGCTTGAAGTATGATTGGTTGATCTTCTGTTTTGGCATGGTTAGAGATGCTTAGGGATGAGTATGGAGTATTGAACATGTGCAAAAGGTCCTTAAGATGTTTTCTAAGCTTTGAGAGCTTGTGTGCATAAGTGGAATTCATCTAGTCGTCCATAGTTTTCATGTAGACACTTTGGATCCAGTGGCAGAAAATTTGAGTAGGCAATTTGATGACATCACCATTGCCACGTGAGAATGAGTTAAGGGGAGTTGGTCATATGGTTGTGATCACATTAGTCCCTAGTTTCTATGCACTAATTCTTAGATCATGCAACTAAGCGCATCAAAAGATATGCATGTGCAAAGTTGGTCTCCCAAGCATTTTGAAAGTGTTTTCCCATACTTGGCCAAATTTGCAAGAATAGCCGAGTAAGCATTTTGATGGTAGCATATCTCGTACATGTGGACGTTTCAGGAGAAGGTGATCATATGGGTTTGTTTAGTTTTGTGCATAGATGATATGCGTTAAATTTCAAATCATGCGCTGAAGCGCGACAAAAGTTATGCAAGAGCAAAGTTGGCCTCCTAGACATGTTCTAAGTATAGTTGGCTCTGTGACAGAAGATTTTGAGAAGGCATTTTAATGGCATTATATCTTGCATGCGCAAAGGTTTTAGGAGCAGTTTGTGACATGGTTGGATTCCCCTATGAAAGGTGTTCATTTGGTGCAAATGTGAGGTTATGAGATTGATCGAGGCAAAAGTTATGACTATGCAAAGTTGGCCTTCTAGGGGTATTTCAATAGTTCCCATACTTAGTCATTTCTGCACGAGTTAAAGTGCAAGCAAGATCGACGGTGCGCGTTGCTCCAAGAAGTCAGGAAGCAGCGAGATGAGGACAGGGGCATGATGTTTAACGACTGAGCAAAGGTAAAGGATAAGGATCGAACGGTGAGCGTTGATAGTTAAAGCCTTGGTTAATCCACAGAGATCGATGGAGCGCGTTGAGTCAACATTTCAAGATTGCATGAGATGAGGTCAAAGAGACTGAGGTTTAATGTTTGAGCATTGGCACCTATGCGTTAAAGATTGGAAAAGATCGATGGTGCGTATTCGATCTGACCAGCAAAGACACGAGATGATTGCAAAGTTTTCGAGGTTTAACTGTGATCGTTGCCTTTTAAATATTTGAATTCAACATAGAGAAAAAACATAGCTCTGTATTTTGTCCATATCTTTCGATAAAAGTCGAATTTGCTATTGCTGTAAAAAGCAAAGTTGTAGTGGACTCAAAGCTGCATCTGGCAATATAGATTTGAAGATCTAAAAGTGTGTACAGACATAGTTATGAAGGTTCAAAGTTGACTATGTTTTTGTATATGTTCTGCAAGCGACCCGACAAGTGTAATTGAGCTTATATTGATGTTGTTTCGATGTCTTATGATGACTTAGTTGTTTGGGAGTGTTGTAGATTCCATGAGGATGCTCTGTATGGTCCTTGGAGGTTTGACCAATCGATATTTTGTATGAACAATTTTTAAGAAGTTGACTGTGTATTCGTTCATGATGTTCTTGTGCACCAGGTTAGTGTTTGAGTTGTTTGAGCATATGCAGAGGTGAGGTAAGATGACTGTGATCATTTGAGGATGTCAAAGGGGACATAAGGAGTGAACCCATGTATATGAAAGTGGTGTTGTGTGTTGGAAATATTGTCATTGATGTCAAAGGTCTAGCATTGTTGGTGACAAAGGCCCCATAGCATTTAATGGTGTTTTTAATGTTTATATCTTGGCTAATGTGTGTTAATATTTATTTAATATTAATGAATATATATTTGGTTGCATAAAGTCAAAAGGCCCATGAAGAAGTCAAAGAGTCACGAGATAAAGACAAAAGAAGGAAATGACGCATTTTCCTATGAAGGGTCACCTTGAGGAATTCAAAGAGTCATCAAGTGAAGACAAAAGAAGGTATGGCGCATTTTTCCATGAAGAGTCACCTTGAGGAATTGAAAAGGTCACCAAGATAAAGACAAAAGGGGAAATGACACATTTGTTCATGAAGGGTCACCATGTGATTTTTTAAATACAAGGATTCGAAGGGTCATGCAAATTAGCCACCATTTTCCATGAGTGAAGGGCCACAAAGGGTGAATGACAAAGGTCATTTGGAAATCTATAAATAGAGGCTTGAGAAGCCATTTGTAATATGCAAGAGAGTGCATGGTTTATAATTGTTTTATATAAGAAGAGAGGAGAGAATAGAAAGAGATAATGTAGAGTTCTATCATTTGTTGAGAAAGCAACATTGAGAGATAGTTGTGTTTTATACACAAGAGGGGTTGGTGCTCCTGTAGGTTGGTGCTCACAAATAGTTGTGTTGGTGCTCGGCAAAGGGGTTGGTGCTCCTACAAGTTGGTGCTTGCGAACTTTGTAATTTGAGTTGGTGCTCATTCATATACTTGAGACTGTTCTCCGTGGTTTTTCCCACATTGGGTTTCCATGTAAAAATTTGGTGTCTCTCTCTCTCGTGTGGTGCATGTTATTGCTTCAATTTTATTGCATATCTTGATTGTATGGTTAAGTGGAGTTTGATTAAGTAAAAGTTTTATAAGATATATGATATACTGATTCACCCCCCCTCTCAATATATCCCATGCTTAACACTGTGTTCTTGTTTTTCTCGAGGGTATGCTAAATGGGTGAATAGGTCTCCATGAGACCTATAAGAGCTACAAGGGCCTTATTAAAAGGTGTAGCTACTTAAGGGTGACCCATAGATGCTATGGCCGACCTATGAGGATTGTTTTGAGCTGTGTCTTCGTGTGAGAGATCTCTTAAGGGCTAAGGCATGCCTAATGGCCAACCAAGGTTTTGATTATCAAGTATGCTCTAAAAATAGTGGAACCAAAGATGATGGCTTCTAGACTTTGAGTGAGAGACTTGGGAGAGATTTGAGAGAGGCTTGTGTGTATGAATTGGGGAGTGAAGGAGGGGTAGAGTGCCCTGAGGATAAGTTGAAAAGCAAAATAGATTGAGGACTGTTTGTATGACCTTTAGGTCATAATTCTGGTGGCAAAATAGAGCTCTTGTTGATTGAGTATGAGCGAAGGTGAAGAGTGTTAATCAAAAGTCCATCATCAGGTGTTGAAGGCATCAATGCAAAGGTGAATGTGTTCATAGGTGTTGTTGTGGTAGCTCAGCATCTAAGGTGGTTGTAGCCTCCTTGCAAGGTAAAACTTGCTAAAAGTCTGGTTGTTGCAGCTCGGCTAGACATGTATGGCAACACCTTGTGGGATTGTAGTCTCACTAAATAGGGATTGTAGTTTCTTGATCATTTGTAGATGGTCTAAATTGGTTCTTTTTATTATAAGACAGTAGTTCAATTGCAGGTTCCTTTGGGTTCTATTCCCTAAGAGGGTTTCCCATGTATGTCATGTGTTATGTGATTGATCTTGTATTGTCTCTTTTGCTCATTGCTATGAATGATGTGAATGCTTCATGAATGCTTGTGGTAACTGATTAAGTGTTTGTAAAGATTAGAATTGAAGTTGGATTATTTAGGCTCATTGATTCACCCCACCCCCCCTCAGTGATTGTACCTCTAACAGATCTTTTTAGTTGCCTCTGAAGCGGCCATATATTTTATTCCTGCTGAAGAAATTGCGGTTATTGATTGCTTCTTGGATTTCCAACTGACAACCGTTCTCAATTTTTTCAGAAAACCTGCGGTGGACTTTCCATCTTCATGATCACCAGCATTGTCGGAATCTGAATACCCAACTAATTTGAAGTCCCATGCGATGGAGTATTTGAGTCCAAAATTTTGTGTTCCTTTGAGATATCTGAGGACCCTTTTTGTCGCTATCCAATGACTGTCCCTGGGTTGTTGATGAGTCTTGATAGGACATCAATTGCAAATGATATATCTGGTCAAGTTGTGGTCACATAAATCAAACTTCCAATGAGTTGTCTGTATTTAGTGGCATCAACCAAATTTATTGAATCTTCAAATGTCAATTTGAGATTCTGTTTCATGGGCGTGCTGAGAGGCATACAATATTTCATTCCGAACTTACTCAAAATGTCAACAATGTACTTCAGTTTAGTGAAGAAATACTCTGTTCTTTGAATTACTTTAATAACCAAATAGTAATGAAGATAACTCAAATTAGTCATTTCAAAGCTTTTCATCAACTTTGATTTGAACTTTGTAGTGTACCGTTTATTGTTCTCTATGATGAGCAAATCATCAACATACTCCACTGCAAATACATCTGTTTGGATCTTCAAACTTAAAATGTTTGAAGTTCATGTTCATGAGGTGCTTTGCTAGTTTGTCGTACCATGCTTGAGGGGCTTGTTTCAAACCATATAGTGATTTTTTCAAATTGCACACCTTGTGCTCTTGTTCATTTACTGCAAAACCTACGGGTTGTATCATGTACACAATTTCCTTGAGGTCACCATTAAGGAATGCGGTTTTGACGTCCATTTGGTGAACTTTCCATCTATTGTGAGTTGCCGGACTCAACATGGTTTGAATGGTAGTCTATTTTGTTGTAGGTGTAAATGTTTCATTGCAGTCAGTTTCTTCTTTTTGAGCATATCCCATTGCAACAAGCCTTGCTTTGTGCTTGACAAGTGAGCCATCAATATTGTATTTGTTGTGATAGATCCATTTGCATCCAATAGGTTTGTAGCCATATGGAGGATCAACCAATTTCCAACTCCCATATTCATCTTTCATTGCTTTTCTCCAAGATTCAAGCTTCTTAGCTTGTTTGAAAGATGTTGGTTTTGTATCAAACACAACATTGGGTTCTTTTAGAGAATCATTAAAGGTCGACTTTTCAATTCTATCTTGAATTTCTTCAAGGGACTCGTCTGATTGTGATGTGGTTGCATGTGCACTTCTAGTCCCTATTTTCCCAACTTTATCAGGTTTCACATTTTCAATGTTTGAGTGGCCCACTTAGGCATCTTTTTTTGTGTTCGAGGTGCTTCAAGTTCATCCTTTGAAGTTCCTTCACTTTTTGTCCTCTGTTCTGGTGGCCCCCGTTCATTGTCTGATGAAGTTTCACTCTCTTCTTCAGGAGAAGTTCCAATCTCATGTATAAGAGACAATAGAAAATCAATAGATTTCCAACTGTGTCCCACATTCATTGTTTGGAACATCCAAATCACTTTCTCTGTAGATATCAATCTTTGCATACTTGTCAAGTCGACTTAGCTGCCTATCAATATGCTTCTTCTCGTTGGCCTTGGATGTTAGGAGAGTTGGAATGAACTCTTGATGGGCTTCTTCCTGGTTCTTCTTTCTTAGGGATCATCCTCGTGCTCCCGATGTTTACTGATTCTTGGAGATTGCTCATTTCTTTTGCTCCCTTCGTTGGACCTAAGTGTGGTTGGGTCCTTTGGTGGTTTGGCTCTAAGCGTGGTCACTCTTTGCCATGTTTTATACTATTTCTTTCAGTATTGTTTTTCTTGTTTTCGGAGACCTTTTTGGTTTCCCGCTTTTTCTTGACACATTTCTATAATATGCAGTCCCTTTGACCTACTTTTGTGGTCACTAGTTGGATATTAATAAATTTATCTTTATCTTTATCTTATCTTATCTTTGTGTAGACATCAAACTTTGCATACTTGTCAAGTCGACTTAGCTGCCTATCAATATGCTCTTTGTCCTTTGCAGTCTCACAAAAGACAACTTCTCTTGCGACAAAAAACTTTTTCTCTTTCTCATCATATAGCCTATATGCCTTGGAGGATTCAGAATATCCCAAGTGGATGCATTTTTGACCCCTATGGTCCATCGTATTTATTTTCTCCTTTGGAGTTAATGCGTAACAAATGGATTCAAAATTCCAAAGATGTCGCATTGAAGGAAGATGACCACACCACATCTCATACGGAGTCCTTGATTCAAGAGCTATTGATGGTGATCTATTGCAGAGGTATATTGTTGTTTTAGTTGCTTCGGCCCAAAAAGACAGATTTACCCCTTTGAAGTACAACATAGCACGAACCATATTCATCACAGTTGTATTCATCCTTTCTACAACTCCATTTTGTTGCGCAGTGTATGGAATCATGAGATGGTGTTTGATTCCATTTTGCTTAAGGTAGGATTCAAACTTATTTGAAGTGTATTTACCACCATTGTCTGTGTTGAGTGTCTCGATGCGGGTTTGAGCTTCATTTTCAATTATGGTTCAAAACTTTTGAAAAGCCTCAAAAGCTTCTAATTTTTTCTTCAAAAAGTATTTCCAAGTCATCCTACTGTAGTGATCAATGAACAATATGAAAACTTATGTAATGTCTCCGAATTAGGGATATTTTTCGAACTCTAATTTTTTTTGTGAAACCCTAGCAAAAGAAGAAATTCTGATTTTTACAACGGCAAATCATAGTTGCAAATATACTCCAAAATTAGCATAAAAATATGCTAAACCTTTCAAATCAAATATGAACCCTTTCAACAAAGATTAATCCTTTTGAAATCCAAATTAGCCCTTCAAACCCTAGGCTTTTAGGTTCAAAAATTTAATATGATTTATGGCAACCCTTTTGATAACAATTTCTATAGTATTTCACCTTCAATATGACTTTAAAAAAAAAAAGAAAAATACAGTGGCAAACAAATACCTTTTTATGATGTTTTCCCGTCACAAACAAGCTGAATTTATCACATCAAATATTTATTAAATATGAGAATTCTAGAATATTTTTAGAATCACTTTTTGACTGTAAACCCTCAATTAGGTCTTTTTTCCAAATCGCCCAAGGCTAGAAATATTATATAAAAATCATAGAATATTACTAGGGCAAGAAATGGCCCTCAAACACTAGCCAAACCCCTCCAAATCAAGTTGCCAACCTCCACAAGCAAGTCGCCACCCTTGTTTGGGTCTCCAAACCCTACACTCAGCCCTTAATCCAAATCGCCACACCTGAAAATGACAAAACAGTGTTCAAAACACCCTTGGAAGAATATTTCAGCTCAATGATAGCTCTTAGGTGAAGTTGCTTCAAGAAGAATGAGGGTTTTCATCCTCAATTCCAGCACCTTGAAGGTTTTCGTCTTCAAAGTGAACAAGCAAAGCTTTTTGTGCTCCAACTTGAAAATTCAAAATTATAACATAGTCTAACCTTTCAAAAGAATCCTCCATCCCTTTTTATAATCTTCCGTCCAAGAGGAATATTGCACTTTTGGCGGGAAACCCAACATTTAAAAAAAGATTAATCAAATTATAACCCTCACCTAAGGTCTTGGGTGCCCATGACCCTCAAAAGACCACAACTTAAGTGAAAGTTAGACAATAAAGCAACTTTTTGAATTTTACAATTAAATCAACATGTTTCTTCTTTTTTAACTTCCCTTAGCCTTGGAAAACAAAGGACAAATAGGCTAAGGGTCTTCAAAAGCTTCATGTCCAAAAGGGGGACATGACAACTTATGACCACCAACGCAGAGGATTGGAAGAGAAACACAAGTTCGAGCGAACCAGTTGCAACTTTTTGACAGCTTTCCACTGTGATTTCGGGAATGGTTCTTTTGCATGTTTAGCCAAGATGCAGGCTTCACACTTTTCATCTAATTTTGCGGGCAATGTAGGCATGCCAACAATACCATTCTTTTGCAATACACGAATGCTTTTATAGTGTCTGAATTTTGCATGCCACAACATGTTTTGAGACATTCCGTCTTTCACGAGATGGACATAATTCCTTGAATTTGATGGCTAACCCTTGAGTTTGAGTAGTTTCCCTTCCTCATTCCAGTCAAGATGACTGCATTGTCACTTTTTCTCCTGATAGTGACATCACCATTATCCAACAGAATGGAATGGCCTTGTTGCCTTATGAGGAAGGTAGAGAACAGTTTGGAATTTGAAATCTGGAAGCCCTAGACACTTGAGATGTATTGTACCTCTTCAATGTGGTTGCAAACTCGATCTATTTGCGAGGTATACTGCACCAAAACTTTCTTCATTGAACTCCTCAAAGAAGTCTTTTCAAAAAGTCATGTAGAGTGGCACCAATATCAAGAACTCAAGCATCAAACCATGGAGAACTGACTGAGACACTATTTGCTTCATCATCTATACTGGAAAACACACATTCATTCGTGAGTTGGGCAGGGTTTGACTCTTTTGTTTTCTTTGTTTTTTCTTCTTTCTTTTTATGGTATGTTTCAATTTTCTCCCATGGAGTTTTGCATTCGTGAGTCTCATGACTTTCTTTTCTGTCACATCGTTCGCAATAGAGGTTTTTGTTTATCATTTTGTTTTTGACCACCTTGATTTTCATTTTTTATACCTTTTCCCTTGTACTTGTACTTATTATTGCCTTCATTTTTGGAAGACGTGGCCTTGTTGGATGTATTAGAAGAATTTGCTTTGACATAGCACACACTCTCTTGTTGTGGACTTGGTTTTTCTTGCAAAGGCCTTTTCTCTTTCTGCCATCTTTTCAACCAATTGATCAAATGTGTGTCTTCAATTGATTGCTTGCTTGTAGAGCCTCCAAGTGGTTGAATAGAGTAGGTTGAATAGTTGGGAAGAAGGGCTTTTATGAATGCGGTCATGTAGATGTCAATTTTTACACCCATTGTTTCTACATCGTGTTTGATGGCATGTATATTTGAAGCCAATCTCATCACATCACCATATTTCAACTCGAGGTTGAACAACTTCAACTGCAACTGAATGAATTCCAACTCTGAGTGGGAATCATATAGCTCCTTCTGTTTGTGAAATGCTTTCGATGAAGTATTGCACCTCTGATTATGAGGAAACACATCTCCGTCGACTGAGGCCCTCATCAAGACTAATGCTTTATGGTTTTCTGCTTCCATTCTTGAATATCCTTTACATTCCTTATTGGCTCAACAAGTTATTACCCCTATTATTTTAAACTTTCCTACAACGGTCTAATCCCCTTTTCAACTGGTCAATCTGTGGTCTATAAGCATGAATGTACTTACAACAAAGGTATTAAGAACAGTTGGGTGAAGACCTACAACCACCATATAGAGCATACAGTTCATTGAAGGGCGGGACACCTAAAAAAGTTCAAAGGCCATATCTCCTTTTCAAAATATCATATACAGTTATAAAGCTATAGGTCTGCAGGTTCGCTTGCAAAAGCAAGAATTGTTTCGGGTTAAGAAATTTTCAATTTTCTCGAAGGGAAAGAGTTTTCAAAGGACTTTGTAAAGAGTCCCAAAGAATGTCACACTGATCATTTACAAAGGTTTATTTCCTTCGGACTTTTTGTCCGAAGGGAAAGAAAACGGTCACCTAGTTTTCAAAGGACTTTTCAAATAGCCCGAAGGCATTTCTCAAAGAAATAAGACACTTTGCAAAAATCCGAAGGGCAATAAGACATTTCGCAAAAATCAGAAGGGCATCTACCCTTCGGAAATGACCATTTGAAGAAATCCGAGTGCCATGTGCCCTTCGGGAAGGAGTAGATTTCCTTCGGACTTTTTGTCCGAAGGAAATCGGGAGACAAAAAATCCAAAGTGTCGGACAATAAATCCGAAAGAATTCAAAGGGGCAGTTCTTTGGCGGGAAAATGACAAAAGACTCTTTCAAAAAGCCCAAAGGGCATGTGCCCGTCGGGAGGGATCATTTCAAAAACCCTAAAGGGTAGGTACCCTTCGGGAAAAGTTCAAAGGCCATTTCAAAATATCCGACAAGCTTCTCTCTCAAAAGAATTGTTCATTTCATTTTTTTTGAAGGGTATGTGCTCTTCGGAAGGGTCATTGACAAGAATTCAGAAGGGCACCTACCCTTCGAAAAGGCTCATTTTAAAGGTCGAAAGGTCATTTTTAATCTTCTGGAGGACAACTTCAAAAATCCCGAAGGGCACCTGCCCGTCGGGAAGGTACACTTAAAGTTCAGAAGGATCATTGACAGGAATCCCGAAGGACGCTTGCCTTTCGGGAAGGCTTACTTTAAGAAAGGAAGGCACGTTTGCAACAAACCTGAAGGGCACCTGCCTTTCGGGAATGTTCATCTCATGATTTTTAAGGGGCTTTTACAAAAAGCTCGAAGGGTATGTACCCTTCGGGCAAATTACTTTACAATAAAGTCCAAAGAACAAAGAACAAAGAACAAAGAACAAAGAACAAATTGGCAAATTGTATAAGGACTTGGACAAAAGTCCGAAGGAATTCCTTCGGACAATTTGTCCGAAGGAATTCACTTCGGAAAAAGGAAAGGCGAGTATGCATAGAGAAGTTTTGGACATTTTGTCCGAGAGACAAAAGTCCGAAAGAAATGAGACATGACGAATTTACGAAGGTAGGCAGGGAAGTCTTAGACAAGATGAAAGTCCACAAGAAAGCCCAAGGAGAAAAGGAGAGAAACAAAAGTCCAAAAGAATTCTTTTGGAAGATGAATCTGCGGAAAAATTGCAAAGTAAATCTTGAGACAAATAAGCCCAATATAAAGCATAAGATAGGGAAAAGATCCTGAAAATTTGATTGTGCAAATAAACCCGAAGGAAATAATCCCAAAGAATTTCGAAGGGATTTGACTGTGTAGAAAAACCAAGGGGAAAATTGCCAAAGAAATACATAGGAAAATCCAAGAGAATGAACAAGGAAAGGCACAGACTTTTGTCTAGATAAGCAAGGAACAAACACAGTCGAAAAAGTCATAAATAGAGAAGTATGAGATTATAAAGCTCGACGAACAAGCAAGACAAAGAATATACATGCACATGAATTAGACGCTGTAAATAGAAAAGGTCAAAAATAGATTCTTATCTATGCAAACATATTATTGGACTGGTCAAAACTGCTGCTGATTGTTTCACTGTGCCACATGCTTCTCTCATGTGTCCAAACGTTTCAAACGTTCCAGCAGTTCGTGTGGAGTTCATCTACTGGCTTTTGGCATAACATTTCATGCAAAGGAGAAGTTGACTGGTCAAACCTAAGTTCCTTCGCCCACTTCCACACCATCTTGGTCATGCATGTTTGGAGTTTTCTTGGAGAGTTTTGTTTATTTTAAGATTCAGTTTTCGAACTTGGCTCCATGATCTATATTCTATGCCAAAGTTTGGAAACATGCAAATTTTTGTAAAGGATAATAATTTTATTGAATATTCAAAGCATTGTAAAAGAGGTGAGGTTTTGAGTTAACTAAGACCGACCTTTTCCCTTTTTGGACTACACTTAGACTGATTTAGACTATTTTTCAAAGCTTACTTATTGGCTGAATCGAGCCATAAAGAAAGGCCTTTAAGTTTGAAAAAGAAATTGTAAGCTAGACGAGTGATCAAGGAGTTTATTTTTCTGAATATGATTTTTGACAGCAGCATGGTGTGTATTTGATTGTGCATCAGCGTATAAGAGAGAAGTTTTCTCCTTTTGCAGATTCCTTCCTCACCTATCTCTCTCTATTTCACCCTTTTGCAGGTCATTTGAAGAGGTTTTCAAGCCTTTCTCTGAAACACTTTTGCTTAGGGACCGAATATAAATTGCATTTTGGTTATATGTGTGTATTGATTTCAGTAACTTCAAAGGATCTAATCAATTCAGGGGTATCACCCCCCTTAGATCTTTCAAAGTTTACCCTTACTCTTTTCACCCCAAAAATCACAGTTTCAGACTTAATTGCAAAAAATCATAAGGGAACCAATGCTCTCTGGAGTTTCTTCTCAACACAGAGGCACCCACCCTCTGAGGAGTTCCCATTGTATCAGTTGGAGAGTTGTGCTTTGCACATCTCCAAGCAGGGTGCACTCCAGATTGATAACACTAGCTGTTTCTCCCTCTTGCAAATATCAAATCATAGATCATTGAAAGTGAATGTGTTCTCCACTTGTCGAGACTATTCTAAGCAGTTGTCTTTGCTGGTCAATGTTGTGCCAATGATAGATTTGATTGAATACATGGTTTTCAGTTTTGAGTTTTGAGTTTATGACTTTAATTCCAATTGATTTCTTATCACTCCAAAATGGTTCCCTTTTCTATATACCATCAGATTGGTAAACCAATCCTCTCTATATACCCGCCCTTCCTATACACCCGTTAGTAAATGGAAGAAGCTAGCCCTTTCTATATACTCGACAATATGTGAAAGAGGCTTTAAGGTACGTGAGGGTAGAGTGGTACGTGGTGCCTAGGTGGCATGTGAAAATGATTCGCCTTGTCATTAACACTGGCTTAACAAGAAAACCTCAAACGTCAATATACTTAGTTTTTCTTGATTTTCATATTTACGTTTTTTGATAGAAACGAATGGGTAAAAGAGTAGCTCTCATTATTTCTCCTTGAATTTGCAAAATTTGGTTGTTTGTCAAATTTGCTTAGAGTAGCTAGCTGAAGACAATTTCAATGAAAAAAAATGCTTCAAATTTAAATGCTTTCAAATTTAAATGTTTTCAAAAATTGAAAAAAGACATTTAAATGAAATTTGCTTTTTTAAATGAAAAAAATTAAAAATTCTATACCTCTATAATATTGTCTTATATGAAGAATTTTCCAATATTGGAAAATGAATATGTACGGTCTCTTTCAAAAGGAAATAACTCCTGCTTATTCTCCACTTGGAATTTGCAGGGTTTTGTGTAAAAGAAAAAATTCACAAGAAATGCATTTGCCAATATGAGGCTTTACGCTCTACTCTAGGTGGTTTTATTGCATCATACACAGTGTAAACAGCTAGCACATCACAGTCCAGCCAGCACAATAGAGATGTCAAGTAAGTTTGGTATGCGCCACATGGACAAGCGATGAAGACAACAACTCCTTGAGGGTTTAAAGCACCAACTAGACTCCTACACAGCTCTATCTTCATGAACAACAGTCAGAAACTGCATATAAATTAGAGAAAAAAATGCCTTTTGAAAAGTGCCTGCACAGGACGTGGAAGCTTCAAACAAAACCAAATAATAAGATAACCTCTGCGCACCCAGCCATTGTAGGTTTGAGGAGCTTCTTGATGAAAACACCTTTGTGATAGGTCAATAAATAACAATGACCAAAGTGCCACCTAAAAACAACAAAGAATAATATATACTGCTCCCTTTGGACTGAAACATCAATGTTCCACTGCTGTTTTGCTGCATCATCAGACCAAGCAATTTTTTTTTGCAAGAGAACAATATATTGCAAGGCCGTACAACTATAAATATGGAGACAAAATAAAATTTAATTTTTCCAGGCTCTGATACCAATGACAGGTTGGATTATATTCAGAATGCACATGAAATTCTATTTCACGATTCAATTGAAAAGGGGAGCAGACATTACATTATAAAGCCAAAATGGTTGTTCACTTCACATTCCCAAAAAGACCTTTCCTATTCCTACAGGAATGGACAAACATATTAAACAAGACAAAAGGTATCTAAAGAGATAAAAGGCATCTAGTAATAAATAACAATTATATACAATATTGTTACAGGGAGGGGCGGGTGTAAGAAACCTCTCTAAGGTAAATTGAGCCCTAGTAGCTAAACTTGTCTAGAGAATCATAGCTAATTCCTTTGAAGGATGGAGTGAATTGATTAGAGATAAATATCTCGATGAAAGAAATCCAGAAAGAATATATACGGCCAAGGAACTCCCTATGGGCTTAGGCGGGTGTAAGAAACCTCTCTAAGGTAAATTGAGCCCTAGTAGCTAAACTTGTCTAGAGAATCATAGCTAATTCCTCTGAAGGATGGAGTGAATTGATTAGAGATAAATATCTCGACGAAAGAAATCCAGAAAGAATATATACGGCCAAGGAACTCCCTATGGGCTTAGCTATTTGGAATAGCATAAGGGAGGCCAGAGGAACCGAGGGCTCATTATGGGACAATATATAGAGCTCAAAAGCATGGCTGAAGGTGAAAGAGTTTTTGTTGTTGGCTACGCATGGGAGGATTCTAACAGGGGAAAACCTAAAAATGAGATGGTTCCAGGGACCGTCTAGATGTGTCGTATGTTACCATAGCAAGGAAAACATAGAGCACCTCCTCCATTGCAACTTCACTTCAGGATTATGGAATTGTTTTATCAATAGGTTTTAACATGAGTTGGACTATGAATAAGAACCTTCTAGATCATCTCAATGGGTGGAAATTTAATAAGAAATTAAATATTCTTAAAGACATGGGAAATGGGGCCGAGCCTAATCACCTGGAAAGCGTGGCTAGAACGGAACGCGAGAATATTTGAAAATAACGAAAGGTTAAAGTCCCATGAGAAAGTCTGAATGGAAACAAAAGCTAGTATTAGTGAGACTATCTTTTCCACAAAACAACTAAAGAACAAGGAAGCTGATCAAGAGGAATGCAAAATTCTTCAAAATTGGGGAAATATTAGAAAGTTTTTTGATAATAAGTACCTAGCAATAAGCAAGAAAATGAGATACTAAGGAAAGGTATGATATGGGCTCCCCTGGAACAAGGATGGTGCAAGGTCAACTTTGACAATGCGTCAAAACAAAATCTAGGGAAGTCTGGCACATGATTAGTTTGAAGAGATCATAAGGGGTAGGTGATAGCCTATAACGTGGTCTCCACTGGGATAAATTCCAGCAACATAGTAGAAGCTAAGGGATTAATACTAGGAATGAAGTTGGCATTGAAAGAATATTTAAAGAAAGCCATAATAGAAGGGGATCCGCTCATTGTTATTAAAGCGATGGAGGATAGTAAAAACCTTAATTGGAGGCTGAAAAGGATCATAGAATAAGGGCAAAAGTTAAGAAAGCATTTTGAAGAAGTCAAGTGGAACCACATGTTAAGAGAAGGTAACCGAGTTGCAGATTGGTTAGCGAACTACGAGATACAATCTTACTTAAAAGATGGGAAAAGAAATGTCTAAGATCTCTAGAAACTTGGAATTGGAGGAATTTAAGGAAATTATTAAAATTGGAATGCATTACTTAGTAAGGAAAAAGCAGGGGCCAATACCAAGAAAGGAAGGAGGGCAAAATGAGGAAGGGAAACTTGCCAAAAGCCACATGTTAGTAAATTACCCCCCTAAAATTAATAACAACAATAAGAAGGGAATAAAAAGAAACTCGGCCAATTGGGGAAGAAATCAACAAAATCATGGCCAAAAAAGATGGAGTAGGCAATATTTAGAAATGTTGCAGAATAAGGTCCGTGGGAGAGAGGAAATCAAGAAGGAAACTATTACCCAAGCGCCTATGGAAACTTTCCAAAATAGCTTGAATGCAGAATTCAAATCTGCCCCAAGCCAAATTGGAAGATAAGTGTATTTTCTGGCCTTCTAGCTTTAACATCTGCATTCCTAGTCAAGATTTCCCTCTATCTTAGGCTGGTGAAGCTCCTCTCTGGCTGGCTGTGGCTTTTCTACAGGTGGTACACACCTTTTTGGCCATCACAATCAACATGCTAGATAAATTTAGAATTGCAATAGAAGATTGTGCAGCAATGATGCCTCTAAACTAGTCAGTAGAAGGCTACGATGCCCTGCCTCAGTGCTCAAACCAGCCCATCGAGCTTAATAGACAAGAGAGAAGGGAGATGGACGGAACTGGGCAGGAGGAGAATGTAGAAGGCAATGAAAGAAGCATAGAGCACTGAGCCAAGGGACGTCGAAGGACCCGGAGGCGGGTATCGGATTTGGATAAAATTCAAATGACAGGAATGTTTTTGCCTAAAGAAGAGTAGTGGAGTAGGGCAATCTAGGGGGTGATGTTATGCTACTGTTCAATAGAGCAAAAAATGGATCAGAAGGGAGGATCAAAAGTAAACCAATCAAGACAATGGTAAGTAGGAGACTAGTAAACGAAAAGCTAGCATGGAGCAAGGAGGACCAATGAAAAAGCAATACGCTATTAAAATCGAAGAGTCACCAATCAATGGAGAATGAGAAAAAGGAGAATCCTCTCACCCAAGTAGCACCAGGGTTAGGCAGGGAAGCCAAATCTTGGAGCACCTTACAGAACTATTTAACTGAATTCACATGCTCAAGGAAGCAATTGTTAGTATAAATTACATCATGTACAAGCAAAGCAGAGAGTACATTGAGCATCAAAAGGAGATGGACGCCTATATCAAAAGATTTCGGGAGATGTTTTTGGCTCACTTCAACCTAAGGAAAGCCATGAATGACAACTTGATACATATCATAAATCTCTTTGAAAATAGCAGAAAGAAGATAAGACTTCACACCTAGATCTTGACAATGGTTTGTATTAACACGAATGAAATAGTAGGGATGCAGAATACTCTGGCTGGGATAGTAGAGGACACGATGAATATGAGGGAGCATCTTCACCACTGACATTGCGTGCAGAATAACAATGTGCGACTAACCACCTAGTGGGGGAAATAGTGAAAGAAGAGGAAATAACACGGGTTGGGAGGGTGGATGATCTATTCTCAACTCCCATTCATAATAAGTTGGTGGGTGTAATAAAATAACCTTGCTTCTTGGCAAGGTGTGGGTTCTCGTGTTTGTGTTTTGGGTTATTTTGACCCGTGTTGTTGTAATGGCCCTTTGGAGATTAATAAAAGTTATAATTGATCATAGTTCCACGGCGTTTCGGGGACGGGGGGATAGGGGGCCTAAGTTTGGGTACGGCGGGGTGGGGGAGCGGTGCTGAAACACATATAGTACTTGAAAAATTAGTTATAAAAAGATGTATAAGGATTAAGTATCTGTATATTGCATTGAACATCAACAATTTAACATTTTGATTTAATCATTTAAGTTTCAAGTTTGATCTATTGAACAATGAACATTAACAATTTAAAATTAACATTGATGATTGAACATTAAACAATAAACATTGATGATTGAACATTGAATTTTCAAAATTTCATAATGATGATTCATGATTACTATCAAGTATCAACAATGTTCAAAAACAAAATACAATAGTGAAATACTAAAAGTAAATAGTAAATACAAATGACTCAATGAGTCAATGGCCAATCAATGTAATCATCCCCAATGTGGAACTCCTCATCACTATAATTGCTGGACTCCACACGTTCAAGCTCCTCCAAGCTAATACCAACCAGCCCTATCTGTGTAGCATCATCATCAATCTGTGCTGGCTACTCTGGCTCTACATCCCATCTGGCTATTGGACTTTCCTTGTACACAGGTGTGTTGCGGTCAATGAGAGGCAAGGCACTATGTATAGCCACAAGCTTCTCTGCCCTCTTAGAGGTAAGCTTGTTCCTCTTCATGGAGTGGATCAAACTATAAGTAGACCAGTTCCTCTCAGCAACAGAAGAACTAGAAATCTGGGACAACAAACGAATAGCTAGATCAGTAGTCAAAGAAGCAAGCTCATGCAAAGTCCACCACCAAATTGGTTCCTCTTGTGCCATTGTCTCCCTATCTAATTCAACCACCTGTGAATATCCCCTAAGAGTGGCAAATTTTGTCCACTCAGTACGAATGATGTTGGCCTTTGTAGAATCATACATTTTTTGAATGGCCTTCATGAACTCTGCCTTCACCTCAACATCTTGTATGGGTGTAAGTCTACTAGGCCTTTGCACATACCACTTCGGGTTCAATGCATAGGCAATCATGTGCAAGGGAGTGTTGAGCTTCTCCCATATGCTATGAATGATCCGCTGAATGTGCTCTGTGTAGAATGTCAATTTGGGGTCCTCTCATACAACAACGTTCATTTGATCAAGCATAGTATCAATGCACTCATACACTTCTCTAAGTTTAGGTGCATTAGCATCCCCATATGTAATCACTGTGAAGACTGGAGTAATGATGGAGACAATATATTTGGCATCAACCCAAAAAACATCACCCTTCACCACGTCCTTCACCTTCTTCCCCTACTCTATCTTCGACTCAGGCCACCGATTCCATTCTGTTATCATAACCATTAGTTGCAATGCCTCTTGCAACTCAAGCATCCTCTCCAAGAGAATAAAGTATGATGCATACCTAGTCTCTACAGGTTTCAAAAATTCTTTTTTGGAGAAGGTCCTGAAGAGTGCATGTGAAGTGTGGTGGTTGTAGATAAACATCTGCACATCTCTAGCATCATTAACCATTGTTTTGATCCAGCTAATTTTTCCCATGTCCTTCAGTGCATCATTCATGGCATGCACACAACAAGGAGTCCACCAAATATGTCTATAGGCTGCCTCAATTAGCTTCCCTACTGCTCTACACACATGGGTTGCATCTGTCACTACTTGCACCACATTTTGTGGCCCAACCTCCTCTATAGCATCTTTGAGGATTTGGAACTGAAAATCAGCATCCTTGCAATGCCTTGAACAATCAATAGCACTAAGAAAATAAGGGCCAGCTTTACTTTTAACCATGATATTGATGAGTGGACGATGCCTAATGTCCGTCCACCCATCCATGACAATGTTGCATCCATTAGAGACCCAGACCTGCTTCATTTTCTCCATTAAAACATTAATCTTGGAATAGTTCTTATCCAATATTGTTGTCCTCGATTTAGTCTCTCCTGGTGGCACATATGATGGTCCTGCTTTTGCTATTTTGCCACGACCTTCTTATAATAAGGACACTGAGCCACATGAAATGGAATGCCATTGGCAAAAAAGAATTTGCCAATGGCATCATCTGCCTCATCCTTTGCTTGCATATTGAATAAATCTGCCAGTGGATTTGAAGTATCACTAGTCATCTTTCGTTTCCCCTTAGGCCCTGCTGCCCCTGAACTAGATGGATTCATTGCCATTGGCCTTTCCAAAGTACTAGAAGTAGAACTTTGTCTCTGATGACCCCTCCCCCTTGGAGGCAAAGTAGTAGATGAAGGTGCATCTTCTTCATTGGCACCCCATAATTTACATATTTCAGCTCTCAATTTCATATTCTTTTCCACTTTTTCACGTACATCTATGCCTTTGCCTCGGATAAGGAGGTGAGCATTTGTTCTGGGCATGTTGCCAAACCATTCAATGTTACATAGGTTGCACTTCCATTTCCTAGTGCCCCCAACGGCCCCAGACTTTGAAGGTACCTTGCTTGCAAATTGTTGTAAAGGTTTCTTTGGATCAAAGGGACCCTTAGCATATTGTTGAAGGGCTTGTGAAGGGCACCTATAATTGGGACTCCCAATAGAACTAGTTTGCCTTTCACGGTCACTCCTCCCTCCTAAACTAGGATCATCATGTGCATAATCTGAATCATTGCCACTTTCAACTTCAACCCCAACCCCTTGAGGTTGAACCTCCTCACTCATGCTATGAGAACTCATGACACTGCAAGAAATGATAATTTTTTTCATTTTTTCATTTTATAAATTATAATTTAAAAAATTAAATAACAAAATTCAAACCATGCATAAATTTAAGGAATTAAAATTTAAAATTAAGACACAAGGATTTTCTTTTTGTTTTTCTTACTTCAGTTCGCTCGAAATGCGAAAGTAGAGGATACACAAATAGGAATCCTTGTTCTTAAAATTTAAAAATTAAAATTTAAGCATTGGATTTGAATGAAGATTTTAATTTAAAAAAAAAAATTAAAATTAAAATTTAAGACAAAAGGATTTTCTTTTTGTTTTTTTTACTTTAGTTCGCTCAAAGCGCGGAAGTAGAGGATACACAAATAGAAATCCTTGTTCTTAAGATTTAATTTTAAACATTAAAAATTAAACATTTGATTTATCATTTGAATGAACATTGAAAATTTAAAAATAAAAAGCCTTGTTCTTAAGATTTAATTTTAAACATTAAAAATTAAACATCTGATTTATCATTTGAATGAACATTGAAAATTTAAAAATAAAAATTTAAAATTTATTTTCAAGCATTTGAATTTTGAATGAATGAGAATCACAAATTGAAATAAATATTTTAATATAATAATTTTTCATTTAGAAATTTGAAATTCAAATGGTTCAATGACATGGATGAAAGAAGTAGAACAAAACAATTTGAATTTAAAAATGAATAATGATTCAATGAAACAAAAACAATAAAATTTAACAATTAAAAATCAGAAATTGAAAGAATCAAAGGGCCTACCTTGTAGGTGAAATGATGAAATTGATGAGGCTTGAATCTTCTTGGCAATGGCTTCTCTATTCTCTTCTTTGCTCTCTCACTTGCTCTCTCACTTTTGCAAACTTCTCCCTCTTAGCTCGATGCCTCTACTTTCATCTCTCTACTTCACTCAATGAAGTTTTTGTGTGATTTGGAATGAGAGGGAGAGGGCTTTTTATAAGCTTTTGGGAGGCCTTGGGGGGTGGGGGTGTGTCCCACTAGCAATCAAGGTTAGGGTAGAAAGCATAAAAATCCAATTTTCTTTTTTAAATAAAAAAAAACAAAAAACATTTTGACTGTGTTTTGCGTGGGGGACGCCTGGATGTCCCCGAGACTTCTGGACGTCCCTTGGACGTTCAGGGGACTTCTCGGCGTGCCCTGGACGTCTAGGGGACGTCCCCTCTCAGAGGGAGACATCCTCGGGACGGCGGCAGAACTTGGCGGAGGTGGCGGGATGGCTGGGGGACGTCTCCCTGACGTCTTTGTCCCCGAAACGCAGGGTTTTTAGCTGGGGACTTGCCCCCTTGGAACTATGTAATTTATCAAAAAAAAAAAAAGTAATTGGAAAAATTGCCCTCATATCCTTGTTTGATTAATATATATGATTAGTGTTGTACCATATCCTTGTTTGATTAATATATAGATACACTCTTCATTTAAAAAAAAAAATTACTCTCATATGTTAGAAAAAGATTGTAGCATGTTTTGAATCTTGAATTTTGAATTTTTGAATAAAAAATATTGATATAACATCTAGTCATGCTACAATAGATCATGAGCCATGACTATGCTATCTAGGATTTGCCTCTCTTCTACAAATGCTCCTTACTTTTCTGAAATGATGAAAGGAAGGATTTTCTTGAGTGTATTGGTGATGCCTTCAGATATTATCTTGTAGAGAATATTGCATAGAGATATGGGTTAGAAATCCTCAAGCCTATGATGCGTTTTTTGGATTAAGAACTTAAAACATGCTATTTAGGCTTTTGAGGACAAATCTTGACTCCCAAGATTCTTTTCCCACACCTAGAACCTCCTGATGCAAGAGATCCCATAAATGGTGAAAGAAAATGTCTATGAAGCTGTCTAGTATAGATGCTCGATCACCTTCCATGGTGAAGAGAGCCATCTTAACGTCATCTAGAGAGATTGCCTTCCAGAGATCTCCATTTTGGGAGTCTGGGATGATCTTAGGAATATTGTCCATCAAGATGTCCTGGAAGAGCTTCTGTCAATATCCTCTATTGAGAGAATGTTTTTGAAATGGGAGGTGAGAGAATTTATAATCTCCCAAGGAATACTTACGGGGACTCTAATTTGTGCTTACAACTTGCCAATATAATTAACTTACCTTCTAATCTAACAGGCCATGTGGAATATTTTCATGTTTACTCTCCCTGAATCCATTTAGAGTAAGATTTCTGCCTTCATTATATTTCTTCCTTTTTATAACCTCATCCAACTAACGGGCCACTGTGTGATCCTCTTCTAACAGGGTGTCTAAGATGCCTTCTTCAAATTTGATTCTAAATCAGCCCCATTCTAGTTTCCAGACTATTCTTCCACTTACTGATGTTTTGGAAAACTTCCCCATTCCATCTCTTATACTTCCCTTTGAGGTCCTATAGTTTTATTCTATAGAATACATTTTTGATACATATTTGTCATTTGGGATTCTGCACTCATCTCTTATCATCTTGTCAATTTCAAGTGCATCAACCGCATTTTTTTAAACTTGAAAGAACTATTTTAGGCTTGAGGTTCTCATTGACCCAAAGATCAATGGCCCAGTGATTTGAACTTCATTTCATTAGAACTTATGACTCTATAACCATAGCTACCTCACACCAATTGGTGAAAGCTGGGAATCTATCAAATCTTTCAATGATGAGGTCCTTTCCTTTCCTCCTATTGTTCTAGGTGAACCAGTCTTTTTTGGCTTATATCCAAGAGGTTACAGACTTCAATATACTTGCTGATGTAGTTGTTGCCAGGGGAGTTGGGACTTCTCCCTAGCTTTTCCTAACAACCCATTCTAGCGAAAAATTTTTCCCCCACGATCCAATTTCTTTGGTTGTCATTACCCATGATTTGGTAGATCTGATCCTAGTTGGCCTCCCTTTCCCCCTAAGATTGGGTCCATAGAAGTTGATAAGAGAGAAATTTTGCTTTGTGTTTTAGACAATCCAGTGCTTAGAGGAAGCCATGCATCTAACCTCCATTTGTTGTGAATTCCACAATATCATGAACCCTTATGATGTCTCTTTAGATTGAGCCCCGTCGCCACCTTCCATATCTCAGTGGTCTCCTCATTTAGCTTGGTCTCTTGTATCATAATCAACCATGACATATGTTTGACAATCATTTGTTCTATGAGCCTCCGCTTGTGGTGGGTGTTGAGCACTTTAATATTCCAGGAGATGATAAACTTTTAAACTAGTTTAGCTTTCTTGGTTTCCACCAAGATATCTTCCAGTTGAGATTGGTTCTCTGCAATCCTATCCTTGTTTCTTTTTGGCTTCTTTTCAAGGTTTTGAGTCTTCCTCTTCTAGTAGAGCCTACATTCGCTTTTTCCCTCTTGTTCTTTTGGCTGAAAATGAACCTTAATTCCTTGGAATCATCATCCCTTCCTATATTGCTCTCCTCATACACTACAACTTCTCAGTCCCCTTTTGATTGGAGATCCTCCTTGTTCCTCTGATGGTCCTCAATCCCAATGAGATTGTTTCCCTGGTGAACAAGGTCCTTTATTAATTTTCCTAGGCCTTGTTTGAAGCCATACTCTGCCATTATGGTCTCATTTTCATCTTCATTTCTCATCCCAGTTTCTTGAGTTTCTGGGACTTTTTCTTCTTCTATGCTGCAAGATGTCTCCCCTTCTCTTACCTTCGTTTTATCCTAAGCTCCTCTTTGATTTCCTTTCTTTCTTTCTTTTAATCTTTATCACATGCTTCCTTTTGGGTTTTACAAATCCATCATTGTCTATATCAGTTTACAGTGCTTGCTTGGGTGCCCCTTGGTTTTTTGATTACAAGACATTCTGGCTAAGTGACCATATTCGTGGCATCCTCTGCATCTAAAATGGGATGCTTTCATAGTCCAGGGGTTGGATCAATTCTATCTCCCCAACCTTCAAGGTGACGTTCTTTGGGAGGGATCTGGATAGGACGAGCTTCACACATTCTGCAGTAATTATTTAATCCTTTTCCATGATAGAGTTTTGTAGTTTCCATTGCTTTGCCCAAAAAGTTGGCTATAGTATCAGAGAAATACTTGGACCAAAATTATTGAGGCAGATCATATATTCTAATCCATATCGGCGTTGTAGATGGCATTTCCTCCGTTGGCATGAAGCCTAGATGCCAATATTTCATGAATAGGTATGCATTTTATAATAAGTATGGCCCTCCCATGAAAACTCTGTCTTGGTCAATTTCACTAGCAAAAATTGCTATAATGTATCCTCTCGTACAGGTCCCAATCTCCACTTCTCCATGTGTCTTCCAGTGCTTACCAGCCCATGCTTGAATCTCCTCTAGGTTTAGTTGCACATCGAGGGGTCAACATATGAAACTCCTTCCATTCAAGCTGGAAACGCTTTTCTTGATCTCATTTGTATCTAGGCAGATGATTTGATCTACCTCCATAGCTTGCATGCATGGAGTTTTTGTTCCAGGTCATTGATCCTCCCTCTTCCTTGCCGCTGCCATAACTCCTTCCACCTCCTTAGTCGTCGTAGTGGTTTTAGGCCTGATTAATTTTTGTCTGTACAAAACCCTAGGGGGGATGAGATCCCCCTTCCCCTCCTCTTTGATCATAGTCTTGTCTCTTAGATCTTGTTCTTCTTTACCTATAGGAAACAAATGGAAAAGTTGTTCAGTATTGGCTTCTTCTCAGCAAACCTCAGCAGAGCTCATTCTCATTATTTCGCCTCAATCATCAATTCATGTCCTAAAAGACAATTTATTTTTGTTGCGGTCTCAAATTTTGTGCTTTGCATTCTTTTGTTGCATGGAAATCGTAGAGATTATTTTGTGCTACAAAAGTCCATGGGTTGGTTTGACGTGTTTATTTCTTTTTCATTGCCTTTGTTTTGTTCCATATGCTCTTTGACAATCAAATGTGTAGACCTGTGTTGTTTTTTCAATTGAATGAGTGTACATGCAAGCTTTGTTACTGCATTTGGCAAATTTTTATGTTAAAAAATCGAAATTAGTGGAATACCAAATATGCCTAAAAAATTCATTAATTTTTTTGTTGAAATCCATTCTTTCTTGAATATTCAATCTAAAAAACAAGTATAATATACCTTTTAACTGAATTTAATATTGAATTTTATGGCAGGTTTTTTTGGCTACTAATCTTTTATGAATTTTAATCTCCACAAATTTGAATGCAACAACTTAGCATGCAAGCAATCAGGGAAGACATTCATTATACTGTTCCATCCTTTAACTTTTGAGCTTCCACTTCCCAAGGATTTTTGAATGTTTTTCTAGCCTTGTGTTATTTAATCTTGGAATGCTTGGTTCTGTGATGGTGGAGTTTACAGTAAGGGCATCATTCTCCTCCATGTTGTGTTCAACAGTTTTCCCATAAATTACATAAGATTTATACTATGTACATTGTCAATGATATTCTTTTGGAATTTGGCTAATAGCGATTCCATAATTTTTGGGCTGTAAATGAATTTACATACACAAAATGCAGTCTGCTTACCAGCTCACATGAATAAATTGACCTAGACCAATGGGATCAAAACACCCACTCATCAACTAGTCTACACATTCTAACCATGTAACAAACAGAGGCGAACAATTAGAGCTGCAAATTCTGCAATGGAATTATATTCTCTTACATGAAATAAGGTACAGTGAAGGTCCAATTCAAGATTATGGAGCAAACTCTCAACATGTATCTCTGTTGTGCAATGGTGGGATACAACGATGATCAGGAAACAGTACAATATATAGAAGAATGTATGAGGTGGAATGGGGAAACTGTTTCAGTAATATAGCTACCCAAAATTTAATTTACCCTTATCATTAATATTGCTAATTTATTAAGTGCTAATGGTGTTCAAGCTCTTGTTGGGTGTGTTCTCCATGTGAAGACGGACAAGTTGATGTGGGCCACACCCAGACAAGGTTGGGTGCACATCCAAGGTGACTTTGTCACAGAATAGAGACCCTTCGGACACGGCTTCTAAGCCGAAAGGTTTTCTATGCTTAATAGTGTACTCCCCCGCACAGTTAGTTGATGGATGGGTGAATGTTACAACTTACAATTAACCTAATCCAAAAAATTAAGTTCTATGATTTATAAACGTGTCTCCCTCTAAAATTATAAGGAGTGGGCCCAACCACAGCAACAATCAAACGTGCAAATACTGGTATTAAATATTTTTTCTTCATTATTTTGGCCTTACCTTCTCTAGTCCACTCCATGATGTTGAATCATTTTCTGCAAATAGTTCTCCACTGAACTGTAGCCTGCATATTGTCTTGAAATCCCTCATCAGTGGTGGTGACTTACATGTGTACGCTGTTTTTGATCATTGGCCTGCATTCTTGATTCAGCTTGTTCTACCATGGCACCTTTTATGTTTCATTTCATTGGTTGCGATTTTGAATTTTAGAGGTCTTGGAGGCTATTGCTTTGAGCTAGGAAATATTTTTGTTGAATCTTTGGTAAAAGGCTGTGAAATATATTTTTAGTATGTTTATGCATTGCCTTTTTTCTTCTTTTGAGGATCTCCATGTTTGAAGTGATTCTATTCTGCTCATCAATTCTGAATTGAAACATGAATATGGAAACATAGCCCAAGTATAAACTAGATATTTTACAGGATAAAATTGACCCTTCCACTATCAGAGTTTAAACTAGCATCTAGGTATAATTGTCTAGGAGCAATCCCTGTTGGGATAGGTTTTTGGTCCAAGATGAAATTACGTAATCCTCCCAGCATGAATACTAGGAATTGACACAAAAAATCAAATCGATGTCCAAATAAGAAACATGTGAGGGAGACATTGTGGTTTGACAACCCTTTTAGAAAACCTATGACAATGATAACCAAATAACATAATACGATGAAGGGACTAGTCTTATAAGATAGGAAAATGCGGTACTCAATTATGGCATGATTATACGAAAGATTACTTGGGATTCAAGGTGCAGTAATACAGAGGGAAAGTGTAGAGAGTCTTACACACACACACACACACACACACCAAGGAAGCACACCAAAATGGAATTGCATGATATGCTCACAATGATTTGTGTCTATCACTATCACTGCTACAGCTATTCAAAATTGCATGATATATATTACCCAAAACAAACAAAGAAAATTTTAAATTCAAAATTTTGAATAGCTGTATCAGTGATAGTGATAGATGTATATCCATGCATTACCCAAAACAAATAAAAAAAATTGTAAATTCAAAATTTTGAATAGCTGTAGCAGTGATAGTGATAGACACAAATCATTGTGAGCATATCATGCAATTCTATTTTGGTGTGCTTACTTGGTGTATATCTTGCTATGCCAGTTCTGTGGCCCCTCATCTATTCTTTTAATATCTTATATTAGAAGATTTTTCAAAATAATTAAATGTACTGTTATATTAAATGTGGCAGAACATCAAAGACTTACAGCAGAGGAAGATTTCAAAATGCTCCCAGAAATTATAGGGCAGAGTTAGAGAGGCATTACAGACATTCTATACCAAGTTTAAAGGCCTCATCTGACAGATAGAGGTAATATTTAGTGTAAGCATAAATAAAAAGCCATTCATCAATAACCAATAACCTGCCAGATTTAAGGCCAGTTATCTGGAATGGAGCCATCCCTGTCTTTAGAAACAAACACGGGAGCACTCACCATACTGAAGGTTAGTTCCGAAAATTTCTCTGCTACCGTGGCCAATACGTTATTCATTTCCTAAATCTTATCAATCAACTACAGGTTTCTCTTCTGTAGACAAATGTTTGATTTCTTGTATGAGTTGTTACTTGTGCAGAGTTTAATGCACAATTATTTATGCTTATATGTGTATATATGTAATTGGGAGATAGAATAGGTTTGCAAATGTGGCGTGCCTTTGTCTTTGTTAATGGGTCAAATTATAGTCAAGGAGAGGGAGAAGATTTGTGCCCTTGGGCATGAACCATCATTTTATACGGTGTCTGTTATGAACCCAACTAAAATTTGCTATAACTGTTAAAGCATAGGTCTGAAAATTTTAGATCTGAATTGAAGAACTGAAATTCGAATGTTCACTTAAAGAAGAATGTTTTCTTACTTTAATAAGGACTTACAATATTCGTAATTTTTGACAAAAGATCAAATTGCATAAAATGGAAATAGAAAACAAAACTGCAATATTATTGAAATATCAGTCCAGCAAGTTCATAAGATTGAAGACAACTTTTCTGTGAAAGTATGGGTGCCAACTTAGGCCAAGAAAGTCACCAAGCGCAGTATGGTGACTACACTTGGCCAAGACAGTCTCCATATTTTATGATATCATAAAATAATGCACTTGAATGAGACGGGTATTTGTGTGGGTCATTGGAATCTTTTATGGTATTTCTGTATCTTTTCTGTTAGTTAATAGCATTTTATGCTAATTACACTTTTCTTTTAGTTTACAAAGTTTTATGTGTCAGTTATAATATCTACTAGTTAACAGAGTTTTATGTTGGTCAATTGTGCTTTTTTGTCAGTTAATAGAGTATTATATCATTCGGTTGGACTATTCTGTTAGTTAACAGAATCTTATTTGAAAGTAATTGTCCAACATGCACAAAGGGAACGAGTCATAAAAGGGAAAGTAATTATAGATAGGTCCTTGAGGCTTATAAGTGTTTTTTTGTTTTGGAAGCAATTCTTTGTGCACAGGTCTATGAAGTATAGTTTGGCCAAGGGTGGAGACCATATTGCACTTTGAGACTTCTTTGGCCTGACTTGGGATCCGTGCGTCAGGAAAGTTATCTTCTGTTTTGTTTTTGCCGGGGACTCATGTTTGATTTTAAGGGTAGTTAAAGCTTTCATTCTATTTGTGAAATTTTTGAAGAGAAGGAAAATATTTTCTTTGTCAACATTCCAGATCTCAGATTTCATTTCTCAATTGATATTTAAAGTTTCATATCTAGGGTTTAAGAGAGTTATATTTGAATTTCAGAAAATTTTATGAGCATTCAGAATTTCAGTTTTTTCTATTTCGAAGGCTTATATTTGGATTTTTCCTCTTTCAGACTTCGGGCTTCTACCTTATAGCAGTTATAACTTGTATGAAGTCACAGTTGGGCTCATAGCAGTTGTATATTGGAGCCACTTTAAGTGTGACTTGTATGAAGTGACATCAAAACATGGCTTTGTACTTAGCTATTCGTGGAAAGGATAGTTGGAAATCAGAAATCACATTGTTGGTAGAAGAAGTCATAAACTATCTATTGGAAACACTAAAAGAATGTTGATATAATTACGCAAGCCTTGAATACATTGATGTTGGATAGAATGGAATGTGGAGATGGCTAAATTACAGGAAATGCAAAGGGCGTTCACCCCTCCCCCCGGGAAACACTTCTGAAGCAAAGTAGGGAATGAAAATGCCAAGGAAATGTACCAAAAGCACCAGATAATTCTGGGTACTTGCCGGAAATGCCCCAGAAATGGCTGGCATTTCCGGCAGGTTTCCAGTTGTTTCCGGCATCTTTTAAAAAAACTTGGAGGAAATCTCACAAAATAAAAAAGAATACCATGTTTTCTAAGTGTTTTATTTTTTTATATATTTATATATTTTATAATAATTTATTATACTGACGTTTCCATACTGTTTCATTTCCAAGGGTTTTAGAAAAATATGAGTTTCCATGTTTCAGATTTGTTTTTGTTTCCGTTTCCTCATGACTTTGGGAGATGGGAGTAGTGAAGATGATGGTTGACAAAGACTCCATAATGAAAGGGAGGCTAGAAATCAGATCTTGAGCAAAACCCTCATGCAGAAAAATGTAGTAGAATAGAAAGCAACCTTTTCAATCAATACAATCAGGTGATTTGGGTTGGGGTGCATATATCAGAGGCTAACAGAGAAGATTCCATCTCCTGAGTTTGATGGTTGTAGTGAAATTATCAAGCTGAAGGCTTGGATAGCTATCTTTTTCCCTTTTTTTGATTAAACCGTATGAGAATACCAAAATATGTAGTTTTCAACTTGGCATATAGAAGGGACAGTATATAATTGGTGGCAAATGTTGGACAACAATGGGAAGAAGGAAATGGGGAAGGGGACAGCAAACCAAAAATTATCACCTGCGCCTAGATTGTAATTGCATTTTATCATGAATTAAGGCTTATTCCAAACAAGACTACTTCTTAAGCACTCAAAAACACAAAACAAGAAGGCACAATGGCATATTATTAAATTTTTTAAAACCAGCTTGTGGGAAATATTTCTTCTGAACCTGTGGTTGTGATGTACATTGATGGATTGAAAGAGCCCATGGGGGGGTCTGTAAGGCTTTGAGGCCAACAACTCTTTTTCGCCACTATTCAGTGACCAAAAGCATATTATGAGGTTGTTGAAAGTCATCTTAAATTATGAATGCCTTCCAAAACTAATTCAGCAATAAAAGAAGAATAATAAGGTACTATAACATATGCATCATCCCTTACTTCTACTGCTGGACAGTCCAAATGAAGAAAAAAAGTTTTCTACCAATGCTGATTTATGCTCAAAAAGCCCTTTTGAGCATAATAGAGGTTTGAACCAAGGGATAGAACTGTAAGACTCCCAAAAAACATAGTTTAAAAATTCGTACTCAGCAGCCTAAAATTCTGACCTGTACTCAAGAGTCGGCAATTACTCGGCAACTTTATTGCTACTTTAAAAAAATATGAATTCATAAAATAAACTAAAACGCTACTTTATCCTTATGCAGCAGCATCAAATTGCAAAACGGAGCAAAAAACCCCAGGAAATTGTGAAGTCAGAGCAAAAAACCTAGAAATCAGAGCAAAAAACCCTATAAAATAGCAAAATCAGAGCAAAGACCCCAGCAAATTGTAAAATTAGAGAAAAACCCTAGTAAATTATGAAATCAGAGCAAAAAACTGCAAATTGCGAAATCAGAACGAAAAACCCTAGAAAATCACGATGAAATGAGCAAAATGACATTTTTTTGGTGTTGGTTATAAATCTTAGTAGCAGGCAATTATTTGTGGTTTTTTGCAAGTAACCGCAGGTAATTACTCGCTAATCTTTTTGCGGTACAATAGCAAGTTACTCAGCTGGGGAAAAAATGCTGTTTTACCGTGAATTTTGGCCTAGTACCTGTGGATTTTACTACAAAGCCAAAAAGATCGTAAAATGTATGGAACTTGAAGTGATTGTAACAAGGCAGCAGAAATAGAGGACAAAAACGCCCATTTGAAGGTCCAATAACATCACCAAATCTCAATAGTCTTCATTGTCACTGTGCCAAGAGTCCCCCAATATCAGACCTTGAGAGTAAAGAGTGATGTTGGTCTGCTTTAGTTTTCCGTTGACGGTCTTTAATTGTATAAAACCAAAGTTGATGTCATCTATGAGGCTAAGAAGTGCTCCATTACAAGATTTCCAAGTTTCAATGGCCAATGATGCTATGATGGATGACAAGAAGATGATTAGGCAGTTGAAGTTACAGCTGAACAACATGAATTGATGCAAGAAGGTTTCTTGGTAAAAATTGCATCCAAACTCATTTGAAGTATTGACATTTTGGATCACACTCAGTGATACACCATCAAGATAAGTGTTGTGTTAGGAAAATGCATTAAAGCTTCTTATATGAACAACTCTATTATAAACGCATGATGGCGAGTAGGACTTGTTAAAAAAATAGCTCTTACAAACTGCCAATTGCCAACTAGCCATTACAAACTAGCTCTTCAAACTAGCTATAACAAACTAGTATTGACAAACTAAATAAGTATTTGGTTCGCTATGGTTAGTTTGTAGCGTCTTTTTGTAATGGTTTGTTTGTAATGGTTAGTTTGTAACGACTAGTCGGTAACAACTAGTTTGTAATGGCTATTTTTTGGGTAGGGCCTACCCAACATCATGCACTTGTAGTAGAGTTATCCATAAAGAGCTCTAATGTACTTTATTAATATGCCACGTATCTTGGTGGATCACAATGTATGACCTGTAGTGTTGTTGCTTCCTAAACATTTGCACGCATTTTTATCTAGAAACTTGCATGCAACAATTTATGGATTGTAGAAGCTGAAAATATTTAATAGCATAACTTGAGTTCTTAATTTTCTATGTTGTGATTCTTGAGGGGCTGAATTGGGCATTGAAGCACAATGATAACAACTAATTACATGTGATTCTAGAGGGGCTGAATTGGGCATTGAAGCACAATGATAACAACTAATTATACGTGATTCTAGAGGGGCTGAATTGGGCATTGAAGCACAATGACAACAACTAATTATAGTTAAAGTGTAATGATATTTCTTAGATACTAAGCAAAAAGTAAACTCAAATAGCGTTAGAAAATCCAATTGAATGTGAAAATAAGAGTAGATCCAAAAATAGCAATGTGGCAAGGCCAATTGAATTGATATAGCATGAAATAAATACTAGCCACTTCGAGGTGGCAACCTCCAAAATGTAGAGCAAGAAGGAAATGAAATAGAGAATTTAACTTATCATCCTTTAAAAGAGAATATCTACCCCCTATTTATAGCCATTATTAGGTAGGGGTGATCCCAAGGTCCCAATTAGGTCGGCCTAACTGAATTAAGAAACATTTACAAACTAACCAAAAAAAAGACAAAGGCTATGTGCTCTATAAGTGAGCTACTTATAACCTTAATCCACTTATGAAGATAGAATATTAGGGGTGTGACATGGTCAACCCCTTAAGAAAAGAGTTTTCCTCAACACTTAACAACTTTGGATGCTTTTGCATGAATTGCTTGCTTTCCCATGTTGCATCTTTCACTGGTAGGTTCTTCCATTTAATCAGAAATTCTGAGACAGCTCGGTTGCACCATCGCATGACTTCCTTTAAAATGAATTTCCCTTCATCTAACTTTGGTAATGCTGACCAGATTGGAAATTTGTTTCCAATGAATTTCTTCCAAAGGAAACTTGAAATATAGGATGAATTTTGGAAGAGGGTGGAGGCCCCAACTTGTAAGCCACACCATCAATCCAATGAAGAACTTTGTAGGGACCTTGAAATTTTGGTGTTAGTTTGTTGTTCTTTTGCTTCTTTAATGACATCTGTTTGTAAGGGTGCAATCAATGGAAGACTCAATCACCTTTGTCAATTTTGTCTTACTTAGGTGCTGATCTGCTTGTTTAATCCTGTTTTGAGCCATAATCAAATTTTTCTTGAGGATTTGGAGAATGTCCAGTTGGTGTTGAAGATGGTCCTCATTTTCATGGGCTTTGGGATGACCCTGCAAATAAGTAGTAGATGTTGGGGGGTTGCCATAATAAGCATCAAATGGAGGCATCTTTGTTGAAGTATGAAATGTGGTGTTATACCACCATTCTGCCATCGAAAGCCATTTGGACCATTGTGATTTCTTTTTGAAGCAAAACAATGTAGGTATCTCTCCAAACATTTATTCACAATTATTATTTGTCCATCTGATTGTGGATGATAAGAAGAGTTGTGTGCTAGTTTTGTGCCCCATACAACTGATAGGTCCTTCCAGAAAATGCTAATGCTAGTGAAGATGGGGTCTATCACTCTCAATGATTTTGAGAGTGCCATGGGGTTTCTGTATCTTGTCCACGAACACTAATACAACCGTCCTAGCTTGAAATGGGTGAGAGAGTCCACAAAATTGTGCATATTTAGTGAATCTATTCACTAGGACCAATATCACCTCCATGTTTTCTGATTTTAGCAACCTTGTAATGAAATAAAGAAAATGCACAAATCGTTGGAGATCTTCAATTATGAAAACATGTATTAGTCTTTTGTCGGCATTTAGTTAATGATGTAGCAAGAGTGTTAGTTATGTCGGTTGTGATGGTTGGGTTAACAACCAACGGTTGGGTCTTGTCCTTCAAATAACATATTGTATGTCAAAGCAAGGGTGTTTGTATTGGGTCCTCCTTGTATTGTGCGAATTGTATAAAAAACACAAATTTTATGAATATAAGTTGCTATTGTTCCGATTACTATTATGTGTACATTGTTATTGATGGTCTAGCAACTCAGTAGACATTATCTATACTACATTTTGGCATCATTGCCTTAAAGAATGTCAGGTCAAGTTAAATTTGTTTCACAAATCTATGTCGAACATAACAACGAAGCAAAATGGTAAAAGATATTATAATAGTACAAAGAGTTCATGAAGAAGAAATCTGACATGTATGAACAATAATTCTTGCTATTGACTCTGAACAAAGGTGCGAGAGAGACATGGTCAAGGAGGGGACCAAGAAGTATGAAGTTTAGGGAATATAATCTATCAAGCAAAGTACGAACTACAAAATGAGGCTAAAGCGTGAGACCTAAGCGTGAAGCTGAAGTGCAAGCCAAGGCCAAAAAGTTCAGTCGGAATGGGTGAACCCCACACCACTCGCAAGTAAGGAGTGGGTAGAGAATGCTATAGCCACTTTGGAAGGAAGTGTGAACCTTGTTGGCTAAGCTGGGTCGTAGGGTTTTGCAAGAGAATCATGTCGAAAGTTTGGGGCAGCCTAAATGACAATTTGGAGCGCACGAAAAGGGATTTTACGACTCGTAGGATAGTCTACAGAGCATTGTTGAAGGAAGGGTCAAGCATCGGGACGTGTTCGATATGCTAAGAAAGCATAGGAATGTCCAACACTGACATTATAAAGAGGGTGGCTTGCATTCGAAAAACCACACAAGAGCCACTGCCAACTCTTTAGAAAAGCCAAAGTTGCCAAAATTTACTGGTGACGGATTTGATGATTCAGTACGACACTACTTTATGTGCATCACTATCTGGATTGCTAATGGGTAGGCAGATGGTCGGATGTGGTTAATATGCTTCTTGGCTACCCCTCTGGGAATGGCCATCGATTGGTACATTGATGCATCAAGTGTTGACAAAGCAACATGGGCAGCTCTCCAGAATTCATTTGAAAAGGAATTAAAACACCTGAGGGACAACAACGACATTGTTGCGGAGATCCACAACACCAGACAAAGTAAGCACGAGACAATTCAGGCCTATAATAGGATACTCAAGGAGTTGTTTGGAAAATTGGAGAAGGAACTAGATGATGGATTGAAAAAGAGGTGGTTTATTGAAGGGTTGGTTTCTTCGTTGAGAAAAACAATGAAGGTAGTCCCAACTTCATACGAAGATGCCTATCACAGAGCGATACATCAAAAGTGAGAATAAACCATCATCATGACACATAAGATGACGAAGTGAAGATGAGGAATTTAATTCTAGTGACAATGAACCAGGATTTGTGCGAGCTATGAGAAAAGACATGCTTCAAATGATGAAGGAACTAGAGGGAGATGGTAAGAACAAAGGTAAGGATCTTTTGTGTGAGATTTGTCAAGTTACAGGGATTTCAGTCAAGGATTTGCCCATACATTTTGTGGAATGAGAGTCACCAAGTATTGTTCACACAAGGAGAGCCATCGACACTACCCAACACGTTGCGAAGGAACTACCAAAGACAAAATAATAGTGGTGTGAGAGTCAGATTTAGAATGATGAAGGTTGACCAATTATACATTGTTGGGAGTGCAATGAGTGGGGCCATTTTGCAAGAGATCGCCCTAACCAAAATGACACTGGACTTATTTGTAGACAGTGTGTGTCCGGGAACCATAATGATGGCACTTGTCTAAAGCAAGCCAACATCAATATGATTGATGTAGCCGAGAGCAAGGAATTATGGAAATTACCAAAGCACAAGTGAAAAAGGCCAATTACCCTGATCCACATACAGAGTGTTAGCACACGATACACTGAGTGGTGGGGGGAATCAGTGTATAATAAAACTTTTAACTTTCAGAAATTAATGTTCACAAAGAAAGCATTCACACAAGATCTAATAATTAAGCAACACAATTTACGTGGAAAACCCTCTCTCGGGAAAAACCACAAAGTAGAGCTGCTTGGATCTACCGTCGAAATTCAGCCCTCAAATAGTAATCTTTTTACAAAATTTTATAGGCACCAACCTACTTGGAGACATCAATCTCCACTGACAAGCACTGACTTGCAAGAGACACCAATCTCTTTGTTCTGAGACACAGACCTCCATTAAAACAATCTTCCACCTTACTATTGTTGCTTCATCAACAAATTATGGTAAATTCAATCTCCTCTTCTTTTCCACAAAAAATTGCTTATGCTTGAATGATGAAAAGAGTTATTTCTCATGTATTTTTCAATCTTCTATCCGCCTTATATAACCTCCAAATGCTCTTCACAAAGGAGTCCCATCAAAGAGGCACCCTTTCATCAAAAGGTGTGCATTTAATTAAATTTTAATTAATTCACTAAGTGGGGCGATTTTCTCAAGGCAGCCATATATCAAGTGGGTCGGCCCAACAATGATAGGCTTTAATACATGTCTTAAGAGGGATGATTTTAGCCTTAAACAATCTTCTTTGAGCGCGTAGTTAAAACTTCTTTAATGCTGGTCCCTTCATCATGAAGTGCTGCTGCAAATTAAATATAATTTTGTTGACTTCTGTTACATTAAATAAAATGCCTTTGACATCAATGACAATATTCCAACAATCTCCCCTTGTCGTTGATGGCAATCTTGTAGAAAAATGGTACATGAACTCCCCCTTGCTGTAGTTCTCCTCCTTTGCTCCCCCTTTCTTTAATTCTCCCCCTTTGACATCAATGGCAAAGAGACATACAACATAATCACAATGTATATCACCAAAAAATCCATGGAGCCGAATAATGCAATGATTAGCTTCCCCTTAATCCATGTTTCTCTTGATGGATTTAATGACTAGATGAAGAATGGATCACTCCCAATTTCTGCCTTAGAAACTCAAAAGTTTCTTTATGGAAGGGGCTTCGTGAAGATATTTGCTATCTGTTCTTTTGTGGTAACGTACTCCATCTTTACTTGTTGATCTACAACCTGTTCTCTCAAAAAATGATGATTGAAATGTGTTTTGTTCTAGAGTGCATAACCGGATTCATCGAAGTGTTTATTGCACTAGTGTTATCATAGAGTATTGAGATTGGATGTTCATATTCTATCTTAAAATCTTTCAATGTCTACTTGATCCAAAAGACTTGTGTACAACAGGACACTGCTGTTATGTATTCTGCTTCAACCGTAGATAAAGAAACGGAAGGTTGCTTTTTTGCTTAGCCATGACACTAGATTTTTGCCAAGAAAGAATGCTCCACCACTTGTACTTTTTCTATCATCAACATTTCTTGCCCAATCTGCATTTGTGTATGCTATTAGTGTGAATTCTTCACCTCTTGGATACCATAAGCCATAATCCAAAGTTCTTTTTATATATTTGAATATCTTTTTGACCGCTTGCACATGTGTTTCTTTTGGGGCTGCTTGAAAACGTGCTACCAAGCCTACAACTTGCATGATGTTTGGGTTTGATGCCGTGATGTATCACAAGCTGCCAATTATGGATCTATAAAACGTTTGATTTATTTAAGGAGATTCATTATCTTTACTTAACTTGCATCCTATAACCATGGGTGTGCTAACATGTGTGCAATCTTCCATTCTGAACTTCTTCAACATCTTCTTTATATACTTGGTTTGGGAGATAAATATTCTTTTATTAGATTGAGAAATTTGTAAACCAAGAAAAAAATGACAAGTCACCCAACATGGACATCTCAAACTCCTTTTGCATATCTTTTACAAATACTTGGGACATTCATTTACTATCTCCTCCAAAAATGATATCCACATATACCACAACAATCAACTGATTCTCACCTTCAGTCTTGATATAGAGATTACTATCAACAACCCCCCTTTTAAAACCTTGTTCTTGTAGATATTTATCAAGTTTTGAATACCGGGTTCTGGGGGCTTGCTTTAGCCCATATAGTGCCTTCTTCAATCTGCACACAGTCCTTGTTTTCTGATAGAAGGAAACCTTCTGGTTGTTTAATATATACTTCTTCCTCTAACTTGCCATTTAGAAAAGCAGATTTCACACCCATTTGATAAACTTTGAAGTTCTTAAAGCCAACATATGCCAAAAACATTCTAATGGCTTCTAATCTCGCAATAGGGGCAAAGGTTTCTTCAAAATCAATACCTTCCACTTGAGCATACCCTTTTCAAACCAACCTTACTTTATTTCTTGTTACTTGATTATCTTCATTCAGCTTATTCCTGAACACCCACTTGGTGCCAATTACATTCTTGTCTTTTGGTCTAGGAATGAGTTCCCATGTCCCATTCTTTTCAATTTGATTCAATTCTACTTCAATAACATCGATCCAATGCTTGTCACTGCTAGCTTATGCAAATTTTTTGGGCTTTATTTTGGATAAGGAGAAGTTTACTTGCTTAGGTGTACTCACAAATCTTCTTCTGGTTTGTACCACGACATCAATATCACCAATAATTTGACTTTCAAAATGATGCTTTTGAACAAATCGAGATGGTGCTTTTGCATCTTCCTGCTCCATTTCTTCTTGTTTTTCTAATTCTTCTTCTTTGAAGTTTGGTTCCTTTGAGTGATCATTTGTTTGTGCACTTACTTTCTAAGGCCTTGTTTCATCCATCTTTACTCTGGCACTTTCTATGATTGTTTGCAGCCTTTTATTATAACGTATATAAGCTTTACTTTTTGAGGAATTTCTAATAAAAATACTTTCATCAGCTCTTGAGTTGAACTTTTCCAAGTCTTCTTCATCTCTCTTAATGAAGCATTTGCTTCCGAACACCTTGAAATATTTGACTGATGTTGGTTTACCCTTCCATAACTCATAAGGGGTTTTGCTATTGTTTACTATGATTTGTCCTTTGTTCAAAATTTAGACTGCGGTGCTAACTTCTTTTCTTCAAAACCTGTTTGACAGCTTAGATTCATTTAACATCGTTTTAACCTACGTTATCGGATACGCCCCTCGCAGGCCCTGGGAGCGCGGGGATACGCCGGTACGGTACGGTACGGTATGCGGCCGATCCGCGGGGGATACGGCCAGGGTACGGCGTGCCCCCTGCGGATACGGCCGAATATGTCTATGGACGTATTCGGCCGTATCCGCAGGGGGCACGCCGTACCCTAGCCGTATCCCCCGCGGATCGGCCGAATAAAAAAAATATTTTAATTTTTTTCATTTTATAACAAAAAAACGAAAACTCTAATGCGACCGCCTCCCTCCGTGCCTTCGCGACTGCGCCCGCGCGACCCGCGACTGCGCGCTTGCGCGGCTGCGTGGCTGCGCGCTCCCTGCCGGCTGCCGCCCTGCCTGCTGGGCACAAGGGTTTTCATTTTTAAATTTCGTTTTTTTTAAATTTCTAAACTGACAAACTCCCTAGGCCCTAGGGCTTTAATATTTTATAAATTTATTAAATTATAAACTAAATTTTTATTATATAGTTTAGTTTTTTTAATTTTTATTTATTTCTTTTAATTTTTTAATTTTTTTTATCACTTAAAAATTTAAAATATGTTTGTTTTTAAATTTTAGTCTTTAGAGATATAATATATATTAAGTATTAAATTTTAATTTTAAATTATTAATTAGTTTAAAATTTTAAATATAAACTTATAAAGTATAATTATTAAATTTTAAATTTTAAATATTTTGTGTTTATATAACTTATTTGAAGTTATTTTGTTTCCTCTATGCATATTATGTGGTTAATTTTGCTTATATGGCTATATTTTTATATTTTATATTCTTTATATATATTTTTGTATGGCCGTATCCAGTCGTATGCAAACCACAAAAAAAAAATCGACGTATCCCCGTATCCGATACTCGTACCCGTATCCGTACCCATATTCGTATCGGCAACTTGGGTTTTAACCATTTTTGGAACAGTTCGATTCTTTCTTTTTATAACTCCATTTTGCTGTGGAGTCCTTGCAACTGAGAAATGTTTTTTTATTCCATGTTGCTCACAAAAATCATTGAATTTATTTGAGATGAACTCACATCTGCGATTTGATCTCAAGCACTTGATTTTTAAATTCGTTTCATTTTTAGTCAGCTTTAAACTTCTCGAATGCCTCAGATTTTTCTTTTAGAAAGACAACCCATGTCATTCTGGAATAATCATCAATAAGCAACATAAAGTAGCTCTCACCTTGTATGTTTTGCGTTCTTGTAGGCCCACAGAGGTTTGTATGAATCAGTTCCAATGGCTTGGTGGTCAAGTACTCATTTGACCTGAAACTCACTCTTGTTTGTTTTCTATGTTGACACTGCTTGCAAAGAATGTTTGACAGTTTTGTAATCTTCGGCATATATCTTACAACTTGCCTAATGCTGATTTTTACTAGATTATCGAAGTTCATATGGTCCATCCTTCTATGCCATAGCCAACTTTCATCAATTTGACTCATGTAGCATTTCTCCATTAACTTCACTGAGTATGTACGGGTTTGTTGTTTTGTTTGCATCTGCAACTAATTTTCCTCTATCTATTTTCCTGATCTCACAACCTTGAGCATAAAACGTGAGAGTGTGTCCTTGATCACACATTTGACTGACACTTAGAAGGTTATGTTTCAAGCCTTCGACATACAATACATTTTCTGTTTTTGTTTTTCCATTATCAAGGCTAAGGGTAACTTTTCCAGCTATTCTCATTGTGGCATTATCTCCAAATTTTACTCTGCGTTCACTCATTTCCTTCAAGGAGAGAAATTTGCTTTTGTCCCCAGTCATGTGACTTGAGCATCCACTATCAATATACCATTGATACCCTTTGTTTTGTGTGTGAAAAGTTGTTTGCACAAGCATAGATTTCTCCTTGTCCTAATTAACTTCCTCTTGCTTCTGTTTCCAGATTTTTTGTGGGTTCTCTTTTCTTTACCACAGGGGCATTCACTTTCTTGTTTTGTCTAGGGGGTTCTACAACAACACTTTTATAGAACTGTGCTATATATCCATAGTTATTACAATTATAACATACAATATAATTCTCTTTGTAATTTGATAACATGGCAAATGAGTTATAGTTTCTACTCGAAACTCCATAAGTACTTCTGTCATTGTCCCATGCATACCTATTTCTTGCATATGTCCTACACTCCATTGCTCTATGCCCAAAATGATTATATGAAAAGCAATAACCAAAGAAAGAATGTTGGAACCTTGTCATGTGTGTCTGCCTTGGATGAAAGAACTTTCTGAATTTGTTCTTGTTATCTTTTGGAGAAGAGCTTGTTTTCTGTGGAACTTGATTCTCTTCTTGATGATAGAACTTTTGAGAACATTTGCATAGCTTTTTGTCTTTTCCTCATTTACCTTCTTTGGTGGCTCTTTATGATCTTCTTTGTATCCAAGACCAGTATTTATAAATGGTGACCTCTGCCCATTTTATGATATCATCTAAGATCTCAATACTCTCTTCAAATTTGAGGCCTCTGTTCAGCTTGGTGGTTGTTTTCTCTAGTTCCTTCCTCAAGAAGACAATCTCGGATAGTAACCTCCCTATTTTATTTCGTTTTACTTAATTGGATTCACACCTCTTCAATCCTTTTTGCTTCTTCAAGTTGAATCTTGCGGTTGATGATAATTGTTTTAGATTCGTCAAGGTCTTGGGACACTTTTGCTTTTGAATCACAATCCTCTTTTTCATATTTCTGCAGCTGCAATTTTTGCTTCAAATTTATTTTCTTAAGCTGCTTAATCTCACTTAAGGCACAAATGAGTTCTTCAAGATCTACCTCTCCATCTTCGACATCTTCATCTTCCAGGGTGTCTTCACTTGTAGAGGCATCATTTTTTATTTTTATAGCCATGAATAGAGTTTCTTCTCTGTCACTATCTGATATATTCTCATCGCTCTTCTCAGCTGAACTACCATCCTTTTTGGAATAGAAGCTTTTATTGTGCTTACCAAACTTTTTCTTATATTCGTTTTGTCTGAAGCTTTTCTTGTATTGAGGTTTGCTTTCCTTCTTATTCCTTTCCTCATCGTCACTATCATCCTTATATGGACACTTAGCAACAAAATATCCTATTTTACCACAATTAAAACATTTAAAAGGTAGCTTACCTTTGTATTTCCCTAATCCTTTCTTAAGCTTTCTTACAAAAAGGGCCTTCTTTTCATCTTGTTTATCACCGGTGTCATCTCTTGATTCAGGGTCTTTCTTCTTTGCTTGCTTTGAAGCTTTAAAAGTTGCTTCCTTCTTAGATGGCTTTTCCTTTTCAGTTCCATGAGAATCCCATGCAACTCATTCATTGTTAATGAGTTTAAGTCCTCTGATGGTGTTAACAATCTCATCCACACGAAGAAGATATGCCGCAACATTTTCTTCATCATTCATTTTTAAGCGCTCTCATTGTCTCCTATGAGTTTGGAGTTTTGCCTTCTTCACTTTCTTGTTACTCTCATAGATGTTCTGAAGTTTGTCATACATTTCCTTTGCTGAATCACATTGCATAATCTTGACAAACTCTGATTCAGATAAGCCACACAAAATAACATTCATGGCTTTGGCAATATTCGCACTAGCCTTCTTTCCAGTTGGATCCGTTGGTGGAGTTGTTGGCGTAACATATACATTTACCACTGTTTGCCAGATATCAAAACCAAAGGCCATTAAATAAGTACGCATCCTTATACTCCAAAATACATAGTTTGTTCCATCGAACAATGGAGCCTTGTTTGTGGAGAAACCTTCCTGTACATGATGACTAGCCATGTGTGCTCTTGGGATCTAATTTTCAGTAGTTAGACTGATTCGGAAGGCTCCGCTCTAATACCAATTGTTAGGCACATGGTACATTGAGAGGAGGGGTGAATCGGTGTATAATAAAACATTCTTTCAGAAATTAATGTTCACAAAGAAAACATTTATACAAGATCTAATAATTAAGCAACACAAGATTTATGTGGAAAACTCTCTCTCGAGAAAAACTACAAAGCAGAGCTGCTTGGATCTACCGTTCAAATGCAACCATAAAATAATAATATTTTTACAAAATTTTGTAGGCACCAACCTACTTGGAGATACCAATCCCTACCGCCAAGCAACGACTTAGAAAGAGACATCAATCTCTTTGTTCTGAGGCACCGACCTCCACTGTGTTGTCCCCCAAAAATATCACTCATTTTTGGGACAACATTTGAACTATTTTGGTCCTACAGACCAAAATTGTCTCTTCCCTTTCCGAAATTTGTCCTGGGCATTCAAATTCCTCAGTTTTCAAGCTTCTCAGAAATCTACGGACACTGCAGGCTTAAATCTACGGACTAGCAGGAAGAGAAAATCTACGGACTCTTAGGAAGAGAAAATCTATGGACTCTGCAGGTCAAGTTCAAAGGACTTCACAGGTTGATTTCTACAGACTTGGTTTCTACAGACTCTGCAGGCAGGTTCATTTCTACATGTTCAAAGGCTTTTGCAGGCGGGTTCAACCAAAAGAATCAGTTTCTAACACTTGGTCATTTTCGGGGTTGGTTCAGTGCCTTGGTTCAATTGAAAATCTCCATCGGCAAGCATCTAAGCAAAGAAGGCTTGAACCGTTGAACCATTGAACCACTTTGGTTCAAAGGTTCAACGAGTTCAAAGTTCAACCAATCGGTTCAACGCTTTGTTTCACTCGGGCAGTTCATCCGCTTTGGTTCAAAGCTTGGTTCATCGGCTTGGTTCAACGTTTGGTTCAACCAAGCGGTTCATTGCCTTGGTTCAACGAAGTGGTTCAATGGAGCGGTTCATCGACATGGTTCAATGGAGCAGTTCAACGTTTGGTTCAATCAAACGGTTCAACAACTTGGTTCAACCAAGCGGTTCACTCAGACGGTTCAAATGAGCAGTTCAAATGCAAAAGTTCAAAGAGCCTCCCGAAGGACAAAATGCCCTTGCCGATGGCACTTGGACGACAAAAGTACCCTTCGGAAGGGTCATTTTCAAAGAAGCCTCAAAAGGTTAATTCTTTTGGATTTCTATTTAAGTCAGTCGAAAAAGTCTAAGGCATAATTCCTTGGGACTTTTGTCCGAAGGAATTCCTTCGGACAAAAAGTCCAAAAGAATTCGGAGAAGTTGCCGGCAGAAAGCCCGAAGAAATAACAAGGCAAACGGATGGAACAATTCCGCGGACTTTTTGTCCGCGGAGAAAGCCTGAGGAAAGCCCGCGAAAGACTTCTTAGGAAAAGGCCGCCGAATTGAAGGACATTTCCCCAAAGCCGAAGGGTCACCTTCCCTTCGGGAAGATATAAAACGAGAAATCCGAAGGAAGAATCTAGCGACCCGCAAGAATAAAGAAGCCCAAAGGCCATCCGAAGACCGCCTGAAGGATAGATACTTTCGCGGAGGGCTCTTCTCGACCCAAGGCAGATCATTTCTTAAGGCTCGAAAGGGCAGGTTCTTTCCGAGAAAGTGCCAAACAGAAAAACTGAAGGATCAAGGGGTGACGCGCCCGAAGACGTCAAATTCAAGACAGTGAACTCGCTGTTGAAAACATAGTGACGGGTGCGCAAACGTCAAATTTAAAGCTCATAAAATAATCGTTGATCCTTTGAATCTACAAACCCGAATGCATTCACAGGCTTTAAGGCCAAGACCAGCAGAAAGAGACTAAAGAATTGAACAACAAATTGAATCCAGGACCCGATTCAATTAACCAGAAAAGGAGGAACGATGAAGGTAGGATCAGATCGCCAAGTGGACTTGTTTCTCTGCATTGATAAAATCAAATGGGTAAACGCCCCTAAGTTCCAGCCTGTCTTCTTAATAGATTTCAATGCAACATGATGTGTTACTGTTCCCGAGTCCTTGAAGAGGCTATATAAGGGACTCCCTTCTATTGTAAATGGATCTCTTTTTGACAATCAGAACGAAACTCTGTCCAAATTGAAAGGCACTTCTGAGACTTTGAGCTCAGTTTGTTGATCATATTTTGTTATTGGAATAAGAAAGCAAGTGATTTTTCAGACTTTGTGCTGTGATATCTTTGTTGTTGGGGAAACTGTTCTTATGTCTTTTTCCTTAATATATCTTCTATTCTTTTAATTCAACAAGCAGAATTAGTGATAGCAGTCAGGAAGGTGTCCTGAAGAGTCAAGTGTGGAGAGACTTTGTGCCCCCATAATTGCCTTTAGTGTGTTTTCTTTTCATTATTGTGTAAAGGACCTTGGGATGACTTTGTGCCCTCATTGTCCTTCGTATCTTATTCTTGAGCAATTCAGGTGGAGACTTTGTGCTGCATCTCGATTTGCTGGTTATTACATCCTTTACTACATTTTGCTGTTACTACCAGGAGTATTCTTGTGGTTTGTTGAATAGTACTTCTGAAAGAAGAGAAGTGTTGTCTGTCATTTCCCTTGAGTTTTTCCTTTGATTTGCACACATCATCTCTGAAGAAAGAGAGATGGATGATTTGTCCTACCCTTGAGTATTATTTTCTGTTTATATATATATATAGGGAACCTCCCCTTGATGAGAGGAGAGATCAGTCCCCTTCTGATGTGGTAAACCTACACATTTGGACGACTAATCTTCCTACTTTGGCTGATCAGACCTATTTTGTTTATTAGTACGCTAATCGACAAAATATTCAACCAACACACTGAAACAATTTTCCACCTTACTATTGTTGCTTCATCAACGAATGATGGCAAATTCAATCTCCTCTTCTCCACAAAAATCTGTTTATGCTTGAATGATGGAAAGAATTATTTCTCATGTATTTTTCAATCTTCTATCTACCTTATATAATCTTCAAAGGCTCTTCACAAAGGAGGTGTCCCATCAAAGAGGCACCTTTTCATCAAAAGGTGTGCATTTAATTAAATTTTAATTAATTCATTAAGCGGGGCGATTTCCCCAAGGCAACCATATATCAAGTGGGTCGGCCCAACAATGATAGGCTTTAATACATGTCTTAAGAGGGGCGATTTTAGCCTTAAACAATCTTCCTTGAGCGCGTATTTAAAACTTTTAAAATGCTGGTCCCTTCATCATGAAGCGCTGCTGCAAATTAAATATAATTCCGTTGACTTCCATTACATTAATTATAATGCCTTTGATATCAACGACAATATTCCACCACAGAGAAGGAAAGGCTAGCCGAAGCAAGGGTGGAAGTCGAGAGGGCCATGGTTGAATGATGGTGTCACTTGAATGAACATACAACTACATTGACAAGCAAACTGGAGTCCAAAAAAGCTATTGGATGACATGTCTTATAGACCTCTATACCTATAAACATTGTTGAGTTATCGCAAAGCATCCTTGAACTCAAAAATGCTCCAGCTACTACCATATGTGGCATAGGCTTGAACATGGATCATAGAATGGCACACCTAACGTTGGATGATGGGGAGAGCACAAATCAAAAGAAATGAACCCATAATTGAGCCCCCCTTATTAGGTGACCAAGTAATCGATCCCATGCTCCTGAGAATGAACCTATCTTGTCAACCAACAATTGTGCATATGAAAGTTTTGGGCAGGAATTTGACAAACATCATCGTCAACGGTGGTTCTCGCATGAATGTTCTTCCAAAGGAGACTTGGAAGAGTCATGGAAAGCCAACTATGTGGCCTCTGACATTCCAACTGGTAGGAGCAAATCAACATGGCATTAAGGTATTGGGTGTATTGATTATACAAAAGGTAGTTATTGGAACGCAACCGTTTTTGTTGATTTTTTTGGTCGTCTCATTGTAAAACAAGGCATATGATGCATTATTGGAGCGGCGCTGGTTGATAGCAGCCAAAGCAGATCATAAGTGGAAAAAGAATTTGATTTCCTTTGAAAACAAAGGACAAAAAGCAGCCTTCTTAGGCTCATCTGATTTGGATTCCAAAAAAGAATGCTCCGTTGACAGGAACAAAGGTACAATGGAGACGAGTGATGAAGGGATCTTGGAGTTATAATAGTGCTCCGAAGACGAGACAAATTCCGTAAACAGTCTATTTGATTGGTGGTTGGAAGACTACAAAGCATTCCACGCTGATTGTAATAGCATGGAGATTTTGGAGATTGATGAAGGCCTAGATTTGCAGTTGTTGGAACATTTAATGTCTAAATGGTTCCCCTTATGGACCCTTAGTGTACATATGTTTAATTAAAGAATAATACTTTATTATTTATTAACACGGGTTGAAAATCTCGTGTAAATAAATAATAAAACATATCTATTTATTTATTACCATTATATTAAAATTTCTCGGGGAGAGGTTGGACTCGTTGATTACAACGGTCTACCTCCATACCTCAATATAAAAAGGGTTTTACACTTCTGGTGATTCACATCAAATAATTTGTATGACATCAAATATTTGCTTGTGGCAAATATTATTGAAGAGCTCCGTGAATGTTTGTTAGAGAAGAAGTGAGAAGCTGGAGGATTGTATTAGGTATTTGGGTTTTTTATATTAATGAATATCAACTGTGATTTTTTACCTCTTGGAGGTTTTCCACGTTAAATCCTGTGTATAAACAATCTGTGATTCTTTGCTTATTAATTCTTATCTAGATCTATTTGTGTATGTTTAATCTAATAAATAGTGCATATACTTTCATATTCTTTCATGGTATCAGAGCCTAGTGATGAGTAATTGATTGGCAAGATGCAGTGAGAGAAGCCAGAGACCAAAGTTAAGCAAAATAATTTTTTCTGACCTGGAGAGGAGTGGGACGGCCATAGTACGGACTTGGAAGCAAATCATTTGGTTTAAAATTCTTGTTGCTTCATTCTTTGGTGTTGTGGACCTTGATTAAAGATCAAATTGAGCATACAAACCTCCATTCAAGCATCCAAAGCAATTAAAGATCAGATTTTGCAAATCATTTGCTTTAAAATTCTTCTTGCTTCATTCTTTGGTGTTGTGGACCCTGATTAAAGATCAAATTGAGAATACAAACCTCCATTCAAACATCCAAAGCAATAAAAGATCAGATTGTCAGCCTCAAAACTCAGCGTGGATGCCATTATTCGCTGTTGTATGGTGCCCCTGCCTAAAAAAACCAGATTTTTTTTTCGAACTCCTCAGCTCTTCTTTTGGTATTTAAACCTCTAATTCATCATTTTTGGTGAATCGAAACCTCTGCAGACCCTGAGAAGGCATTCTAAAGTTTATGGAAAATTTTCTCCTCCTTGGGTGTCAATGTACAATTGGAGCAGCCTGTAAAAATTTGAAAATTAAGTTTCTGGCTACAAAAAGAGTTTTTGAAGTTTCTGGTTGCTTCATGGTGTTGGTTGAAGACTGCTTGTCAAAATTTCAGATATTGAGAAGGAGATTCCAAGCTCCTACAATTTTTCTCTCTTGGGTGTCCATATACGACTGGAGCAGCTCAAAAATTCTAAAAAAAATAGTTTTTGGCTGAAAAATTCCATTTTCAAGGTTGGATCTTGCTTGGAGGAAGGTTTCAAGGTGGTTTGCATGTTTTAAGGGCCTGAGAAGGCCTCCTTCAACCTCCAATAGCATCCTTGCTTCTACTTGGGTGCCATGGCTACTACAATAGCATACTAAGGTTGGTAATAGTATTTGGAAATTATTTATTGAATATGTGATTTATTAAATTTTATATTTCCATGCAAAAAGCAAAAAGGGCCCACTCAATTTGACCTGCTAAAACCTATAAGTTGTTTTGAATTATTTTACTTTTGTTTTTACATGCATCGTATATATGTGTTTATATATATTTTTTATTTTACAAATTAGTTGAAAAAAGATTTAATAAATCAGTGCATATAAAATTCTAAGTAAACTACTAGATGAGTTGGTAGTTGTATTTTTGTTAAAAACATGCTAAGGGGAGGTCTAGTATTCAAAATACACTATCACCTAGTTTCTTTTAGTCAAGTTAATTTATTCAAGTTTTATTTTTTCAAAGCAATTAATTTTAAAATCTTTTTGGTTTGCATGCAAAGTGACTTGTGTTCAAAACCTTAGACTAGTTTCGACATTTTTTCGACATTTGACCCAGACAATATTTTGTCGAACATGGTTGTATGACAGTCGTTTCCTAGGTTTTAACACATTCCAGACGCATTGGTGTGGTCCATCTGTTGTTTTGAAACTTTTTTTTGCTAGGTTACTGGCCTTTGACTGGGGCTAGAACTTGTTTGGGACACAATCGGGGGCTCAAATCTCCATTAGATATGAATATCAAAAGTACTATATATTACCAACAATTACCGAGCCACAACTAGCACAATAATCGTATCTAGGGCCAAGGATGGCCCAATTTCCAACAACGACCACAACTGGTTCGAGAATCGCTCCAATGACCAAAGATGGCTCAAGTTCCAACAATTGCCACAACCAGCCTTGAGGATGAAAACGGCCACAACCGACTTCATATGTCTTTCAAGAGATTTGAACCTGGGTGGGGCTTGGAACAACCAAACCACTTAACCAACTCACTGGAATCTCATTGGCTTGTTTTGAAACTTCTTATTATACTTTTTGACATTTTTTTTAATAACAATGTCTATATAATTGTTCCTTGTGCGACACTTGTGACAATTTTATTTAATTTGTTACAATTGTTTCACATACATTTAAACAATTATTTCTTGCTTACACTAGAAATCTACATTATTCTCAAATAGAGTTCAAATCACATTAAAAAAGTTTATTTTTTAAACTTTGTCAAGTCTTGTAGTGTCCATTTTAAAGGGAAGTTATGGCTTCTTATAACTTTGTGCCTAATAAATCTCAAATGCTTAATGAGTCTAACTATAATATATGAAAAATTTGCATTAAAATGAAATGTATGGCTCAAAAACTGTGGTACATAATTGTTATGACGGAAAATCCTTGTTAGGATGACACGTTATACCTGAGCTTTCAAATGCGTTTCAACAGAAATTGCAAGAAGCCATGCTGATTATTTTTTGGAGTGTCAAGGATGATTTTCTACTCAATATCGACAATCATGTGTTTTTTAGTGATGTCTAGAAACTCCTTGATTCTATGCACAAAGACACTTGGCTCTTTAAGATTATTAAGTTAATCTTTGAATTGCTTACTACACCTATGAAAGGTGATGAAAAAGTTAATTTTTTTGCAAAAATTAAAAACATTAAATCTTAGTTAAATAGTTGACTGTAATTTTATTTAAATTAAGTTTTTGTATTTCATTATTAAGTTAAATATTCATAATTTTTTTTGCAATTTTATTTCTATTTTAAATTCAAAATACCAAACAAAGCAAGATATCTCTGATTTCACCATTCTATCTGCAATCCTGATTAAAATAACAAGTGATGTCAAATTTTGATTCTAAAAAGAATGCCACTCAGGTACTTTGTGCTTTCATTGTTGTTTTTGAGAACAATAGGAACTATAAATCAAACCCTAATTCTACAAATGGCAAAAATAAGAACAAAAAATCAAGTAATAAGAATCATAAAATTAAGTTTAATGAAAATTGTAATCTATGATAAATTTGGTCATAAAAAGGAAAATTGTTATAAAAATAAATATAGAGCTAATCGTAAAACATAAATAACAAAGAGAAGAAATCTAATCAAAAACACCAGAATAATCAAAACCATACTTGTAACAATATTTAGGGAGAAAATTTTAATGTTATTACTTTATATGCTATCTTGTTTGCTTCTAATGAGAGTGAATGAATTCTAAATAGTGGTGTAACGCATCATATGACTTGCTTATCTTATATCTTATCTGATATTAGAGATATTTTTGAAAAAATTCATTTAGGAGATTTTTTTTTCATTTTTAGAAGCTACTAAGCAACAAAAAACAAATTTTGTAAATATTGTTATTAAAAATATTTTCTATGTACCTAAACTTAAGAAAAATTTGTTATCATGTTTTCAACTTACGAATGATAATTTTGTTGTAACTTTACATAAGGATAACCGGTCTATTAGAAATCAATTTGGTTCTTTAATTGTTGAAGGTGTTCAACAAAATAATTTATACGTGTTTTTTGCTTTGTCTGCATGTTTTTCATCGCATGGTAGGAATGAACTTGAATTATGAAATGAAATATTATAACGTTAATTTTAGAAGTTTATATGATGTTTTCTCATAATCTTGTTGTGGATCTTATATTTTGTTTCATTATGAAGTTGATGCTTACGTGGTATGCAATCAACTGATTTCTTTTCATAAAAATCATGATGCAAATTCTTTACATATTTTAAAGTTAATTCATAGTGATGTTACATGACCACTTGAAGTTGCATCTTTTAATGGTTCTTTATATGCTGTTACTTTCATAGATGATCATACTAGAATGATTTGATCGTATTTTATAAAGAAAAAATTTGAAGTATTATTTAAATTCAAAGAAGTTAAAGTTGTTGAAAATGTTATTTTTTTATATAGTTAAAAATCTGATAATGGTGGTGAATATATTAGTAAAGAATTTTTTTTTTTTGTATTAGTTGTGGCATTCAAAGGGAATTTAACAACTCTTTATTTTCTATTGCAATCTTTATTTTCTACTGCAAAATGGTATTATTGAAAAAAAAAACTGCACCATTTTGAAATGACTAGAACAATGTTGCATTTTGCAAATGTTCTTATGCTCTTGTGGGTCGAAGCCATGAATACTGATGTACATATTCTGAATAAAGCTCCTATTAAAGCTTTGTATCTACCTCTTTAGAAATGTGGTCTAAAAAAATCAGTGTGGCTCATCTTAGGATCTTTGGTAGTCCTACATCTATTTTTATTTATAAAGTAAAAAGAAATAAACTTGATTCTACCTCCTATCTATGCATCTTTGTAAGTTATGGAGACAAAACTAAAGGATTAAGAGTGTATGATCCGTCTAAAAGACAAATCATTGAAAATAAGAACGTTTTGATCATTGAAAAATCTTTTTCTGAGTCCTCTGTGGAACCCCTCAATGTTCTTCATTTGATGAATACGATTCTCCTGTTATTCCTTATGAAAAAATAGATGTTGAAAGAAATTTAATCCCATTTTGGATAACTTAGAGTTTGAGGAACCTTCTGAATTTCATGTTCAATTTAAAAGACTTAAATTGGCAGAATTTCTAATCCAGTCTTTTAGTCATGATAATCTTAGTAAATTGACGAGGAGTCAACATTCTTATCATGCTTTAATGATTATGTACGGGTGTGAACCTTAATCTTTTAATGAAATCATTCAAGATGATAGATGAAAAGTTGCTCTACAAGTTGAGTATAACGCTTTGATTAAAAATCAGATTTAAGATCTTGTCTCTCCATCTAAAAGACATATTTTTGGTTGTAGGTGGCTTTATAAAATAAAATATAATTCAATTGATAAAATTGACAAACTTAAAGCAAGATTAGTTGCTCATAATTTTATTTAAAAATTTGAGATTGATTATGTTGAAACCTTTGCTTCTGTAGTGAAAATGAGTATTGTTAGACTACTCATTGTTCTTGCAGCTCAGAATTGTTGGATTATGCACCAAACAAATACAAAATATGTCTTTCTAAATGGTGATTTAAAAGAACAAATATTTTTGTCTCAACTTAAAGGTTTTACTGATCTTAATAAAGAATATTATGTTTGTAGGTTAAAGAAATCTCTGTATGGTTTAAAACAAGATTTTTGAGTTTGGTATTCTAAAATCACTAATTATAAATAACTAGGTTTCTCTAACTGTTATTCTGATAATGATCTCTTTGTAAAAATAAAAAATGATTATATTATCTTTATTGTATTATATGTTGATCTTCTCATTATTAACGATCTAATTAGTTTAGTTCATAAATATAAGGATAAATTAAGTCAAATGTTTGAAATGATTGGTTTAAGCACTCTTCATTTTTTAAGAATGATTATATTTAGTATTAAAATTCAATCATTGTATCACAATCTCAGTATGCACATATTTTTTTTGTTAAGTTCAATATGCTTGACTGTAAGCCTATATCTCTTCATATTGAAGTTAGTGGTAAGATTGATCCAAAACATACGTGTAACAAAACTAACTCTACACTTTATAGACAACTTATTTGTAGTTTGATTTATCTAATTATTACTAGCCCAGATATTTTATTTGTTGGTGTTGCTTGCAGATTCATGCAAAATCTATATTTGGATCATTGAAAATTAGCAAAATGTATATTTAATTATATCAAAGGAACAATAAATTTTGGTTTATTTTATTTTTGCATTGATAATGCTAAATTATATGGTTATTGTGATGTTGATTACGCTAATGATACTATAGATCGCAAATCTACTTCTTGATATGTGCTTAAGTTTGGTGCAGATGTTATCACTTGGAACCATAAAAGACAATCTACTGTTTTTATCACTTCTATTGAAGTAGAGTACAAAAGTGCCATGAAAACTGATAAAGAAGCCATGTGATTGTGAAGGTTGTTAGAAAAATTGCATTTGGGTGTTTCTCATAGTACCACCCTTTTATGTGATAATCAAATTTATATAGGTTTGACGAAAAATCTAGTGCAACATCAAATAACGAAATATATTAAATTTCATGTGTATTTTATCTGATAAAGTCCTCAATGGTAATATTGATTTATAGTTTTGTCTTACAGATGAACAAGGGGTAGATATCTTTACGAAATGACTTAGTGCTACCAAATTTTGTTATTTTGTGTAATGTTGGGCCTCTTGGAGTTGCCATTGATGGGGAGTAAGCATGACAATGTCACTTCTTAATGGCCATGTGTTTTCTCTATACTTTTTCTCATCGTAAAACATTGTAATAAGTTATTTTATATGATTTTGGTAAACTTCATAAATTTTGAGTTTACATTGTACCCAATACATAAAAACATACTTTGTAATGGAGATCTTTATGTTATGAAGGTTTCAAATATGTTTGGTTGATTATCCATAAGAAACTGTAAGATGTAGTCTCACAATCATGCTAACCTAAACTTATTTTTAAGAAATTATGGATTATAATTCATTTTGTTTCGAAAAATGATGTTGGCATGATAAAGATTTTTAAATCTTTCAAATTTTATGTCTCCTAAAATAATTATAGGTGATTCATGGAGTATAGTTCCTTTATTAAAGTGATTATGACATGTATCCCCACTTAGCATCAAGGAGTGTTGAAACATTTAATGTCTAAGTGGTTCCCTTTATGGACCCTTAGCGTACATAGGTGTAATTAAATAATAATGTTTTGTTATTTAATTAGCATGGGTTGAAAACTTCGTGTAAATAAATACTAAAACATATTTATTTATTTATTACCGTTGTATTAAAATTTATCGGGTAGAGGTTGAACCTATTGGTTACAATGGTCCACCAACATACCCCAATATAAAATGGTTTTACCCCTGTGGTAATTTACATCGAATAATTTCTTTGACATTGAATATTTGCGTGTGGCAAATATTAAGAGCTTTGTGAAGGTCTATCAGGGAAGAAGTGAGAAGTCGAAGGATTGTGTTAGGTATTTGGATTTCTCATATTAATGAATATCAATTGTGGTTTTTTTACATCTCCAAGGTTTTCCACATTACATCCTGTGTACAAATGATCTATGATTCTTTGCTTATTAATTCTCATCTAGATCTACTTGTGTATATTTAATTTAATATACAGTGCATATTCTTCCATATTCTTTCAGCAACAAGATGACCAAAAGCAAATGTCGATCATGCTAAGTCCTTTTGAACTATTGCTATTGGCTTATTCACTAGAGTTCAATGGTTACAACGTCAAGGGTGCAATGGTCGATGGAAATTTAGCCTTCCAATTGGAAAGACTATTCGACATGCATGTTAAAGAGGCAACTTCAATGAGTGTGAATGAGGGGTCCAAGGAAAGATATGGCTGGATACGATGGATATGCTTGAATGGGATGAACATGTGATGGTACAACACAACTAAAGTCATGCAGAGAAGAAGGAACTATTGGCACGACAAACACTTTCGATGGAGGAACTTAAAGCCAAATTTCTAGTTTGAGATATAATAGGGGGCACGAAACTAAGTTGGGTAAGTTCAAAGTGTTAATGGGTGAGACCATTTTAAATTATAGAAATCTTGGAGAATGGGGCAATTAGGTTGGAAAACTTGAACGGGATGATGGTCAAAGATACGGTGAACAACTTGAAGTTAAAAGTGTAATGACTAAGGATAGAAGGTATCAACATCATTGACATTGATATCAAGTGGGTATGTTCCAACGACAAAGAAAGTGGGAAAAATAAAAGTATAGCCAAAGTTAATGAAAGTCATCAAAAAATTAATAAAGCAATTGCAAGTGTGGACTTGGTCTGTGAAAATAATAATAAAATATGTCTGAGCATTAAGCATGGTTATAAAAGAGCAACTAATGCCTCGTACTTTCCACAAAGTTCCTCCATTTATTGAACAAACTACTCCCAAGTCGAATGCTCTACTGTTGATAAGTAACTATCTTAATCTGAACATACAAAATGTTCCATCCTAGTCATACGACCTATGCCTTTCCCTAAACGCTACCCCACTGCCATATTGCCTTCTTCCATTGAATGCTTTACTATTAACCTTTAACACCCTTTTGTTTTTAGGAATGACCTAACTATTTAGACTACTAATTTCCCTTGGAACGTCTGGATTGTATAGACTATGATTTTCCCTTCAAACACCCTAAGTGTTCAAAGACTACCGCACACCTTGGAAATTTTGCAAGATTTGATCACCCAACTCTTTACCCTAATTTTTACTTAATTGTCATCGTAGACCTTGCATTAACAAGTAATCATTTGGCCTTCTTACGGGCTTTTGGGTTCATTACAAAGTTAACCAAATGGTTTGAACGTTCAACTAGTATGGCAATTGAATGACCAACTTTTAGCTTACATTATGACTGTAAGCCTTTCATTGTTGTCCCAAACGTTGTTGATCCCTATATGTCGCAATCTGTTGTCCCAAATATTCTTTATCCCTGTACGCTTTGTGTTGGCATTGCCGAACGTTGCCCTGTTGTTTAGGTTCCCTTTGGCCCTTGCTTGTTCGGAGCATTTCCTAATTTGACCTAAATGGGGGCATCTATTTGCTAATAGGGCATTGTACATAACTAAAAAATATGACATTCAACGATCATTTTTAGTTTTTTCTTTCAAAGGATCGTGGAATTTTTAGTGGACGAGGATATATAGAAAAAAATCAGATTTTTTGCCTCCTTGAATGGATGACTGTTTGGCAGATCCACATACAATGTACCTTTTTAGGGGCATTCAATAACGTGTTGTAATGTCCCCTTCTAGCTAGACATTTATACTTCGGCACGATTAGCCTATCAGTGGTCCTCGTAGGCTAGTGAGGCATGGTTAGGGATCTTTTGGTGGCAGTTACTCCATTGGTCTCCATTCTTGGATTCTGTAGAGTGGGAGAAATAAGGAGAATTAATTAAATTAATTATTTGTAAAGTTATTAAATAAATATTAAGGTGACCTTATATTTAATTAATTTAATAGTGATTTAAACTAAATAAAATAATATTCAAGAAGCTTCTTGAAGGATTGGAAAAAATAAATAAATAGAGGGCTTGACTAAGCTTCTAATAATCCAGTGTTGACATTTGCTTTGATATGTTCATTTGTGGAGCCAAGGGTTTCTGCATATTTCTAATTGTGATCTTTGGGAACGATTCCTCCCATCGATTGACATAACTGAGGTGGTGAAAGATTCTTTCGAAGGGTTGCAACTGAGAGAAAGATACTACAGTTTTTCTATTGGGCTTCATTTGGTGGCCATAAGCCAAATTTCCTGAGGACATCTTGCATATTTGGTTGGAGATCATCAGTGGCATCATATTTGCATTGACTAGTAGCATTGAAGTCATATAGGAGGCAAGTGTAGTCTGATATATAGACTTGCAGAGGTCTGATATAAAATTACAGTCATCTTGGCAGCTATCGAAGACCATTTCATTCTTGGAGGCCTCATTTTGCATCGATTTCACTTTCTAACTTGGGCACTCCATTCCTTGGGTCATGGCAACAATATTTGATGCTTGAGAGGAAACCAAGAAGTTGCTATTTATTTATTATTGGCATTCATATCAGAAAAGGGGCGATTTGGAGAAAGGTTCGATTTGACAAAGATGAGGCACATTTTGGATTTCTATTTGATTGCTTCTTCATCATCAGCCCTAAGCGCTTCATCCAGGTTCTTTATATGTTGCTTTGCATTCATTTTCAGTCATGTATGTTTAAAGTGTGAGAGGCTGCCATTGTGCTCAGAGTTAGAGTTTTTTCATAATATTGTAAAACCAAGAGTCTTGGCTGTCATATATCTATTTAGATCATTAATGAAGACGTTATAAGTTGCCATTCGTATTGTATATATTGTTCATGCTCATATTGCACTTTTTAGGTTGCATGCCAATTGTTTGACGAAATGTCAATTCGCTGTCGGTGCATATTTTACATGTAAAGTTCATATATTTGCATGTGAAAATACAAAAAAATAAACTTGCATTCCTACTTTGATTGTAGGTAGTTTGCATTATTCTAAAGCATTCAACATATCATTTGGCATCAAACAAACAACACTCAGAAATTTATAGCAGCACGTTGAAAGGTTACATGACAAGTGTTTGACAATATTTTTTGAGGATTTAATTAAAAACTTGAGGGCAGATTGGACAACTGAAATATCCCTGATGGATCTCTTCGGCTGATCTGCTGTAATTTTGTTATTTTTAAATTGAGTTTTCCTATTTGTGAATGTTTTCTTTCCGAAATAGACGGAAGTTGCAGAAGGGTTTGATTGTTTTTGTGTTTTGATGATTTTTCAGCAAGTAAATAATGAAGTACAAGAATATGAACAATTTCTGAAATTAAATACCAAATATAACCAAACAAATTCGCTTATAGGCAAAATTTTGGATATTAAACCAAATAGGGAACCAGATACAAATTTTCAATAGTTTCAGGAAGATTACAATCATAAATAGACCCAACCTGAAGGCTGAAGGAGAATTGTACACCAGAAAGAAGCCACGGCAAGGTTCCAGCCCTCAATGCGCTGCACGTGGGAAGGAAGCTGGCTGCCAGGTACAGCCATACAGCTGCAAGGGCTGCCAGGTACAGTCGTATAGCTGCAAGGTCCTCTCCACTGAAATGAACCCTCAAATCCACGCTGAACTCTGTCACAATCACTGCGCCCACCAGAAGGAATACTGAGCAATCTCCAGATGCTACTGAACAAATCAACAACCACTGAATTGGGGGCTACGTCCCAAACAGGCAAGGCATTGGGGTTGGCGTCCTAAACGCTGAAATCTCTTCCAAAGCCAAAGCGCAAATCCCAAGATAAAATGTCAAGAATGAATTAGAATTTGGTTTTGACCTCCTTATAACCCCTTCACAATTAGTTCGAACCCTAAAATCAACTCAATGTGGCGTTGAGTTATAACATATTATATTTCTCCTTTTTAAGTGGTCAAGTACATAGAAAATGACCTTTTTTTCAAATAAAGAGAAATCCGTTCACCGAAAGGATCTGAGTCAAGAGAGAAATTATTAGAAAAGTCCAAGACCTTTCCAACGAGCTATTATACCATGGGATACGCATCTAGATGAAGCCAAAAACCCTTTATTACTCCAAAATGGCTATAAACTTAGCCTTATTTAATTAAAACACGCTAACTTAGGAAATATTAAAAATATAACCCAAATAGCAACAAAATGCTCCAATGACACCACACATCAGAAAGTCACCTTGCCACCTGTCTGTGACTGAAGTCGGAAATCAAGGATTCATTGGGAATCTCATCCCTAAAATCTAGGGATGCTCCTAGAAACTAGGAAACAAACCCTAATCCTCTGAAACTGAACTCCAGGAATAATCTCATTGAGACCCAACCCTAGGTATGATCATACCCTCCTAAAAAGTAGGGATAACCCCATAAATTTAGGAACTGCCTCTTAAAAATAAGGAACGTCTCCAAATTGATCAGCAACGGCCAGAACACCAAGTCCCTAACACTGTATAACCATACTGGGTCTCTATCCAACACTGTCAACCTACAAGATGAAAGATCCCTGATGGATCTCTTCTATTGAACTGCTGTAATTTTTTTTGTATTTTCTATTGAAATTTGTGTTTTTCTTTGTTTTTGGTTTTTGATGAATTTTGCAATAAGAAAAGAATTGAAATGCAAATGCATAAACGAATTATGGAAATTAAACCTAGGTACAACCAAATCCAGATTTGAAGGAGTAGAATTTCTAAATATTTAATCAAATACTAGCTGATTACAGAATGCTAATAAGTCGGGCAGAATACAATGTTAAACAGCCACCCTGAATCGCTGAAGAAACTATAAATCAGAAAAGGATGGCAGCCAGCTGAATGTCTCCTTAATAGATGCGCTGTTGTGATCAAAATTAGCTGTCAAATACAGCCGTACGGATTCGAAATCAACTAGGTACAGCAGTACCACAAGAATCTTCTCCAAACTGAAATCGCCCCTCTCTAACTGCTGCGCTCTGCCAAAATACAGTCCAACACCTTGCAAGAGGAAGAGCGTAAATCACCACGGACAGGAATGAATACAGACCATTGTGTGGGGGCTACGTCCCAACAGGTAAGCGACTGGGGTTTTCGTCCCAATGCTCAACGCCTCTAAGCGCCTTCTCCAAGAGAAAATGAAATGCTAATGAATGCCTCCTTCCTTTCTTTTAATCGCCTCTTATAGCCTTTTCAAACAAATCCGATCCCCTAAAAGTGGACCAAGGGGCGCTTAAGTCATGATTATTATAATTTCCTTTTAAGAGGCCGAGTGCAAAGAAAATAGTGCCTTTTTCCAATTTAACAGAAATCCGTCCCCCGAAAGGCTCTGACTTATGAATGAAATATTTAGGAAAGTCCGAGACCTTTCCAACGAGCTATTACACTCCAGTACACGCATCCAGAAGGGGCCAAAAACTCCTTACAACCCCAAATTGGCTATAAACTTAGCCTTATTTAAATAAAAGACGGAAACTTAGGTAATATTAAAAATATAACCCAAGTAACCAAAAAGTGCCCAACCGACCTTACGAACCATCAAAACAACTTGTCACCTGTCTGTGACTGAAGTCGGAAATCAAGGAACCACTGGCAGTGTCATCCCTAAAATCTAGGGATGCTCCTAAAAACTAGGGAACAAGCCCTGTCTCCCTGAAACTGAACCCCAAAGAGTAAACTCATGGAGTTTCAACCCTGGCCTGACCATGCCTCCTAAAAAGTAGGAATGACCTCCATAAAACAAGGAATGCCTCCCAGTTGATCCATAACTGCCAGAACACCAAGTCCCCAACACTGAATAACCAAACTGGGTCTCTATCCAACCCTGTCAACCTACAAGACCCCATAATAGGCTGACTCACAAGTCACTGCTAAACTGGCTAGAGTGGGGACATGACAGTCCTCCCCTCTCGGAGATGCTTGCCCACAAGCAACTGTAATGCTGGATGCTGTAAATGCTCTCACCCTCCCAGGTGGCATCCTCTATGGGAAGATCTCTCCATCGAACCAAATACTCTCGAATCACCCGTCTCCGTAGTTGCCGTTCCCTTACCTCAAGAATCTCATCAAGAACCAAAATCAATTTACCTTCTTCATCCATAGGAGGTAACTCGGGTGAAACGGTTAAATTTTGTCCAAGGGCCCTTTTTAGGCGAGAAACATGAAATACATTATGAATTCTGCTGCCGGCCGGTAAGTCAATCTCATATGCAACTTCTCCTACTCGTTTGAGTACCCTGTATGGACCATAGAAAGGTGGTTTGAGCTTTTCAGCTCCTCCCTTTTTAAGGGTGCTCTGTCGATATGGTTGTAAACGCAGAAAGACCATATCACCCACCTCAAAGGCTCTCTCAATCCGGTGTCTGTCGGCATACATCTTTTGCTGATTTTGGGCCTGCTGTAAATTCTCTCTGAGGGATCTCATGACATGCTGGTTCTCCTGTAATCAATCCTGAGCCAATAGGACTCTACTGTCGCCAAGTGCCAAATCAGTGAAAGATAATGCCTCATCCATAGAGGGCTCTAAAAGGCGTCATGCCGATGGACATATGGTGCGAGGTATTATAACAATACTCGCCCAAATACAACCAACGAACCCATGCCTTTTGTTGCCCTGACACAGTTACGCAAATATCCCTCAACCCACTTATTGACTATTTCGGTCTGCCCATCCGTTTGAGGGTGGTAACTAGTACTAGGGGTCAACATGGGTGCCTGTAAGCCTGAAAAGTTCCTGCCAAAAGGAACTCATGACCCTGCTATCCCTGTCACTCACAATGGTCTTGGGAAGACCATGGAGTCTAAACACCTCTTTGAAAAATAACTCAGCCACCTGTGATGCTGTAAAATCTAGTGCAATGGGAAAGAAGTGGGCATACTTTGTTAACCTATCCACAACCACATAAATACAATCTTTCCCCTGAACCCGAGGAAGACCTGTAATGAAATCCATTGAAATCCCTGTCCACTTCTGTTTTGGTATAGGTAAGGGCTGCAATAATCCCGCCGGGTAAGTATGTTCCAACTTGCTTCGCTGACAAGTCACACACTCCCGAACATGCCTCAAAACATCATCTTTGAGACCCTTCCATGAGAATCTCTCTCGAATTGCCCTATAAGTCTTCACATATCCTGGATGTCCTGCCATAGGAGTATCATGATGAGCCTGCAAAATTTGTTCCTTCAACTGTGAACCTGGAACAAGATAAACGCTGCCTTTGTAGTAGATAATGTCATCTACCACACTATATCTGTCATCTACTACCACACCCTCCATGATCTCACAAGCATACTGATTCTTGGAATACTCAACTAAAAGTTGAGCCTTCCAATCCACTGAAATCTCTCTCAATGAGCAAAGGGCAGCCAATGAAGGTTTCTTAGAGAGCACATCAGCCACAATATTATTCTTACCCTTTATGAATTCGATATTGAAGTCATAACCCTGAATTTTGCTAATCCATTTTTGCTGTCTATCATTGAGCTCCTTCTGATTTAGGAAATATTTCAGACTATTGTGGTCAGTCCTTACCACAAATTTGCTGCCAACAAGGTACTGTCTGAACTTGGTCAACGCATGCATGATAGCCAACATTTCCTTGTCATAAGTAGAGTACAACCTTTCATTATTTTGCAACTTTCTACTCTCATAGGCAATAGGATGTTTGTTCTGCATCAACACGGCTCCTATACCCAATCCCGAAGCATCACACTCTAGGACAAATGGCTGTGAAAAATCAGGTAGTGCCAAAAGAGGGCAAGTGCTCATAACCTCTTTGAGTCTATCAAAGATCCCCTGTGCAAGTTCTGTCCATCTGAAGGCTCCTTTCTTAGTAAGATCTGTCAAAGGTGCTGCCAACTGAGAGAACCCTTTAAAAAATCTTCTATAATAAGCACACAATCCAAGGAATCCACGTAACTCAATAATGTTCTGAGGGACGGGCCAATTCTGAATTCCCTGAATCTTCTCCTCATGCACCTTAACCCCATCAACACTGATTACATGTCCCAAATATAGCACCTCCCTTAATCCAAACTCACATTTGGAGAGCTTAGCAAATAGAGACTGGTCCTCCATTATGCTAAGTACCTCCTCAAGATGTCGCAGATGATCCTCCCAAGTATCACTGTAAATCAATATATCATCAAAGAATACTAGAACCGACTTCCTCAACTGCTTGTTGAAGATATGGTTCATACAGGACTGGAAGGTAGCTGGTGCATTGGTAAGGCCAAATGGCATTACCAGGAACTCATAGTGCCCATAGTGACAACGGAAAGCAGTCTTGTGTACATCCTCTGCTCGTACACGAATTTGATGGTAACTAGAGCGAAGATCAATCTTAGAGAAATATAGAGCCCCATGAAGTTCATCCAATAACTCATCTATGCGAGGAATAGGATATCTATTTTTGATTGTTTTCTTGTTCAAAGCTCTGTAATCAACACACATCCTTAGAGTCCCATCCTTCTTAACCAACACTACAGAAGAAGCAAAGGGGCTGGAACTAGGCCGAATGAACCCCATATCCAACAATTCATGAATAATCTTCTCAATTTCATCCTTGTAAGCTCTAGGATGACGATATGGAGTAGTAATCACTGGCTTTGCTCCCTCCAACTTTATTCCATGCTCAAAACCTCTATCTGGAGGCACCCCAGGAGGTATATCACCAAAGACTCTACCATGACGATCCATCACTGACTGAATGTCCACATGAAACACACGGCCGTCCTGAGGTGTGGGTGTTTTGGGCTTAACCAAACAATGCGTAGCCCAGAGTACATCATTATGCCTAAGGATAGCCTCCATCCTACGAGAAGTCACCTCTCTAGGCCCACCATCAGAAGCTGCCCTCAAAATCACCTTCTTCCCTCCAAAAAGAAACTCTAATTGCATAAGACGGTGATCAATAATGTAACGTCCAATACCTTGTAACCACTGCATGCCCAAAACCACATCATAGTCCTCTATAGGAAGTACATAAAAATCATCAGTCAAAGTATGGTCCCCCATCTGAATACTAAGCTACGGAATCCGTTTGGTACAACTCAAAATTGCACCATCTGCTACCTTTACTCCAAACCCGCCAAACTCCTCATACTGTAAACCACGCCTCAACTAATTTCTGATCAATAAAGTTATGTGTAGCACCAGTGTCTACCAGGCTAGTGACCTGCTTACCCTTAAGTGTACCTTTCAATCTGAAGGCATGAAACTTAGGATAATTGGAGAGGGTAGCCATGGCCACTTTGGCTGACGCCAAAGACTCAGGGGTGTCTAACTCCAACTGTGTCTGAACCTGCTCAACATCTTCTGTATTATCCTCAATATCAGTATCAGGAACCTCCTCATCCCCTAACTCAGAAGTTACCTCAATCAAATGAACCTTTCCTTTGCCCATGCAACGGTGTCTTGGTTCCCATGGATCTTTGCAGGAAAAACATAACTTTTTCCTTCTTAATTCATTCCTTGTCTCCTGATTCTTCCAAGGGATTTTAGATGAAGTCCCTCCTTGGTTTTGTGATGTATTGGATTTCTGTGTAGGCCGTGAATCTCTAAAAGGTTTCTTATCTGCCTGATAAGAGGTGGGAACAATATCCAATCTCAATGTCACCTCGATAGCCTCCTTAAGAGTTGCTGGTTGGAAAGCACGAACCAGGCCCTTAAGTTTGTCTTGTAATCCCTCAATAAATAACATTACGCTCCGTCTCTGAGGCATGTTAGGTACCATGACCGCAATACGCTGAAACTCATTAATATAAGCTTCTGCGTGACCAGTCTGTCTGAGATGAGCCAACTCCCTGTAGTAAAGTTCTGGATCCTTACGGTCAAACCGTGCAATGAGTCGCTCAGTGAACTCAGCATAGGAGTGAACTAAGGCGTGATCCTGGGTGACCAAACCATGGTGCCACCAATCATATGCAACTCCCTCTAAGTGCAACACCGCAAACTGAATAGCCTCACGCTCAGGCATGAGCCTCAAGGAAAGATATATGTCCAGCTTGTGGACCCACGCTCTTGCACTAGTGTCACCAGAGCCATTATATGGGGCCAATGTAATCTTCCCAGTAGCTCTATTGAGGTCATGATTCTGCTGCTGCTGGGGTGGTCTATTACCCCGATCTCCCCTGAATCTGGCTGCATCTCTACGCTGTGCACAATACTGAGGAAGAGGAAAGACGTCCCGAACCTCAGGAGGTAGAGCTCTCCACTCAGCTGTAACCGCCAAAATTGACTCTTGAAATCCACTCTCTGGTGGTTCCATCTGCGCTGGCTGTTCTCCTGGTATGAATTGGGGTAGCAATGGCCTATTCGGAGTAGGCGTATGATGGCAATGCCTCCTACTGGACTGAACGGAGCTCCCTGCCGAAGAGTGGGAATGATGGCTGCGTTGACTTCCTGCTACTGAAATAGATCTATTCCGCCTGCCTCTATGTCTATCCATCTCCAACCGCTCCAATGTATCCTGTAATCAGTCTAAGGTTTGGGCAATCCTAGGTTGAGTGGTGATGAGAGTCCTCATCATCTCTCTCTCTACCTCAACCTGATTCCTCTGAGCATCCCTCTGTTCTTCTGCCATAATAGGCTTCTGTTCTGTTCCAAACTCCCGCTCGTACTGAGCTCTTCTGCATGTATAATATCTGTTTAAATCAGCTCTTCCCGGATGCATAGAAAACAAATTCACTGAACCCCTCAGGCTGGCAGGACAGAAGCTCTGATACCACTGAAAGATCTCTGATGGATCTCTTCTATTGAACCGCTGTAATTTTTTTTGTATTTTCTATTGAAATTTGTGTTTTTCTTTGTTTTTGGTTTTTGATGAATTTTGCAATAAGAAAAGAATTGAAATGCAAATGCATAAATGAATTATGGAAATTAAACCTAGGTACAACCAAATCCAGATTTGAAGGAGCAGAATTTCTAAATATTTAATCAAATACTAGCTGATTACAGAATGCTAATAAGTCAGGAATAATACAATGTTAAACAGCCAACCTGAATCGCTAAAGAAACTATAAATCATAAAAGGACGGCAGCCAGCTGAATGTCTCCTTAATAGATGCGCTGTTGTGATCAAAATTAGCTGTCAAATACAGCCGTACGGATTCGGAATCAGCCAGGTAGAGCAGTACCACAAGAATCTTCTCCAAACTGAAATCGCCCCTCTCTAACTGCTGCGCTCTGCCAAAATACAGTCCAGCACCTTGCAAGAGGAAGAGCGCAAATCACCACGGACAGGAATGAATACAGACCACTGTGTGGGGGCTACGTCCCAACAGGTAAGCGACTGGGGTTTTCGTCCCAATGCTCAACGCCTCTAAGCGCCTTCTCCAAGAGAAAATGAAATGCTAATGAATGCCTCCTTCCTTTCCTCTAATCGCCTCTTATAGCCTTTTCAAACAAATCCGATCCCCTAAAAGTGGACCAAGGGGCGCTTAAGTCATGATTATTATAATTTCCTTTTAAGAGGCCGAGTGCAAAGAAAATAGTGCCTTTTTCCAATTTAACAGAAATCTGTCCCCCGAAAGGCTCTGACTTATGAATGAAATATTTAGGAAAGTCCGAGACCTTTCCAACGAGCTATTACACTCCAGTACACGCATCTAGAAGGGGCCAAAAACTCCTTATAACCCCAAATCGGCTATAAACTTAGCCTTATTTAAATAAAAGACGGAAACTTAGGTAATATTAAAAATATAACCCAAGTAACCAAAAAGTGCCCAACCGACCTTACGAACCATCAAAACAACTTGTCACCTGTCTGTGACTGAAGTCGGAAATCAAGGAACCACTGGCAGTCTCATCCCTAAAATCTAGGGATGCTCCTAAAAACTAGGGAACAAGCCCTGTCTCCCTGAAACTGAACCTCAAAGGGTAAACTCATGGAGTTTCAACCTTGGGCCTGACCATGCCTCCTAAAAAGTAGGAATGACCTCCATAAAACAAGGAATGCCTCCCAGTTGATCTATAACTGCTAGAACACCAAGTCCTCAACACTGAATAACCAAACTGGGTCTCTATCCAACCCTGTCAACCTACAAGACCCCATAATCGGCTGACTCACAAGTCACTGCTAAACTGGCTAGAGTGGGGACATGACACAAGACCCCATAATAAGTTGACTCACATGTCTCTACTAGACCGAGCTAAAGAGGGGACATGACAGTCCTCCCCTCTCGGAGATGCTTGCCCACAAGCAACAGAAAGCTGGATGTTGTAAAATGCTCTCACCCTCCCAAGTGGCATCCTCTATGGGAAGATCTCTCCAACGTACCAAATACTCTCGAAACACCCTGCTTCTCAACCGCCGTTCCCTCACCTCAAGAATCTCATCAGGAACCAAAATCAATGTACCTTCCTCATCCATGGGAGGCAACTCGGGTGAAACTGTAATATGCTGTCCAAGGGCCTTTTTCAGGGAAGATACATGGAATACATTATGTATTTTACTACCAGGTGGTAACTCAACCTCATAAGCAACCTCTCCCACTCGCTTGAGTACCCTGTATGGACCATAAAAACGTGGTTTGAGCTTCTCAGCTCCCCCCCTTTTAAGGGTGCTTTGCCGATATGGTTGTAAGCACAGAAATACCATATCATCCACCTCAAATGCTCTCTCAATCCTGTGCCGGTCAGCGTATATCTTTTGTTGATTCTGAGCCTGCTGTAAATTCTCCCTGAGAGATCTCATGACATCCTGGTTCTCTTGTAACCAATCCTGGGCCAAAAGAACTCTACTAGTCACTAAGTGCCAAATCAATGAAAGATAATGCCTCATATCTGTAAAGAGCTCTGAAAGGCGTCATGCCAATGGACATATGATGCGTGGTATTATAACAATACTCGCCCAAATACAACTAGCGTACCCATGCTTTTTGCTGCCCTGACACAGTTACGCAAATATCCCTTAACCCACTTGTTGATTATCTCGGTCTGTCTATTAGTTTGAGGGTGGTAACTCATACTAGGTGTCAACACAGTGCCTGTTAGCCTGAAAAGTTCCTGCCAGAAGGAACTCATGAACCTGCTGTCCTTGTCACTCACTATGGTCTTGGGAAGACCATGGAGTCTAAACACCACTCTGAAAAATAACTCAGCCACTTGAGATGCTGTAAAGTCCGTTGCAATGGGAAAGAAGTGGGCATATTTTGTTAGCCTATCCACTACCACATAAATACAATTCTTCCCTTGCACCCGCGGAAGACCTGTAATGAAATCCATAGAAATTCCAAACCACTTCTGTTCCGGTATTGGCAAAGGCTGCAATAATCCAGCAGGGTAAGTATGCTCCGACTTGTTTCGCTGACAAGTCATACACTCACGGACATGCCGCAAAACATCATCTTTTAGACCCTTCCACGAGAATCTCTCTCGAACCGCCCTGTAAGTCTTAACATACCCTGGATGTCCTGCCATAGGAGTATCATGGGAAGCATGCAAATTTTTTTCCTTCAATTGTGAACCCGGAACAAGATAAACCCTGCTCTTGTAGTAGATAATATTATCTACTACGCTATATCTATCATCCACTATCAAACCCTCCATGATCTCACAAGCGTGTTGATTTTTGGAGTACTCAACTAAAAGTTGAGCTTTCCAATCTGCTGAAATATCGCTCAATGAACATAGGGCAGCCAATGAGGGTTTCCTAGAAAGTGCATTAGCCACAGTGTTATTCTTCCCCTTTATGAATTCGATATCGAAATCATAACCCTGAATCTTGCTCACCCATTTTTGCTGTTGATCATTGAACTTTGTTTGATTTAGGAAATATTTCAAACTGTTGTGGTCAGTGCTTACCACAAATTTGCTGCCAACAAGATACTGTTTGAACTTGGCTAGAGCATGCATAATAGCCAACATTTCCTTATCATAAGTAGAGTACAACCTTTCATTATTTTGCAACTTCCTACTCTCATAGGCAATGGGGTGTCTGTTCTGCATCAACACGGCTCCTATACCCAAGCTTGAAGCATCACACTCTAAGACAAATAGCTGCGAGAAATTTGGTAATGCCAAAACTGGACAAGTGCTCATAACCTCCTTGAGTCTATCAAAGACTCCCTGTGCCTGGTCTGTCCATCTGAACGCCCCTTTCTTTGTGAGATCTGTCAAAGGTGCGGCAAACTGAAAGAAACCTTTAACAAATCTTCTGTAATAAGCACACAAACCAAGGAACCCACACAGCTTAGTAATGTTTTGAGCGTTGGGCCAATTTCGAATTCCCTGAATCTTCTCCTCATGCACCTTCACCCCATCAACAATGATCACATGGCCCAAATATAAAACCTCCCTAAGTCCAATCTCACATTTGGATAGTTTAGCAAATAGAGACTGGTTCTCCATTATGCTAAGTACCTCCTCAACATGTCTGAGATGGTCCTCCCAAGTACGACTGTAAATCAATATGTCGTCAAAGAACACTAGGATCGACTTCCGCAACTGCTTGTTGAAGATATGGTTCATACAGGACTAGAAAGTGGCTGGTGCATTGATAAGGCCAAAGGGCATTACCAGAAACTCATAGTGCCCATAGTGACAACGAAAGGCAGTCTTGTGTACATCTTCTGCTCGTACACGTATCTGATGGTAACTTGAACGGAGATCAATCTTTGAGAAGTAGATAGCTCCATGAAGCTCATCCAACAACTCATCAATGCGTGGACTAGGATATCTGTTCTTGATTGTCTTCTTGTTCAGTGCTCTATTATCTATACACATCTGTAGAGTCCCATCTTTCTTCTTAACAAGTACTACAGAAGAAGCAAATGGGCTAGAACTAGGCCGAATGAAACCCATATCCAACAATTCATGAATAGTCTTCTCCATTTCATCCTTATAGGCCCTGGGATGACGATATGGGGTAGTAATTACTGGCTTCGCTCTATCCTCCATCTCTATGCCATGCTCAAAACCTCTATTTGGAGGTACTCCTGAAGGTATGTCACCAAATACTTTCCCATGACGGTCCATCACTGACCGAATATCAACATGAAATACCTGGTTATCCTGAGGTGTGGGTGTTTTGGACTTAACCAAACAATGTGTAGCCCAAATCACATCATTATCTCTGATAATAGTCTCCATCCTGCAAGACGACACCTCCTTAGGTCCACCATCTGACGCTGCCCTCAAGATAGTCTTCTTTCCCCCAGAAAGGAACTCTAACTGCATACGGTGGTGATTAATAATGTAACGCCCAATACTCTGCAACCACTGCATGCCCAATACCACATCATAATCCTCTAAGGGAAGCACATAAAAATCATCAGTCAGAGTATAATCCCCCATCTGAATACTAAGCTGTGAAATCCGTTTGGTACAACCCAAAACTGCACCATCTGCCACCTTTACTCCAAAACCACCAAACTCCTCATACTGTAATCCACGCCTCTCCACTAACTTCTAGTCAATAAAGTTATGCGTAGCACCTATGTCTACCAAGCTCATGACTCGCTTGCCCTTAAGTGTACCTTTCAACTGAAAGGCATGAAATTTAGGATAACTGGAGAGGGTAGCCATAGTTACTTTGGCTGACGCCATGGGCTCAGGGGTATATAACTCCAACTGTGTCTGTACCTGCTCAACATCCTCGATGCTATCTTCAATATCAGTGTTAGGTACCTCCTCATCCCCTAACTCAGATGTCACCTCAATCAAATGAACTTTTCCTTTACCCATACAACGGTGTCCGGGTTCCCAAAGTTCTTTGCAAGAAAAGCATAACTTTTTCTTTCTCAATTCGTTCCTCATCTCCTAATTCATCCAAGGGGTTCTAAAAGATGACCCTCTTTTATTCTATGGTGTGTTGACCTTCTGTGCAGGCCGAGAGTCCCTGAATGGTTTTTAATTGCCTGATAAGAAGTGGGACCATTATCTAGTCTTAATTCACATCAATGGCCTCCTTAAGAGTGGCTGGTTGGAAAGCACGTACCAGACCCTTAAGTCTATCATGTAATCCCTCAATGAATAACATCACACTCCGTCTCTGGGGCATATCAGGTACCATAACCGCAATACGCTGGAACTCATTAACATAAGCTTCTACGTGACTAGTCTGTCTAAGGTGAGCCAACTCTCTATAGTAGAACTCTGTGTCCTTACGATCAAACCGTGTAATGAGTCACTCAGTGAACTCGGCATAGGAACGTACCAAGGTGTGATCCTGGGTGACCAATCCATGGTGCCACCAATCATATGCAATTTCCTCTAAATGCAACACAACAAACTGAATAGCCTCACGCTTAGGCATGGCCTGCAAGGATAGATATATGTCTAGCTTGTGCACCCAAGCTCGTGCACTCTTATCACTCGAGCCATCATATGTAGCCAATGTGATCTTCCCAGTAGCTCTATTGAGGTCAAAGTTCTGTTGCTGGGGTGGTCTATAGCCACAATCTCCCGTGAATCTAGTTGTATCTCTACGCTGTGCATAGTACTGGGGAAGAGGGAAAACATCCCTAACCTCTGGGGGTAAAGCTCTCCACTCCGTTGTGGCCGCCAAAACGGACTCCTGGAGCCCAACCTCTGATGGCTCCACCTGCGCTGGCTGTTCACCTGGTACAAACTGAGGAAGCAATGGTCATTCGGAGTAGGTGTATGATGGCGATTTCGCCTAGAGGAATGAAGGGAGCTCCTAATTGAAGAATGGGATTGATGGCTATGCTGACTGTCGGCCACTGAAACTGATCTACTCCGCCTGCCTCTGTGTCTATCCACCTCCAACCGCTCCAAGGTATCCTGTAATCTGTCTAAAGCCTGAGCGATCCTGGGCTGAGTAGTGATGAGAGTCCTCACCATCTCTCTCTCTTCTTCATCCTGATTTCTTCGAGCATCCACCTACTCTTCTGCCATAATAGGTTCCTGTTCTGTTCCAAACTCACACTCGTACTGAGCTCTTCTGCGTGTATAATACCTATTTATATCAACTCTTCTCGAATGCATAGAAAACAACTCTCTGAACCCCACACGCTGGCAGGTCAAGAGCTCTGATACCACTGAAATATACCTGATGGATCTCTTCGGCTGATCTGCTATAATTTTGTTATTTTAAATTGATTTTTCCTGTTTGTGAATGTTTTCTTTCCGAAATAGACGGAAGTTGCAGAAGGGTTTGATTGTTTTTGTGTTTTGATGATTTTTCAGCAAGTAAATAATGAAGTACAAGAACATGAACAATTTCTGAAATTAAATACCAAATATAACCAAACAAATTCGCTTATAGGCAGAATTATGGATATTAAACCAAATAGGGAACCATATACAAATTTCCAATAGTTTCAGGAAGATTACAATCATAAATAGACCCAACCTGAAGGCTGAAGGAGAATTGTGCACCAGAAGGAAGCCGCGGCAAGGTTTCAGCCCTCAATGCGCTGCACGTGGGAAGGAAGCTGGCTGCCAGGTACAGTCGTACAGCTGCAAGGGCTGCCAGGTACAGTCGTACAGCTGCAAGGTCCTCTCCACTGAAATGAACCCTCAAATCCACGCTGAACTCTGTCACAATCACTGCGCCCACCAGAAGGAATACTGAGCAATCTCCAGATGCTATTGAACAAATCAACAACCACTGAATTGGGGGCTACGTCCCAAACAGGCAAGGCATTGGGGTTGGCGTCCCAAATGCTGAAAGCTCTTCCAGAGCCAAAGCGCAAATCCCAAGATAAAATGTCAAGAATGAATTAGAATTTGGTTTTGACCTCCTTTTAACCCCTTCACAATTAGTTCGAACCCTAAAAGCAAGTCAATGTGCCGTTGAGTTATAACATGTTATATTTCTCCTTTTTAAGTGGTCAAGTACATAGAAAATGACCATTTTTTCAAATAAAGAGAAATCCATTCACCGAAAGGATCTGAGTCAAGAGAGAAATATTTAGAAAAGTCCAAGACCTTTCCAACGAGCTATTACACCATGGGATACGCATCCAGATGAGGCCAAAAACCCCTTATTACTCTAAAATGGCTATAAACTTAGCCTTATTGAATTAAAAAACGCTAACTTAGGAAATATTAAAAATATAACCCAAATAGCAACAAAATGCTCCAATGACACCACAAACCAGAAAGTCACCCTGCCACTTGTCTGTGACTGAAGTCGGAAATCAAGGATTCACTGGCAATCTCATCCCTAAAATCTAGGGATGCTCCTAAAAACTAGGAAACAAACCCTAATCCTCTGAAACTGAACTCCAGGAATAATCTCATGGAGACTCAACCCTGGGTATGATCATACCCTCCTAAAAAGTAGGGATAACCCCATAAATTTAGGAACTGCCTCCTAAAAATAAGGAACGTCTCCAAACTGATCAGCGACGGCCAGAACACCAAATCCCCAACACTGTATAACCATACTGGGTCTCTATCCAACACTGTCAACCTACAAGACTCCACAATAAGCTGACTCACATGTCTCTGCTAGACCGAGCTAAAGAGGGGACATGACAACAACGGATATTACACGTGTTTTCATGTACGTCTAATGGTTGTCAAAGCTTTTCAAGGGTTGCAAAAGGGTCCAACTGTGTATTCAACAATTGCCTCTCGACACCATTGTGGGCTACTATCCTTAGACCCTTGCTTTGATTTTACAAGAAGAAAAAAAAAAGTGCTTGAGAATTGCATTGGGTGAAATGTGCTTTTTCCTTGCCTCTAGAACGGTTGCAAAATTTATACATCAACAATATCTCGACCAAAATGTATTCTATCTTCCCTCTTCATTTTCATTTTTATCATATTGTCTATGATTTGTGTCAGAAGGGAATCTAACTTGTTTAAAGGGGGGGGATAATGTAGATTGTCAATTATGAAAACATGTATTAATCTTTATTGGGATTTAGTTAATGATGTAGCAAGACTCTTTATCTATGTAGGTTATGATAGTTGGGTTAACAACTGACTATTGGGTTGTGTCTTTCAAATAGCATATTGTATGTTGGGGTAAGAGAGCTTGTATTAGGTCCTTCCTATATTCCACGAGTTGTATTGAGACTTAAGTTTTATGAATATAAGCTCCTATTGTTTGGCTTTCTATTTTGTGTATGATGTTGACGATCTAGCATATCAGTAGCATACTAAAATTGCTTCCTCCATTGTCCTCCATTGAGAGAGACCATCTGCTGCTATATTCTTAAGGTCAACCTTGAAACCTTCATGTGACACCACACATCATAAGTTCTCCACTTCTTTCACTCCAAATGCTGATTGGACTTTTTGGCATAGAAATGGTTGTCTTCAACCACTTGTACCACCTTTCTTGCATGCTGCAAAAGTTCTTCCCATGTTTTACTGTAGATTAGGATGATACCAAAGAATATCAAAACAAATTTCCGAAGAAATGGGCGGAAAAGTGAACTCATGAAGCTTTAAAAAGCAGATGGAGCATTAATGAGGCCAAATGGCATAACTAAGAAGTCAATGACTCACCTGTTCAGAATGCAATCTTGTGTACATCTTCTTCCCTTGTTTTTTTATGATACCTTAATCTTAAATGTAGTGTATTAAAGAAAACAACACCATTCAATTTCACCCAATAATTCATCAATGGCAGGAATATGAAACTTATATTTGAGAGTGAGTTTGTTGAATTCTCTGTAATTTGGGCATCTTCTCCATGAATCATCATTCTTTGTAACAATGACCACCAGAGATGACTAAGAACTTTTGTTGGGACAAACAATACCAAAATCCAACATTTCCTTGACCAATTTTTCCTTAAAAACTTGTTGATGATGTTGAATGATCTCTTGAAGCTCTGGTTGAATTGTTGTTTCTACTTTTGGACTTCTAATTAGTGCATCTGTGCCATGATAGCATAATATCCTGTTTTGAGCAACTTCTCCATCCTATGGAACTATTTGTTTGGCTTGGAGGTGATTGCATCCCCACAAGTTGTTACCTTTTTCCATTTGATGTAAAGGCCAAGAATAAGTTATGAAAGTTCAAAGATATTGTCCCCAACCATTTCAGCCATTTCATTCCCAATACCACATGTTTTCGTCCAAGGTGAATGGAGAATATTTTCGAGTCAAGCTGTTAATTCCCCATAGAAAGTTTGTTGATGTGATGAAATTTATTGCTACAAGAGTTGCTTACCATCAACCATCATGACTTGAAAAGTAGAAATTGGATACACAAATTAGTTGAGCTTATTCGCTAACCCTTTGTCAATGAAGAAGTGTGTACTATTGGTACCTATCATAACTCTCACCTTCTGCTGCTTGATATATCCCATGATTTTGAGAGTTTGGGATGTGCCTATCCCATGTAATGTATGTAGAGAGAGTGGAAACTTCCTCTTCTTATGTTTTCTCTTGCTCTTGGTCTAGAACTGGTTCCTCTGCATCTATCTCTCCTTCCAAAACCTCATTTCCAATAATCAGCAAGCGTTTCTCGCCATTGGCACACGTGTGACTCCAAGACTGCTTGCTATCACAATGGTAGCATAGTCCTTTTTCTCTCTTCTCTGCCTCTTGTTGAGGAGATAATTTGGTGATTTGTCTTGGGTTGAAATAATTGAGCAAGTTTCTATCTCTCCATCCCAAGGGTTGACCTTATGTGACTCGCCTAGTAGCCTCATTCCTCTACTCTATTATGTTTGGGGTTTTCTACATATCATATGTAACTATGCAAGGCTCTTGTACTTGAAAATCATGCTTAACCCGATCATTAAGCCTATTGATGTAGATTTCAAGTTGCTTGTAGTCTGTGAAATCACTTGTCCTTCTCGACAGTCTTAGATGCTCTGCATTATATTTTGCTACCGGCTGTGTTTGTCTTAGATTTGTCAATTCTCCAAATTAATCTTCATTCCATGTTGCTCATAGTAGGAATATTATTTTTTCGTAAATGTATGTCAATCTAGAAATTGTCCATTCCTTTCCTTCCTAATCCATTGGTACTACTAAAAGGGTTCAGGTCTAAAAAAGAATGAAGTAATGTCACCATTATATCATGCAAAATATTATATAGCTGAAAATATTGTTCAAGGATGCTTAGCTTATAATTCACATTTGTCCCATCAAACTTGTGTGGCTCAATTTTGGGAAGATCGAATATCTGCCCATAAGAAAACTGCCCCATTCCTTGATTCAAAATGTCTTGGTTGTCTCCCCCACTTGCACCAAGGGAGTTGTAGGTAGTGATTGTTGGATGTGTCATGTTGTTAGATAACGGGGTGAATCTGTGGTTGCCTTGAATGTTGAATCCCCAGCGATTGGTGCTCATTGCCATATTCCCAAAAAGCTTGAGTAACCCCTTGCATATTTGGATAAGGGAGTATTGTTCCCATGTTGCTATTGAGATTGGGTAATCCCATGCTTCCTCTCATAGGTAGACAAGTTGGGAAATGTACAGGATCACAACTAGAGAGGTTTTAGGTACCCAAGGTTGAGGTTTGCACAACTAAACTAGATGCTTTTTGGATTTGGGCAATGAGAGAAATCAACATTTTTTTCCAATCCAGTGTTTAATTAGATTGTAAAAGGAGCAAGAACCTCGTGGATACAATGTACCAACTCTTCACATTGTGTGGGAATTGGTTCAATATTTTTTAGTAGTGTGCAATAATCATGATGTTTTCCATTACTTGCAGTGATAGGAGAAGAAGGATCTAGTCCATTAGATTGACTTGATGATACAATATTTGGGGATGAGGAAGACCTTGGTGATTTTTGGGTTAGTCAACTGGTTCTAGATTTTTGAATGCCTATGGGCAAAAAGTAGGCTTTGCAGGTACTGACTACTAGAGATTTAGGGTTTGGTGTAAAAATGAGCATTAACAGGGACCTATATAGAATTGCTTAGAATGAAAAAATTAATCCGATGGTATAGGGCTCCACCAAGGGTTGACAGGGACCAAAAACCAAGGAGGGTCTTGTTAGTAATTTGGCTTGTCAAAGCCAAGTTACTACCCCTACTATTTTAAACTTTCCTACAACGGTCTAATTTCCTTTTCAGCTGGTCAATATGTCGTCTAAAAGCATGAATAATGTGCACTTACAACAAAGGTATTAAGGACAGTTGGGTGAAGACCTACAACAATGATTAGAGCATACAGTTCGTTCAAAAGGAGGATACATACAGCAGTTTGAAAGGGTTCCCCTTCAAAAAATGACTCCTTCAACCATGTAGATGATGATGAACACCTATAGCAGGTTCGGAAGGTTTATCTCCTCTTCTAAACATCACATACATCCAACAACCAAGACCTACAAGCATGTAAGTTCGTTTTTTCAAGCAAATTTTTTGTCTTCCCAAGGATTTCTTCGGGCTATAAGAAGTGGACTATTTCTTCGGACATTTTTTCCGAGAGAAAGAGCTTTCAAAGGATTGTGTAAAAGTCCGAAAAAAAAAAAAAAAAGACTAACTGGCAGTTGTGCAAAGTTTATTTCCTTCGGACATTTTGTCCGAAGGAAATTAGAGAGACATGGAATCCACAAAAGAGTGTTGGACATTTTGTCTGAAAGTCTTAAAATTCCAGTTGAAAAGACCCGAAAGGTATGTACCCTTCGGGTTGGTTCACTTAATGTTTAAGGGGACAGAGAATTCATCCGAGGGACAGTTTACAAAAGTCCGAAGGCCACTTCAAAGAGAGATGCTGGCAGTTTTCCCGAAGGGTTGGGAAGGTCCTTCACAAAAAGCCCAAGGGGCTTTTCAATTCCTCCGAAAGGCTAAGTCCATTCCAAAAAAGGACAGTTCAAGGCAAAAAGGGTCTTCTACAGTTTTCTCGAAGGGCATTTGCCCTTTGGGAGGGTTCTTCAGAAAGCCCAAAGGGCTTGACAATTCTTCCGAAAGGGACAAGCAGAAAGGACACTTATTCAATCCGAAGGGTCATTAGCAGGAATCCCAAAGGGTACTTGCCCTTCGGAAATGTTCATGTCATGAGATTTTAAGGGGATTTTACAAAAAGCCCGAAGGGTATGTACCCTTCGAGCAAATTAATCTACAATAAAGTCCGAAAGAAGAAATAAACAAAGAAAAAAGAAGGAAATTTTCCTTCAGGAAAATTGGTAGAAAGTTGGCCGAAGGAAATCCAAAGAAGGTAAGCTAAAAAATCCACAATCAGCAAAAAATTTTGACAAGAAAAAGATGACCATGACGAATTTTCGAAGGTAGGCAGGGAAGTCTTAGACAAGATGAATCCACGGGAAAATTGCTATTCAAACTTTTTGTCCAAAGGACTCCTTCGGGAAAATTGGTAGAAAGTTGGCCGAAGGAAATCCAAAGAAGGTAAGCCAAAAAATCTGCTGTTAGCAAAAAATTCTGACAAGAAAAAGATGACCATGACAAATTTTCAAAGGTAGGCAGGGAAGTCTTAGACAAGATGAATCCACGGGAAAATTGCTAAGTAAAGCCCGAGACAGATAAGTTCGATATAAAGCATAAGACAGGGAAAAGATCCAAAAAATTTGACTGTGCAAATAAACCCGAAGGAAATAATCTCGAAGAATTTCTAAGGGATTTGACAATGTAGAAAAATCAAGGGGTCAAGTAGGATGTCTGAAAGAATAAACCAAGGGGAAAATTGCCTAAGAAATACACAAAAATCCGAGAGAATGAACAAGGAAAGGCACAGAGTTTTGTCCGGATAAGCAAGGAGCAAACATAGTCGGAAAAGTCATAAATAGAGAAGTCCGAGATAATAAAGCTCGGCAAACAAGCAAGACAAAGAATATACATGCACAATAATTAGAAGCCATAAATAGAAAAGGTCAAAAATAGATTCTTATCCATGCAAACATGTTATTGGACTGGTCAAAACTGTTGTTGACTGTTTCACCGTGCCACATGCTTCTCTCATGCGTCCAAACATTTCAAATGTTCCAACAATTCGTGTGGAGTTCATCTACTGGGTTTTGGCGTGACATTTCATGCAAAGAAGAAGTTGACTGGTCAAACCTGAGTTCCTTCGCCCACTTCCACGCCATCTTGGTCATGCATGTTTGGAGTTTTCTTGGAGAGTTTTGTTTATTTTAAGAATCATTTTCCAAACTTGGCTCCATTTTCTATGTTCTACGCCAAAGTTTGGAGAAGCATGTAGATTGTTGTAAAGGAGAATAATTTTATTGAATATTCAAAGCATTGTAAAAGAGGTGAGGTCTTGAGTTAACCAACCAAGATTGACCTTTTTCCTTTTTGGACTACACTTGGACTGTTTTTCAAAGCTTATTTATTGGCTGAATCGAGCCATAGAGAAGGGGCCTTGAAGTTTGAAGAAGAAATTGTAAACTGGACTAGTGATCAATAAGGAGTTTATTTTTTTAAATCTGATTTTTGACAGCAGCATAGTGTGTATTTGATTGTGCATCAACATATAAGAGAGAATTTTTCTCTTTTTTGCAGGTCCCTCCCTCACCTATTTCTCTCTATCTCACCCTTTTGCAGGTCATTTGAAGAGGTTTTCAACCCTTCATCTGAAACACTTTTGCTTAGAGACAGAATATAAATTGTATTTTGGTTATATGTGTGCATTGATTTTAATAACTTCAGAGGATCTAAACAATTCAGGTATATCACCCCCCATTAGTTAGATTTTCTTTCAAAGTTTTTCCTTACTCTTTTCACTCCAAAAATCACAGTTTCAGATTTAATTACAAAATCATAAGGGAACCAATGCTCTCTGAAGGTTCTTCTCAACACAGAGGCACCCACACTCTGAGAAGTTCCCATTGTAGCAACTGTAGAGTTGTGATTTGCACATCTTCAAGTAGGGTGCACTCCAGAGTGATAACAGGTCTAAAAACCTAGTTTCTAGAAAACATATTGCATTGACGTGATGAATCTAATCTCTGTTTGTTTGTTTTTTTTTTTTTTTTTTAACTCATAGTCTTCGGTTCAAATAAGGCCTCCCAAAATTTTCCTCCTTTGAAAGATATTAAAGATCATGTATTCTGCTCGGGTTTGATAAAACATAATTGCAACAATTCTTACTACTTTCCTAAAGTTGAACAAAGATGTAGACAATGTAATAGGAAAAAAATGGCTGAAAAAATTAGAGCATTATAAAGATACTTGTCTTTGATAAAGCCCTGCTTTCGACCTTGCATTGCAAAATTCACCTCCTAAATCACTATTCTTTGGTACTGCCCGACCTTCATCTTTGCACTACAAAATTCGCTGCCCAAATCACCTCTTTGATACTTGTTATGATATTTCTTACATGTGAAGTAGAAAGTAAACTCCAATAGAAATAACAAACACAAATGAATGTGAAAATAAGAACAAATCCAAATATAGTGATGCAACTTGATTGAATTGATATAACAAAAATACTAGCCACTTTGAGGGGGAAACCTTCAAAATGCATCAAAATAAGGTTTTGATTTTGAAATTTAATATAAGAAAGACATAAATAATGTTGTTGTCGATACTTTATCTAGGCTACTTGAGTTGCATGAAATATATTCTAAGTTACTGGTTCAAAGAACCGGGTTCCCCTATACTACTAACTATTTTTTTGCTTTGGGTACATCTTGGGTTCGTTTGTACAAAAAATATATAAAAAGTTAAAAAAATATAGAAATTCTAGACCGATAAATAGGAAATTAGTGACATTGTCATTAAACACATAGTATGCATATTGAGATAAATAAGGTGGGACAAATTAGTGACCTTGGCAGCAAATGGGTTCCTCAATCATTGTAGGAAAATGATTAGGATGTTGCTTGATGAAGCTTCAACACTAGACTAACAATGGAAGGTAAGTATGTGATGAAAAAATGAGAGGCAAGTGTTTTTTGCTTTTGTGTTTTTTTTTTATCGTTTGTGTTCTTTTAGCTTATGCTTTTGTTTTTCACTTGACTTTTAGTGTTTAAAAATGTGTTTTTTATTATTTTAAGTTGTTACTTTTTGGGGAAAAATGATAAAAAAATAGAAAAATAAATTAAAAAACGTTTTTGATTGTGGGTTTTGCGTAGGTTTGTCCAGGGTTCTTCCTGGGCCACCTGAGTAGAACTGGCAGAAGAAGCGGGTGAACCCGGGTGGCCCAGGATGAACCCTAGCCGAACTTGTACGTGTACTGACCCATGAATAGGATTTGGTCCAAACCCAACACTGGTTCGTTTGCAAAAAGTGACCAATCGGTAACTTAAAATATATTTAATAGAACTAGGATGTAAAGAAGGAACATTGGCTGAATATGGAAAAGATGATAGTTATTGATATGCTACAAGGCCCAGGATAACGCAAGAGGAGGAAAATAGGTATACCTTTTCAAGCGATTTGAATTTTTTAAGATTTGCGTATACCTTGTACCCAATTCTAATGTTAAGAAGGTATAAGGCTTGTCATTCCTCACATGGTACTGGTGACTTTGTCTTCTTTAAGATCTATTACAACATAAGGAGTAAATATTTTTGGGAGGGGTTAAAAGAAGACATTGAAAACTTTATGGCTTCATGTGAAACTTGTCAAAGGAAATAAAATATCAAGAGAAGTCTAGGTCTTTTGTAGCTCCCACCCATTCGTAACCAAAGTTTGAGATCCATTACAATGGAATTCAATGTTCGCCTATGACAGTGGGAGGAAATAACCCATGTAGTGGTTGATTGGTTGATTAAGTATGCCTATTTTATTTCCATAGATGCCACGAGCATTGACAAAGCTCTTAGAAGTAGAACTATTTATGCAAAATGCCTATAGGTTACATGGAGTTCCAAAGAACTTTGTTAGTGATTGAGATGTAATAATCAAGTAATTTTTGAAAGGATCTATTTGAACATGTTGGGACCACCTTTACTCCAAGTAACAACTATTTCCCTCAAAGAGATGGACAAACCAAGATTTTAACAAGTGTCTAGAAGGTTACCTACGGTATGATGTTGCAGAGCAACAAACTTTGTCATCATATTTGTTGCATTTGGAAGAGAATTTGATACAATACGATACAACTATTGGAATGTTACCATTTAAGGCCTTGCATAGCTATGATCCTCCCTTGTGAATTATATATTACACCCAAATGCCAGTTGTATGTGATATTTTTAACCAGAGTCAACATGTTTTTAAACAACCAAGGCAAGCATCGAAGTGGCCCAAGATAGAAGGAAATATCAATAGGATCACCACTGAAGTTTGAGAATTTGAGGTAGGTGATTTTACTTGAAGTTATAGCCTTATATACATGTCTCTTAATAGGAAAAGGAGCAAAGGAAGTTGAGCCTTGATACTATGGAGCTTACAAGATGTTGACATAAGCGGGACATATTGCATACATTCTTGGTTCACAAACAAGAACTCAAGTGCACAATACTTTTGATGTTTTCACACTTGACGAAATTAGTAGGGAAAGGTATCATAAATATAGATGTCTTGCCTATCTCTAGATAATGAAAGCCATGCTATCATGGTTCTAGGACACATTTTGGTCACTAGAGAATAAAAATTGAGGAATAAGGTTCTTTTCTTGTATTAAATGGCACGGGAAGGCCCTAACATATTGTGACTTCCGATACTACACTTACTTTAGGGGAAAAGCAACTCAAGGAGAGGGTATTGTTACAATATCAAAACATAATGATCTTGAATTGTTTGGGTATTCTTGTGGATCACTGGAACTTTTTTTTGTCATTTCTCTTTTCTACTAGTTAGTGAAGTTTCTTGTGACTGAGTTGTACTTTTTCTTAGGCAACAAAGTTATAAATTAGTCTTTTTTATTCGTTTTTTAGTTAATGTATTTTATCAGTCAGTCGTACATTTATTTTAGTTAATATTGTTAAATCTCTCTTTAAGAAATATAATTTCTCCTCGTTTTTCTAAGTGCTCCTTTTGTCCCCTACTTGTGAACTAGGAAACCCTAAACCTACGTTCCCTATCCAAATTGATGGAAGAAAAAAAATGAACCTTATTCCTCATTTTACTATTTATGTTTTGCGGTAAAAGTTTAAAATATTATGATTTATAATCTATTTAATGTCATATTGATACTTGGATGATGATGTTTGAACTTTGATTTAGAATGAATAATTGTATATCATTTTGATTTAGTAGCAACTGATTTTCAAAATACAATGATTAGCCTTTTCGAAATTTAAATTGTGGTAGTGTAATTTAAATGTTTACTTTATTGTGAATCTATGATCTACAAGGTTGTCTTGGTGAATGTAACTGGCCAAGATTGGCTCTCACCTGAAACATACCCATTTGTGGGTGCAGGTGTAAATCACACCCCTTTCTGCACCCCCGACATAGTAGGTGCCCAACACCCTTTTCTGCACCCCAGACGTAGTAGGTGTGAGTCAGAGTTATTTCTTGACTAACAAAAACAGAAGATTCCTTCCCAGGTTTAGAATGCAACCTGTTAAGTATACATCCTGTTCTATGTCTCAGAACAGATTTTTTCAACCATTCATTGCAGTTCAAAAACATTCTCAATAAAATTGTGAGAGCTATCTAAGTTTCATTTAAAAACATAATAGACCGTACACAGTTCTTTATTTGAATTTAAAATCATATACAAATGGTATTTACTATTAACCTCATTTCAGAACATGTTCTTAATCCAATAATAAGGAAGGTCTGTAATTGATTAATCCAACATAATTTAACATAGAATTGTTTTCAAGATGCAGTCTCTAAATCCCTTTGTCATAATACTGTTTATGCAGTAAAACAAACAACTGCGCCTCAACGAAAATAGGTCTCATCATTTATCTACCTTCCATATACAAGGGTCATTAAGCCCTTAAGAGCTCACATCTGTCTTTTATTCATGCAGAATATTCAAGTTATATAAAACTATGCAATACTAATGGCATTCAGCTGGATTGATCTCAGATTATATAAATCAGAATCAACATAATAACTTCACAAGGTTCAACCACAATAAGTAAGTTAATGACTATTTCAATCATTCAAACTTCCAGCTATGCCAAGGCATTTCATACAACAATCTAGCTACAATGGTTGGCAGAGTTAGCCTTGGAGAAAGAGAAATATCTTTATTAATGAAAAGAGTTCAACTGAATAAAGAACATGCAAAGGCAAAAGTCCCTCTCATTAAAAAACTACACTTAAAGCCTAAGTACAAGCTACTGCTGTGTACCAAATTACAATAAATATATAGAAACAACTACAACTCTGTTAGGAATAAAAATTCATGTGATTGCCCTTAATACAGTTAACTGCAAATGACAATCTAGGACATTGTGGAAATACTTTGAAGGACCATTGAAATAATAATGAAACAGTACAATATTAGCATACATGTCATCTCATGTATCAACTACCATTTACAGTCTTTTCTCATATCAATGCAATCAACAAAATGTCGTATAGTTTCTTGGAGAACTGTTATTTTTAAAAAAACAATGATCTATGCTATTAGGTACAAAACACATATCGTAATCAAGATAACTTGACCAACAGTTCAGTTCTTCACATATCATCTAAAAGCTCCACCAGGACTGACCAAATTAAGCCCAACCATTGGTGGGTTTAATAAAGGCCCTACCAACCCCAACCACTGGCTTGGGTGTGGGAGGACACTTAGAATATAAAATAAGTACCAGAGTTGGAAGAGAAAGAGAGTACTTAATTTCTTATTTGTGGCTTTTTATTTTATCTTATTAGTATGCCTAATGGGCTTACTTTCCTTGCCATTTGGGCTTACTAATACCACAATAATGGTTGTACACAACTATTCTTTACTCTCATGCTTAAATAACTTCAGCTTCAATTTAAACTTTGACTTGATATTTTAGCATTGCTAGTAGGGTTTACCAGTCCAAACATTATCTTATTCTTTGCCCTTTAACTTGCCTTACATATTTATTACCTTCTAACCATACCTGCTAGTCTTATTCATGCCACTCAGGGATTTAATAAAGACTTCCCAGGTTGGGTACAACCGGTATATTGATTACTAGGGGTTTCCACTAGCATAGGTAAACCTTCAAACCCACACTAATACTTTTCTTAACTTGAAATCTCTTTATACTATTATTATACTCTTCCTATTTATACAATATTTATATTGTTCAATGACAAGACGTGTCCCTAAAAACCTTCAAAATTCTGCCTTGATAATCCAAACATACTATAACACACATATTCAAAGTAATCTAACATTTTTATTTCCTAGAACCTTTAAACCATTCTCAACAAGCAGTTCAACTTATCAAAAATTTCTTGAACTTTGTCAGGGCAATATAAGGGTAAATGAATTTAAACTTATTACATCGTATGAGTTTAAACCAAAAAATAACAAATGGCCTAACTCAGATAGGAAGATCCCAAAGATTTCTGGCCCAACCTCCTAGCTTGTCCTAGTTCTTTTGCGCACTTCAAAACTGATATCCTCTCCTTGAAAACTCTGTCTCATTCTTAACCCAATATCCTCCATTTAAATTTGACCAGGGTTTTCTAGAACCCTAAAAATAGAGAATGTTTTTCCTCTTGTGCTAAATAGGTAGTTTGTGCATTTAAACACTATGTTCTCATAAAACAAAACAATTGCAACTGAAACTTCCTCAATAGATGGAAAAACCAGTTAAAGAGAAGCTTATCATGGCCGTAGAGGCCTCAAGATTCCAGAATCAGAGTTGAGGAATCCCCCACAAACCTCTCAACTTGTCGGCCTTATTATTCCTATGATGGCCTCCAAATTGCCCTACAAGCTCGGTTGACCACCAAAAGGCCAATGATGAAGCTTTCTAGGGTTTTCCAAAAGAACAAATGTTGACTACTTTACTCACTATGACCTAACTGCTTGGAGTGCCACTTTGTGGTTTTAACAACCTTTTATGAATTAGCTAATGTTCTCCCCTCGTTCCCCCCCCCAACCCCCCAATGAGGGTTGATAAATTGTTATGACTCCTTTCTTAAAAAGAGTTCAATTTGCTTGGCATTTAATCATGCCATTTATCTCTCTTAATGAAATTAAACTCGAATAGTTTTCTAATACTGAACTGAGGCACTTTGAAGCAAAATGTTGCTTGCAGTTTGTCAGGGTGGAATCATTATGAAGAAATAAAAGGCTATCATTAGTAGAATTTGAAATGACCCCCGAAAGTCAAAGCGCACATTAAATTTAGACGTCACTTGAGAGACAACATTTTTCTAAGGCCAAGCTTAGAATGTTAGCTGAAGAGAGTTACTAGCTATAGAACCCTGGTTTACACAAATTACAAATGAAGGCTTTTAAATTTTATTCTCTAAATATTTTTCTTTGAATTGAATTTTTAATCTCTCTTCCATCTCAAAAACTTTACCAATATCATTCCAAGTGTCCCTTCATAGCCAAGCCTAACTTTGGTGGCCAATCCTGACACCTGCAAAATAATAGATAAAACTCAACAATACATGCTAGAAGAATAATAATCATACAAAAATAAAACGTTGTAATTAAGTATTCAATTGAATCAAAGCAATTTTAAGTATAATAGAACATCTTAAGAAGATTGCAACACAACTATTATGCAATTATTAGATTAAAAAAAGTAACATATAATTAAACTAAAATTTGTGAATAAAAATTGAATATAAATACCAAGTGTTTCCTTAAAGTAGAAACAATCCTATGCATCACAAATTAGTCCAAGTAAAATGATCACTAATTGTTCTTACAATTGTTTTGGTGCCCTTAGGCACTTTTTACAAACAGAAATTTAAAGTCCCAAAACAAGGATATGACACTCGAGCATAGCCTTCGCATACTTCATTTGAGACACGAAAATGCGATGTCCATTAGTCAAACCTCCAAACCAAGACAATAGTGCGGTAGCTTGAGATTTGTCATGTCGAATGATTGCTTAAGGTCATTCTTTGTGGAATCAATCATCTTCACTAAGCTGCCAATGATGACTAGATTGTCAACATATACTATAAGAATCACAACCTTCCCCTTGCTCCTTGAGGTAGAGGTTTGGATTATATGGACTCCGTTGGAATCCATGTTGTAGAAGATGCTTATCAATTTTGATGTACCAGACTTGGGGAGCCTATTTGAGACCATACAAAGACTTGATAAGTTTACACACCTTTTGTTCTTGACTAGGTGTGACATAACCTTCTGAATTAGTTCATATCGACATCTTCGTGTAGATCACCATTCAGAAAGGCACTTTCATGTCTATCTGATGGACTTTCCAGCCAAATTTTGCAGCCATTGCAAAAACCATTATGATTGTTTTTATTTTGGTTGCAAGAGAAAAAATCTCCTCATAGTCAATGCCTTCTTTTTGTGCATAGTCCTTTGCTGCAAGTCTTGCCTTGTACTTGTCAATTCTGCCATTTTCTTTGTACTTGGTTTTAAAAAACCATTTGCAACCGGTAGGCTTCTTCCATGTTGGAAGATCAATAAGCTGCCATGCATTGTTCTTCATTAATGACTAATATTCAACATCCATGGCCTCTTTCCAAGGTTTTGACTCTTACGCTTCACAAATTGTTGAGCGCTCAAAAGTTTCTACAATTGTGCTCATAAAGGTTAAGTTCAGCTCCTAACAAGCCGTGCCACGAGTCCTCGGTCTTGAAGTGGAACTATCTAGAACTCCATCCAATTTGGCATCGCGAATAACACTTGTAGACCACTTGGGTAGCCATTGTGTAGTACTTGTGGATGCTGGAGCTAGAGGAGTTGGTGTTAGTAATTTGCCCTGTCAAGGCCAAATTACTACCCCTTCTATTCAAAACTTTCCCCAGAATGGTCAATTTCCCTATACAACTGATCAAATTGGTGAATTATAGTCTAAAGACATGAACAAAGGGAAATGTAGGCAATCAAAGTATCAGGTACAGTCATGATGAGGACCTACAACAGTATATATATAGCTATGTATTCCTAAAGACAACCTACAACAGGTTAAGATCATGAACACAGTCATGCAAATTTCAAAGACAGGCATAATTAACAGCGACATAAGGGTAGAGCCTACAGCCAGGTAAAGGTCTTTGGTCATTCAAAAGAAGCATAAGGAGACTTAGAAGAGTATGAAAAATGTTCACCTACAACCTAGACTAAATGTCATCCTACGGCCATTTATGGAGCGAGGCCCTTGGCATTCTTTTCGGAAGCATAGCGAGAGCCTAGAGCAATTTTTCTAAAAGCAGGACCATGACAAGAAATCCGAAAGGGCACAATTCAAGAAGTCTGAGGCATTTTGCAGAAGACCCGAAGGGTTCTTTTCCTTCGGGAAAGTGATTTTGAAGACAGTCTGAAGGATTAATTCCTTCGAACTAATTGTCTGAAGGACAAAGTGCCCTATTACAATTTTTCGTGGGTCCTTTTCAATTCCAAAGGGCAGTTCTTTTTCAAAGGGAAAGTCCTCACAAAAGCGCCTGAGGGGTATGTACCCTTCGGGAAAGTTCACATCATGATTTCGAAGGTACATTTTGCAGAAATCCGAAGGGACAAATTCAAGGACTTACCAACTTTTTCGAAAGAAAGGCCAAGTCAAAAATCCGAGGGGCAGTTCCAAAAAAACCCGAAGGGTACCTACCCTTCAGGAAAGTACATTTTCAGAAAACCCAAAGGGTATCTGCCTTCTGGGAAGGTTCACCTCAAGATTTCAAGGGACGTTTGCAAGAATCTCGAAGGGTATGTGTCCTTCGGGAGTCACTTTCCAAATTTCCGAAGGGACGGTTCAAATTTTCGAAGGGTACTCTGCTATTGTTTCGAAGGGTATCTTCCTTTCGATGAGAACCAAACAAAACCCTGAGGAACACTTCGAGGAGAAAAATCCACTTGAAGAAATTTCGAAGGACTTTTCAAGGGGTCCTGGAGGCAACTCGAAAAAACTCCGGGAGTTCATCTCCTTCGGACTTTTTGTTCGAAGGAAAGCAGACAGTTCATTTACAAAAATATCGAAGGGTATGTGCCCTTCGGGAAAGTCACTTGAAAAGAATGCTGAAGGGTAAGTGTACCAAGACGAAAAGTCCGAAGGGCTATTTTCAGAAGGCCAAGGGACATTACAAAGATCCCAAAGGTTAATTGCCCTTCAGGTAAGTTCAATTACAGGAAGTCCGAAAGGGACATTTCCTTCGGAATTTTTGTCCGAGGGAATGTCCGAGAGGAAGAACCAAAGGAAGGTCTCTAGCAAAGAAAGGAGAAGAATTCCAATGGACTTTTTGTCCGTAGGAAAATGACAAAGGACTTTACAAAAAGTCCAAAGGAATTCCTTTGGACAATTAGTCTGAAGTAATTCCTTCGAAGGGTTTGAAAAGGGGAAGTTTGAGTAATGAAGGGAAGAGACAATTCCAATGTCCGCGGGAAAGTGAAGTGACAAAAACCCGAAGACAAGAATTCTTTCGGGAGGACTAATCCGAAGGAAATAGACAGGAACAGAGGCAAAGTCTAAGACAATTCCCGCGGACTTTTTATCCACAGGAAGATGAAAAGAATAAACTTGGGGAAAAAGAGAATAAAGGCAAGGTCCGCAGGAAGATGAAAAGAATAAGCCTGGGGAAAAAGAGAATAAAGGCAAGGTCCGAGCACAAGACAAGCCAAGCAAATACAAGATAAGCCATAACAGATAAGGCCGTGAAAAATGCATGCACAGAAGCGAAGAAACCGAGAACAGAAGGCTGAGAAATAACAAGGTTCAATCTGAACATGTCTCTCACTCAGCAAGATCCTTGTCCATGCAAGCAAGGGCTATTTACAGTGGACTGGTCAAAGCTTCAGTTGATTGTTTGACTGAAATCATGCGTCTCCTTCGTTTTCATGCAATCTAAAGCTTTCAACGTTTCAGTTAATTCAAGTGGCGATCTCCATCTATGATGTGGCATAGCTTTTCATGCAAGCGGAGATCATTGGAGTTTGATTAGTCTTGAGTTGGAGTTGACTAGACAAACTTGTTACACATCTTGGTTTTCCATGCAAACGGGAATATCTCTTCATCCAGAGCGGCTTTCAAACGAATTAAATGGAGTTCGTTATTTAGAGATTTGGCGTAGTCTTCCATGCAAAGGAGAAGTTTGACTTTCAATGGGCCCACCATCCACACTTCTACGCCACTTGGGATTCATGCATGTTTGAAGATTTTTGGAGAGTGTATTGTTTATTTTAAAAAATTAACCTTTCAAACTTGGCCTCACCGTGATACTTCTACACCAAAATTTGGAAAGACATGCAATTTTGTAAACGGAAAAGATCTCATTGAATATTCTAAATATTGCAAAAGGCGTTATTAAGTCTTGAGTTAATTAACCAAGACTAACCCTTTCCCCTTTTAGAACTACACTTAAGGCTATTTCAGGTTTTGGAAAAGCTTATTTATTAGCTAATCAAGCCATTTAGAAGGATCCCTGAAGTTGAAAGAAAGAAATTGTAAGCTGGACCAGTGATCAATAAAGAAATTTTTGTTCTAAATCTGAGTTTGAAAAGAAGAATAGTGTGTATTTTATTGTGCATCAACGTATAAGTGAGATTTTTCTCCTTTTGCGGGTCCCTTCCTCACCTATCTTTCTCTATCTCAACCTTTTGCAGGTCATTTGAAGAGGTTTTCAACTCATCTGAAATATTTATGCTTAAGGACAATTATAAATTTCATTTGATCATATGTGTGCATTGATTTTAGTAACTTCAGAGGATTTGAACAATTCAGGTGCATCACCTCATTAGATAGGATTTTTTTCAGTTTCCTTCTCCCTTTTCACCCCAAAAATCACAGTAGTCAAATTTATTGAAACTCTAAAGAGAACCAATCCTCTTTGGAGGTTCTTCTCATCAAAGAGTCACCCACACTCGGAGAAGTTCCAATTGTATCAGTTGGAGTGAAGATGTGTTTTATACATCTTCAAGCAGGGTGCACTCCAGAGTGATATTAGTTGGTTGGCCATCATCTCCACCATTGGTCTCATCATCACTACCATCATCATAGAGACACAAGAACAGTATCTGCATGTGACGATGTGGAAGGTGAATTGGACTCACTCTTCTCGTCAAATAGAACATCTTTGTTGATGTATACCTTCTTGGTCTTAGCATCCGTGAGTCGGGAGGCCTTCAATTCTTCACTGTACCTAAGAAATATGCATTGGATTTTTTATCCATCTTTTTCTCCTCTTCTCTAGAATGTGCATATGTGCTTTGCAACCAAAATCACAAAGTTGAGAGGTAGAAGGCTTATACCTTGACCATGCTTTTGTTGGAGTGATATTGTCGAGAGCTTTGGTGGGTGCACCGATCAACAAGTATTTGTGCAATTTTATTCTATGCAATATGGACGTGCTAGGTGGGCATATTTCAACATGCACCACATCATAGTTTGCATAGGTCTTTGATTCTTCATAGTACCTAGGAAATATACATTGGATTTTTTATCCATCTTTTTCTCTTCTTTGGAATGTGCATATGTGCTTTGCAACCAAAATCACAAAGATGAGAGGTAGAAGGCTTATACCTTGACCATGCTTTTGTTGGAGTGATATGTCGAGAACTTTGGTGGGTGCACGATTCAACAAGTAAACCTCTGTGTGAACTTCTATGCAATATGGATGTGCTAGGTAGGCATATTTCAACATGCACCACATCATAGTTTGCATACCCGTACTCGGCAAGTACTTGCCCAACCCCATAAAAATTTCATTGGCAAATACTCGGCAACCACTCACCATTACTCGACAATACTTGACAACTTAAAATACTTAAATTTATTAAAAAAACATAAAATTTATACAAATTATAGCTACAAAATGTATCAAATGAGTCTGTAACACGTTGAAGTGTTTTCTATTAGATTTGAATCCAAAGAGTACAAAATCACATAATCATGATTCATGCAAATACAACTGTCAACAACAAATTGATACTTATATAATAATCTATTGTGGGGGCATGTATGCTTATGAAGGACAAAATTTTGTTTGTATCTTGCAGTTTTCAGCATTCTGGATGCTTTTGCAGGCGTTTGTGTGCATTTTCTGCATTTTGGACGCATTTTAGATGCGTTTTGGCCGTGGGACACAATACTCGCAGCCTGTGGTGAGTACTGGCACAATACTTTCCGAGTTCTCCACAAATACTGTGCCAGTACTCACCATATGCCCAAAACAAAAACAAACCTCAATTATTTCTTGCCATTACTCACCTGCGATTTCGCTCAACGAGTACTCGTTGAGTATGGTACGATTGTGTTGCTCAGTAACACCATTTTGTTTTGATGTATGAGCAGTCAGCTGATGATGAATGCCATGTGCCATCAAAAATGCAGAGAACATATTGCTGGTGTATTCCCCTCTCAAATTGAGCAGAAGACATGTATGCGATGCAATGAGACTATTTCTCCACTAGAGCTTTGGACTCTTTGATTACTTGGAAGGCTTGATTCTTGGTCTTCAAGCAGTATGCCTGCATCTTGTGTTTAATCATTGACAAAGAGCTGAAGATATTTATATCCACTGACACAAGAGTGAAGTGTCTACACAAATCAATGTGCGCCATAGCCAATGGACCAATTTACCAATATGTACTAATACCAAAAGGGGCTCTATGTTGTTTACCAACTAAACAACTAGAGCACAAGTTAGTGGTCTTCTTAAGTGAGGGAGGACCTCTCACCATATGATGCCTACTAAGTGTAAGCAAGTACCCAATTCTTTTATGTCCATATCTCCTATGCAAATATTTGCAATGTATTGTTTACAATTAAAGCTTGATTGTCTTTGTGGATAATATCAAATTGGAACATTTTCCCTAAACCAAAAGCTCTTGCAACATGTTTTGAGCTTCTAGATTTGTCTCATATGAAACATCTCTTTGCCATCTTGTCGATCAAATTCAACCTTAAGGTTGTGATCAAGCAATTGATTTACCAAAAACAAAATTTTAGTTAGTCGTGGAACATATTGGACTCTATGATTTTTCATGAATGATTACCAAGTGGAAAGATAACATTACCAAGTCCTTGGACATGATCGGATGAATCATCACCCAAAGACATCTGGCCGCAATTGGGAGTATGCTCTAGATTGGTAAACCAATATTTTTGCACTGTTATATGCCAATTAGTGTTGGAGACCACGTACTAGACATAATTTAGAAGAGAGATCTCCTCACTGGTCTGTGTTAGCATAAACAAAATCCTTGTGCGAGTGGTTTTTTTCTTCAGAATTATTGTCGTGCTATTGTTGTTTGGAAGGCTTCTTCCAACTGCATGTGAACTAGGGCTTCTTCTATCCTTGTGGCGATTGTTGCAGTGTTGGCTTGTTGTTGTTGGATGAGCCATATGTGAACACAATATACCAACAATCCTTCAGTTTATGGCTTGTTTTACCACATATGAGACATCTTATAGGAACCAGGGTTGTTCCCATGTTGGCTCTACTGACTTGTCTGCTTAGGAGACTGATTTAAAATGGGCCTCTTCTTCTTCTAATATATTGCCAATGCATGTTCATCTTCAACTTCATCTTCACCGTGCATGGATTCTTCTTTCTATACCATATTAACCAAATTATCAAAAGTTGGTTTCAGATCAGAGACAATTTGAGAAGTCACAAAGATATTGTAAATGGGAGGAAATGCTCTCAGGACTATGGATACAAGGGAGTTGTTTGATCTTGTCTTGCTCAATGCTTGTCGTGAGGCTTGTAGTGTTGCAACACGATGGATAAATGTTTCAACTTTTTTGCTGGTCTTCAGTTGGAGACAGTGAAGTTGGCTTTGAAGATGCAAAATTGTGTTCTGGTTCTTGGCCTCATAGACTGTGCCGAGTTTGTCCCATGCATCTTTGGCTGATGTTGCATCTTGGATATGAGGCCGAACCTTGTCCAATACCTCAAACATGATGATTAACTTTGCCTTCTGTTTCACCTTGTCGAACTTTCACTGTTGGTCAACGTCAAAAGCATGCTTGATATAGGTGCCTTCAACTACCGACCAAATGTCATTGAATTCTAGGTGAGTCTCCACCTTTGTCTTCCATGCAGGATAGTTGTCGCTGCAAGTCAAGCAATTAGAACTTTGGGCCATTTGCGGCCAATATGTGTTATAATGAAAAAAATGGAAAAACGAGTACTTCTGTGAAAATATCACTGTTCAAGCAGAAATTTCTTTGCATTTTTCTTTGATGTCCTATTTGAAACCTCCAGGCCAATTGTTAGCTTCTGGGTATTTACCATTTGAATGATATGCAATTGACTTGAATCAAGGATTTTTGGAGAGACCTAAATCACTTACTTTTGAAAACAATTAATTTTCGAGCACCATAGGAGCTGTACAAAAAATCCTTTAAAGGGGTCTTTCACATTGAATGTTTTAGGCATGCTCGCGAAATTTCAACAAAAAATTTCAGCCGGAGCTCTAGATATTGAATTAATTTGATTCTAGGCACATGTTTGTGAAAACAATTAAATTTCAAAAACTGTTTGGGCTGAAGTAAAATCCTCTAGGAAGTAGTTTATAAAACTATTAGGGACCTAATGACCAATTTTTGGGTTTTGAGTCACTACGGTTTTCGAGATACAAAATTAATCTGCTCAGGGCTGTTTATAGGGCAATAACTTAAAATTTAATTATAAAGTTTACAAAAAATGAAATTGATTTAAAAAAAAGTGTATAAAAAAATCAAAAGATATAGCAATCTTTGCCCTAAATTTGTATAAAGCACAAACTCATGCAAAAACTGGAGTAAATTTTTTATTTTTATTGTGTTGGCTGCGCCTATAGAAGTTATGAATGGTGTTTGGATTGTGGGCTGCTTCTAGATGACGTGTGGACTTTTAATCTCTGTGGGCTGCACGTGGATTATTGCTGGTGGAATTAAGGTGTTGGCTGTTTCTTTGTTTTTAAATTTTGTGCCTCTTTTTGCACATTTCTTTGGTGGATTCAATGCCTCCTTCCAGCTTTAGACAATCAATGGGTCCCTGTTTAAATCATTCACATTGCTCTTCACATGCTTGGTTGCATACAATTCATACTTTCATTGCCCATAGATGCATACAAATCGTGCTTTAACTGTGCTTTGTTGAGCTGGGCTACGTGTTGCATTCCTCAGGTCCTTTGAATGGCTGAAAATGCTTTTCTTTCTACAATTTGTAGATGCTTCTCAGATGGCTCCAAATGTCAACATCTGGGCTGGGTGCTTCTTCTCTACATTTGATCAACAACCTTTTGTATGTATGCCTTTTCTTCAGCAGATATTTTAATTAAAAATTTCTTACAAAAAGAGCGGGAAAACTATCTCTTGGAGTCGCTGTACATTAATTGTTGTTACACAACAGAGATCATTCCTTGTGATAAGAGTGTAGTAAGGAGGAGCTTTCTTGTCATCTGCAACAGCTTCTTCATTTTGATTATCAGTGTCAAGAATCAGCAGGTTCTTGCTTGATATTCATCAATGGTTCTGGAAGATTATCAGTGTAAGGGCCTGAATCTGATTCTGGAATCTCATGATTTTTTGGTGGAATGAACATTAATTTGAGGGACGTTACTGGAGAGCTGAGGTGCATTTTGCCTTCACATTCAACTGATGTGACTGGCTGTTCACGAGCCGCTATAAATTGTTGAAGTTGGCTGATAATCCTCTGATTTTGTGTGACAAGTTGATCATTTTGGTGAGCAGTTTGAGTCATGAGTTTGGCTTGCTGAGAAGTATGAGTGGCAAGGAAGAGTTGGATGTTGAATGCAATCACTTCAGCTAAGAGTACATTATATCAGCAATAGTGGTAGTTTGAATGGATGTGCCTTGTAGTTGTTACGTGTGCTGATGGAAGGGGTGAGAAGGGGCTGATTGAGGATTGGGTTTGGTGGTGATGGCCGTCTTAAGAACAACTTGGTGTAAAGCAAAGCTTTGGTGAGGAGAGAATGAAAGATGGACAGGTATTGCAACAACACCATTTTTGTTGGCCTGCTCTTATGCTTATAATGCTCATGATGGTTTCCAAAATGAGGGCTGTAGATGCCGGTGTGTAGTAATAGTCTAGGTCTGTTGAAGGACAAATGACAGAGATTGATTTGTGGGAACTCCAAAGTTTGGGCAGAATAGATATGCTTGAGAGGTGAAACTAGGCGTTGAAGGAAAGTTTGCTATTTTTTTGTCTTTGTGCAATAATAGTGAAGTCAGATGATGGGTGGGGATGTGGTTGAATACCGAAAAATGCAGCACTGAGATTTATTTGGCCTTGCATCCATTAGTTGATCTGGGGTGCAGGAGAAACCTTGTGGTTCTTTAATGCAAATATGAAAGTATATGCAATACAAAAAACAAATGTTGAGATCATTCACACACACGAGCTCATTACACACGATTTTTATGTGGAAACCCAAAATGGAAGAAAAACCACGGTGAGAAGAGTTGCTAGGATCTATTGTTCTAATCCAGCCTGAATTTAAAAATGCCTCACTGACAAATCTCATTGGTTACATTCAAGAGCACCCACTCTAAGGAAGCACCCACTCCCTAATTGAGCACCAACTTAGTCTTTCTGATGGCATCAACCAATCAGATTTAAGAAGCTACAACTTTAGGATACAATGGAATCAAACTCTATATCTTTGTTACAAGTCTTGTTTGTAACTATTCACACTACGCACCTTATCTTTAAGTGCCTCTCTTCAAATCTGCCTCTATCTTACTTTGTGTCTGTATGTATATCTATTTGACACACTTTATCTTGCTTTCTGCACTCTCTTCATCTTCTCTATGCTGTCTTAGTCTGTGTCTGCATCTTCTGTTTGATACCCTTCATATTGCACTGATGCTTGCCTTCAACAATAGTAATAGCAAATGCAATAGTGACAGCCTCTACCTTACCTTTTTCGTGAAGTTAATATATATGACAGCTTTTTCTTTAGGGTTGGCCACCACATAGTGTTCACACTCAGACTACTCTTTTCTGGTTCTAGTTCTAGATTCTTATTTAATGCGACTTGGCATGTACGCTTTCTGCGTCTTGATTCAAGGGAACCCACTGCTCTTTCTTATTTACTATGGTAATCGTCTTTGCCAAATCTTAAATGCCCATGTATTCTAATCATAGATTGATTGGTTGGATCGATCAATCTTGGTCTTTGTGTCAACACATCGAGCTAACCGTTTATCTGGTCATGTCTTTAAACGAGGATCATTGATCTTGTCTTTGGCACCATCCATAGTCTATCTTGCTCCGTAAGATCTTATGTAGCATTAGTTCAACTTTTGAAATGCATTTGACGATTTCTTCATCCAAGCTCCCGCAAGTCGTTGGATCTCCAAAATAGTGTTCATATTACCTCGCTCTTTCATAACTGTCGAGCTCCTTTTTGCGTATCGCTATCTCCTATATAATTGGGTTGCTTTCGCTCGTTTTGATTATCTCAAATATGCTCGATCTTTAGCTCTCTATTGTGTCGTTAACTATAGATCACTTTGCTCCACTGACTCCACTTTGTTTCATTGGATTTTTCTTATCAAAGCTTCCACGTGTCATCCGATTTCAGAAGATGCATGATCTTTATCACATCTTGATCATTATTCTTCAGTATGTTGACTTCATCTCATTTTCTTTGGCATCTATGTATTGCTTTTGCACCATTGATCTCTTCAGACTTGCTCGACCTTTATCTTGCCTTGATCCTTCAGCACTTGTGAAAGTGCCCTATGTCATTTGAAACTATCCTTCGGAGACTTTGAAATGGTCCTTGATCCATCCGAACTTACCCTTCGGCACTTGTGAGAGTGCCCTTCAAATCTCCCGCAATTAACCTTTGGGACTTGTGTTTGGGGAACATACCCTTTGGAGCATATCCTTTGGAACAATTGTTGCGGGCTTTGTGTCAAGGGAACTTAGAATTCGTCGGGACCTATTTCCTTCAGAAACTTTGTTGCGGACATTTTGTCCGACAAAGTCTAGACCATTTTTCTCGAAAGAATTCCCAAGTTTGCAAAATCGACCGAGGAGACCAAACATTTTCCAAAGCACTCCTTCCGAATACATGCAAATTTGTAAAAAACGACTAACCCCTACTTTACACCTGCATAACTTTTGCTTCTCTCATCCGTAAGACATGAAACTTGGACTGCCAAGACTAGGCACAAACCTGAGTGGCCTGGTGTGATTGTCTCCTCTAGATGCTGTCACAAACAAACTATGTACTCAGCTATATCCAAACAAAATAGCAAAGGCATTTATATGACTGTTTGTGGAATTCAAGGTACACACAACTCCATGAAGTCTCGACAACTTGACCATTCAACTCAACACCTTTGTCATTAATGCATAATAGCACATGCTGCCTTTGACATCAATGACAATCCTTCATTCATCAATGACTATGTCCAACACACTTCATAGATTAAATGGGTTATTGCAGAAGCGTATATGCAATGATAAAGACCGAAAGATAGATTAGAGTGCAATGAGGCAAGGAAAGAGACAAGAAGAATCAATGGACACCAAATTAGAACTGTAAACTACAAAGTTATATCATGCAATAGTTATGTACAATGATCCAAAAGATCGGATGCTATTGTGATGTCTAATCACTACTTCCTAGTCTATCTCTGTATTCACTGGTCTCCCTACAAGGATTGGAAGAGTACATGAATATGCAAGGGTAGTTGATGAAAGGTTGCTTGGATTGTTATAATGGTTAGGAGCAACCGCTTCATAACTAATTTTTTTGTTGTCTTCTGGTAACGCTACTAAGAAGTGGATTTAGGACTTCATAGTATGACCACTTGTGCTTGGGATGATCCTGAAGTAGTTGGTGAAGATGACGTATGCCGCATGACAATGTCATTATGCCGCGATTCGATCAAAGGCCAAGGTTCTCCTGGATCAAGAGTTGGTAATGGAGGATGTTTGAATACAATGAGGGTGATGAAGAATACCCACCCCCCCAGGTGGAGAGATGGTAGTTTACTTGAAACATGGACATGCAGATCTAGGGCCATTGAGGCGCTGTGCAAAATAGTATTGAGACTGTCGGAGTTGTGGAATGAAAGAAGAGGAGTTAGGACTTAGAAGTACAATCATGTGTGCTTGGGATGATCCTGAAGATGCTAGTGAAAACATATGCTGCGTAGCAATGTTGTTATGTTGTGAGTTGATCAAAGGCTCAAATCCTCTTGGATTAGTTGCTCCTCCATGAAGAGAATTGGTTCCCATTGTGTGCAGTTGTATAAGAAAATATGGGAAGTTGTTGGCAACCTGCACTTCTGTAAACCATTTTCCCTAGAAAGGCACTTGCACTTCTTGTCATCTTGTCTGTTTGACCCTGTCGTCAATTATTTGATCTGATTTCGCTGGTGCAATGTAGTCAGGGTTGATCTTTGTGTGTGAAGTGTCCAACAAAGGTAGTAAATAATGGCACAAGAGTTTTGGGTTGAAGATTGGATGGAAACCAAGGTAGAAAGGAAGATTGAGCTCGAAAGTGTTATCTTCTACTTGTTTATGGTGTAGGGCCTATATTGAAGTGGATGGAGTTTGTGGTATGGTCTCATCAATCTTTCCTTCTATAAATGAAACCATTCTCGATCACCAACCTGAAAGGTGTGCGGTGTTCAATGTTGATCATGGCGCTGCTTGTACTTAGCATTTCCTTTTTGCAGAATGGTTTGCACTTGCCATTGAATGTGCTCGGTGGACTTAACAACTTTGTTAACTTTCTTTTGAGTTGGAGTTGCTACCATTGATGGCTGTATAGGATAAGCTACATCAATGGGGTGCCAAAGGTTGGAAACCCAAGTAGACTTGAAAAGGGTTGTGTGTGGTAGAGTTGTGTAGAGCTATGTTGAGTGAAAGGAAGACTTTCATCCCATGTGCATTGATTCTTTGAATTGTACATTCTCAGAAGATGAACAATCATCCTATTTACCACTTTTGTACGTCCATCAATCTGAGGATGGAATATGGTAGACTTGTTCAACTTTGTGCCCATTATGGGCCAAAGTGCTTTTCAGGTATTGTTCAAAAACCTAGAATCCCTATCATAGATGATAGTTTATGGTATTGCAAAGTGGATCCAAACATACTGAAAATACAATTGAGTTGTTTCTAGAGCTGAGTTTGCTTTCTTATAAGGTGTGAGAATTGCCATATTTGAGAATCTATCAAATTTTACCTAAATACTATCATTATCATGCTCAGTAGTAGGGTAGCATGAGAGAAAGACTATGGAAACATAATCTCCTTGTTTTGATAGAATTGTCAAAATTGTGTACATACTTTGCTTCTTGTTGACATGTTTGGCAATTTCATAAGCTGTACAAGACTTGATGTATTTGGAAACATTTGACCTGAGGTGCTGCCGAAAGAAGAATTTTTGAACACTGCAAGGGTCTTTTCAACTCCAAAGTGTTCTGCAACCTTGCTGCAATGAGCGCCCCATATTAGTTCTTGTCTCTCTACCTTGTGCAGTACACACAAGTCCCCAAGATGATATAGGAGTCCATGTTGCAAACAAAAATTTGAAACTAACTTCCATGCAAGATTTGAAAGATTTATACAAAATCTATATCAGATGAATACAATTTTGAGCAATTGTTAGTCTCATGTCTACATGCATCAAGCACAATGAGGAGAGCTTGAACTGGAGGTCAACTCAAACAATCTGCTATTGGGTTAGCTCTTCCCTTCTTATGCTTGATATTTAAATGAAATTGTTGAAGATGAGATGCCATTTATTATGTCGTCCTTGCTGCAATCTGTTCTATGCCTACAAGAATTGAAAGGGCTTGTGACCTATCTGGATCATAGTCTCCCTTCTCAATATGTAATGCTTCCAATGTTTACATGATTGGACACTTGCATAAAGTTTATGGTCATATGTGGGATAGTTTCTTACCGGAGTAGTGAATATTTCAGTGTGATAAGCAACGAGATGACTACATTGAGTGAGGAATGCTCCAAGTGCATAATCAGATGCATCGATCTCTATCTCAAATGGTTGTTGAAGTTCAAGTAACGTGAGGATTAGCGTGGGACAATGTCTACATTTCAGTTCTTTAAATGCTTTCTATTTTGTGGCTGACTAGATGAAGTTTGCTTTGGCGCCACCTTTGGTAACTTGATTTAGCGGCCAAGTTACATGAGAAAAACCAAACACAATTACCTGTAGAAAATTTCTAATTCCAAGAAGTTGTGAAGCTTTGCGAGATTTGTTGGTGTAGGCTAGTCATGTATGCCGCAAATCTTTGTCAGGTCAAGATCTTTGGTGTACAATGTATCCTAGATACTTTATCTACTACATGTCAAATGAACATTTCTCCATGTTAGCATACAAATTACATTGCTGCAAAGCGTGAAGTATGTGTTGGATATGGCACAAATGTTCATCCCATGTTTTGCTGAAGATTAGGATGTCATCAAGGTAGACTATAACAAATGAAGTAGTGAACGTCCTAAGAATGTCATTCATTATCTACATAAATGATGTAGGTGCATTAATCAAGCTGAAGGGCATAACCAATAACTCAAACAAATCTTCTTTAGTTTTGAAGGTTGTCTTCCAGATGTTTGAAGGTTCAACAGGAATTTGATGATACATAGACTTGAGATCAAATTTGGTGAAGAATTTGGCATCGTAGAGCTGGTTCAATAGATTCTCTATTCTTGGAAGGGGACAATGGTTCTTCACATTGATATTCTTTAGATAAGATAAGATAGAGCATTGTAATTGATGCACAACCTCCATGTGCCATCCTTCTTTGGCACAAGCATGATTGGGATATTGCAAGGTGACAAGTTAGGCCCGACGTGTCCTTTATCCATTTGTTCATGGATCTACCACTTGATCTCTTCACTCTTCAGAAATGATGTGGTAAAAAGACGTATAAGGTAGAGGTAGTTAGTATCGAATCAATAGTAAGCTTTACCACACAACGTGTAGGCACTTCTTTAGGTGTCTGAAATATATCCTTGTATTCTTCCAACATGTTGTTCAGCAACGTTTGTCTTCTATAGTTACCAAACCCCATTGGCTCTGCACAAAACCTGGCTGAATCTGGGTTTTTTGGTCGGCCTAGATAAGTTTGGTTTGTGTTGGGCTTGTTTTTTTGCTACAAAAAGGTAACAACTTTATATATTAATATAATATAAAATATATTAACATTTTGTATTACATTATTGATTTTTTTCATTGTATTTGTCAAATTTGCGTATTCATAAATTTATGCTCATATATATGTATGTATATATTCCAATCTGAACTTTTTCAAAAATTCTAGATTATTGGATTTTTTTACCCTTTCGAATGGATCTCGGTTTTCGGACTTAGTAGCTATGGTGTTTCCTAAAGGAAGGGCAGTATGAGTTTGTCCTGCATGGACATTTTTATGTTTAGGTCTCACCATCAAGAGTATAAACTTATTAGAACTGACTAGGTTCTTGCATTGCATGGTGCTAATGAGTGAAAGCTTAGGAACTCCATCTAGTATGCAGTATCTCATATCACAAAATTAATGACAACATTTCTAAGATTTGCTCAATGAATTGTATGTTGATGGTAAAGATATGGCTGACCAAGTAAATCATTACATACCTCTAATGGTGTGAAGTTGCAAAGTATTGCATATTGAAAAGGCTTGATTTTGTACACCAGGTGACACTGTTGAGTGATGCATTTTGCAAATCCGGAATGGAACCATTCCATGCAATATGGTTGTGGGCGAGGCATCAGTGGCAAGTTCAATCTGCGAACTGCTTTTGGATAAATCAGGTTCTCTAGCCTTCCATTGTTAATGATTAAGTGTACGGGTTTACCATTGATCCACATTTGAAGGAGAGATAAGCCATGGTGAAGGGACTTCTATATTATTGATCCAACAAACCCTAATTGGAGCTAAAAACTCCAAGAGATGATGCGATTTACATGTATTTTTTTGTGAGACTCCATATTATACGAGAATAGATATGCAAAGACCAAACTAACTTCATGCTTAGTGCTTGGTTAAATGGATGGAGAGATATATCAAATGTAGACCCTCAATCCCTTTTAGAGGTGTGTTTTTCTGCCATGAAACCATTGGGGATTTCAATTTATCTTCCATTCCTTCCCAAAGAAAAGTTTGCTGAATATATGCCAATTTTTTATTTGCCTTTTGGGAGAATGGTAGTATAGAAAGAGGATGGACTGGCACGGCATATAAAATAGATTGAATCAACAATACAGCCTGCTAGAGATAACCATATGTGAGCACAATATCCTGAATATTTTCCCAACCTTGTCCAAAAGGAGATCCTAGAAGGAAGCATATTTTGAATGATAAGGGGAAACCCAAATATTTGAAGTAAGATTCAACTATTCCAAAGACTAAAGGATCGCTTTCATTCTTTGGAAGGGAGTATGAATGAAAAATACTTGTGATTTGTTTAGATTTGCGAGTAGTCTTGATGCACATTGGTAGCTATTCAAAAAAGTATACATATTTCTTATTTCTTGACAAATAGTAGTTGTGAGAAGTATCATTTGCAGATTGGAAAGCAACGAAGCTAGTTCCTTGGTTGATTGGGGGTAACCCATGAAGCTAGTTATTATTCTAGCCTTTATTCATCAAACTGGCTAGACCATGACTAAGGCGAAAAATTAAGTATGACGACAAAGGGTTGCGTTGCTGTAAAACATGGGTTTCGTATAATTTGTGACACACTATCCCGTTAAGCTATATTGAAAGCGTAGAATTGGACATGCAACAAGAAGTCCAATCAATAACGTCATTGGAGAATCGAAAGGAATGAAGCAAAAGACATTTCCAATTGCATTTTTCATAAGCTTTGAATGCACCTAATTTGATAATGGTATATGGGTGCTGATTTATCTTTTGGGAACGAATGATTTATTGAACAACTATTATATTATCTTTAATTTTCCGGTCCCGGACAAATGTGGATTGATTTGGGGAAAACTCTTATGAAAACCAAAGGCATAAAAAAACCAAGCAAGAACACAAGGGAACTTGAAAGAGAGAAATACTTCTTGGATATATTATTGAGAGAGCAACCATATCTTTATGGAAAAGCAACAGTATAAACCATAATGCTTGGATGACATAAATCCTAAACCTAAAATGACTTAAGTGAACATTAGGTCATGTTTACATTATTTGATAAAAGCAAACTAATGTCATAAAGTGACTTTATTACTAAACCTATCACTAAGACTAGTATGACCATTATAACTTTATGTTACAAACTCTAACATCCTCCCTTAATTGTCATTCTAAAAAATACACCAAGTTTATCTCTAAATTTTAAAAATTTATTTGGGCCAAGAGACTTGGTGAGAATGTTTGCAATCTAGTCTTGGATTGGAAAAATTGCAGCTTAACGTCTCCATCTTCTATGAGCTGTCAAATGAAGTGACAATGTACGTCAACAAGTTTTGTTCGCTTATGACATATGGGGTTCATTGCCAGCTTGAGAACTTCTTGGTTATGACAAAAAGGTATTGTCCACTTAGTCTAACAAACTTGTAGATTTGCCAGCATTATTTTAAGCCAAACTGTTTCACATGCCTTTTTTAGTGTTCCTTTGTATATTGCTTTTGTAGAGGAAAGACATCCAATTTGCTTTGCTCACGTAAGGAAAGCCACCTTAGTAAGAAGAAAATGAATTAGTGTTAAGGATATTACACTTGAAGAAGACTTGTTTAAACCAAGTTTTTGAAGATATCAAGAATAAAAGTTGAACCAAGAAGGTACACTTGGTTTTTGGAGTCCCCAACTAAGGATATTTAGGTATTCTTCTTTACATCTTTAGCTTCACCTATAAAATAACTCACAAAGTGCCATTTTTGCCAAGTGAGAGATTTATGTGCTGACAACTCAATCCAAGATAAGTATTCCCAACCCTATTCTCTTTCTTTTGTATCTTTGATGAATATATTGTATTGGTATGTTATTGTCTTCTATGCTTAGATTAGGTTATGCTTGTTAGTATATTGCTATATTCACATGCTTTGTTCCTTTATTTACACCTTATTTTTACTAGTCTAACGGCACCTTTACAATCCTTAGATTAGATACCTCATGGTTACTTCCTAATGTCATATTGTTATTTCCTTTGATTAGTTTAGCTTACACCTCTTGGTTAACGTCTATTGTATATTAGGCTCACATATGGTTATCTCTAGGAATGACAGACAAACTTGTTTCCAAGTTTCCCATATCTTCTTTATTTCCTATTCTTCATCTCTTTTAGACATGCTAGCATCATGACAACATTAGCATTCAAGGGTTTCAGATGATAAAACCTGGGGAATCAACTAGATATTCCCCTTGAACTTTCCATTCTCGAATAGAAGGTGCGTCTTTGAGTTGTTTTGAGATGCTCTCCTAGTCATTATCTTAATTTTCTCTGATCCCTCTTAGGTATGTTTGGGATCCCAAGCTTTCATCTTCTTTGGAGTTGTTTGGACCTAGTCTAGCCTTTTCATCATGGCTATCCAACTGCACCTTTCTTGTTTCACCTTATTATTCCTTCCGTCATCTGAACCTAATCCAACCTTTACCATTGTGGTTATTTGGCCCCTTTATTTCATTGCATTATTACCATTCACTTGGGTCATCTGGACCTAATCTAGCTTTTATCTCATGGCAATCTGACCCCATCCATCCCTTAGATCATTTAGACTTAATCTAGACTTTACCTTTGTGACTATCCAAATCCCCTTTTCTCCTATCTTCCTTGAGAGCCTCGTACACTTCTATTTTTAGACTCATTTGCATACACTTGCATTGATTTTGTCCATTTAGTCTTGTATCATTAGGGTTAATATAAGCATATTTTGTGCCTACCATGATCAAGACTAAGGTATTTGCATGTGTTCTATTTCAGTTTTAAGGTAAGTCAAGTTATACATATGTTACTTTAGGTTATTTCATTCATTTATCAATTGATTACAACTCTTGATTTTGATTTGTGTTTCTTTGTTCTTTTTTTAAAGCACCATCCTGCATTACACTATTGTGACACGTGATGAGCTTTAAGTGGGGCATATGTATACATCTTATTTTTGATTATTGATGGTTTCTCTTGTAGGACTTTCTGGTGCATCAATCTCCTTGAGTACATTGAGATTGGGGTGGGCCGGTTTGTGGTGTTTTGTGAGAGTTTTTTCGATGATTATCTGTCATATTTGCTTCATTCATTCATGCCATGTCATCTGTTTATTTCTTTGTTGAGAGTACTTGTTCCCCTTTTTCGCCCTTCTTATTTGTATGTTTCTCCTTGGCATGTCGATGACGTCAACTAAGTTTGAGTTGTGGCTTTTTGGGTTTTGAATCATATTTATATGGTTCCCTTTTGTCATTTCTGGAAAGGCTAGACATCCAATCTGCTCTGCTCATGCACACAAATCTACCTTTGTAAGAAGAGAATTAGGGCTAAGGAGTTTACACTTGAGGAAGATATGTTTGCACAAGGTCTTTGAAGATATCAAGAAGAGAAGCGATGCAAACATTTATCTTGCAAAGGCCATAATTTTTTATCTGTAAGTTCGTTGGAACTCTCGTTCACACCAAAATGAAGATATCAAAAAGAATAACTCAACCATAACTCACCTTATCTAGTTAGGGATGTTTTCAAAAAAATTGGAGGCCATATGTGACCATCTAAGGGTCTGGAAATGCATTTTAATATAACTTTCGTGATTTTTCCATTTTTAAAAATATGATATTTTTGTAACTGGACGTGAACTTGAATTGAAATTCATCCATTAGTTTAATTTTAGTGTTTATAGGATAAGTGGACATTTTTAGGCCTGTTTGAGCTCACATGTACTAAAAATAGTAGGGCGAGATAACTCTAAGTCATTTTTTAGTTTTTTTTTCAGATGTCAACTCCAATTTCGAGTTAAGGTTTATTTAAAGACGTTTATTTAATGCTTTTAGATTATTCAAGGAGAATAAATAGAGTATTGTTTCACGCAATTCTGGGCATTGTGCCTATTGATATTTTGTTTTGCTAGTCTTCGGATTCATCATCTGGTATCAAAACAAGTTCGAATCTTAGAGGTAATATTTTTGTGAATTTGTATTTGGTTTTGGAATTATATTTTGGGAGACTATTATGCGATTGAATAACATGTGTAAATATGCCAAATAGACAATAAAGAATTGCACAAATGAATATGACTATGCAATAGTTGCAGAGACAATTGGACAATTCCCTGCAATTGTCACAAATGTCACAAATCAAAGACAAGCAAGAGGGAGAGTAAATAGGGGAATAAACAAATTATGAAGTAGTTCAACAAAATGAGGAAGCACAAGAACGACCACTATCAATGGAAGAAATGATGGTTTGGGCCTTGGAGGGAACGAATGAAGGAATTAAGGTTGAAGTTTCAGAGAATATAGTAGTTTAAAATCAGAGGAGTTGATATACTGGTTAAATAGCATGGAAAAGTTTTTCGAATGAAAAGTCTGAGAGAAGACAAAAAAGTAAAGGTTGCATGCACGAAATTGAAGGGTCTATTTAACTTTAAAATTTTATGGGTGGTATATGGTTAATAATATATAAGTTCAAGCACAATGGTGATAAATTAATCTATAACAAACCAATTATTAGAAAACTTAGATAAACAATATTCATAATTTATACCACTGAGATTGTTAAAAATAGTAAAATATAACTATTGAAAGATATTGCAATAAATAAGAAACAATGGTACTTAATTGGTTTATTGTATACATGCAGATCTGGCTAGAAATATATGTAAATTATGTAGGATCAATATTCTGGATCAGTCATCAAATTTTAGAAATTGCACTTTTGTGGCCTCAGACATTACCAACAGAGCTAGACACTACTGTGGACATTAGTATCTGACTGTGACGTAGGTGTCTAGTACATAATAATGACTGGATCTGGATGCAACCAATTTTGTTGTTTTGAGGTTTATGTTGCCTTTTTACTTGTGTATTCAAATCTAGGATATATGTTGCTTTTCGCTAATTGATCAAAACCCTACCTCTTCACCTTTGAAATGAGTTTGTTGAAAATGGATTAGTGGATACTGTCTACATAGCCAATGCTTCAAGGAGGGCATCAAACTTATGTAGTTCTCCTGCATGTGTGGGAAAGTGTGTGCACAAGTGTGCAATATACTATATGAAGATGCATGCAATAATCTAGCTTATAATTTGATAAATATTGCACATGGGCTACTCTTTGAATAATTTAGACTTGTAATATGACTGCTCCTATGCTTGATATGAAAATAGGGACAAATAGGGAATAATATTTTGGTTGTGCAGTTGATTGATTTAGCTTTTGTAGGTGTTTGCTTGGTATTTGCTAGATGAGGAATGAGAAGGCTTAGACTTGTATTTATATCACACTTTTTGAAAATATCTCACGATAGGGTTAATTAAGACAAATATGTCGACCCATAGGTTTCAAATCATTTGTAATTTGGATGACTTTTGGCAACTAAACACTAGATAATGATCTGAACACTATCGTTGACAGTAGTGTCTCTCTGTAGCAGGTAGTGTTCATAAGGTTAAAAAATATGTATGTATACGAAACCAACAGTGAAGGGTGTTTATCTGGTTTTTAGCTTTTTGTGCAGTACAAGAGACCTACACCATCAAAATGATATGGATCAGACTAAGTGATAAGCATTTAGGTACAATGAGATTGCGAATGCGAATCTTTCGACAACATGGATGTCTGGAATTGAAGGGTAGAGCCTTGATTGATGTTTGTCAAATGTACAACACTGAGATGTTATAAATATTGAGTTTTAGTATTTACATTTGTCCTCCTTTAATCTAGTAATGCATAATGATAAAATTACTAGGTTAAAGAAAAGAAAATGCATACTTGGGTGTATATAACACACTGTCTTTGATTGAACACACTTTGAGTCTTTTGTTGGTGTATGCCTTGTAACCAAGAGCATGTTATAGTATAAATCAGTGTATATAATTTGAAATAATTGAAATGCTTGAAAAGAAAGAGAGCAAGGAAGGAGTACGCCTGTGTCGATGTAACCATGTCTCTTGATGCTTTGACTCGGTAAAGATGCTTCTTTATGAAGCATTGGAGCTGGAAAAAGATAAGACTTGAACCTTGGAGATTTGAAGAGGGAGATTGGAAGGTATTATGGCTCCATCTGATGTAAGGATGAGTTGTGACACAAACATTGAGATCATTATATCTCAATTGCGCAATATAAATGTGAATATATATAATCTGGTGAGGGTGAGTGATTTAATTAGGTCATCTTATACATATGATGAGATTGGATGATTTAATCACTCCAATCTATAAATATGGTGAGGTTGAATGATTTAATCACTTCAACCTATAAAATGAACCCATTGTTGCAACAAAAAAAATCGATAACAAATCATCATGGTGTAATTGGTGCAACAAAACATCATGGTGTAATTGGTGCATCCTGGTGAGTAGTATAATCGGTAAGTTTTACAATTTTTGTTGCAATAGCATGGCATATGCAACTTTGATATGTTTGACCTAGAAGATATGTGTCATAAATTTGAAAAACTTTGTTTAAAATCTTACACAAAATCGATGCAATGCATAGGATTCTGACCCAAGTGTATTTTTTGAATTATGGCACTGAATTGGAGTTTGTGTGCAAATGTGGATGTCATGTCTTTGTGACATGCCTCCATTGAAGTCTGGAGATATCAAGTGTATAAGTGTGAAAGTCATTTTTTTATAACATGCCCCCACTGAAATATGGAAATACTGGGGTGTATAAATATGGAGGTTATGTTTTTATGACATGTCCCCACTGAAATCTAGGAACTATGAAAATGTAGAGGTCATGGCTTCTATGACATGCCCCTCTTTTGAGGTGAGGGAAGTAGAATCTGGAAGGTCCTTTATCTCAAAAGGATAAGATAGCTGTATATAATGTGTATGAATCATGTAGTGTATATGGATAACACGTCGAAGTACACATATCAAGTCTTAAGATGCATGATTTAGATCATGACAGTGTCTAGAGAGTAACAACACAAGCTCAACAAACAATCAAGCACACACACAAGAGCACTCAATGTAATGCAAATGAATGGTCCAAGGAGACCTCATACAAGAGGCATGTTCAAATGTTGTACAATAAAAAAGAATAACATTTAAATGTTCAATCAACATGGAATGACATTCATATGTCCAAACAACATACAATGGCATAGGGGTCAATCAAGCAAGGACCATATTCAAATGTTCTACAAACAAGACAATAGCAAACAATGTAATACATTCAAAGAAGTGACAATGTGAATAAATGAAGTATAAGCAACTAACATAAGCATATTATACTGGGCCTTGCATATATGTGTTAAGAAAATGTTATATAGTATAGCATATCAAGTACACTGTGAAATATGACCACGGATATAAATATGTGTAAGTGTTAGCATATAAGCTCAAACATGATAATGTATAAATGATTATAAAGGATATGTAACATGTATCAATTGTGATTAAAGAAGACAAATGTCTTCAACATCCTATATGACATGGATATATGAGAGGTCCAACATCTGAAAGTACATAGATCGTGTGTCTGGATATGTTTGTATCACACTCAAAGATGCGTGAAATATGTGTATATAAGAATGAAATGATATGCTATCTACTAACATAAAACAAACAACATAGATGCCAAGAAGCTAATAAAACATGAGAATGCTGAATATCTTTATTTTTTTGCAATTGTTTATCCATCATGGTACAAGGAAGTTCATCATCACTATCATAGTAATTTAAAACTTTGCCATCTTACTCCAACCAATAAAAGAAGCTCAATTGTTGGATTTTCTTGTTGTTTTGATATCATTGGCTCCTTTAGTAAAGGTTTTTGTTCTAATTGTGTATCCATGTGCACCTCAGTAGCTAGTGCCTTATAAGCATCTTGAGGTAAATGAGTTGTTTTGCTTGATTCACCCATCTCATAAGTTGGTATGCTTTCAAGTGGAATGTATTGCTTTGGTGGTACGAGTTTTGGAACCCCTTCCGTGTTGAAATTTAACATTTGACAAAAATTGAAAGGTTCATCATCAGCAAGCATTGTCAATAAGGTTCCATCATCTATGAATTTGGCACATCGATGTAATGTAGATGGGATGTCCTTCATTGTGTGTATCGAAGCTCTACCTAAGAGTAAATTATAATGCAATGATTGAGACATTACTTGGAGTGTAGTTGGAATCATTTTTGGTCCCAGTGTTACATCTAATGTGATTTGGCTAATTAGAGGGTTGCATGACTTATCAAATTCTTTGATATGCATGTCTGATTTTTGAACAAGATTGGTTCTATCACCCATAGTGGTTAAGAATACCATGCCGCAAATATTCAAACCAAATCCATTATCGACTAGCACCCTTTTGATTCCCTTGTTATGCATACTCACTTGTATAAATAAAGGCAAATCTTGGTCAATAATGTATTTTGATGGTAAATATTTTGGATCAAAGGTAATGAGATTTGTGTTGTTTTTGATATCTTGTATAACACATGCAAAGTTGGCTGGTTCTATATCACTTGGTACTTGTGTTTAACAAAATGCTTTATATAAAATATACTTATAGATAGTAGATTGGTTTAAAAGATTGATGATTGAAATCTTAGCATGCGTATTGCTTAGTTGGTTGACAAGATCATATCCTTTATTTTTAATCATCAGTTTACGCTTGGCAGGAACATGTATATTAATAGATGGCAGGGTAGGTTGCGTACTCTTACCTTTTCGTGTAGGGACAATGTGGACCATGGAATCCAATATAATCTGTGGGCGAATAAATAGAGCGGGATGGTAGTTGTCACTCAAATAGGATCTAGGTGAAACAAAGGGTTGAGAGCATGCATGTTGGTGTCTAGAAACCGACTTTATATTATTACAAAAAGAGTTGGAAAGAGAGATTAAAGTTTGATCTTGTTTTAAAATACTCTCTTTATATTGACCAATTTTGTTATTCCGTTTGATTATTTTTTTGATCAATTTGACATAAACAATGACTATTGTTACATCTTGTATGATTAAATAACTGATAGATGTATTTATGTTGAACACAATTTTTGTTAAAAAAATTCTGATTTTTTTTAAAATTTTGAATATTGTGAAATCAAAAATCAGAATTCAGGGAAACAATAAATTTGGAAAAGCCCTAGGTCAAACCAGGGTTTTGGAAACCAAAGGTCGGGTTCACCAAATGTTTAACCCTAAAATTTTGTGTGGGTGGTATAATATTAAGAATATAGAAGTAGTTCAAGCACAAGGGTGATAAACTACTCTATAGTAGGCCAATTAATAGAAAATTCAAATAAACAATATTTTGAATTTATACAACTGAGATTGCTAAAAATAGTAAAGTACAACTATTGAAAGATATTGCAATAAATAAAAAACAATGGTACTTAGTTGGTTTACTATGTGTAAGCAGATGTGGATGAGAAACAAGCGTTGAATATGCAAAATCAATATTCTGAATTAGTCGTCATATTTTAGAAATTGTATATTTGTGGTCTCAGACACTACCGTCGGGTCTGGACACTACTGTCGATGCTAGTGTCTAGCTATGGCACAGGTGTCCAGTACGAAATAATGATTGAATCTAGATGTGATCAACTTCGATGTTCTGAGTTTTCTATCGCCTTTTTGCTGGTGTATTCAGATCTGAGATACATGTTGTCGCTCTTCGTCGATTGATCAAAATCCTAGATTTTCACCTTTCTTCACTTTTGAAATGAATTTGTTGAAAAATGGGTTAGTGGGTTCATGGTGTCGAGATGTCTCAAAGACTTCTTTGTCAATGGGTGCTGTGTACATAGTCAATATTCCAAAGAGGGTCTCAGACTTTTGTAGCTCTCCCCTATGTGTGGAAAAGTGTGTGCACAAGGGTGTAATATACTATATGAGGATGCATGCAATGATCTAGCTTGTAATTTGACACATATCATTCATATACTGCTCTTTTAATGCTTCAGATCTGTAATATGATTGTTCCTATGCTTGATATAAAAATAGAGACAAATAGGGCATAATAGCTTGGTTGTGAAGTTGATTGATTTAGCTCGTATAGGTTTTTTTTTAGTATTTGCTAGATGAGGAATGAGAAGGCTTAGATTTATATTTATACCACACATTTTAAAAATATCTCACAATAGGGTTAATCAAGACAAATGGGCCAATCCATAGATTTCGAATCATTTGCATTTTGAATGACTTTTGGTAACTGGACACTAGACAAGGATCTGAACACTAGCATCGACGAAAGTGTCCCTTTGTGGTCGGTAGTGTTCAGGAGGCTAAAAAATAAGTGTGAATCTGAAACTGACAGTGAATGATGTTTATCAGGTTTTAAGCTTTTTGTGCAGTATAGGAGACTTGGGTCATCAAAATGATATGGATCGGACTAAGAGATAAATATTTTGGCTCAGTGAGATGGTGAATGTGAGTCTTTCATAGTAGGAAGGTCTAGAATTGAAGGGTAAGGCCCTTATTGATATTTATCAAATGTACAAGACCGAGATACTATAAATATTCAATTTAAGTATCTACATGGTCATGCAAATATTTGGTGGAATCACTTACAGAAAGAGAGACAGATGAAGGGTAAAAAAAATTTAACACTTGGAGCAAGATGGAGAAGATGCCCTGTAGATTATGCACAAACCCTATACATAAAATTTCAGAATTTAAAGCAAACGGGTCATAGTATGCAAGAATATACAAATGAGTTTTACAAGCTTTCCATAGGAGTGGAACATGACGAAATAGAAAAACAAATGACCGCAAGGTATGTAAATGTTTTGAAGTGTTTTATTCAAGATGAATTGAGCATGCATAGAATATTTTGCATGGAAGAGGCTTATCAATTAGCTTTGAAGGTAAAAGAAAAACAAAATAGACAGGAATTTAGAAGATCAACTGGGCCAAATAGAGGACAATCATCTCTAGTAAGGGGGCGAGGTGGTTTAATTCCACTAGAGGAGGATCACCCCATGATACAAAAAAACAAGAGGATAATAAACAAGGATTTCAATATTAACAAAGAGGAAGAGGATTTTAGAGAGGTAGATGCTATTGCAGTGAGAGAGGATGGAATGGTCCACATAGACCTTATGTTTGTTATAGATGTGGAGGACACAAAGCGTTTGAGTGTTCGCACAATCATGTACAAGAAAGGAGGCAAGAGGATTTCCCATGAGTAAATTTGGTTGATGTTGAAATAGAAGAACAAAATATAGAAGTTGCAACAATAGACAAGAGAAATTCTCATGATGAGGAGAACAATGATAACTCCAAAAAAATAATAGGTGTTGAATAAAGAATTATGGCTACGTACAAATATTTTTGGAACAAGGTGCATTTCAGGAGGTAAGATATGTAAACTAATTATAGATGGTGGTAGATGTGAAAATATAATTTCTAAAGAAATGGTAGAGAAACTAGGACTACAATGTGAAAAACATCTCCATCCTTATTGGATTTCATGGTTTAAAAAAGAAAATGAAGTTACAATAGATAAAATATGTTTAATCAAGTTTTCTATAGGAAAAACTTACATAGATGAATTATGGTGTGACATTATCCAATGGATGCATGCCATGTGTTGTCGAGAAAGCCATGGCAATATGATAGAGAAACAATTCATGATGGAGCAAAGAATACCTATACTTTTTAGAAAGGTGGTACGAAGGTAGTTTTACTACCTTTTTAAGAAAAAGGGCATGCACAAAACATGTGCATGAAAGAATTTATCAAAGACATGAAGATGACAGGTTGTTGTCAAGCATTAATAGCAAAGAAAGAAAATACAAAAGTAGTACAAATACCAACAGAAGTAATAAAATTGTTGAAAGAATATGCAAATGTTATACCTGATGAGTTTCCAAATGGTTGACCACCAAAGAGAGACATTTAACACCATATTGATTTGATTTTAAGATCAACTCTACCCAATCAAGTAATTTATAGGATGAGTCTAACAGAGCATAAATAATTGAATAAGCATGTTACTAAATTGGTGAGAGGATGTGGTAAAGGAGAGCATGAGTCCATGTGCAACACCAACATTGCAAATTCTAAAGAAAGATGGAACATGGAGGATATGTGTGGACAATAGAGTAATCAATAAAATCATCATTAAGACAAATTTTTTATACCTCGTTTAAATGATATGATGAATGTGCTTACAGGAGCAAAAAAATTTACGAAGATTGACCTAAGGAGTGGTTACTATCAGATTCAGATTTGTGAACGAGATGGATGGAAAACAACATTCAAGGCTGAGAATGGCTTATATGAGTGGATGGTGATACCATTCGGATTATCTAATGCACCCAACATGTTTATGAGGGTGATGAACATAGTGCTACGATATTACATTGGTAAGTTTGTAGTGGTGGATTTTGATATTCAGTTTGAGTAAAGAGGAGCAATTAAAACATTTGAGAATGGTAGTAGAGTTGTTAAGAAAGGAGAAGCTCTATGCAAATCTGAAGAAGTGCAAGTTTATGCATAATAGTTTGGTAGTTTTGGGGTTTGTAGTTTCAATAGACGGTGTAAGAATGGATGAAGAAAAGGTAAAAACAATTGTTGAGTGGCCTATTCCAAAGAGCATCATAGAGGTAATAAGTTTTCATGGTTTAACAACTTTTTACAAAAAGTTCATTAAAAATTTTAGTAGTATTGTTACACCAATAATAGATTGCATGAGGGGAAAAGAATTTGTGTGGACAAGGGTAGCAACAAAAAACTTTGAATTACTGAAAAAGATCACAGAAGAACCTATTATAGCATTACCAAATTTCATAGGACCTATTATAGCATTACCAGATTTCAAAAAAGTGTTTGATGTAAATTGTGATGCTTCACATGTGGGTATTGGCGCTGTGTTGAGTCAAGAAAGAAGACCCATAACATATTTCAATGAGAAATTGAATGAGGTAAGAAATAAGTATTCTACATATGATGTTGAATGCTATGCCATTGTACAAGTTTTAAGACATTGGAATCATTACTTTGTGTCTAAGGAGTTTATCCTATTTACAGAGCATGAGGCTTTAAAGTATGTGAACACTCAAAATAAGTTAAATAGTAGACATGTAAAGTGGGTGTCTTTCTTGTAGGCATATATTTTTGTTTTGAAACATAAATTAAGAAAGTAAAAGCAGGTAGCTGATGTTTTGAGAAGGTGAGTGGCACTGTTAACTACTATGGCGAGTGAAGTAATTGGATTTGAAGTTGTTAAGGAATTATATGATATTGATCTAGATTTTGACAAAATAGTTGAACAATGTAGGAATCCATTAATAGGGAGACAAGTACTATTTATTTTGAGTATCTTATATATGATAGTTATCTCTTCAAGGAAAACAATTATGTATTCCTGTTGGGTCTCTAAAAGACAATATTATAAGAGAATTGCATGGTGGTGGTTTGGGGTCTGGACACTTTGGTAAGACAAACAATAATTTTGGTGAAGTATTTTTGGCCAAAGATGAAGAAAAATGTGGCAATGTATGTTTCAATATGCAGGATATTCCAAGTGATTAAAGTCCATGCACAAAACACATGGTCGTACATGCCATTACCAGTTCCAAAAAGACCATGGACAAATTTGAGTATGGACTTTGTGTTGGGGTTGACAAACATACAATGATAATGATTCAATTTTTGTTGTTGTAGACATGTTTTTAAAGATGATTCATTGTATTGCATGTAAGAAAACCAATGATGCCAATAGAGTAGCAGAACTATTTTTTAAGGATGTGAGATTGCATAGCGTTCTAAAAAGCATTACATCAGATATGGACACAATTTGTAAGTCATTTTTGGAGGACTCTATAGAATAAATTAGAAACTAAACTACAATTTAGTAGCGCATACCACTCACAAATAGATGGCTTGGAAAATTTGTTGAGATGCATAGTTGGCGAAAAATTCAAACAATGGGACCTGACTTTACCACAAGTTGAGTTTGCATATAACAGTACAATCAACAAATTAATAGGGAAATCACCATTTCAGATTGTTTATGACAAAAATTCTAAGGGTATTTTAGATTTGGTGTAGTTACCAATTGTATAACGAGGTAGTGCTGATGCAAAAACATTTGCAGACAATGTACAATAGTTGCAAGAAATCAGAGGAAAACTACAAGAAAACAATGAAAAGTATAAAGCAACAAAAAATGTAAAAAGAAGCTCAAAGGTATTTGAAGAAGGAGATTTGGTGATGGTGTTTTTGAGAAAATAAATATTTTTCAAGGGAACATACAAGTTGAAGTAAAAGAAAATTGGTCCGTGTAGAATTGTGAAAAAAATCAATGACAATGCTTATGAGGTGAGTTTATCACAAAATTTTGATATCTCTCCAATATTTAATGTTTTAGATTTTTATTATTTTTATGGAGAAGATGGTGAAGGGGAAGAAGATGAAGATGTGGATTGAAAACAACAGGTACCAAGAAGAGAGAAAAGATAGTGTAGGTGTTGGATAAGAAGACAATAAATTCAAGACGAGGAAGTTATAACAGGTATTTGATACAGTGGGAAGGATTACAACAGGAAGACAACACTTGGACTTCAGAATGGAAGATGAAGAAGATTGACAAGAATAAGTGACAGGGATACAATCAAACCAACTCGTAGAAGCTGAGTTGTTTTCAACTAGAGGAGAATGCGCGGGCACCTATCTTGCAGAGGCCATAACGTTTGATTTGTAATTCCATTGGAGCTCTCGTTCATGCCAAAACAAGGTCTCAAAAAAATAATTCATCAATAATCCACCCTATTCGGTTAGAGACGTTTTTAAAACTTTTTAGAGGCCATACATGACCATTTAAGGGTACGGAAATGTATTTTAATATATTTTTCGAGATTTTTCCTTGTTTAGAAATAGGATAATTTTGTAACCGGGTGTTAACTTGAGCTGAGATTTGTCCATTAGCTTAATTTTGGTGTTTAAAGGATAAGTGAAGATTTTTAGCCTCGTTTGAGCTCACATTTAAAACTTACTAAAAATAACAGCGACTAAAAATTGCAGAGCAAGTTAACTCTAGGTAGTTTTTCTAATTTTTTTTAATTTTTGCATGTCAACTCCAATTTCGAGTTGAGGTTTATTTAAATACTTTTATGTAATGCTTTTGGATTATTCAAGAAGAATCAATAAAGATTATTATTTCACACAATTTTGGGTATTGTGCCTATTGATATTTTACTGATAATATTTGGACCAGGTTGAGATAAATAAACACAATAATCTTCGTTAATATTCAATAACATTGCTTACAAACATATAGGCATATAATCTCCTTGAAATAAGGAGTCATCCTACAAATCTTGTAACAAATACTATTACCGAGAGTTGTTGAAACAACTCTCCATATATACAATGTACACACTAACATTAACTTAGGAATATTTCTAACATTCCCCCCTTAGTGTGAACATGGGGAGGCAACAACACTCAATGACTAAGCAGCATGCTGCTCTGGAGCTTGCACGTGGTCTTGATACTCACATTGACTGTGGGAATCACATCTACCATTTTTTTATTAGATAGGTTAAACAAATGGGTTAGGGGTCCCATCCCTAATACAAAACCAAACCCGAAAGATAGACAATAACAACCAATAGAACAAAACCAAAATAGAGTACAAAGACTCAGAAAACTAGCAATGAACAATGACCATGATCAGGTCGATGCCAAAAACTTGCAAAAAAGACAACAAAAAACAAGAAACCAAGAAATTGCTAATCTAAGTCCTTTGTTTTTGAGTGAAGCACCAAATTGCTAGTTCCAGTATTTTCATTGTGTTTTTCCCTGCCTCTAGTTCGATTACCGATGCCCTGCAGAGGTTTTGTGGCTTCCTGCTTCCTCTTAATCTCCACAATTCTAGTTTCTACCTTATCTTGACCTGCATTTCTCCTTTCCTCTTCTCCTCCGCTCTGGTTATGACTGTTCTTTTTAATATGTGGGGACTGATCCACATTCTCTACTTCCTCTTTTTGGTTATCTCCCTTCCCTATGGAGAAATCCCCTGATGACAGCAATGCCTTCAGCTTGTCAAATTCATCAGAGATTTTAAAGCTCAACAACGTCTAAACAATAACTTTACTCTGAAGCATTTGCAGGGAACCACATCTACCATGAATAGGGACCCATCAATTTATTCATGTGAATACATTTACCATGAATTGGGATCCATCAACCAATTTATGTGAACACATCAACCTAACCAGTCAAGATGTCAAGAACACTTCTTGCTCTAGTTCTTATGGTTTGTATCTCTACATTTTCATTATAACAAGGGAATTGCACAAATAGAATGAATAATTTGAGGACCAAGTCCTCTTTGTCACATTGGTAGCCTCTATTCTAAATTGTTGCAACTCGATTGCAGACAACATAGACAACTTCCACTGCCACTGGAAGTTCCCCTTGGCTTTAGCTGATTTGGCCTTGGTTGTCAATGTGCAGTAATTTATATGGATGCTAGTTTCTACCAATAATGCATCCATTTAAAATAATTTAATGACATACTTTATGACTATACACACAATACTAACTTGACAAAAGAATGACACTACTAAAACCGTGACTTAGACCAACATTGTGGTATTGACCACTTATTTTAATATTGACACTAGACACAATATTTAAAGATAATTATAAAAACTGAATTAAGTAATAAAAACTTAATAAAAGAATCATAAAATAAATAAATATACAAATCAAATAAACCACAAACTTTAAAAACTTATCAAACCACGTAAAGACTTAATACACACCCTTCTTACCACTTAAAAATGACACGAATAACATAAATTCACTTAAAACTATAAAACATCTCTTATACAAAACACTATAAATTCATTTCTAAACATAAGCTTATAGCATCAAGCTATTTCAGATCTGACTTGCAAAAGCTATTTAAAAGAACAAAATCAAACCAAAAAAGACTATATAAAGCACTAACTCTAAATGCAACAAGTGGGAAATGTACGGGTCATGAGAATCTTTAAATCTGAATGGAGTCTTGAACAAGGACAGAAACCAATAAACTCCACATGCTTTTTGTTGAGCCATTCCATCTTGGTAGCGCAGATGATGGGAGCCGTTGGAAGCTTTGCCTGAGTGGGTTTGCTTACATTGGAAGTTTAATTGCAGTTTTGGGGCCGTAAATGGACTTGCCACCGTTGCCATTGCCGACGGTGAATTCTCCTTCCTAGCACATGAATTAAGGGATGATTTGGTAACAACCCGAAAATTCTCCACCATAATAACCTTGAAGTTTTGTGTCGTGCTCAGCGTCACATATGAAAACAACACCATCACGATTCTTCTTTCTGACACATTGCCCACTGCCATATCGAAGAATACCCTTGGGTTTTCCATCCTATGGTTGCTCTTCACATGGTTGAACCAACTATGCACATGGATGTCGAGACCGAATGCAGGGTAGTGTTGTGAGATGTATGCATTTGGTCGTTGCAAATAAAGAAGTTGTCCAACAAAATATCTTAAACCTAGCTAAACTTACAAACAACTCTTACAAAATGAAATTAAACTATATCACAAGTTATTCAACAATTATTCTTTCCTCATCTACATGGGGCGAAGAATAAATCAATCACCCCTATTTTTTTCTATCCTTTAGAGAAATCTGCTCTGATACCATTGATAATATTTGGACCAGGTTGAGGCAAATAAACACACTAATCTTCGTTAATATTTATTAACATTGCTTACAAATATATAGGCATATAATATCCTTGAAATAAGGAGTCATATCCCACAAATCTTGCAACAAATACTATTGCCAAGAGTTGTTGAAACAACTTTCCATAAATACAATGTACGCACTAACATTTGCTTTGCTAGTCTTTGGATTCATCGAGAAGTTAAATCAGCAAGGTACATCTAGTCTTTGGAGACCTCAACTAAGGATACCTAGGTCCTCTTCTTTCCACCTTGAGCTTCATCTACAAGATCTCTCACAAAGTGCCACTTGACCCAAGTGGGAGATTGATGTGTTGACAAGTCAGCCTAAGGTAAGTATATCTAACCTTATTCTCTTTGTTTTGTTACTTTGATGGATATATCATATTGTTATGTTATTGTTTTCTATGCTTATATTAGGTTATGCTTGTTAGTATATTGTTATCTTTACATGATTTGTTCCTTTATTTACATCTCATGGTTATTCACTAATGACACCCTTACAACCTTTAGATTAGATACCTCATGGTTACCACCTAATAGATTTTGTTATTTCCTTTGATTACTTTAGCTTACACCTCTTGTTTACTGTCTAATGACACCTTAGATCTAGTTAGGCCTATGCATGCCCCTTATATGTGTAGATTTGCTTGTTAGATCGCTTACAACCTCCTTTGCACAGGGCCCTTGTCTATAGCCCCATACCCCTTTGTGGAATGACATATTATGTGTGTTGGATCCAATATGGGTTTCTACCATTTCCTATATTAGAGGATCCTTATATTGTTGACCATATTTAGCGTACATACTTTATTTTCATCCTCTGATATATTTTCCAATCAAATTGTATTGCCATGGTTAGAACCAAGAAAATCATTTCCATTTTTGCATTTAGAGCAAAAGTCTCCTCATAGTCGATATCTTCCTTTTGTGCAAAGCCCTTAGCGAACTACCTTGTTTTGTGCTTGTTAAGCATCCCATCTGCCTTGTACTTTACTTTGTATACCCAGTTGCAGCGATTGTGTTTCTTTCTAGCCGGTAACTCTTCTAGAGCCCATGTTTGATTCTTCATCAACATCTCATGTTTGGCTTGCATAGCCTTTTCCCAATTTCGGCCTTCCTTTGGCGTCTTCATATTGTTGAGGCTCAAATCAGTTTGAAGGTTAACCATCAAAGGATAATTCACCGTATCAAATATCTCACCTCTTGGTCTTCCTTCCGCCCTTACATCATGATTCTCTATTGATTGAACATCACCAATAGTGCTTTACTGCCATTTTGGTCTTTTCCTTGCCTCCTCCAAATCAGCACTGTTTTCTTTCTAATTTTTGTTATTCTCAATGTCTTATTGGCTGAAAATTTCATGAGAATCAGCCTCAGAACTATCCTTCCTTTCAGGTTGATGTTAAGCATGCATCATACATGATTTGTGTGCCAATTTATCTTCATTAGGAGAAACTTTCAGATATGATTTTTGTTCTGTCGTTGCTTGGAACAACCCTACACTTTCATCAACTACCACATCACGACTAAAACATGCTTTGAACAACCCTACACTTTCAACATGAACTAACCAATATTCTTTATGATTTTTGTTATATCTTGCGTATTATTTTCTCATATTTTGCATCAATTTTTGTTTGTTTTTCTTTAGGAGCCCATGCATATACAACAGAACCAAAATCTTTGATATGACTTACTTTGGGTTTTTATCTAGACCATGCTTCTCATGGAGTTTTCTTGTGCACTGCTTTTGTTGGAAACCGATTGCACAGATACACTTATATGTGTATTGCGCCTGCCCAATATTTATTAGGAATTGAATTGTTCTATAACTCATACCTCTCCATCTCCACAATGGTATGACTCCATCTCTCTACCACTCCATTTTGATGAGGAGTGTAGGGTGTGGTGCATTGCCTTTGAATGCCATTTTGAGTATAAAATTCAATAAAACCCATAGAAAAACATTATTTGGCACTATCTGATTTGAGAATTTTAATGCTCTTTCCGGACTGTTTTTCAACTATAGTCTTGAAGATTCTGAACTCATCAAACACATCTGATTTTAATTTTAGTAAATACACATTAGTGACAATCTTGGACAACTGCTTGGAATATGCATGTCTCATGGTATGACTAACACGAGAGATTTGATCTCTTGATGCCAAAAAATTGTGAAACGTGCCATTCTGTGTTTACTGGCAACCTGAAAATAACTGACACAAAACTATTACCACCCTATGATAGAAAAAATTGTGCCATGTCTAAAAACCTGTATCTTGTGATCCCAATGATACCTTATTGTCACTCCAACTTATCATCATCCTCCAAACCTACACCTGTAGTATGTGACGTGTGCAATGCTCCAACCATGCTAAATTCTGTTTGCAAAAAATATAATGACTGCAACATCGTGTCAAATCTGTGCAATACCCTCAATCTGACTGATCCTAGTTTGCAAAGGATTGTTAGTCCATAAAACTTGCTCATAGATTGAAAGCTTATCACATTACCTTCCCCCTTGTTACATGAGAGTTGGGAAGATCACGCCACAACATCTGTCATATATGTAAAATTGGCTCATTTTCAGATGGCAAAGATCATCACCAGAGCACCATCCATCCAAATTGATCACTCAACTCTACCCCCAAAATATGTAAAAAGAGGGTTGTCTCTATCAACTTGAGACACATGCAACATGTGGGCACCTGTCAAGCCCTACTCCAAGTTGACAACCAATCCAAATGATCAAGATTTACTGACAAATGTGATAGAATCCGTGATTTAATTCATCAATGCATGCTCCAAAACTTGAATCTTTGAAGGTCATCTCCATGCATGCAATCATCCAAAATGGTATCGAGAAACCCTTCTCCTGTGGCATTGGTTCGATCTATGATTTGTTTTCCTATAATGAAGACATGAGTGGAGGTCAGATCATCAACTCCCACCATGTTCACTATGCCCATAATGTGAGTGCTCCAAAACTCAAATCTTTGAAGGCCATCTCCATGCATGCAACCATCCGAAATGGTAGCTTGAAACCCTTCTCCTATGACATTGGTCAGATGTATGATTTTTCTTCCTACAATGAAGACACAAGTGGAAGTCAAAACACCAACTCACAGCATGTTCTCTGTGTCCATAATGATAACTTCTATCCTCAAAGGGAGATTCACCAAGGTGAGAAACTCTGTTTGCAATACCTTGAATGTATCCGCCACAAACAAATTTAGAGGTTTTAAATAATTAGGAACATGAAAAGTATTAGTTACATATCATATACGGCTCCTATTTGTTCCCATGGTCTGTGACAAACTGGTTCTGAAAGTAGTTCTGAAACAGGGCCATCAATGTCATGCTCTCTGGATCGAGGAATTTCCTGCGTATGATTCTGACCCCAAGTGATTCACTTGATCCTGCAAGTCCTTGTTTTGTGATTCCAAACTAACAACCTTCTGAAGTAGCATATCTAGACTTCTTAGTACCTTTTATAGTGTGAACCTGAAGAATTATATCTGCTCCTACACGAGTCTTATCAAGTTTTGTTTGCAAAGGTTTTATCAATACTCACGATGTTTCCTTGATAAAATCAAATATCCAAGAAAGCAAGGCGAGTATATGAACAAAGAGTTTGTGCCTTGTGATATGGTATCCAACAAAGGAAACATCCCAAAATTGAAAGGAAAGAGTGACTTGGCTAGGGCAATTTACTTTGTCCTCTACCCAGCCAAATATTATAATTCTTCAAGTAAAAAACAATACAAGACAACTTATAACATGAACTTTCAAGCAGAAATATACGCCCTCTCCCCTTCCATCACACCCCTCCCCTAATCCCTACCCTTTAACAACAACTCGGGATTGAGGTATATTAGAAAATTTTCCCTCTTTTTACAATTTTTGTTTTTGAGTTTTAACTATAAACATAAGATGTATTTAGCTGCCTGTTAACATATTATAAGATGCATATTCATGTGCGAACCAATGGAAGCATAAAACACAATTTTTGAACTATGTAAGGAGGTTATGAGATGATTGAAAATCAGGAAGGCAGAGAAACAGATTTAAACTTATGAAAAATGCATGATAAGGAATTATAGGTTGGTATCAATACAATCAGAAATGAAACTTACCCTGCATTGGCCACTTTATATTACTGTCCAATTACTACTGCAACTTCTGCTACTCATGAGCAGATTCAGAGACACAATAATTAAAAAAGAATTCCAGCTGCAGATTGAGCTGTCCGATATGTGATATTTTCTACGTCCTCCACTTTTGATGACGAGGTGGGTTGTGGGTCAAAGAATGACAAACAACTCACAGCCATATCAAAGTATGCAGCTCACAATCTCACTCAAGATTGGCATATAACCCTCTTCTTCCATTCATTCAATAAATATTGAGAAATTACATTAAAAATACTCTCAGCTCTACGAAGCTCACAGACAGACTCGCTACCTAGCTTGGTCGCCTTGGCCTTCTTCCTATGCATTCCTATGCACACTCACACCCCTTCTCTTCTCACTATGAGCTACAGGCTCTTATTCTAACTTGAACCAAACACTTTCTCCTGGAAGAATCTTCTAGGAACTCGTATGGAACCTATCTCTATTGGAAACCTCCTTTATATGATCTTGCCCTTTCCTTGCATCGACCAAGAGACATTACAAGTAATTTTTTGACATGCAAGAGTTCATATTGCCATGCAAACACTGAGTGCACATGTTATTAGAACCGTTTGGAAGCAACCAATTAACTGCAGTGCAACTTGTTACATGGCATTAGATACCTGTCAGTCCTATGAGTCTAACATGTTCCACATGTGAGCGTGACATGTTCCACAGTTATAGGTTTACCGTTCAACATTTCTAACAAGCCGTTTACCTCCTCTTCTTTCAAGGAACACATCCAATAAGTGTTAGATGTTGCTTCCTCCCCAATGAATGAAGGTTTGAATTACACACATTTGAAGGGAACGGTACAACACAGTCACATGGCTTGTCTACTAGCTCTGATCCTTTTGGAACAGAGGTAGGAATGTTGATGGTATCTAGTGGTATCGTACAATATGATTTTACCTTAGCGGCCTGGTTTGTAAGTGTTTGGGACCCTAAGGAAGCCATTGGTCAAGGCCACATAATGGCGTGCGCATAGATGGTGCCATGTTCGAACTGCTCAGATGGTGTTGCACCACTATAGAAGTGGGTGCAGCTTTAGGTGGAGATGGATTGATGTTCTAGGAAATGCCATGAACCTCGGGATGTGATTCTAGAGTACCACAAACTATTGAATACGAACCGCGTCTACCCAAGCCATGAGAATGGCTTTGTGATATCACTCTTTATGATGCGGGATACATGTCTGAATATTTCCGCTTGTCGGGTCAGTATGGTATCACGTCTGTAGTCTTGTGGAGCTTTTGTAAGCTTGCAAATCTCTGTAGTCTTGTGGAGTTTATATGTGTTTGCAAAGCACTGTAGTCTTGCGGAGCTTTTGTAAACTTGTGAAGCTTTGTATTCTTGTGAAGCTCCTCCAATTATGTGCAGCTCCAAAATGAACTACCAAGCTTGCGAAGCTCAACTTAAGCTCTATGAAGAGCGAAATCTTGCACCTTATTGCAGAAGCTTCATTTCATGGTGCTTAACTTTTCAGGAAAAAAGTTTAATGAATTCTCATGTGCAGGATAGCTTAGAGATCCAGGGATGCTCCTGCATCAACTTTTGTGGGAATGCTGTTCTGATCACGGTGTTTGCAGATTTATCTTTCTTTGGTTCCCTGAAAAGCATTGTATATTGCAAATAAGCATTTATTCCTTTGGGTTCTTGGTGCACAGGTATATCTGGATAGCTTTTCTCTCAAACAACAGCTTTTATGGTAGAAGCCTTGACCCGATCTCAACTGATCATGTGGGGAACATCCATTTTTTCTTCCCCAATGCTTCACAGCAGACCGTTACAAATTGTGAATGATTCCTTGATAAAATATGTTCTGGAAATCAGAAAAAGGTACTTCTATCAACATCTTCCATTAAAACATGTATGGGGATGAGACTTATAGACACCTTACAACAGGACTAAAATTAATTTCTTAGGTCACCTTTATCGTTATTCTAAATAGACTTAAGGAGATTCACATAGCAACCACTTCTCTCATTCACAAATTCAAAATATGTTATCATGCCCTCGTCTTACAAAGACTATTGTAGGAGCAGTTACAGTCTCATTTAGAACTGCTTTGATACCAATGTAGAAATATAAATGGAGCAAATTAAAATATTAACAATATACAATATACTGTCATAGGTGACTCCATGAAGGCAGCGGCTAATCTCATTAATCAAGTAATAATCTCATTAATCAAGTAATATTCACATAACTATCTAAAAAACATAGAATAAACACCCAACTGACTTTTGATTAATAAGGGAGATAAATACTAACGCTATCTCACCAGTTGAAGAGATTAGAAGTTCAACCAACTTCTTAGGTGCCACTAGTAGATTGTGTCGTAACACTGATAGATTCGCATCATACTTTGTAACCACCTATAAACTCATCTTGAAGACAACCACATTGAAATATAAGAGTTGAGACTCCACAGTTGCTATGTCCTACGTGGAGCATCTGTCCCACTTCTTATCATTCCATTAAATTACTAATAAATTCAGAGGGCAATCCTTGGTTGGGAAGAACCCTTAATGCATTATTTGCTGACACATTGTCCTTCTCTGATTACAGAGACAATACTCGTGTTACCAGCATAGTTACCAAGTTTGGAAATCTGGATCCCCTCGGGAGGGAAAAAAAATCCGAAATCTGGAATTCTTGAAAAAAATTGGACAAATCCGATCCAAAATATATACATATTATGTGAGCATAGTTTTATAAATATGCAAAACTGACAAATACAATGAAAAACATTGATAAAATAATATAAAACGTTAATAATATATGATATTTATAGTTTTTGGGTGTTTTTTTGGCACAAAAACCTAAAAAAATAAAAAATATATATAAAATATTTTTTTTGAAAAAAACAGGGTCGACCTGTACGAACTTATCTGGGTTGGCCAAAAATGGGGATCCGGCCGGATTTGGAAACTATGGTTGCCAGGCAAGCAAGAATCTCTTCCAATGTTGATGTGCAAATGAAAATCTTACAGAAATTATTCGAAGATAATTGCTACTGATTATTTCTGCCTTGCCTTCAATTGCTGACAAGACACATAACATTGTTCTCTAATCAGCATACAAGAATTACTTTACTTCTATCTGAGAACAGTGGCATTTGTTGTAGTGACAGCAGGTCAACAAAATCTGCTTTGAAAGATGATATGGCTTCCACAATGACAGTGGCAGGAGATTTGGAGATTGTTGTAGCCACACTTTATCTTTTCTTCTTGCCATCAAAAACCCTATTTTTCAATTGCTGTACATGCAAGGTGAAAAATGAAAATATAGAAAAATAAAATAAATCCTTAAATTGGACAAACAGTTAGGTATGAGTTGGCAATGTAGGTGCTACAAAGCATTTGACTATATTGGTGTGATTAAATGTACATGGTTGGCACATGCAGAATAGAATAACATAATTTGTACTAGCAATATATATGAAGTGAAATCATGCTGCTCATATCGATCTCAGCAGCAACAGCCAGTTCAAATGCAACCAAGTTCATGTAAAAGACAAAGATGAGGAGAAATATAAACGGCTTGGATTCCCATGTCTGTTATTTATTTTCTCAGATTTGTAGATATATGTCTTCAGAACTAGCCTTTAATCTGTGATCCGAGCTTTGAGAATTTTAGCTGCATGTCACAAATCCTATAGTATAGAATTTCCTCGTGTCTAATTGTTTCCAACTGTTATTTTACAAAATAATAACAACAAACATCTTTGTAGTTGTGTTGTTATTGTAAACTGGCCTTGCCTCTTTGTATGTTTTTAACTGCTATTTCAACACAATCTACTTGACCATGCTAATGAGTAGGGCATATGCCATGTGACGGCCGTCATTTACAAGGCAGAGGTTTTGATAATTTGAAACTTGTTGTATAGTCTAAGGATTTGTTATCCATTCATATTAATTTTAAACTAAGAAAATGCAGAAAATAAGGAAGAATGAGAAGTTTAAGCAAAAGGTTTAGAGAGAACTACTTTTTATTGTTCTTTTGTACATATGTGGTATTTTGATGTGTATACTGTAGGCTCAATGTGGGCTTCTGTTGTCCATGTGCAAATTGCATTGGGTGTTTTCAATCTCGAATTGTTGTACAGAAGGAAACAGGACTTATTTATTATAGCTGTATCAAGATTTTTGTCGGTTTTATTAATGCATTTCTTTAAGATTTCCTTGGTGATGGAAAACACTACATTATCACATTGTATGTTAGCGGAATGTTTTTTTTTGCAATTAGAGAAATCCAAAAGGATTAGCCAGGAGTATGAAAGAATGGGTTGCCATAATAGGGTGCCTTTAATGTATGGTGGATATGTTAAAGCTGTGTGGACATGCTTAAAGGCTTTGTGATGGCCATCTTCCATGACTAGAAAGTTGCATTTATATGGTAGTAATTGAGAAATGATGTCAAATTATTTGATTCATGAAATTAGCAGGTAATCATTCTTCTTAGAAACCAATGATTAATAATAATCTTAATTTGCTTGATTCGGGGAATTAGGTTGTCTTCTGAGAAACCAAGAATTATTCGTGTGAAATTTTCAAGATCCCATTAAATACCCAACTTTTGATTCTTTCACATTGTTTATTGCTCATTTTTAATGTTCTGCATTTCGTGTGTAAATATAAAATGTCTGCCTTTTATGCCATGCTTTAGGAAATCAACTAGTACTACTGATATTTCCACTCAAATTGAGCGAGTGAGCTTTAACCTGCTACTGGGAATGCATGTTAATAATCTTCTCTTGTAGACAGATTGGATTACAATACTGTATAAAAATGGGTGGATCTAAATTTTTGAAAAGAATCTTTTAATAATCAGCAGATTTTGAACTTGATTAGTCAGTCATATTGATTCTTCCGAGTGTCAGTCTAAGGATGTGTTATGTAATATTATAAACTTTGTCTGTCGGGAATGGTTCTGATGTTCTTTATTGTTTTGGCAGGGTCTCCTTTATTGATGTTTTTCATTGACTGGTCTTGAAGATGTGCCAGTTTTTGTATCAATCTACATTTTTGTAGTCACTGAGGTTTCTTCAGTAGTGGGCGTGCCGTGCTGATTTTTTTTTATATTCTTGTAATTCACTGCACATCCAGTTTGCTTTGTATATAAGTTTTGGACAAGAAATCTATATCAGGGACACAATTCATTCCTATAAGATCTTTCAATAAGGCTTGAAAAATTAACAGCTGTAAAATAAAAGGATGGGAGGTGGGGAGGGACAACCTTATATGATTGAATCAATGCCATACACATGCCAACCTTTTACTTATGAGGGGCTCACATTGTCATTGATATATATGGACCTTGATAATTTTCCCGTATGATGGCAGAATTAGTTGCACATGTATATGTTTATGCACTTTTCTTCAATGCAAATTTTCATGCGCTCTTATCTGAGGATTAGTTTGATCTTTTTTAAAGTATAATAATGTTGTTATTTAGCGACAATGTTCGTACTAATCCCGATTATAGCCGTTGTCTTTCGATTCGCTAGAAAACATATTATAAAATTGATGCTTGAATCTTGTAAATGGTAAATGTCTCGGTTTAGTTTGTCTTACCATATGGTTTGACATCTGCAAATAATGCATTTGTGAAATAATTTAAAAAGATGGTTACAAAATTATTATATTCCATATACAGGTGAAAGACAGAAAAAGTAGGCCATTCATTTAATGAAGCACAAAATACACTAATAGTAAGAACATAAAATTTATAAAGAATGTCATTGCCATCTATATCAAAGATATGAGTGCTTCCTTTTGACAGACCGCAGAAAACATGTTGTTCGTTGTTTAGTTCTTCTATTGTTGTCATAGTTTGTTTATTAAGTTCATAGCCAACAGGGGCCGCCATAGTTCCGAGAATATCCCTGCAGATTCCTGAATCTATTGGAGCAATTCCCATACTAGATAGGCCTATTGGCAAATCACGGCCAGTTTGGTAGAAGGCCCTTTGTCCATGTCTTTATTATTGGAAAAAGGTTCTCGGAATGAAAATGTAGATACAATATTGAAATTTGATTTAACTCTTCCTTTGTCAATGCTGTTTTGTAAGAGCTGTAGCTAAGAGTTGATATCCATAACGCTTGTTGCATCCATCATCTTTCTTAAAAGCCATAAAATCACGAGGAGTACCAAATTCTGTGTAGCGTCTCCAATTGATTTTTTGGCAATCTGCTTTTTAGTTAAATATTTTAAATTTTACCTGTCTATGTTGATCCGTGAGTGTCATCAGCTGACTTTCGAAACACATTATCAAGTCTGCCATTTCTGTACTCCAGAAAATAGACAAGATGCCACCATATAGATATCCAACCACCCACAGGAAGCACCCGAGGCCAACCACCGGAGTCTTGAGTTTAGGTGACAACTGACGAACTGCTGTGTCCTACTGTATAACTCGTAATTTCTCATCGAATTTTATTTTTGTGTGGAACACAATCTGTTTTAATTGACAATACATTTTGAAAGTGGGCCTATGAAGTTGTTCAGTAGAATGTTGCCCTTGTGGATTCAATATGAGACACATTGAGGATAGGAATAAAGCAATAGATCGTTTGCATGTTAACCAATTGATAAAAGCGAAGGCAATTTTTATGTTTAGTAGTGTTATGCTGCTGTGTTATTTTACACATATTTTATTCTCACTTTTAAATAATTTCGCAGTTTCAAAACTGCATTTTGTTGAGAATTTTCGGACCTCTGATTTAAATGCAATCATTTTGAAATTTAAACAATCCAGGCTAGGCAAACAACTCTAATTTTGGAAAGATGACAACGGATAAAGTTAGGAACTATCTTGTTAAAATCCAAGTCACATTGCCCGCCGTTTTTTTGTCCTGCCTTGGGAGCCCTTTCTAGCTTATGTTTGTTATCCATGGCAGGTTCTAATTTTGTTCCACATGAATAATCTCTCTATCTTTATAAAGTATCTTGACTAATATTATGCCATGACATGAAATAACTAATTATGATTTGTTGGGGAACAAGGGAGGAGGGCACAAGGTGATATCATGGGAGTGTCCATGTCTAGAGGGCTGGAAGTTAATGTAGTATATCGAGAAGAGTATTTGTTTTTCCTGAAAAAGAGTTGTGCCATACATATGATCATTTTTTTTGTGTCCCCTAAAACATCAATTACAAATTTTTGAAGCTGTTGGTAGGGAGTCCAAGAACCTGTCCTATCACTATGGGCCTCCTAACAATCCCTGGTTGCATGATTGCTTTTTATTTATTCTTTCAGGGGAATAATTGCAAACAAATAATTTGTAGTTGTTAGGTAAGATGTCATATTTGCCAGTATTCTTACAAGTTTTTAAAAGAATATGCCTACCAAAAAATGTGTGTTCTAAGAACTGTCCTGTATATCTGACAATTTAGATTTGGGCTTATATGAGAGTCCTAAATATTAGTTTTGGGCTTTTGTATGAGAGTTCAAAATACACTTTGCACATTTAGCTTTGGCATACTCGTCCACAAACCAAACAGCCTTAATATTCTTAAGTAAGACACTTCTATGCATACCTTCTGGTTCTTTTTAGTTTTGTTAACTCACATTCAAAACCCACATACTTACCAACCTGTAAACCTATATTTTTACAAATGTGATGGGATGGCTCCCTATGTCATTAAACATCCTTGAAAGAAGACAATTATGGAAATAATTGTTTTTGGCCACTTATCTTGTTCATTGGGCACAAAATATTTTGTTGAATAGTGTTTTTTTTTCCCTGTAAAAAAGACCATTGTTTTGAGAGGGATATGATGTTTTTTTCCATGTAAGAAATGACTAACCAATTCCAATAAATAAATTAAGACAACAACAAAAACATAAACGCACAAAAAGGTAGTGGGGCCATCTAAAAACAAGTTGTTCTTTAAACCCCACTTCTACCCTTCGCCACAATGCAAAAATTCATTCATCTTATTTTTCTATTGCTATACATTACAATTGGAGGGATTTTGTTGCTAGTATTAGAAACCACTTATACTTGCATCTTGGTAGTATTTGTTGTTAAGCAGTGGACGCCTTTTGTTTTAACAACGAGTAGGGTAGTTAAAATAGTTTAAAAAAAAAGAAGTTTAACTTCTTATTTAGAATTTCTCTAATTGGATCATCTCACTCAGTATTATTGCCCAAGTGCACCTCTTAATTCCTTAACAATAATTTTTTGTCACACAATTTATTACAACTCATTCCTTTGCTTTGTACTTTTCATTACTCTTGTTTGTTATATTTTGTTATTGCACACCTTTTTGCACATTTGGTTGATTAACAAGTGAAAATATATGTAATTCTTCATTTTTTCCTTTGGGGTTAATCAAGCCTACAATTTCAATGACTCATTTTTAAAAAGGTTCTTGTTTCAAACCATTACTAAAATAGGGACTATAGGATTCTCCTCTATCTTAAAGTTTTCCTACTCAATTGCAAGCAACATGTTATGTGCACAACTATGGGAATATTACAAAAAGTAAAATAACCATCGTCATGAGTTGAACAATTTCATAACTCTATCTAGGCCCAACTTGTATAATTGCATGTGGATTCACTAGTGAGATGACATATGATTAATTACAACTTGAAAATCATACTATACCCTTCAAGGATGTACATTTTTATTAGAAAAGGTGTTGTCTACTTGTTTATGAACTAAAATCCTAAAAAAATGTGCCTAGGGAAATCATTTTCAATTCCACAAGCGGCCTCCCCCTTAGTTTATCTTTAATAAGTGATTAGGTATGAAATGATGTCTTCCTAGTTGAATAATAAGTTTGAAATAAAAATATTGGAACAAAATAAGGCATCTACAAATTCTTATATAGTGAAATTTATTTGATACTTGTCTTACAACTTCACAATTTTATTTGGGACCCATGAGGGGACCTAGAGGACCACCACACTTAACATATTAAATGGGTTATTGCGGAAGCATGTATTGAATGATAGAGGTTGAGATGCATCTTAGAGTGCAATAAGACAAGGGAAAGAGACAAGAAAATAATGGACACCGGATTAGAACTGTAATTGCAAGATTGTATTATACAATGGTTTTGTATGAGATATGAGAGATTGGATGTGTGGTGTATATGCACTTTCTACTCTATTTCCATTTCACTAAGTAACAAAGAATAGCATATTGTTTTTATATTCAAAAGTGGAAGATAAGCATTGGTTGGACCATTACAAGAGTTAGTAACAACCATTTCATAACTAATCATTGTTTTGTCATCTTTTGGTAACGCCATTGTAGCATTATGTGAAATAGTACTTTGAAGTTGTGTGACATCACAATAGAGGAGTTAGCACTTCATGGTTATAGCTTTGGATGATGTTGAAGTTGTTGACGAAGACAACATATTCCGTAAAGTAATGTTGTTATGTTGCAAGTTGATCAAAGGCTAAGATTCCCTTGGATCCGTCAACCCTCCTCGAAGAGCAAAAGTCCCCATTGCATGCAATTTTGGAACAAGATGTTGGAAGAGGCTATAAACTTGATCCTCTTTAAACCATTTTCTTTGGGAAGGTACTTGACTTGTTTTGACGCATTGAAAGAGAGGAATGTCTTGTTGACATGCCCATTCAACACTTACTAGTGCATTGCGGTCAGGGTTGATCTCTGCATCTTGTAGTGTCTTTGCAACATTTAAAGTGTCCAACAAAGCTGGAAAATTATGGCACAAGAGTTATGCATTTAATACTAGATGTAAACCAAGGTAGGAAGAAAGATTAAGCTTGAGCGAATTATCTCCTACTTGCTTGATGATGTAGGGCCATATCAAAGTGGACAAAGTTTGCAGTAAAGTCTTGTTAGTCTTTCCTTTTTGCAAATGAAGCCATACTTGATCACAAACTTGAAAGGTGTGTTGTGTTCAATGTTGATCATGACGCTACTTGTAGTTAGCATTTTTCTATTGTAGAATGGTCTACACTAGTTGCTGAAAGTGCTCAATGAATTTAACAATTTTATCAACATCGTTTGGAGTTGAAGGAGTTGCAACTATTGATGGCAATAGAGGATAAGTTACATCAATGTGTGCTAGAGGGTGGAAACCCAAACATATTTGAAAATGGTTATGTTAGGTAGAGTTTTGCATAGTTTTGTTGTAGTTGTGCCAAATGAAAGGAAGGATTTCATCCCATATGTACTACTTCTTTGAATTTTACATTCTTAGAAGATGAACAATCATCTTGTTTAGCACTTCTATTTGTCTATTCATCTACAGATGGAATATGGTATGCTTGTTCAACTTTATATCTAACATAGACTAAGGTACTTTCTAAAATTTTCTCAATAATATTGTATCACTATCAGAGATAGTACTTTTTGGGATTCCAAAATGGATCTAGACATGCTGAAAATACAATTGAAATATTTTTATATATGAGATTACTTTCTTATAAGATGTGAATTTTTCCATCTTTGAGAATCTATCAACAACTACATAAACACAATCATTACCATGCTTGGTAATAGGTTAGTCTAAAATGAAGTCGATGGGAACAAATTGACATGGTTTTGTTGGAATCAAGAAAGGAGTGTACATACCTTGCTTCTTATTGACCAATTTGACAATTGCACGTGGTACAAGACAATGTATTTGGTAACATCTAACTTGAGGTGTAGCCAAAAGAAGTGCTTGCACAACACCAAAGCATCTTTTCAACTCAAAGTGTTTTGTAACCATGTTGAAATGAGCTTCCCATAGTAGTTTTTGTCTCTATACCTTGTGAAATACACACTAAGTGCCCAAATGATATAGGAGTCCATCCTACAAGTGGAAATTTGAAACTTAATTTCTACAAAGTAATTTGTGATAGGTTTTTGCAAAGTTTATATCAGATTAATACAATTTTAACCAAGTGTTTGATTCATGTCCACATGTGTCAAGATTAGTTAGGAGACTTTGAACTAGAGCTTAACTCAAACAATTTGCTATTAGACTAGAACTTCCCTTCTTATGTTTACTATTCAAATGGAATCGTTGAAGATAAGAAGACCATTTTTGATGCTGCTCTTGTTGCAATTTGTTTTGAGTCTGCAAAAACTAAAGTGACTTATGATTAGTGTGGATCATAGTCTCCTTTCCTAATGTATAATGTTTTCAATGCTTACATGCTTTGAAAATGGCATAAAGCTTGCGTTCATATGTGGGATAGTTCCTTACTAGCATAGTGAATGTTTCACTATGGTAAGAAACTCGGTGACCATGCCAAGTGAGGATTACTCATTGTGCATTAGTCTATATCTCAAATGGTTTATGCAGAGAAAATAAGGCAAGTAGTGGCATATAATAGAGTTCGTATTTCATTTCTTTGAATTATTTATGTTGTGCCATTGACTAAACGAAACTTGTTTGGGTGCAATATTTAGTAACTTGATTTAGAGGCCAAGTTACTAGGAGAAACTAATTATAAATATCTTGTAGAAAATTTCTAATCCCAATAATTTACAAAACTTACAAGATTATTTGGTGTAGGCCATTCCTAGATGACTTGAATCTTGGTTGGGTCCACATGAACTCCTTGTGGGTCTACACGGTTTCCAAGATATTGCATCTCTCGAATGGAAAATAAACATTTATTCATGTTAGCATACAAATTATGTTACTGCAAGTTGTGAAACACTTGTTCAATATGATGAAAATGTTCATCCCATGTTTTTTTGAAGATTAGGATGCCATCAAAGTAAACTACAACAAATTAAGTAGTGAAAGCCCTGAGGATGTCATTCATCATCTACATTAATGTTTTAGGTGCATTAGGTAAGCCAAAGGACATAATCAACCACTAAAAAAAACTTATTTTACTTTGAAGATTTTCTTTGAGATGTCTATATGTTCAATGGGAATTTGATGATATAGAGAATTAAGTTCATTTTTTTTTAATAATTTGACACTACACAACTGATCTAGTAAGCCCTTAATCATTGGAAGAGGATAACAATTCATCATTGTGATCTTGTTGAGATATTTTTAATTAATGCACAACCTTCATGTGTCATCCTTCTCTAATGCAAGCACAATTGGGTTGTCATAAGGCACTTGGGCCTGATGTGTCATTTATCCAACATTTAATGGATGTATCACTTGATCTCTTCATTATCCATAAATGATCAGTGACATAAAGAAGTATAAAGTATATGTAGTCCTAGTGTCAAATCAATAATGCATTTTACTGCACGTGTAAGCACTTATTTAGGTGATTGAAATATACCTTTGTATTCTCCTATCACCCTGCTCAAATTTTGTGTTTGTTGCTACTAAAGGAACTATAGTATGATTTTTTTCCAAAGGATGTTCTGATATTAGGTCTCACAATCAAGAGTACAAACTTCTTACTAGAACTGACTAACTTCTTGCCTTGCTTGGCATTAATGAGTGACGACTTAGGAACTACTTCTGGTATGTACTATTTAATATCACCAACATCTATGACAACATTTCTAGGATTTGATTCATAGAGTGCATGCCTATGGTTAAGATATGGTTGACCAAGTAAAACATCACATACCTATAATCACACAATGTCACAAAAGACCACATCTTGAAAATGCTTGATTTTATACATCATGTGACATTGTTGAGTGACATGTTTGGTGGAACATGAATTGAATCATCTAATGAATTATGGTTGTGGATGAGGTGTTATCAGTGTAAACACCTAAATTTGGTATTAGACACTTGGAAACATCATCTTTGGCACACTTTGACATACTTAGACTTTGGCACACACATGTGACTCTTATGCACACTTTCCCCTATCTATCTATCTATCTATCTATCTATCTATCTATCTATCTATCTATCTATCCACTTGTTGTCTTGTCCACCTCAATTTACCAAATACACATTCAAAATCATGTGCCTTTTCAAGAACCTTTCAAGATCCCAAACAAATTGTCTCCATATCTTAGATTACTGATTTGCACTCCTATGATAGTATAAAAAACAATCAAATAATTATGGTTCTCTCGTAGGTCTCTGACTCTACTGGTAGTGTCTAGAAACACTCAACATCTATTTTCAAAATCGGGATGTCTCCATTAGTTTTGCATAAACATGTTTCATGTCAATCATAGTGAGAAATATTAAAGAGTCAGTTATAAATACAAATCAATCTTAAGGTCATACTCATTGGATAATTTGGTCACTACTTAGCAATCACATTGAGAAGTCAAATAACACTCTCTTGAGACATTATAAAAAAGGAATGCACATTTGAAAATCCCTTAAAAGAGAAGCCATAAAGTTGAGTCTGAATACAAACACATGTTGAATTTGCATGGTGTAAAGTGTCTAAAGCCAAACATTGTTTTGCATTCTAGCCTGATCACGATGGTGTGCACACACACCTAGGTGGGAGAAATACATGTGATTTGATCCCTCTTAATAGTATTGGAACATAGGTAACACTTAGTCACTTAGTGAGATGTAATTGGGGTTGTGTAACCCAAATTGCTAACCCCTTTTTGAAGGGTCATCTTATATCAAATGTGTGATTAGGGTTTCAAAGGAAGAAGTAAAATAAAGAAAAACATACATGATTGAAGAAAAGTGCACATACAAGAGGCATTTATAGGTGAAGGAAAAATTATTTAAGGTGTCACAAAACAAAAAATTCAATAGAGACATTACTAGCATAACTTGGATAGTAACAATCGTTGTAGGGGTCTAAATTTCACTGGTAGCATCCGCTCAGTTTTTGAGCTCTTGTTACCTAATCTAAGTTGTTATAGAGTAGATACAAAGTTAATTCAAGGGTATCTCTTGTTACCTAATCTGAGTAGTTACACAGTAGATACAAAGTTAATTCAGGGGTAGTGACAAAAATAGTGAGCAACATAAACCATAATTAAGTTAAGAGAATCCCTCTTCTATTACTTTGTCCATTCCAAATATAGTAAGTGCAATATATATCTACCCCTTTATATTTAAATTTGGATGATTATTACCCTATTTACACAATCTGAATATTATTACTTTTATCTTATTTATATCACATTAACCACAAAATAAATAAATAAATTTGGTGAACCTCAACATTGACTTGAGCACTTAAAACCCTATATCTTTTATACTTTAGGGTTTCATCTTTCCTTCTCAGGGTTTCAGATTTATCCTACATTAGGATTTTAATTTTAGATTTAATTTTTTATTTACATAAGAAAAACCCTAACATAATTGCAATGGATGCTAATTATTTATATCTTTTGATCCAAGTTATGATTGTCATGATTACATGTTTCCTAAAATTTAAAATATGTTTACATTTCATTCTATGAAATAAATAAAATTAATCTGCAATAAAACTAAGGATGATATTAATAATGATGAAGTCTAAGCTCTCCTTAATAACACATATTGCACGAATTTTGAATTTGAAATGCTTTTAGTTACTACTTGATGAGAAAGGGCATGTGTGACTCATTTCATTCCTCCTCCCCATAGACCTCAAGGTAGTGATAACTACCATCCCCCACCTATTATTTTCCCAAGGCTTATGTTGAGTATGGAGGTCCATTCTATCACAACATTAAAAGATAGGGTGCATATTTATATATAATTTTACATGGATATCAAATTTGAAATGTTTGGGGTTCGTGATTATAAAGCTAAATATTCACAACCCATGAAAAGTAATGTGCCTTGCGCAACCATCCATGATAAGCCTTAACCCTTAAATGATCATATTTAGATTTCCACCATTCCCACACATCAATTTTTTATTACAATTCATTTCAAATATAACTTACCAAAATAAGTCCAAATCTTATCTCTAAAGTTCCAATCATTTGAAGATAAGCTCGCATATGCTAAAATCCTAATCATGCTATTATAAATTGCATGTCTAGCTATCCACTAAAAACCTATTTGTCTCAAAAGATTTCATTTCCAACATGGTTTAAGGGAAAAAAAACATCTATGACTAATGGATCATGAAATTGGAATAAGTTTAATACATATTCAAGTGAAATTCCTAGGAACATGCTCTGAAACAAATTGATCATATTACCTCCTACACGTCTTATGCAAAGATCAAAATAGTATTATGATTATCTTAGATTTCATAGAAATTCCACAAATAAGTGTCATGCTTTGAAACATAGAATAAAACATGTTATTGACAATGATGGCCTTATATTAGATATGTATATTAAAGCACCACTTGATTCAAGCACACCTTTCAATTTAAATAACCACTTCAATTATGGTTCCATCTTCCAAGATAGAATTACCAAAACAAGAGTTATGTCAAGCTATATAATTTATTGATGGAATGAAAATAAAAAATACTTGGTGCAAGCCAAAATTTTCACAATTCAAATTGAGTAAGCAACCAATTATAAATATATAAGCCAAGAAATGGCTTCTCACTTCATATTCAAGAAGTCTTTTCAACTACGTATAAGATGCTTGAGTAACCACTATAACATGAAAGCAAATTAACAACTAATCCTATGAATTAGGAAATAATATACACAATATTATTACATACCCCCCTTAATCTGCAGGGGTTGTTGTGAGCCCAAGTATTCTTATGAACTTTTCAATTTTTTCTCATCCAAGTGCTTTCGTCAGGATGTCTGTTGGTTGCTTTGATTTACGGTAATGTTTCAATTTGATACAACCATATTTCACATAGTGTCAAATCAAATGAATTTGGTATTGATATGCTTGATTCAGTCGTGAAAGACTGGATTCTTTGTCATTTGGATTACAGAAGTGTTTTCAACCATGAGAGGTGTTGACAAAACTTATTGTTCCTGTAAATTTGAAAGAACATTTCTGAGGCACAAGATCTCTCTAGTTGACTCCTAAGTGGCCATATATTATACTTTTGTTAAAAAAATTACAAATATTGATTACTTCTTGGATTTAAAATTGATAATTGTTGTTCCCTAATTCATAAGAAAGCTTGTGGTAGACATTCCATCTTCATGATCACCAACATAGTCAGAATATGAATATCCAACTAGTTTGAAGTCTCATGCCATGGAGTATCCGAGTCCAAAATTATGTGTTCCTTTGAGATATCGAAGGACTCTTTTTTTTGCTACCTAATGACTATCTTTGGGTTGTTGCATGAATCTTGACAAAACTCCAATAACAAAGGATATCGCTGGTCTAATTATGGTCACACAAATCAAACTTCCAATGAGTTATTTGTATTTAGTGGCATTGACCAAATCTATTGTATCTCCAGATGTCAATTTGAAATTCTATTCCATGGGCATGTTGAGAGGTTTATAATCTTTCATTGCAAACTTGCTTAGAATGTCACAATGTACTTCCACTGAGTGATGAATATATACATTGGTATTTTAATAACTTTAATACCCAAATAGTAATGAAGAAAACCCAAATTAGTCATTTAAAAGCTTTTCATCAACTCTGATATGAACTTTGAAGTGTACCATTCATTGTTCACCATGGTAAAAAACCACTGGTATGTCAGGATTCAAATTTGAATTCATTTCCACTCCTTTCTTGGGTCAGAGACCACTATGTTCATGCTGGCGGTCTGACATATATCTAAAGTTCCTCAGCTCTATATAGATAGAGGTGACTGAGTGTCTCATAGAGATATAGGGCCTCCCCTTGTGATGAGTAAATCATCAACATACACCACCACAAATACAATTATTTTGTAAATTGTTTTGAAAAAAATAAATGCATCTTCAAACTCAATATGTTTGAATTTCATGTTCATGAGGTGCTTAGCTAGTTTGTTTGACCATGCTCAAGGGGATTGTTTCAAACCATACATCAAATTTTCAAGTTTTCACACCTTGTGCTCTTGGGTGTTTACTTCAAAACCTTCGGGTTGTGTCATGTACATTATTTCCTTGAGGTCACCATTCAAAAATGCATTTTTGACATCCATATGGTGAACTTTCCATCCATTGTGAGCTATTAGAGCCAACATGGTTCAAATGGTAGTCCATTTTGCTATAGGTGCAAAGGTTTCATTGTAGTCAATTCCTTTCTTTTGAGCATATGCCTTTGCAACAAGCCTTGCTTTGTGCTTGTCAAGTAATCCATCAACCTTGTATTTGTTGAGGTAGACCCATTTGCAGGGAATTGGTTTGTATCCATATAGAGGATCAACCAATTTTCAAGTCCCATTTTTGACCAATGCACTGTACTCATCTTTCATTGATTTTCTCCACAGTTCAAGCTTCTTAGCTTGTTTGAAAGATGTTGGTTCATAATCAAATGCAACATTGACTTCTTATTTTGGAGAATCATTCAAGATGATCTTTTCAATCTTATCTTGAATTTATTTAAGGGACTTATCTGATTATGATGTGGCTATGTGTGCACTTCTAGTGCATGTTTTCCAAATTTCACTAGGTTTCACATATTTTAATGTTTGAGCGGGCCATTTAGGCACATTTTTCTATGTTTTAGGTGCTTCAAGTTCATCCTCAAAAGTTCTTTTAGTTTCTATCCTCTATTCTTTTGGCCCATATTCATTGTCTGATGAAGTTCCACTCTCTCCTTTAGGAAGATTTTCAATCTCATGTATAGGAGACAATAAACAATAAATTGATTCTTAGTTGTATGTCCTTCACTCACAATTTGGAACATCCAAACCAGTTTCCTTGTAAACATCAAACCTTGCATATTTCTCAAGTCAACTCAATTGCCAATCAATGCTTGCTTTGTCCTTTGCAGTTTCACAAAAGATAACTTCACTTGCGACAATAAACTTCTTTTCTTTCTCATCATATAGCCTGTATGCCTTGGAGGATTCAAAATATCTAAAATGAATGCATTTGTGAATTCTATGGTCCAATTTATTCATTTTATATTTTTAAATCAATGCGTTTCAAGTGGATCCAAAAATCCAAAAATGTTGTATTGAATGAAGATGAGCACACCACATCTCATACATAGTCTTGAATTCAAGAGCCATTTCTGGTGATCTATTGTAGAGGTATACTACTATTTTAGTTGATTCAACCCAAAAGTGTAGATTTACCCCTTTGAAGTACAACATAACACAAACCATACTCATCATAGTTTTATTCATCCTTTCTACAACTCCATTTTGTTGTGGAATGTGAAGAACTATGAGATGATGTTTGATCCCATTTTGCTGATGATAGGATTCAAACTTATTTGAAATGTATTCACCACCATTATCTATCTCGAGTGTTTTGATGTATATTTGAGCTTCATTTTCGATCATGGTTCAATTTTTTTGAAAAGTATCAAAGGATTATAATTTTTTCTTCAGAAAGTATATCCAAGTCATTTTGTTATAGTGATTAATGAACAACATGAAGTGCTTATGACCACCAACTGAGAGAATTGGAAGAGAACACAAGTTTGAGTGAACCAATTGTAACTTTATATATGCTTTCCATTATGACTTGGGGAACGATTCTCTTACATGTTTGGCCAAAATGTAAGATTCACACTTTTCATTTGACTTTATCAGCATGGTAGGCATTTCAACAACACCATTCTTTTGCAATACACAAATGCTATTATAGTAAATATGCCCAAATCTAGCATGCCAAAACATATTTGGAGAAATTCCATATTTAACGAGATGAGCTGAATTCCTTGAATTTAATGGCTCAGCTCTTAATTTGGGTAATTTTCCTTCCTCATATCTAGTCAATACAATTACATTTTCACATTTTATTCTGATAGTGACCTCACCATTATCTAGTGGGATGGAATGGACTTGTTTCCTAATAAGAACTAGGTACAAAAGGTTTCATTTCAATTAATGAAGGTAGAGAACATTTAGAGTTTGAAATATAGAAGCCTTAAACACTTGAGTTGTATTGTATGGTTGCAGACTTGATCTATCTACGAGGTATACTAAACCATAAATTTCTTCACTAAAGTCCTCAAAGAAGTCTTTTTTGAAAGTCATATGTAGAGTGGTAACAATATCAAGAACCCAAACACCAAACCATGATAAATTGATTGAGATAATGTTTACTTCATCATTTGTACTAAAAAACACACATTCACTATTGAATTGAGCATAGTTTGACTCTTGTTTTCTTTGATTTTTCCTCTTTCTTCTTACGATGTGATTCAATTTATCCCATAGATTTTTGCATTTCTGAGTCTCATGGCTTTATTTTCTATCACATGATTCATAGTAGAGTTCTTGTTTATCATTCTATTTTTTATTTTGATCACCTTATTTTCAATTTTTTGCCTTTTCCATTGTACTTATTATTGCCTTCATTTTTGGAAGACGTGGCCTTGTTGGATATTTTTTAAGAATTTCTTTGTCATAACATAATGTCATAACCCTACAAAATAATACATTGCAGTTTTTATTAATCCATTGGTTCAGCAAATGTAGCCTAGCTCCAGTTGACATTTTGCTTATAGTTATAGCTATTTATTATAACTTAGATGTATGATTTTGATTATCATGATTATATATTATGATTAGCTCATTATTATCATTGAAGCATATGCTTAAATCCACTGTTGACATGTTTCATATTCTATACATAACATAGTTTATTATTATTTTTATTTATTTCTTGAGCAGATACTATTGATGTTCTACATTGGTGGTAGTAGGAATAGGTCAAGTAAGATAGGCTCAATGGTGGACTTCAACAACTGGGAAAATAACGAATAGGATTTATGAGTAGTCAGATTGATACCACTAGGTAAATTTTAAGGTGACACAAGTTTAAAGCCATGGTTTGTTTTGGGTCCTCTAGTTTGTTTTGGTCCATCTTTATTTAATTGCTTTTATGTTGTGTGGATTTTGGTCTAGGTTGTTGATTGTTTACGTATGCATCAATCATTATTTTATTCATTGCTTGGGTTAGTGGATTCTCAATAATATTATTGCTCTTATTCGATTTATTTTTGTGTTTGGTTTCTTTCTTGAGTTGGGTATTATAGTTTGGGGTAGGACTTAATTCCCATTGTGAGTTATGTTTATCCTTGTGCCTTGGACCATGTTCTTATTTGTGGTTTTGATTTCTATGTATTGGTTTTGACTCCTTGGCACTTTACGACTTTGTGGGGTCTTGGTGAAATGTCATTAGTCTCAATGACTTGACCCCTAGACATCATGATAGACATTTTGTGGAGGAGTTGATTTGGCATAAGAAAATAATATTATTTAATCATGTTGTGAGTTGATTTAGACTCCATGCCAAAATCTGAAAAAGGTATTTTATTTTCATTTATTATGTGGGTTGGTCTTTGATCTAGAATGCCTTTCACTTAGTACTTCTTGGGATGCATTATTGGAAGTTGATGGGTAGGGGACACCAAAGAGGAAATCTATGTAAAAGTTTTTATTATCTTTTTCTATGTGGTAGTGGTTTGACTTGGGTGACACATTAAAAATTCTTGGGGGACAATTTTATTGATAAAATATTTTTGGCTATTGTCTCTCTCTTGGCGCTTAGAGTTTTGTATGCATTATTTTGGGAATTAGGGGTAGCGTATTACATTATTCATTTGAGGATTGTTTTTTCACACATGTGAAAGATATTGGAGAACTTTTCATCATTGACATTTTTATTTTGGTGGTAAACGCTCTCCTAAAATGCTTCAATTATTTTTATGGATCCTTTTTGAAAACATGGAGCTATTTTTGAACCCCCTCGTTGAGACGAACCCTTAGCCACATGCAGGATGGAGTGGGGTGAAACAAGGAGTTGGGGAGTCAGATGGGAGTGTTAGGGATGAAGAGAAAATACCATAATGTTCTGAAGGGGATGATGACTAGAGAAAGGAAGTAGGAGACAAGTTAAAAAAAAAAAAATCCAACCCCTTTCTTTTTGACCTATCTCATTCCAGCGAGTAAGTGACATTCTGGATTTTTTTATGCTTGAGACTCTACTGTTGCATCATAAATTTTGGTATAGTTAATAAAACAAATCCTTATACACAAAAAATGATTTAGTCCATTGGGTTCTATTTTATGAGTTTTAAGACTATTTTAGAATGGCACAACCATTACTTATCATCCTAGTTCAATTTTGGGTATATACGTGCAATATTCTCCTCACATTTTATGTATTTGGTATTAAAATTACCCAACTGGTTCGAATTTTGTAGTAGTAGCTTTAATGTATAAATTTCCATGAGGCTTGGCGTCATAATACCCTACAACCCCTTAAAATTTATGTTATAGTTTCTTGCTTAAAGGAAAATCCATCTGGGTTATTATTTTTGGGTTTTTGAAGGGTTTTGAACAAAAAATTAAATAGTGATATGAATCTCAAATGTATTAAATTTGACACATCAATTACTGGGCTACACCTACCCTCCTTCCTATGTCTTATTGGGTGTTTTTTATTTTAAAATATGTTTATGTCTTAAAGAAACCATGGCAAAATTGGGTTTGGAAGAGGGCTCATGATTATTGTTTCACTTAGCCGTGGTATTTGGGAAAACCATATTTATGATTTTTAATTATAGTGGAATTATGTTTGATATGGGTTAAGCCCTATCTAGGTAAAACAAAATCATCTTTGTATGGAACTATGTGGAATTTCTTTTCCAATTGATTTACACCATCTTCCAGGGCTAAGATTGTTTATTTTCAATCCAAAACCCCTATTTGATCATTTTGACCTTGCATGGGATAAGGAAAATTATATACAGCTAGAATTAGATCCCTTGGACTTCATGTTATTGTCCATAGATAAATGTCTATAGGTAACAATATCTTTATGAATGGGCCAGATGCTTTATATCCAAGAATTTATATATTATTGTATGCCTCTATGCTTGCTTTGAAAATTCCCTATTGACAATACCTTATTGGGTGATGTCTCAGATTTATTTGTATGCAATCTTATCTCTTTTATTAAGTTTTATTCCATTTTAAAGGCATGTAAAAAATTATATTGCCATATGTGGGAGCAATGCAATGCTGGTTTAAACTCCACCTAATGGTTTAGTTGATTGAATGCTTCATAACACATTGGTTGAGTGGTTTATGTCATGAAGCACCCTCTAATTGGTTGGTAGTTCATTGGATAAATTAATGCTCATCTCTACTTGATAAAACCCAGATGCCTAATTCCACCATCTAGCTAATGGTTGGGGTGGTTAGGGCCATCAATAGATGGGATCATTAGGCTGGACCTTCAAGATGACCTTATGAAAACTTATCACTTTTTTTCTTACTTGTAGGATTTAGTGCTTACAGCTTGATTGGTTCCATGGTATCCAATATATGAAATATTTTCTGATGTTTCATAGTTGTTATTAACAATTTTCATGTTCATGTAATTAATGCTTACGTAATGCTATAAAACTTATATTTTAATTTTGGTGATGAGTAATATTATGTTATCTCTTTGAGCTTGATTTGTGTGTATAGTAAGGCATACTATAGTACCATATTGCATTCGATACATGGATATCAAACATCCACTGATTCCATACTTGTTCCACGTTATATTAATACTGAATTTCATTCTAGTTGTATGACTACAAAATTGGTATTATTATAGTTACATTTTGAAGTAATGCTAGAATTGAAGCTTATTGATTTCCATTGGTAGAGAAATGTAGATGAACCTGGATAAGACCAGTAGTGATATGGTTAGTTCTTAATTACTCTTGTTTTTTATTATGGAATGTTGCATCCTTTTAATTCTAGTATGTAAGGCATATTGTTTTGATGTTTGGATCCTTATCTAGTTTTGAATATGTTTTACATAACCTAGATATGGCACCATGTATATAGACTTGTAAATTCCAATTTGATATAGGAATACACCTAGCTGCATACAAAACTAAAAGGTCACTTACAATAATGAAGAATGTGTTAATTTACATTTATATTGTTAAGGATCCTTGTTTGAGGGAATAGTAATTATGTTTAGTACCTTTGTTGAGTTATGCTTATGATGGTGTGTACTTCAACATGATATAATCTATACTATGTTGGAATTAAAATTGGTTACAAGAATATCTTGATTTATGTTACATAAATTTTGGTTCATCATTACAATTAAGAGTTAATGTTATGTTTTCATACTTTCGCTAATTATTGGGTTTAGTGTATACTTAAATTCAATATTGGAAGGATTTGTGTAACCATTGAAGGGTGTAATTAATCCCTAATAGTTTATTTGAGAATTGGTTTGGTCTCATGATGTTGAAATCTTATCCTTTCATTTAAAATCTTTTGTTATAAATATAAATGACATGAAAAATGTTTAAATCATGTTATAAAAGCAATGGTTGTTATTGAGTGTTAGCAAAAAGTTAATGAGGCTATTTTACTTATGGTTGTTCTAATAAGAAGCTATGCAAAACCAAGAGATATTTTACACCTAGTTTTTAGCTTATTCCTTTGGTCCATTTAATTATAATGATCCTTCTTTGCTTTAGGTTTGCATTGGTGTTTAAAGCACATGATTGAATCATAAAAATGTCATTCTAATATTGACATCTTCCTCCATTTTAATGGTTGTAGTAATACTCCTAGTGGTGGCTTGAGGAATTTAATAACCCAAATAATTTTGATTGGCCATTGAATTATTAATAGCAACCATTCCATCCCTTGTTGGATATATATATATATATATATATATATATATATATATATATATATATATATATATATATATATATATATATATATATATATATATATATATATTCTAGAAAAGGTATATGTTATTATTCTTATTTAGCAATGTGTATGAAGTCTTCAAAACTTGTATTGGGCCATATTTGATAATAGTTTGGCATTAATAGTTGGTTGCTGCTAGTAAAAATGTCACAACTATAATTTATTGTAAATTTCCATTGCTTAAGCAATGAAATTGAGAATGTGGATTATCAACTGGTGAAATGAAGATCATGAATTTCTTAATGGGTATTTCATTACATTTTGTGAACATATGGATAATCCCACAATCACTCTTGGTACATATTTAAAGATATTGGTTATGTTAGGTTGCACATTGTAGCATGATTTTAAATGACGCTTTGGGGTTTGTAATAAAATCCCTATTGTTGGCTCTTCATGGTAGCCTTGTTCATATGTAAACATGTTATGGATTGAAATATTATTCCTTTCTCCAATCATATGAAATATCAATTTCCCCTAATGAGATGACATTAATTGTGTAAATGTGGCAGTGAACAACCTCATTTTTATCAAAGTAAGCCAAATATGGCTCAGTGAATAATGCCACCAATTATCTTTTGGATGAGCCATTGGGTTATTAAACAAAGGACCCGATGGGTGTCTCAAAAGGAAAACCAATGTGTACCATTATGATATGGTTATGTTGGGATTCTTCTCCCTAAGTAATGGCTATTTTGATACATAATGTGCTCCAAAGTGTGCCTGTATATCATGGCTAGTTAGATCCTGGTGAGTTGATGTTTACTTGGATGATCCTATTTATATCCTCTCCTATGCTAAGGTTTAACTTTAATTGGACTCATGGGTAATATACCCAAGTTTTCCTCACTACTCTATTTGTTATTATGGTGGATTCACGAGGGAATGGTTTTATCCTTCAAACCTTCAACCTGATTCTCTTAGGAGACTGAGATGCTTAAGTAGTATTATCAGACTATTAAATAGTCCTATGAGGAGTCCCTAATCAGAATATAGATTTTGGCATATATCGATGTGCACACACACATTAATACACTCTAAATTATATCTTCCTTTTTTATGAAGAGCTCTCTTATAGAACCCTTTGATGATGTGGTAACCTTGATTATTTGTCTACTACCACCTAATAGGATGGTTGAAAGCACGTGAGTGTGAAACCAAATAGTATGTTGTGTCTTTACCTCAGTTTATGTGTAGGTCCATACACGTAGCATTGTTGTGTACTTTGTAATTTAGCAACTCTTAGATTTTTTTGAGGTTATTTCATCTAGTATCAAATCAATGTTTCTTCTCTAGGTAAATTTTGGACATAAAATTATTGTTATTAAGAAACTAATAAATATTAAATTGAGCTAAACTATGTGGTTTTCTTACAGGGGCACTTGGTCTCTTGAATTGGTTAAGATAATGCCTTATTTTATAATTCTAAGGTGATGAAAATTCATGCATTTATTGAGTATAATGTATGTGAATAAATAAGTTATATTTTGAAAAAAATAATTTGATACTTATAGCCTTATTTGGGTCAACCCTTCCCAAATTGAGTTACGTCAGGGCAAGTGTCATCTATTGACTGATGAATTGTATGGGCAAGTCGATGGGAGACTTGTGATAATCACTTTACCCTTAGAATTGAGGGAATGATGTTTGATATATACTATTGACTAATATGGATAAGTCATTAGTAGATGATTATAACATTATGACCTTGTGAAGATTGAGGGTTAGTCATAAGCCTAGAGGGATGAATGGGGTAAGAATATTAGATTTACTTGGGTAAATCAATAAGGCTTGGGATCTCCGCTTGTGAAGGGGCATCTTGAGCTGAATTTAAGTTGATCTTGTTGAGAGTTGGCATATTTCAAGTTCAACGAAGAAGCTTGTGGTCTCATAGCTCTAAAGTCTAGAAGCTATTACATGCATGGATATGTTTTGATTATATAATGCTATTTATTTTGATCATGGGTATGCTTTAATACCTAAGGATGTTGTGATGATCATGGATATGTTTTACCTCTATGAAGATGTTTAAGTAATCTTGGGCTGAGTTTTGGCATCTATAAGGATATCCATTATGTTATGATGAACATATTTTACATCCATGAGGATGTTTATTTAGAATTTTAATTGAACTTGATGATTGTGGGAAATTGTAATTCTCACAATAGTGATATAACATTCACCTTGTGCCTTGGCTAAGTTCTTATTTTACTAAAGAGATATTGCATCAAATCAGGAATCACCATTCAAACTTTGACTTGTTAGATTAAGTCATTTAGAATAATGATGATATAATCTTGTTGTTGCATGAGACAATGCCTTGGTGGTCATTGATGGCTTGAATGGGTGAGCTATCTAATGAAACTGAGGTATAATATCTTGGGAGGTTCAAGGGTGCAACTTAATCCTGGAGGACTTGGTGGGGTGAGTATGATGGACTTTCTTGGGCAAGTCAGGAAGTTTTGGGTATCTCTTACTATTATCAAGTAACATAAGCCATCTATTCCATGAAGTGTGAACTATGTTGGTAACTTTTTGTAACTCATGGAAACAGATTTATGGGATTTTTTGGAACATAACTTGTTATGCCTATTTTCTACACCCCCCTAATTTTTTTTCAAAATCAATACTTACTGCCATAGAGATGACCATGTCATGAAATCTAAAATTATGTTGAGGACCCAATCGGTTGATGATATTTTTAGATGCATGTTTTCAATTATGAAATGGTAATGATTGGTTGATGAATTTATATTTATGTTTCTAATTGGATTCAAAAAGCATGGTGGATTAATGAATAAAATATGCATATATGTATTTCTATATGTGTTCAGTTGTCATGATTTTTTAGTCAATAATTTTGAGACAGTTTCAGTTGAAAAATAGATTTTTAGTTTTGATAATTTAAATAGATTCATAGTGACTCTTTGATTTTCATAGATGATAGAATATGATTTTTGATTCAGAACATATAATAGTGTTTTATGGATGATTATCACATTTGAAAACACTACATTTGAAAAATCAATGCATTTGAAAGCTATTCTCAAGGCAAAGTTTAGGTTCAGAGCTCATTTTTATTACTTGTGATATAATGGGAATTTGAAGCATTAATGTGCTTAAGGTGATTTGGTGATGTTCTCAAAATTTTGGTTTTATATTGCATGACTTAAGATCATTTTTCTTAGGTCCTATTTGATTTCTTGAGTTTTAATCATTTTCAATTCAAGATCATAACTATTATTCAAAGTTTAGTTTCAAAAGAAAACATAGATCTCAAGGCATGGATAATATTATTTTGTTTCTCTTTGGGCATACAGATTCATTTAATAAAAGGGTAGTTGTTAATCTTGAGCTTGTTCTTGAAATAAAATCTCAATGACATAAGGTGTTCTTAATATAATCCTCATATATAATTCAAAGGCTTAATATTTCTTGTTTTGAAATCTTCAAAATATTTCAAAAGGCCTATCTTATGTCTTGATTTAAGACCCTTAGAGTCACCATGCAAGGGCATTGACATTTTCTAAGGTGTAAAGGTTCATCATGGAATATGGTTTCAAAAGGCCATTGGATTGAAAATAAAGCATTTTTCATTGATTTGATTGATATGCTTATCAGGTGTTTGATTGGCATTTTGATCCACCATGGCAAGGTAAGGTTGGCACAAATATTTAACTTCAACATCATGGCTTTGATGCTTCGACCAATGAGGATTTGGAAATAATAGAATTTAATGTGATGTATGAATACCTCAATTTGAGGAGGTTGGTTAAAGTTTTATCATGAAGGCTTAGTGATAGATAATTTTATTGATGCTGATAACCAAGTTATCAAGGTCACTAAGTACATGATTAGTAAATACTAGACAATGAGATTCAAGCATGACACTGAATTGGTTACGACGGTAAGTTGGTGGTTATAAGTGTGAAGTTTTCTTAGTTATTATTTCATTGTTGTAAGATTAGTTGCAAAATCATAGCCCTAGTTAGATAATATTTGGTTGTAGAGAAAATTTTTGGTGAAGGATATTGGACAGAAAGTCTTAGGGTGCATTGCCAGGTATGTCTCTACAATATTGATTGATTTTGTTTTGAAAATATCATGGTAATTTATGATAGACTTGTAATTTACAGTGAAGAAATAAGTGCCAGTTGGAGTTTTGGGTTTTCATGAGAATTTATAAAAGTTATGAGTAAATATTAAATGGTTTTCTATGATGAAATATAGGCTATGGTATGAAAGTTTTTAAGAATCTGTCTGCATGCAGATGTTTTGAGAAGTTCTGATGATTTTATTTAAGTATTTGAGAAGGTTTTTTTCTGTATAGTTGAAGAGTTTGTCATTTATGCATAAATTTGTATGAATGATGGAAAGATTGAAATTTCTAGATTTGTTAACATGCATATTAAAGGTGTTTGCTCATGTATTGAAAAGCTTTGTTGAATAATTTAATTTATAAGTATCATTTACTTTGAGTTGCTGATAGACCTAGGGTTTATGAAAATGACTTAGTTGAATATATGATATATGTTTAATGTTTTTTTGGGCACCTAAATTTGGAAGAATAAATGATTTTTTAGTCTTGGAAGTTATTATTTCATGAATAAAATGTGAATAGTTTCTGTTTGATATATTATTTATATCAAAATAATATACAAGGCATTTAGGTGTGAAATATAGAAAAGGGTTGGAATTTTTAGTTTTCAAATGCATGATGTAAATGGCCCTTGAGTATGTTTGGTTACATAGAATGTTGGATAATATGATAATGGTGCATGCGTGTCTTTTTCTATCTTGACGAGGAATGTCACATACATAGTTTGGAATAAGTCATTAGATTCTCTTAATCTCTATGAATATGTAGATTTGATAGTTCTTTCAATCTTTGGAGTTGGTTCAGCTGTTGAATTTTGAGGTTTTCATTTTATGTGTGGATAGTTGTGTTTTGGACATGAACTTTTGGTGATGGATGTTAAGGGGCTTCTATTGGTGTCTCCATTGAAATGTGTTAAAATTAGAGGTTATTGACATATGATTTCAAAATTTGAATCTTTACTTTTCTAATTTGTCTAAAGACTCTGTCAAGATTTTTTTTGAAAATAGTAAACTAGAACGAATGCAAGTGAAAATATTGATTTCAGTAATATGGTGCTTGTAATTTGTTTATGTTTTAGAAAAGTTTTCATATACTTGGGAATGGTTTTAGTATTCTTGATTCTTGATATAAACAATGTGAAGGTTAGCATTGGGTTTTGAAAATGTCATGGTATAGTTAGTATATTTGAAGAACTATAATGCATGCATTACTAGGTTTTAAAATTGTAAGAGTTTGTTATGGCTTGATTATTTATTATTATCTGGTATATCAAGATTTTCTTAGTAAGTCTAGGAATGTTTGGTTTCAATATAGATAGTTCCTAAGGATAAATTTTAAGATGTGTAATGATTATAAAGTTGGTCATTTTACAAATAATATGCTAAAAATATTTCATAGATATATATGGATAATCTCGAGTTTGTGAACTTATCTACTAGTTTATAGTTGCAAAGGTCATTTTAAGGATTCAACTAAGATGATTTTTTTATTAAAATTAAATCTCAATATTGAAGTCTTAAGTTTTATTTTGAAAATGGACATAAAAGTTAGAGTTCCTTGATACTTCTCATTTGTAATGGCTTGGTTTTAGAAAATTTTGAAAGTTATCAAGCTAGTTAGAATCATACTAGTTTCAAAGCATAATCATTTGTCGATGGAACAATGAGATATTTTTGATAGATTCTTGGTTTGAATTTGGAATTTTATTGAAGTGTTTTGAAACAAAATTATGAAATTATGATATTAGTTGAGGATTCAATGTCAAATTTGACATAGATGATTTTTCAGTTTATGATACGGTTTAGTTTCAGTTGTTGAGAAGTAGTAGCATTCAATATTATTTCTTTGAGCAATTTATTGATTCTTAGTTTAAATTTGTTATATTATAGATTGATCATAATGTTGGGATGGGACCAACCTAATTCAGCCAAAAAAAAATGACAATAGAGGATAGGGATAGAGTTTTGGTAGTGATGTTAATCAGTCCAATCCTAATAGAAATTTTCCTAAAGGTTGTTTTCATGCAAGAAATTTTGGTCCTAGATTCCATAGGGGAACAAGAATGTCAATATATTTTGATGCTTCAGATCATGAATTTTGGGATATCATAAGTAATTTACTTGCTAATCCAATAAATAAAGGATATAAAGATAAAAAAAGTTTCTTTGGCCATAGGTTTAGAGCCCAAATCCCTTCTCAAATTAGTTCATCTCATCATTTGGATAATAATCCTAAACACTTGCCACTTCAACTTTCTAATGTTGAAAGAATTGATCCAACTATTGATTCTTTTCCTACAAATCAAATCACACAGTTATAAATTGAGACAGTTCATGCTAAAAGTTTTAGGAATATGGCTATTACTTCTGATACACCTTCTCCTTCCCATAGAGAGCTTGCTATGAAGAATAAGGGATTAGGTTTAATTACTTCACATAGTGAACCTATCTTGAAATCTAAAAGATTGAATTTGGGAACATGAGGCTATGCTGGAAGAAGAAAGATAATAGATATTCCACCTTCCCTTGTAGAAAAGAGAACTACAACTGAAATTCAGTTAGAGCCTAATACACCCATAGAGGTTAAGATGTTGAAAAAGATCAAGCTAGACATTGATGATAATACAATTGACTCAAGAACAAGATTAGTGTAGTTTATTGCAACAAAGATGGAGTATAATGTTTGTCTTAATGAACAAGACAAACATGTAATTGAGGTGTTGTCTAATTTAGAAGATTATTAGATTTTTAGAAGAAGATAACTTTGTTTTATTGTTAAACTTTTTCATAAAAAAATTTGATACTTCAATTTTTATATTTTTAATATATTTTGATAAATTTTAAAAATTCAGTAGATCTGAATTTTGGTATAAATATATATGATTAAGTTATTTTAACATGCATTATAAATTAATATAAATATTGTTTATTGACCTTTGAATTAATTATTTTATGATTTAAATATGTGCTCTATTATATTATTAATTGATGAGGGTCCCCATCCATTGAGATTAATACCTCGTATCTATATTTAAATAACTTGATCAATTAAGACCTTTTAAGTCTTAAGTAAACCTATCCTTAACCAATATTTGTTTATAATTAATTAAATTTTTAAAATTCAATTAGTTAGCATAAACTAATAACTAACTAAAGTTAGTTATAACTTATTCGTAACTACGTTGAAGGTATTAAATGAGATCAAGGACTCATTTGAAGACAGAAGAACAACAACAGGGATTGAGGAATTAAATATTTTCTGAAGTCAATCATCCATATTTCTTCTTTCTATGTAACTTATCTGAGATAGTACAACTCTTATAGATAGAGCCAATGGTAATTTATCTAATGATTGAGTAATTGCTTATGCAACATAGGTATATTCATATTTATTAGTCATTTAATACTAATTATCTAAAGTTTTCTAAGCTTAACATCTTTTGATGATTGCTATTTACAGTCTTATAGACAGATTCCAAGTATTCAACCCAAATAATGATGAACACTTCGCTATTTTGTAAAATTTCATTGATCTATTTTGATTATAAATTTGTCACTCAAGTTATTGTAAAGAAAGAATGTTGGTTTTCTCAATAAAGTTATTTTTTTTGCTAAGATGACTCTCTTTTGGAACTTGCATGCTTTATTGTAATCTATTTTGACTCTAACTTTAATACAATTTTATTTTTTGTTTTCTTTTAAACCTAGTTTTTACATCTATCTCTTAGTTCTTTTTTTAGATTGTTTTCAAGTTTCTTTTCTATTTTTAGAGTTTAATTAGTCCCTTAGTTTATTTCTTGTGTTTCCTTTAGATTAAGATAGTAATAGATCTTCCTTTTGACTTGACTTTTCTTTTAGTTCTATTTAAAGCTTATCTTTTAAATGTTTAAGTTTAATCTTAATTAGTTTTTAAATCTATTTAAGTTTTCTGATTATTGTTATTTTTCTATTTAGTTTAGATTTATTGTTATAGTTAATAGTTGTTTTATAGTTTATTAGATTAATTTCCATTTAGACTAGGTTTTAGTTTTTTGTCATTTTTAAGATTTTATCTAATTCTTAGTTTATCTTTAGTTTAGATTAGGATGTTTTAGTTGTTTAAGTGGTTGTTTGTTGTGTTTCTCTTTTGATTGTTTACATGTTTGCATAATTTATCTTTTTCTCAAATATTTTCTTTATATTTTTGGTTGTTTCTTGAAGTAAACTTGGAGAATATTACAAGAAGGAAGTAAGATATGCTTGGAACAAATATATATTTACTGAATCATATTTTTATTCTTCAAGAGATTATCTAACTCATAGATTTTTTTTATCGAATCGAATAGATTATAGATTCTTATCTTAACTGATTCATGATTGATAAAGTAGATTTTTAATTGTTATAATGGAATAAGTTGTATTTGATAACTTATTAATTATTTTTTAGAACTTATAAAAAGCCCCCTCATGTCTTTAAGATCGTAGTTGAACCTTTAGAACCCTACAATTATATTGGTATGAATCCACCTTGACCTTCATGATAGGCAAAATGGTTGATTCGTTGACGGTGTAATTTCCTTCATCAACAAATTTGGTGACTCCATTGGGGAACTCGTTTAAAAATATAATTTATTTTTAGTTTTATTTTCTTTTTATAATGGTAATTAAAGGTCAACAACCTCTTTTTATTCAACCTAGATAGATATAGAAGATGATCAAGTTGATGTTGCTTTCAATTTAACATGTTATACATAGTATAATCATCCTAAAAATATTTATCAAGTGATTAATGTCATAAATCAAGAAGAAGAGATTATATAATTTGAAATGATTGGTATTCAAATCTTACATGTAAAATTCAATTAGACATTCTAAATTTAAATAGGATAATTTAGGAAGATAGAGCAAGAGTTTTAATTGCTAATCCTAGGCCTAGAACTCATTTTCTTTTTTATTCCTTTCTATTTGATGATTTTGTTTTGCCTACTAAAATTAATGTTACAAATTTGCAGTTAGATCAAGAACATCAAGGTCAAAATGATCAATATATTTAGGTAGAAACTACTGAAGCTTCTTATGGGAGATCAACTAGTAGGAGAACAACCAGTAGTAGAGCATAGACTAGAGGCTCTGATTCATGGATTACAATATAATAGAGAACAAAATGATCTCACTAAAGGTGATGATGAAGCAAAAGTTTAAGAAGAGTGTCAAATAACTGTAGCACCATAGATTTTTGCTAATCCAATTAATGTTTAGAGATTAAATATACCAAAGTTTTTCGATACTACTAAAGAATCTTGGGAAGATAACTTAAAATATTTTAGATTAGTTTGTGTTACTCTTGGAATAACTAATGAAAAAATTTTCTTAAGAGTTTTTGCCCAAACATTAGAAGGAAAAACTTATCATGCATTTGTTAGTCTGCCTGTTAAGGTTATTGACACTTGGAGAGATGTTGAAGATTGACTAGAGTTATCCTTTAGGAAAGCTAAATAATATTTTGATCTAGTCAATGATCTTGTAAATTTTTATATTGATCTAGGTGAGACTATTTATCATTTTATTTTTAGGTTCACTAAACTACATCAAAATATCTCATGTGATCTTAGGCCTTCTAAAAAGCATCTAGACTTTATTTTTGTAATGCTTTACCTTTAAAGTATAAAATGGATTTAGATGATAAAGACATTATAGAATATAGTTACACTTTAAGTTTTTGTATTGAATATGAAAAGAAGATTAAATACATTGGTTTTAAAGATAGGTCATCTACATGATTAAATTTAGATAATTTAAAAATTTTAAAGGCCATATAAAATCTAAGTAATGAGCTAGTTGCTGTTAAAAGATAGCTTAATGGTAAAATTTATTCTTCAAATAAAAACAATAAAGAAGATAAAAAGATAGATATTATATATTACTATAATGTATGTGAATCAAATCATAATCCAGATATATGTATTATTGTTCTTAAATTAATAAATTTTTTCAAAGAAAGGATGAAATAACTGAAGATATAACATACAATATAAATACTCTTGATGATCATTCAGGAAATAAGAATGTTTATGTTGTAAATATTAGGAATAAACATTATAATTCTTTTTAAATAAATGATAAATCTTCTCTTGATGATAAATAAAAAATATATAAAGGAAAATCAGCTCAGAATAATGTTAATAATTCAAATGATAATACTATAAAAAACATTTATTTCTCAACTGGATATAATAACAGTCAATATCAACATTATAAATCTAAAATTTTTAGACAAATCAATACTAAAACTTATAACATAATTGATGATTTTTTCAATAATCGAAGCTAGATTTTATTTATTACAGGTAGTTAGTCTTTTAGAATAACTTGATAAGATTAATGAAACGGTGAAAAATCATAGAGTTAATGTAAGCATGCAAGAAGAAAGTAATTATGAACATATTTATGCTCAACTTTTTGATCTTCTTGCTGACTACATTCCTCTTTTCTATTTTATAATCAAGATCGTTAACAAATCATAATTGTATCTTAGATAGAGTACCTCAAAGAATATCATGCCTAAGTCCATTGTTGATCAATTAGGTATATCTTATGAAGTAGATAGTAGGAAACTTATTGGTTTTGATTTTAGAAAAATTAAGAGTTGTGATAAGTTTTGTGATATAGTCATTAAAATTGCACAAGATGAACATATTAGATGTATGATTAATGTTTAAGTGTTAGATATTCTTAGTAATTATGCAATGCTGTTAGATAGGGATTGGTCTAAAGCAAATGGAGCTTTTATTGAAAAAGACATTACATGGATTCCCATTAATAATAAAATTGTTTTTATTAAAAGAGAATATTTTTTTGGTACCCCTATTTAATCACCTTCTTCTAATATTTCTTACATTGAAACTAGAATTGGGACTTATGAATTGCTGAATTTAGATGAACTAGAAAATCAACATGAATAAAATATTTGAAAGGAATATGTTATGGTCACTTTAATTTGATGGAGTTTGCTCTTAACAAGGTAATGGTGCTGTAATTTATCTGATTTCTCCTATAAGAATTTTTTTTATTATTCTTTCAAATTGTCTTTTAAAATATTAATAATACAACAAAATTTGAAGACTTATATTTGGGATTAGAAAAATTAAGAAAATTAAATATCAAGCATTAGAAAGCTTTTGGAGATTCAAAGTTAGTTGTTAGATAAGTTCATAAAATTTATAAGACTAATCAAACTCATCTACACCTTTACACACAAAAAGTTTGGTCATTACTTAAGCATTTTGAAGCTTTTAATATTACACATATTCTTATAGAATTCAACATTAGAGTTGATAAGCTTGTTTTTTATGCTTCCAATCCAACTTTAAGTGAGATTGAATCTGATACAAAATTTTTGTTTGCTAAACTTTTTTGTCTTAAAATTCTTGATTTTAATGATAGTTACCTTGTTTTTAGTTATGATGAACATATAGATTCATTCATTAAAAGCAATTATTTTAATCATGATGACTATATACTAAATTATAGAGATTTTTTATAATTAAGTACTAACATATTATTTTCTAGTTTAGTAAGCTTAGAATCTATGTTTGCACTTAATGATTAGCCTAGAATCTCTAGAACAGAAGAACCATCAAAGAGAATCATAGGTGAGACCACTCCAATAAATTTAGACATTGAAGAAGATATAAATTATTTTTATTTAGGAATTTAAGTTATTTAAAATGAGAAGGTTAAGTTAATTAAATTATTTAAAAAGATTATTGATATTTTTGCTTGATCATACAAGGATCTTAAGGGTTATAATACTAATATTATTAAACATGACATACCTCTTAAGCTTGGTATTAAACCCGTTAGGTATAAAATATGAAGAATCAATCTTTTATTAGAGGACATCATTAACAAAGAGCTAGATAAAATGATTGATGCTAGTGTCATTTTACTATAAAATATTCATAATGGGTAGCTAATCTAATTTTGATTAGAAATAAAAATGGTGACATTAAATTATGTGTTGATTTTAGAGATCTAAATAAAGCTAGTGTTAAAGACAATTTTTCTTTACCAAGCATAAATTAGATTTTGCAACAGGTTAAAAGATAAAAAATGATGTCTTTATTGGATGGATTTTCAGGTTATAATCATTTTTTTGTGAATTTTGAAGATAGACATAAAATTACTTTCACCACTCATTGAGGTACTTTCATTTATAATAGAATGCCTTTTGTTTTGATGAATGTAGGAGCTATTTTTTAGAGAGCTATGCATATTGATTTTGATGATTTGATTGACATTTTTATTTAGGTTTATTTAGATAATCTCACTGTTTATTCTAAAAAGAAAAAAAAAATATTTAGACCATCTTCATGAAGTATTCACAAGATGTAAAAAATTTGACATTTCTTTGAATCCAAAGAAATCAATTTTTGATGTGACTGAAGGTAAGTCATTAAGACACATAATTTAAAAAGATGGTATTTCAATTGACCCTGAACATGTTAAGCTATTAAAGAACTACCTCCTCCCAAGGATCAATTAAGTTTGAGGTCTTTCTTTGGTAAGATAATATTTTTTAGAAAATTTATTTCAAATTTTGCTGACAAATCTAATCCTTTACAACTATTAATTAAAAAAGATTAAATATATATTTGGGATGAGAATGCTAAATTAGCTTTTAATTTTATTAACAATGCCATTTCAAGTGCTCCTATTCTTGTTAGACCTGATTTTAAAAAAACTATTCATTCTCTATGTTAATGCTACTGAAAAAGCTATAGAAGCTGTAATAACTCAAAAATTTAAAAATAATGAAGAAAAATCAATCGATTATATGAACCAAGTTTTAAAATATATATGTATATGCATATGCATGTGTGTGTGTGTGTCCTTATAAATATATAAATATTTATATATGTAAATATATATAAATATACATATCTGTAAATTTATATAAATACATATATATAAATTATACATGGCATTTTTTTATTTTAAAAAAATAGGTTTTAATTGGTTGGCATTTGGCCTCGGGAGATTATCGAGTGCCTATGTGGCAACGACAACTTCGGCAATTAATTAAATGAATGGTTTCACTCCCCTAACCGCTAGCCAAGGTAAAACTCACCACTTGAGATAGTAATGGAATTGTCAAGTTATTACTTCGATTCTAGAATATTGTGTATGAGATGATTGGCTTAGAAGGATGCAATGTCAATCATGTCTTGATACTCCTCTAGTAGAGTCATCAAAGCAGTGGCATTAGTCTTTAAACTATGGCCCAACATACTGACTAAGTGATATAGTAAGTTCTACCTTATAGGCCTTACCAAGATCCTAACCAATATTATTAGTATAATATGCCTCCCTATGATCCCTATTCATAATCAATGCCATATATGCTTATAATCTAAATGTTTCTAAAAAGCTTTGGTGCTAACTCAAAACTATGCTCAATAGGCCAAAGAACTGGGATCAATCAAACAACATGGTAATGGATCAAAGTATTTATTTAAAAATTGATCTTTACCTTGAATTTTTAACTCTATCCAAGATTGTGCCTTGTGGTAGTCCCACAACTCAAGATACACTTTTAGCTTATGCTTACCTAGAGTCAAACTCTTGATATTCTTGACCTTTTTCATCTCAAATTATATCATAAAACAATATATTGTTGGGTTGGGACCCACTATTTGAAATCTAATGGCTACCTTATGAGCTAAAAATTGACATCTACACTCTAACCCTTCATTGAGAAATTTATTTTCTCACTAGTTTCCTCTTTGATTAAATTTTGATATTTATTGATGGGAAACAAAGTTTTTGTGTGATCTAATATACTTATTTTGTCTTATCTTTTAAAACAACCAACCATTCAGGGAAGACTTGCTAAGTGAATTTTACACATTCAAGAATTTGATCTTGAATTTAAAACTTCTAAAACTATTAAAGGTAATGAATTAGTAAAACACTTAGCTAAAAATGCTACCTTAGATATTAATATCTTATTTTATCAGTTGATAAAAATCTAAATGTTAAATCATATTTAAAGACTATGAAGGTTGTTAAATTTTCTAAAATTTTTAAGTTTCGTCTTAAAATGAATGAATGAGAATGTTTATTAATTGAATATGATTGGTACCATGACTTATTTTATTATTTTCAAAACCTGTTTTGTCCTAATAACTTAGATAAAAATTAAAGATGTTCATTAAAATTAAAAGCGTTAAATTTTTGTTTGTTAGAAAATTTTCTGTTTTATCATATAGAGATGAAGTTTTGTTGAGATGTCTTATGCATAATCAAACTTAGAAGATTCTTAGGGGAAATCATGAAATAAATTGTGGTGAACATTATGCTATGAAAACAATTGTTTATAATATTTTGAGATCATCTTATTATTGGCCTACTTTTATTTAGGATGCTTATAAGTTGGTTCATTTTTCTATGCATTGCCAATAATTTATTCAAAGAGATAAACTACCTGCCATGCCTTTGAATCATGTCATTTCTAGAAAACTATTTACAAAGTGGGGCATTGATTTTATTTTAAATATTCACGCACATTCATCTACAAGTCATAGATATATTTTTACAACTACAAATTATTTCACTAAGTGGCTCAAAGCTAAAGCACTTAAAAATTTAGTAACAGGTGAAGTGATTTCTTTCTTAGAAAATCAATTTTTTTCTAGATTTGAAGTTTTATATGAGATTATTTCAGACAATAGACCTCAATTAATTTAAAATAAATTATTATAATTCTTAATAAAATACTTTATTATTTCTAGTCATTTGTCTAAGTGTTATCCACATGGAAATGGACAAGCTGAGTCCACAAATAAAAATCTGATTTCTACTATGAAGAAAATAGTTTGTGACAATAAAAGAAATTGGCGTCTCAATTTTTTTGAAGTTTTATGAGTTGATAGAACTATTATTAAAGTAACAACTAGTTATTCACCTTTTATGTTAGCACATAGATTTGAAGCTACTTTGCCAATAGAACTTTAGTTTCTTTAGCTAGGTCTGCTTTACAATATATAGCTGAAGATACTAATTTAATTGATCAAAGATTATATGATTTAGTAGCTCTTGATAAATCCAAAGCAATAATATTATAAAAATTAGAAAGAGCTAAACATAAATTAAAAAAAAAATTTGATAAAAAGGTTTCTAACAAAAAACTTAATATTGGTGATTTAGTCTTATATTGGGGTAAAGTCCACGAGGATCTTGGAAAACATCATAAGTTTGATTCATTATGGCTTAGACTTTATAGAATTGCCATAGTTCTTAGAAACAATTCTTTTAATTTACAAGATCTTGAAGGAAATTGGCTGCATTACTCTATTAACGGTCATCACTTGAAGCTATTCCATGATTAATTATCTTTCTTTTTGTTCTTGTTGCTTTATTTCTTTTTTTTTTTGGTTTTTTTGTCTTTTATTCCTTTTTGTTTTACTATTTTGCCTTTTGTGTTTTGCTATTTATGTTTGTTTTATTTTTTGATTTTCTGTACTTTGCTTTTGAAATGATCAATGAACATTGTAAATGAATAAGTTTCACATTGGAAGGAAGAATACAAGGGAGATGCAAATTTTTTGTAAGTATCATTTATTTTTAGAAGTCAATCTTACAAATTTAGTTTTTTATAATAAATGAATAATATATGCTGAGTTGTATTTAGTTGTTAAAATATTACTTCATTTTTAGATTTTTTACTTAAAGAATTTTTATTTGATTGTGCATCCAACCTGAACTTCTTTATTATTCAATTCCCTTTTTTTGTGCCATGCTAGTCAAACAATCCATCCCTTGCTAAAAATCATTATTTAAGGGGTTTGCACTTAGCTATTTGAGAAATAATTTTCCTAGATCATACTCTCAAGAGAATTTCATTTATAATAAGCAATTTATTGCTACTCAATTTTATTACATAAATTTGACTAGCAAGGTTGCTAATGTTATGTCTATTTTCTACACCTCCCTAATTTAAAAAAAAAAATCAATACTTGCTACCATAGAGATGACCATGCCATGAAATCTAAAAATGTGTCAGGGACCAAATCGGTTGACAATATTTTTTAGATGCATATTTTCAATTATAAAATGGTAATGATTGGTTGATTAATTTATATTTATGTTTTTAAGTGGTTTTAGTTTTGAAAATCATGGTGTGTGTGTGTGTGTGTGTGGTGTGTCTATATATACACACACACACACACACACACACACACACACACATACATACATACATTAATCTACCATGATTTTCAAAACTAAAACCACTTAAAAACATAAATATAAATTCATCAACCAGTCATTACCATTTTATAATTGAAAATATGCATCTAAAAATATTGTCAACCGATTTTATATGTGATCAATTGTCATGATTTTCGATCAAAATAGTTTTGAGATAGTTTCAATTGAAAAATGGATTTTTACTTTTGACAATTTAAATAGATTCATAATGAATCTTTGATTTTCATAGATGATAGAATATGATTTCTGATTCAGAATAGATAATAGTGTTTTATGGATGATTATCATATTTGAAAACACTACATTTGAAATCTATTCTCAAGGCAAAGTTTAGGTTCAGAGCTCATTTTTATTACTTATGATATAATGGGCATTTGAAGTATTAATGTGCTTAAGGTGATTTGGTGATGTTATCAAAATTTAGGTTTTATATTGTATGACTTAAGATCACTGTTCTTAGGTCTTATTTGATTTATTGAGTTTGAATCATTATCAATTCAAGATCATAACTATTATTCAAGTTTAGTTTCAAAATAAAACATAGGACTCAATGCATGGATAACATTATTTTGTGTCTCTTTGAGTATACAGATTCATATAATAAAAGGGTAGTTGTTAACCTTGAGCTTGTTCTTGAAATAAAATCTCAATGACATAAGGTGTTCTTAATATAATTATCACATATATTTCAAAGGATTAATATTTATTGTTTTGAAATCTTTGAAGTATTTTAAAAGGCCTATCTTATGTCTTGATTTAAGACCCTTCGAGTCATGATACTAGGGTATTGACATTTGCTAAGGTGTAAAGGTTCATAATAGAATATGGTTTTGAAGGGCCGTTGGATTAAAAATAAAGCATTTTTTTTAATTTGATTGATATGCTTAGTTGGTTTTTGATTAAACATTTCAATCCACCGTGGCAAGGTAAGGCTAGCACAAATATTTAACTTCAATGGCATGGATCTGATGCTTAAAGATTGCCATGAGGATTTGGTAGTAATAGAATTTAATGTGATGCATAACTAACTCAATTTGAGAAAGTTGTTTAAAGTTTTAGAATGAAGGTTTAGTGATGGATAATTTTGTCGACGTCGATAACCAAGTTATCAAAGTCACTAAGTAAATTATTAGTAAATTCTAGCCAATGAGATTCAAGCATGACACTGAATTAGTTATGGTGGTAAGTTAGTGGATATAAGTGTTGAGTTTTCTTGGTTATTATTTCATTGTTACAAGCTCAGTTGTGAAAGTGGAATCCTGGTTGGATAATATTTGAGTTGTAGAGCAAAGTTTTAGTGAAAGGATATTGGATAAGAAGTCTTAGGGTGTGTTGTTCAGGTATGTCTCTATAGTGTTGATTGATTTTTTTTTGAAAATATCATGTTAATTTATGAGAAACTTACAATTTATAGTGAATAAATAAGTGTTAATTGGAGTTTTGGGTTTGCATGAGCATTTATGAAAGTTATGAGTAATTATTAAATAGTTTTATATGATGAAATATGGGCTATGGTATGAAAGTTTTTGAGAATTTGTCTCCATGTAGATGTTTTAAGAAGTTTTGATGATTTCCTTTAAGTATTTGAATAGTTTGTTTTCTGCATAGTTGAAGAGGTTGTTGGCTATGCATAAATTTATATTAATGATATAAATATTGAAGTTTCTATATTTTTTAACATGCATATTAAAGGTGTCTACTCTAATATTGAAAGGCTTTGTTGAATAATTCAATTTGTAAGTATCTTTTAGTTTGAGTTTTTGATAGACATAGGGTTTATGAAAATGACTTAGTTGAATCTGTGATATATGTTTAATATTTTTCTTGGCACCTACGTTTGGAAGAATAAATTATTTTTATAGTTTTGAAAGTTTTTATTGCATGAATAGTATGTTAATAATTTCTATTTGATATATTATAGATATCAGAAGAATATATAAGGCATTTAGGTGTGAAATATAGAAAGGGGTTGGAAATTTTAGTTTTCAAATGCATGATGTAAATGGCCCTCAGGTATGTTTGGTTTCATAGACTATTAGATAATATGATAATGGTGCATTCGTGCCTTTTTATATCTTCATGTGGAAGGTCACATACATAGTTTGAAATAAGTCATTGGAATCTCTTAATCTCTATGAATCTATAGATTTGATAGTTCTTTCAATCTTTGGAGTTGGTTTAGATGTTAAATTCTAAGGTTTTCATTTTATGCGTTGATAGTTGTGTTTTGAACATGAATTTTTGGTGATGGATGTTAAGGGGCTTCTATTGGTGTCTCCATTGAAATGTGTTAAAATTGGAGGTTATTGACATATGATTTCAAAATTTAAATCTTTACTTTTCTGATTTGTCTAAAGACTCTGTTAAGATTTTTTTTTGGAAAATGGTAAACCAGAATAACTGCAAGTGAAAATGTTGATTTCAATAATATGGTACTTGTAATTTGTTTATGTTTCAATTTTTTTTTCATATACTTTGGAATGGTTTCGGTATTCTTGATATAAACATTGTGAATGTTTACGCTGGGTTTAGAATGTCATGGTATTTAAAGAACTATAATGCATGCATTACCATATTTAAAAATTGCAAGAGTTAGCTATGGATTGATTATTTATTATTATTTGGTATATCAAGATTGTCTTAGGAAGTCTAAGAATATCTAGTTTCAATATAGACAATTCCTAAGGATAGCTTTTAAGATTTTTAATGATTATGAAGTCAGCCATTTTGTAAATAATATGCTAAAATATCTTTCATAGATGTATATGGATAATCTTGAGTTTGTGAGCTTATCTACCAGTTTATAGTTGTAAGGGTGATTTTAAGGATTCATCTAAGATGAGATTTTTATTAAAATTAAATCTCAATATTTAAGTCTTAGGTTTTATTTTGTAAATAGACATAGAAGTTAGATTTACTTGATACTTCTCATTTTGAATGCCTCAATTTTAATTTTTTTTGAAAGTTGTCAGGCCAATTAGAATCATATTAGTTTAAAAGAATAGTCATTTGTCAATGGAACAATGAGATATTTTTGACAGATTCTTGGTTTGCATTTGAAATTTCATTGAAGTGTTCTAAAATAAAATTATGATATTAGTTAAGGATTTAATGGAAAATTTGACACATATAGATGATTTTTTAGTTTATGATATGGTTCGGTTCTAGTTGTTGAGAAGTAGTAGCAATCAATCTTATTTCTTTGAGCAATTCATTGTTTTTTAGTTTAAATTTGTTATCTTCCAGATTGATCATAATGTTAGGGTGGGACCAACTTGGTTCACCTAGAAGTAATGTCAATAGGGGATGGGGATAGAGTTATGGTAGTAATGCTAATCAGTCCAATCCCAACAATTTTTTTTCCTAGAGGTGGTTTTTGTGCAAGAAATTTTGGTCCTAGATTCCATAGGGGAACAAGAATGTTTATACATTTTGACACTTCAGATCTTAAATTTTGGGATATCATAAGTAATTTTCTTGCTAATTGAATAAATAGAGGATACATAGGTAACATAGGTTTCTTCAACCATAAGTTTGGAGCCTAAACCCCTTCTCAAAGTAGTTCATCTTGTTGTTTGGATAATAATCCTCAATACTTGCCACTTTAGCTTCTTAATTTAAAAGAATTGAGCCAACTATTGATCTTCTTCCTAAAAATCAAACCATACAGTTAGAAATTGAGACAATTCATCCTAAAGGTTTTAGGAACATGGCCATTCCTTCTGATGCACCTTCTCCTTCCCATAGAGAGTCTATTATGAAGGGTAAATGATTAGGTTTAACTACTTCACATAGTGAACCTATCTTAGGATCTAAAAGATTAAATTTGGGAACATGAGGCTATCTTGGAAGAAGAAAGACAATGGACATTCCCCATCTTCCACCATAGAAAAGAGAACTACAATTGAAAGTCAATCAGATCTTGATACACCCATGGAGGTCAAGATGTTGAAAAGGATCAAGCTAGAGATCGATGATAGTACAACTGACTCAAGAACAAGACTGATGTAGTTTCCTAAAATAAAGATCGAGTATAATGTTTGTCTTAATGAATAAGACAAACATATAATTAAGGTATTGTCTGATTTAGAGGATTATTAGATGTGTAGGGGAATATAACTTTGTTTTATTATTGAAATTTTTCATAACAGAGCTTGATACTTCATTTTTCAGACTTTTGATATATTTTGAAAATGCAATAGATTTGAATTTTAGTATAAATATTTATGGTTAAGTTATTTTGACATGTATTATGGATTAATATAAAATAAGATTTATTGACCTTTAACTTATTTATTTTATGATTTAAATATGTGTTCTATTATATTATTAATCGATGAGGGTCCTCATCCGTTAAGATTAGTACCCTGAGTCTATATTTAAATAACTTAATCAATTAAGAATTTTTAAGTCTTAATTAAACCTATGCTTAACCAATATTTGTTTATAATTAATTAAATTTTTAAAAGTTAATTAGTTAGCATAAACTAATAACTAACTAAAGTTAGTTATAACTTATTTGCAACTAAGTTTGAGGGTATTAAGGAGATCAAAGACTCATTTAAAGATAGAAGAACAACAATAGGTATTGATGACTTAGACATTTTCCAAAGTCAATCATTCATTTTTCTTATTTTTATACAATTTCTTTGAGATAGTAAAACTCTTGAAGATAGATCCAATAGTAATTTATCTGATGGTTGAGTAATTGCTTATGCAACATAGGTATATCTAGTTTTATTTATCATTTAATACTGATTATCTAAAGTTTGATAAGCTTAACATCTTTTGATGATTACTATTTGTAGTCCTATGCATAGATTCTAAGTATTCAACCTGAATAATGATGAACACTTCAGTTTTTTATGACATTTCATTGATCTATTTTGATTGTAAAGTTATCACTCAAGATATTATAAAGGAAGAATGTTAGTTTTCTCAATAAAAGTATCTTTTTTTGCTAAGATAACTTTCTTTTGAGACTCACACACTTTATTGTAATCTATTTTGATTCCAAATTTAATATAATTTTATTTTTAGTTTACTTTTAAACCTAATTTTTACTTTTATCTCTTCATTATTTTCTTAGATTATTTTCGAGTTTCTTTTCTATTTTTAGAGTTTAATTAATCCCTTAGTTTATTTCTTGTGTTTCCTTTAGATTAAGATAGTAATAGATCTTTCTTTATTTTGAATTTTCTTTTAGTTTTATTTAAAGTTTGTCTTTTAAATGTTTAAGTTTAATCTTAATTAGTTTCTAAATCTATTTAAGTTTTCTAATTATTGTTATTTTTCTATTTAGTTTAGATTCATTGTTATAGTTAATAGTTGTTTTACAGTTTATTGGATTAATTTTTATTTAAACTAGGTTTTAGATTTTTGTCATTCTTAAGCTTTTATCTTATTCTTAGTTTATCTTTAGTTTAGATTAGGATGTTTTAGTTGCTTAAGTGGTTATTTTTTTTTGTGTTTCTCTTTTTATTGTTTACAGGTTTGAATATTTTATCTTTTTCTCAAATCTTTTCTTTATATTTTTGGTTGTTTCTTGAAGTAAACTTGGAGAATATTATAATAAGAAAGTAAGATATACTTGGAATAAATATATATTTACTGAATCAAATTTTTATTTTTCAAGAGATTATCTAACTCATAGGTTTTCCTTGTCAGATATAATAGATTACAGATTCTTATCTTAATTAATTCATGATTGATAAAATAGATTTCTAATTGTTATAATGGAATAGGTTGTATTTGATAACTTACTAATTATTTTATAGAACTTATAACAAACCCCCTCACATATTTAGGATTGTAGATGAACCTTTAGAATCCCATGATTAGACTGGTACAATACCACCTTGACCTTCATGATAGGGGAAAGGGTTGATTCATTAACGGTATAATTTTTATTGTCAACACAATCTTCCTTGAGAGAAAGTGATCATAATTTCAAATATCCCTATGACCAATCATGATGTACTATATGATGGATATTTGATGTCATTGGGATGGCATATGGACATCGAGTGGACCAATGGAATTATGGACCCTTGTGCTTTACCATCATATGTGCTTAATTGTTGTGATGTAAAAATACATTAACATAAATTATCAAACACCTGAGTCATGTATACATGTCCCAATTCATGTGGTTCTTTCCTTTATTGTAAATCTATTAAATGTTGTGCAGACCCCTTAATTTTTGTTAATTATATTAAATCATGTAAGCTTGTAACTCTTTATGCTATGTAAATGTAGTCAACTATGTGGACTTCCTTATTTGCTTCATGTTTCAACATTTTATATGAGCACTTTATATGCATGATTTTATGTTATTAATCATGGGACATGTGAATGATGATAATTCTTTTGTGTAAGGAATATCCCAATTCAAAAATCACTATATGCACCTTATTTTGCCACTTGTTTTCAAATTGTTGTGTAAGTATTTTGTGTACCTGCCATGAAATAAGTATGACCATGTGTTATTAACATGTTAGTGTGGTAACATGATGATAAATATGTATATGATATAACCTTTCCTCTTGAAACTCAGCTATATCATTTGAAATCTATTAGGGTATAGTTTTATATTGTGTGGTGTAATCATGCATCCATACTTTAGTATTGAGTATGGGTGAAAGTATGAGGTTGAGGGCAGAGAAGTAATATATCCATAATGATTTAGATTGGGTATAATCTAGAAATTGGAATCTCTTGTAGGATGAAAACCCACTTATTCTCTTTGCATAAGTAGCCACTTGATTCATTCAGGGTGTGCATCATGAGTGCCACAAGTTGGTCATGGGATCTTAGTGCATAATGGTCACTTTATGAGTTTAATATTCCTTTAACTGTCTCTTGGAGGTTATTTTAAAAATAATCCTTACAAAATTTTATTGTTATATCCTTGTGAAGAAAAAATTGGTCTTGCTATTTGGATATTTATGTAAATTTAACATGGTGGTACTTGCTGAAATATATGCATGTAAGTGCAAACATGCTATGGATGAGTTATTATTTTTATTTATACTTAATAGATATATTATGGGATGAATGTTTATGATTTTATTAAAGCATGATTGGTATGTATGCTTATTTTATTCTTGGAAGGAGTAATGTAAAGTCCTAATCAGGTAGATTTTTAAATTTTATGCACTTTCTAATGCTACCAAGAAGTAAGTGTATTAAGATGGTGGGATTGTAATACCTATAACCATCATGTGAGATCATAAGATTTTTGGAGAGAATATTTTAAGCCTTAGTGGTTGCATGTGGATGCCTGGGATGGCTTCTCTGATGTTCAGTGTGGTTGGTGCAGGATGCTGCACTAACCCATGAACGGTAACTATTAGAATAAAGTAACCAAGTAGTATGGGTTACTATCTTCTAATATCATTTTGTGATAAATGCTCTGAGGTTATGTGAAAATATAACTTCTGTGTGTGTTAGGAAAATATATTTTTTAGATTTTAGGATTGTGTTGGAAGCTGGTTATTTTTAGATGAGTAACACTGCTATCTTAAAAAGTATAGATTTGTATGGTGACTTCTTACTGTAATAAAGAAATGGTTAAACCAAATTTTTTTATTATCAAAATTTTGATTCTAAATTTAATATCTAAGATATAAATTTATTAGTGTCTATAACTTATATGAACTATCAGGTGTAATCTCTATTTTTAAACTATTGGAAACTCTCATGTTGAATAAGCATTAAGGTGAAGTTTGATCACCACAACTAGAAATTTATGATTTTTTCCTGAATGGCTTGAAGGCACACCTACTCAGGTGGATGAAAATTTAGTAATTTTATACTAGCTATGTTTAAAAATAGAAGCTTTACAATAAAATTTTGCTAAGGTAAGAGTAATTTTTGAGGTAGTAGGTCTAGTACAAGTAGTAATTAACTACTAGCTAAAAGCAAATGGTTGTGTGTCATAATGAGGGCATAAAATTATGTTTCCAATCTAGATGCATGCAAAATTTAGTGCTATAAAATTATACATATCCCTATTTTTTCACCATGGTTTCATGAGATGACATGTGATCTAATAAGACATCCCTATGGTGGGATGTGACTGTCCTTATGATAATATTTGGAATATTAACATGTAAGGACAAATATTTCCATCTTAGAGGTATGTTATATCCTCATGTCATACTGAGAGATAAGTTAAAAATATTTTACTTGGGTTTTATTTCCAAAATATAAGTTTGTAGTTAGCATAACACTATTTTGATTAATCAAATAGGTAAGAGAATTACTAGGTGGTTGCTTTGTTACTGGGACATAGTTATTGGTATTTTATGTTGCAAAATATTTTGTAAAATGTATGATAGAATATTTTTAGAGTAGCATGTTCCCTGGTTAGGTAAATGGTCACCAAGATGGCTCCTCTCTAAAGTGGGAGGATGTCATAACACCACTAAATAGTATATTTTAGTTGTTATTAACCCATTAGTTCAATAGGTGTAGCCTAGATCTGGTTGACATTCTAATTATAATTAAAGATTATTATTATGACTTAGATGTATGATTTTAATTATCATGATTATTGGTTTTGATTGACTTATTATAGTCATGGATGCATATGCTTAAATTCACTATTTACATGTTTCATATTTTTTACATAGTAGATTTTATTATTATTATTATTGTTATTTATATTTTGAATAGATACTATTGAAGTCTTGCATTAGTGGTTTCAAGAATAGGTCAAGTGAGCTAGGCTTAATAGTGGACTTTGGTAGCTAGGATAATAATATGTAGAATTTATGAGTAGTCAGATTGATACCAACATGTAAATTTTAAGGTGACACAAGTTTAAAACCATGGTTTGTTTTTGGTCCTATAACTTGTTTTGGTCTATCTTTATTTAATTACTTTTATTTTATACAAATTTTGGTCTAGGTTGTTTATTGTATGTGTATACATCAATCATTATTTTATTCCTTGCTTGGGTTAGTGTATTCTCAAGACTATTATTACTCTTATTCCATTTATTTTTGTGCTCAAATTCTTTTTTGAGCTAGGTGTTATAGTCGAGGGTTGGACTTAATTCTCATTATGAGTTATGTTTAACCTTATGCCTTGGACCACATTCTTATTAGTGGGTTTGATTTATATGTATTGGTTTTGACTCATTGATGCCTTAAGACTTCATGGGGTCTTGGTGAAATTATCATTAGTTTCAATGACTTGATCCTAGACATCATAATAGACATTTTGTGGAGTTGATTTGGCATAATAAAATAATATTATTTAATCATGTTGTGAGTTGATTTACACTCCATGCCTAAAACTAAAAAAAGTCTTTTATTGTCATTTATTATGTGGGTTAGTCTAAAATTCCTTCCACTTAGTACTTCTTAGGATGCATGATTGAAAGTGAATAGGTAGGGGATGCCAAAGAGTAAATCTATGTAAAAGTTTTTATTGTCCTTTTCTTTGTGGTAGTGGTTTGACTTGGGTGGCATGCCGAAAATTCTTGGGGGATGGTTTTATTGATATAATATTTTTGGTTGTCTCTCTCCTAGTACTCAAAGTTTTGTATGCATTATTTTGGGAATTGGGTGCAATATATTACATTATTCACACATGTGGAGGATATTGGAGAATTTTTCATTGACATTTTTATTTTGGTGGTGAAAGTTCTCCCAAAACACTTCAATTATTTTTTATGGATCCTTTTTGAAAATGTGAAGTTGTTTTTGAACCCCCTCACTGAGATGAACCTTGGGCCACATGAAGGATGGAGTGGGGTGAAACAAGGAGTTGGGGAGTCGACTGGGAGTGTTGGGGATGAAGAGAAAATGACACAATGTTCTGAGGGAGATGGTGGTTGGGGAAATGAAGTAGGAGATAAGTAAAAAAAATATAACCCCTTTATTTTTGTCCTGTCTCATTAAAAAAATTAAGTGGCATCTTGGATTTTTTTATGCTTGAGACTTTGCTATTACATCATAAATTATGGTATAGTTAATATAACAAACTGTTATGCATAAAAATTGATTTAGTCAATATAGCTCTATTTGATGAGTTTTGAGATTATTTTGGAATAACATAGCCATTACCTATTATCCTAGTTAGATTTTAGGTACCTATGTATAATATTTTACTCAAATTTTATGGATTTGGTATTAAAATTAGTCATCTTGTTTGACTTTTGTAGCAGTAGCTTAAACATATAAATTTACATAAGGTTCAACCTCATAATACCATGCAGCCCCTTAAGACTTATGCTATAGTTTCTTGCTTAAAATAAAATCCATTTGGGTTATTATTTTTGAGTTTTTAAAGGGTTTTGAATAGAAAATTAAATAGTGATATGAACCTTAAATGTCTTAAATTTGACACACCCATTAGTGGGTTGTGCCTACCCTCCTTATGTCTTATTGGGTATTTTCTATTTTAAAATTTGTTTGTCTTAAATAAAGCTTGGTAGAATTAGGTTTGGAAGAGGGCTCATGATTGTAAATTCACTTAGCTATGGTGTTTGGGGAAACCATATATATGATTTTTAATTATAGTGGAATCATGCTTGATATGGGTTAATCCCTAGCTAGGCAAAACAAAATCATGTTTGTATATACTTATATAGAATTTATTTTTCAGTTGATTTCACCCCATCTTCCTAAGCTAATATTTTTTATTTTCAATCCAAAACCCCTATTTGATAATTTTGACCTTGTATAGGACAAGGAAAATTATATACAACCATAATTAGATCCCTTGGACTGCATGTTAGTATCCATAGCTGAATGGTTGTAGGTAATAATATCTTTATGAATGGGATGAATACTTTATATCCAAGAATTTATATATTCTTATATGCCTCTAAGCTTGCTTTGGAAAGTCCCTATTGATGGTACCTTGTTGGGTGATGTCTCAGATTCATTTGTATGCAATATTATCTCTTTTATTAAGTTTTGTTCCATTTTAAAGGCCCATAGAAAATTATACAGTTGTATGTGGGAGCAATACAATGCTGGTTTAAACTCCACCTAATGGCTTAGTTGTTGAAATACTTCATAGTCCATTGGTTGACTAGTTTCCATCATGAAGCACCCTCTAATTGGTTGGTAGTTCATTGTATAAGCTAATGATTTTGATGATTCATTTCAATTAATGTAAATTAAGTATTGATGGGTTTTGATTTAGTATTAAATAATTATCCATAAATTTTGTTAAGTTATCAAATTGGCTGCCCAACTTACTTTACTTCATATGAATGAAAACCCCTAAATGAATGAGACTATTTATGGATTTTGGTTGTTGATTATGTTATGTGTATGACTTTACATCTGCGCTTTTTCATGGTTAGATGTTCATGTGGTGTTGTATGACTTTTTTTGGGTTTTCCCTTACTATTTGGCTGTGCATATGGAATTTAATTGGAATGCTACCTTTTATGAACTTTGTGCTAAAGTCCAGTTACCCTTGTGGGTGTCAGTTGTGTTTGGACATTTTTATTATTTTTGATCTCTTCTATACTTGTCCTTTAGTTGATTAATTATTATGGAGTTAGACCATGACTTAGTGTCACTAGTATGATCATCTCTACTTGTAAAAACTTAGATGCCTGATTCTATCATCTAGCTAATGGTTGGGGTGGTCAGGGCCATTGATGGATGGGTTCATTAGGCTAGACCTTCAGGTTGACCTTATGTGGACTTATCACTTATTTTCCTACTAATTAGATTTATTACTTTTAACTTGATTGGTTCCATGATATCCAATATATAGGATATTTGTTGATGTTTCATAGTTGTTCTTAATAGTTTTCATGTTCATGTAATTGATGCTTATGCAATGCTATGAACCTTGTATTTCAATTTTAGTGAAGATTAAAATTATGTTATCTTTTTGAGCTTGATTTGTGTGTATATTAATGCATACCATAATACTGTATTGCATTTGATACACATATATCAACCATCAATTGATTCTATACTTATTCCACATTATATTAATGCTGAATTTCATTCCAATTATATGACTACAGACTTGGTATTCTTATAGTTACATTTTGAAGTATTGCTATAATTGAAGCTTGTTACTTTCCATTGGTATATAAATGTAGATGAACCTATATAATGCCAACAATAATATTATTTGTTCTTAATTAATCTTATTTTCTATTATGTAATGTTGCATCCTTTTCATTCTAGTATGCAAGGCTTGGATCCTTATCTAGTTTTAAATATGTTGTATATAACCTAGATATGGCACTACTTGCATAGAATTTTAAATTTAGTTTGATATAAAAATACACATGGCTACATACAAAACTAAAAGGTCACTTACAATAATGAAGGATGTGTTAATTTACATATATATTATTAAGGAACCCTGTATGAAGGAATAATACTTATGTTTAATACCTCTGTTGAGTTGTGCTTATGATGGTGTGTACTTCATGATGATATAACTTATAATATGTTGGTATTAAAATTAGTTACAAGCATTTATTTCTTTATGTTACAATTTTTTTTGTTCATCATTACAATTAAGAGTTAATGTTATGTTTTGATACTCTCACTGATTATTGGATTTAGTGTATACTTCAAAATGATATTAGAAAGACTTGTACAACCATTAAAGTTCATCCAAGAACAACAAACCTATTTTGATCCCACTTGTTAGGATTCAAAAAGAGCACAATATGATTACCAAATACAAGCAATTATGAACTATCCAGAAGTAACAAGTTAGAATTCACAAATAGCACTGAGAGACAATACACTATCTTGACTCATACAAAAAAGAATTAAAGAAGATTCCATTTCTTCTCCCACCTTCCAGAGGCTTTCAAGTGTACAGTAATTCTTCTTCAAAAGTTACTCTTACCAAAAATGTCCCAACACAATCACACATAGAATACCTCTCCAACTGTCAGTAATAACCCTGCTAGTACCAAACACTCTAAAGTACTTCAAGTAGATCTCCCACTTATATCAATAGACCATACTTACACATGTAGATCTCGTATGATTGCAACAACTTATATCTTATCTTCTTTGCCTTCCTTTTCAGCTCATAATTATATGGGTCTATAAATAGATCCCATACTTAAACAATAAATAGTTTACTAATAATGAATCAAGACTTAGACTTTACATCAAATAATCAGTTCAACAAACTAAATATTCATATGAACTAGTTTTGGAACACACAGACGATGGTTGTCTTATGTCAGAATCCCTACGATTTTGAAGTTACATTGTCAGTACTTCTAAACTTCAACAACCTCCTCTTTGTCTGCATAGTTGAAGCTTTTAGCTCCACAACCTAACAATCTCCCACTTGGAGATAAATAGTTGTAACTATACTGTTCATCTATTGGTCAAGATACTCTTGAAGACCAACCACCACAAAAATGTACCTGACTTGAACATCTACCCATGTAGAAAATAACTTGACCCTGCAACAACCTGCTGCTGCTCCCTCTAAGAATCCATTGAACTGCCCTCCAATGCTTCTTTCCCTTAACTTGTTACTACTTATCTGGTCTAGTACATACCATGCACTTAACCTATTATGTGAATCAAGAACTGTTTGAACTATCCAACCATCAACATGCTAACCGGTCTCACACAATCATGAAACAAAGTCAACATGTGATCTTCCATGTCCAGAACACACTCATGCTAAATAATCTTGCTGCTCCCAGATTCCTCATGACACCCCTCTGAACTATATTTAGTTCAGCAACTCCATGTATATGTAACCCTACAACAAGCACATCATATTTAATAGGATAATGTAGCTAATATTATCCAACTTGGTAAAGAGAAACACAATGATCAAACCTCCATTGTCCTACAAGACCATATACCCATCTCACATGTCCATTCCTACTCTTCTTCATCCTATTTGGTTCTTCTCCAAGGAATCACATCCTTCATCCATGCCAAGCTCCCAAAGATCTACCTGCTCTGCTTCTTTAACAACTTCTTGGTTCTTTACCATAAGTGAGCAACAAGTAGTGTAAAGAAGGGAAATGATGAATGAGGCTTACTTACCCTTTAAGTCCTCCATATGGGCGCTTGAGACTCCTTGATAGCTTGCTGTCTTTATCTCAGTGACCGATGTCGATCACATCTCAGTCTGCACCCGACCGATGTCAGTTCCATGAATGCCTCATTGAGCTGATATGTTTATCTATCCCTGAGTTGACGTGTCTACACATACATAGTCCCTGTCTGGACATCGATGCCAATTTTTAGCCGACGTCGGTCTCTGTGTTTTTCTTTGAGTGATTTCTTGAGCTCCTTTTGGATCAAACCCTTGTCCAAATCACCCTTGCTCTGTGAATTCTTTAGCCCCTTCACTGATGTCCATCACCTTCTCCTTGAAAACCAAACTTTCCTGTTCTTGTCACAAACATCAGATCAAGAAACGTTACCTTCTTCTTCTGCATACAAAAATCTTGATTCATGCTTTTCAAATCTAAAAGCATACCCTTTGACTAAGAACATGCATCTCCTTATTCATGTGACCAAGCCTATTAAGCCACATCTTTGAATCTATAGCTGAAGTAGATTCAGTAATACAAGTAGATAGATAAAGCATACCTACTTTCTTACCTCTTGCTACAACAAGTGCACCCTTGGTAACCTTCTAAGATGCTGTGAGAGTTACTGTGCAACCCTCATCACCCAAACTTCTTACAAAAATCAAATTCCACTCTAGAGCTGGGACATGCATGACCTCCTTCAACACCCATGTGTTAATCTATAATTTCAGCTTCACTTTCCCTTTGCCAACCATCTGACAAGGCTTACCATCCCCTAAACAAATTTTTCCAAAGTCTCCCTGGACATACTCATGAAAAAATTCCCTATTTGGGGATGCATGAAAAGAGGCACCAGAATCTAAAACCCAAGATTCTACTTTATGAACATACCAGAGCATCCTTACAACATCTACTTCTTCTTCATGTCCTTCATGCTGATCTTGTGCAACCAAAAGTGCCCTTGCTTTCCACATTTCCAGTAGGTTATTCTACCTAGACTTGGATCTCCTGCCTATCTTTGACCTTGATCTCCCACGCTTGATCTTCTCTCTTTGCCTTCCCCTGCTTTCCACACTCAAAGCATTTTCTGATGATTCACTTGTGCTTTTCCTACAAATCTCTTCATTCAAGATTACACTCACAACATCATCCACTTTTAAGATTTTTGAAGCATATGTAGTATTGCTAACTGCCATTACCAAACTTTCCCAAATTTTAGGTAATGAACATAAGATTAAGAGAGCCTTAATTTCATCATCAAAAATAATATTGACTGAACTTAACTGGTTTACCAAACCATGGAAATCACTAAGATGACTATGTACAGATCCACCTTCCAACATTTGCAAATTAAATAATTGCTTCATAAGAAATACCTTATTCAAAGCTGAGGGTTTTTCATATAAATTTTCCAAAGATTCCATCAACTCTACCATTGTCTTAGCGTATGATAAGTTGGAAATCACAGACGATGCAAGACTCAACCTTATAGATCCCAGAGGCTTCCGATCAAGAACCTCCCATTCTTCATCCTTCATATCTCGGGGCTTGCAATCAACCCCACCCAACGGTAAGAACAAATATTTTTGATACAGATAATCTTCAATCTGCATCCTCCATAATTGATAGTTCTTGCCATTAAACTTCTCCATTCGTAGCTTACTGTCTTCTGCCATTGCTCTACTCCCACTCAAACAAAAACTCCTGTGAGGTAATCAACACACACTAACCAGATCTAATCCAATCTGTTAGTATCCCAACCAAAAGCTCTGATACCAGTTGTCAGGGAATCCAAGAACAACAAACTTATTCAGATCCCACTTGTTAGGATCTTGCTCCTCAGAAAGAGCACAATATGATTACCAAATACAAGCAATTAAACATGCAGAATTATCCAGAAGTAACAAGTAACTAGAATTCACAAATAGCACAGAATATGAGAGACAATACACTATCTTGTATTAATACTCATAAAGAAAAGAATACAATAAAGAAGATGCCACTTCTTTCACCTTCTAGAGGCTTCCCACACCTCAAGTGTACAATAATTCTTCTTCAAAAGTTCACTCTCCTACCAAAAATGGTCCCAACACACAACTCACACACAGAATTGGTGTTCACCTCTCCAACTAGTTAATAATAACCCTGCCAGTACCAAACACTCTAAAGTACTTCAAGTATATCTCCCATGAACCTGTAACCTATAATTCAATAGACCATACTTACACATGTAGATCTCCTATGAGCTTGCAACAACCTGCAACTCAATGATCTTACAATGGAAGGATCTTCCTTGCCTTCCTTATTAGTTCATAATTACAATACATGCCAATGGGTCTATAAATAGATCCCAAACTTAAAAAATAACTTAGACTCTTAGTTTACTAATAATAGACACACATCTCAAGACTCGAAATAGCCTTTACATGCAAACAATCAGTTCAACAAACTAACTATTTGTGCAATGAATAATTTTGGAACACACAGGCGACCGACTAGTCCCTGTCTAACTGGTGCTAACTAATGTTGACTCCCTACCGAGCATTCATCATGATCGACGTCGATTACACTGCCGACACCGGTACTTCTAGAACTTTCGTTGCTTTTGGCTAACATAAAGGGTGTAATTAATTGAGAAGTGGTTTGGTCTCATGATGTTGAAATCTTATTCCTTCATTTAGAAGCTTTCATTATAAATATGGATGACATGAAGAATGTTAAATCATGTTATAGAAGCAATGGTTGTTATTGAGTGTTGTTAATGAGGCTATTTTACTTATGTTTTTGCTAATAAAAATCTATGTATAAAAGATATATTTTACACCTAATTTTTAGCTTATTCATTTGGTCCATTTAATTATAATGATCCTTCTTTTTTATAGGCTTGTATTTGTATTTAAAGTGCATGCCTGAATCATAAAAATGTCATTCTAATATTGACATCTTCCTCACTTTTAATGGTTTTAGTAATAATCCTAGTGGTGGCTTGAAGAATTTGATAACCCAAATAATTTTGATTGGCCAATCAATTATTAATAGCATCCATTCCATCCCTTGTTGGGTTTTTTTATATATATATATTAGAAAAGGTATATGCTATTATTCTTTTTTGGCAATGTGTATGATGACTTCAAAAGTTGTATTGGGCCATCTTTGATATTGGATTGACATTAATACCTATTGGCTATTGGTAAAAATGCCACAACTAAAATTTATTATGAATTTCCATTACTTAAATAATGAAATTGAGAATGTGGGTTATCAACTGCTACAATGAAGATCATGAATTTCTTAATGGGAATTTCATTGCTTTTTGTGAATATATGGACAATCCTATGATCACTCTTGGTACATATTTAGGGATATTGGTTTTGCTAGGTTGCACATTATAGCATGATTTTAAATGATGCTTTGGGGTTTGGAACAAAATCCCTATTATTTGCTCTTCATGGCAGCCTTGTTCATATGTAAACATGTTATAGATGGAAATATTATTCTTTTTGCCAATCATATGAAATATTAATTGCCCTTAATGAGATGGCATTAATAGTGTAAATGTGGTAGTGAACAACCTCATTTATATTAAGTTAAGACAAATTTGGATTATAAAATAATGCCACCAATTATGTTGTCAATAAATCATTGGGTTATTAAATAAAGGACCTAATTAGTGCCTCAAAAGGAAAACCAATGTGTACCCTTATGATATGGTTATATTAGGATTTTTCTCCTTAAGTAATGGCTATTTTGATACATAATGTGCTCCAAAGTGTGTTTGTATGTTATGGTTGGTTAGATCCTAGTGAGTTGATGTTCACCTGAATGATCTTGTTGCCATCCTCTTTTATGTTAAGGTTTAAATTAAATTGGACTTGAGGGTAATATACCTAAGTTTTCCTGGCTAATCTATTCTCTATTGTGGTGGATTCATGAGGGAATGGTTTTATCTTTCAAACCTTTAATCTAATTCTCTTAAGAGACTGATATGCTTAAGTAACAATATCAGATCATTAGATGGTCCTATGAGGGGTCCATGATCTGAGTATAGAGTTTGACATGTATTGGTATACACACACACCAATATACCCCAAACTTTATCTTCCTTTTTTATGAAGATATCTCTTATAGAACCCTTTGATGATGTGGTAACCCTGGTTATGTGTCTACTAATGCCTAATAGGATACTTGTTGAAAGCATGTGAGTGTGAAACCAAATAGTATGTTGTCTTTTTACCTCAATTTGTGTGTAGGTCCATGTACACAGTGCTATTATGTACTCTATGATTTAGCAACTCCCATAATCATTTTTGAGGTTATTTCACACATATTTTCTCCTATTATAGACTCAATTTTTCTTCCAAAGGCCTTTTCTCTTTCTACCACTTTTTTGACCAATTGATCAAATGTGAGAGTCTTCAACTGATTAATTTCTTGTAGAGACCATAAGTAGGTTGAATAGTTAGGAAGAAGGGATTTTATGAATACAGTCATATATATGTCAATTTTAACAACTATGGCATCCACATCATTCTTAATGGCATGTAATTATGAAGCCAATCTCATCATATTGCCATCTTTAACTTGAGGTTAAAAAACTTTAACTAAAATTAAATGAATTCCAACTTTGGGTGGGAATACCATAGATCCTTTAGTTTGTGAAATGATTCTCATAGATTCTTGCACTCCTAAATATGAAAAAAACACATCTCCATTGACTAAGACCCTCATCAAGGCCAATGATTTTTGATTTTTTTGCTTCCATATTTGAATATCCTTTGCATTCGTTATTGGCTCAATTAGTGGTTTCTCCCCATTTCAAATATCTAACCATAGAACATTGAATATGAGTGTGTTCTCCACTTGCCAAGATCATTATGACCAACTATCTTTGTCGATCAATGTTGTGCAAATGATATATTTTATTGAATGCATTGTTTGAGTTTTGAGTTTTGTTAACCCAAAATTAGTTATTTATCACTCTAAATGATCCCCTTTTATATATACCACTAGACCTATCTACCGAACCTCTCTATATACCAACCCTTATAATATACCTATCAATATATGGAAATTAGCCCTTTGTATATAATTAAAAATACATGCAAGAGGCTTTGAGGTACATGAGAGCAGAGTGGTACATGGTACCTATGTGGCACGTAAAAAGGATTCACTCTATCATTAATATTAGTTTAATAAGAAAGCCTCATACCTGATTATATACTAGGTTTTTCTTGATTTATTAATTTACATTTTTCAATAAAAACAAATGGGTAAAAGAGTAGCTCTCCTTATTTATCCTTGAATTACAAAATTTGGTTTTTATTTGCCAAATTTGCTTGAGAGTATCTTGCTCAAAGCAACTAACATGAAAAATTATTTCAAATTTAAATGATTTTCAAAATTTGAAAATGAGCACTTTAAAAATAAAATTGAAATTCTATTTTTTAAATGAGAAAACATAAAATAAAGTACCCATCAATCCTCTATTTGGCTTATATGGACATGATTCCAATATTGGTATAAAATAAGAAATTCTAAATTTTTAATTTTCTTAAATGAAGAGATAATATTAATGCCAACTTTGTGCCAAGTGGAAGGAGAATGTAGCAAATGCAACTCCTTGATAATTAGTTCCAAGAATATAATTTGACAAATAAGAACATACAATAAGACACCATTCATGATGCCATGCATCATCTCCAAATAAAAATAAATGCACCTTTCAACGCCAAACTTAGGCCTTAATGTATTCAAATCATAATAATAGTGCCAACATTAGATAATATGTCTTTTTATATCCAACACAATCCAACAATTAGGAATATATAATAGAGTCAGGACTCTAACATAAATTACACCTCAATAGCTAAATACACCTTACATGATAGGTTTATGACTTTTTAATGGTCTAATCAAGGAAAATTCCATCAAAATAATGCTACATGGGGTGAAAATAGTACACACCACAACTTATAAGGTCTCAACCAATATAAAATACCTTATTCAGCCCTATAACAACATTAAATTAGCTAAAATTTTCCTTCACGCCATCTATAATCAGCCACTGATAAACAATCAAATTGAAAAAAAATTTCATAGGCCATATGACTAAAAGAGAGGAAATAAGAATATATATAAGCCAAGAAATGGCTTATCACTTCACATTCAAGAAGTCTTTTCAACTACCTATGATATTGTTAAGTTAACCACTACAAGACAAAAGCTAATTAACAACTAATACTAGGAATTAGGAAATAACATATATAATAATATTAAAGTTGCCTAAAGAATATTTACCTAAGGAAAAATTTCATAATAAATATATGCCTAAGAAAAATTCTATTACAAACATGGATTCCAAGGTGGCAAACACAAAAACCTTATTCATTCCTGGAACCTTTGATTATTAGCCCTCATATAGATGGCAAACAATGCACTGATGTCATGGTTGATTACTTTTGTGAAATTAATGTATGTAACATGAACTTGTTCAAATATCTTAGATATGAAATTAGAAATTTTAATAATACTAATTTACCAAATCACTAAATCAATCACTGGTCCTAGGTTACGTTTTACTATATTTGACATTGACCTTACTTTGACCCAATAAAATGCTATCCTAGGAAACTCTTGGTTAAGATCAATGTATACAACACTTGAAAAGAATCATGATCACATTAAATTTGATATCTAAGGAAATAACATTTCCATTTAAATTGAGAGAACATCTCCAAATAAATAAAAATAAGTGGAAACCATTTTTTCAACTAGTGCTCAAGCAATGATATTTAATTATTCTCCACATATACACTTGAAAGGATCAAAAGTAATTTATATGATATTGATAATGATGAATCTATTGAAGATAAAATAAAATCCAATAAAACAATTTGAAATTATGGTTTATTTAGTTATACATATCCTAATACAAATAAAGAATATGCTATTAAGTGGAGTAACATGTCTAAATTACAAGATCAATATGGAAATACACTTGATGATTACAACATATATGATACATGATATACATATGGTTACCCCATTGATGTGATCATATGGTTATTCTATTATACATATCTTCTTGATGTTTGTTTTCTTGATAAGTTTCTATAGAATTGACTAGTTGTTTTATCTATTCTTATATTTCAACATACATGTGTACATATGCTTTTGTATTAACCAATATTATAGAACTTGGATTTAATTTGATTATGTAATTTTCAATATCCCTTTACTTTTGATTATTTATCTTGATCTGGACATTCATTATAACTATCCTATTATAACATTATTTACAATAGGTTGATCCTAGTGCACATTCTTTGCAACTTACTATTTATCCACCCCTCCACACTGACTATGCATGCTTGATTTTATCATGACATATATTGAGATTACATGATAAAAAATTATATGCCTACATATATTTATGACATTTGTTTACATATAAATTCTTTCCCATTTGAGATATACATCTTTATATCTCCACATGCTCTTTTAAGACATGATTTTGTGATTCACATATATAGTGGGGCATATTTCTTGCCTTCAATTTTTAGAGATTGATTTGTTATTACACTTGTATGAATTATGTTTTGAAATATGCTATGGATTACTTAGATACCTTTTATTCTTATATTTTTGATGCCTTACCTCTTGGCCTTGATTTATTAGATAGATGTGTGTTTAAATTCAAAAAATAAAAAATTAAAATATTAAAAATAAAATAAAAATCAAGACCTATGCATGACATAATTTACAAGTATACATGATTTATTGATGTTATTTATCATTTACATGGTTACTTTTGTAACTATTTTCTACACATAATTTTCATGGTATACATGAGTGGGATGCAAGACATACAAATTATATATAATATACATGTTTGATTACTATTATTTATCATATACATGGTTAATTTTTTAACCATTTCCTACACATAATTTTCATGATATACAAAAGAGGGATGAAATACATACAAATTACATATGATACATGGACATATAGATACATGAACTTACTTACAATTAGGGGAAACCTTTTTACATTAGGGACATGCCTACATTGAGGGGAATCTTTTCATATTTATCAAGTTATATCATTCTATTCTAGTCCATTGATCATATTAGACTATTACACCTGACTTGCTATTGCTCATAATTTCTAAAGTGATATTTTATAATGGATATTATGTTTACTATACTAGATAATGACATTGATTGATTGTGTAAATTAACATTTCTTAATTTTTGAATTCTTAATGTTGATGATTATTACATTGTTGATAATTGATGTGTACTATATTAAATATTTTATGAGTATATTTATTGTGTATTATCATTTTAAATTTAAATTGTGTCCAAGGATTTTCAATTCCATGTCATGGTTATGTCATGTTTGTGTCAAGTTAGATTCAAGTTAGAGTCTTGTAGTTCCTTGAATGCTTATGTGCTTCATGATCATGGCATTGTGTGTGTATATGTGGTTACATATACGAATATTTATAATATTAGTTTTATGATTTGTATTATCCATAATAATATGGTGTGTGATTCCATGATTTATATCATGCATCTATTGTGATGCTTATTATTGTGTACCTAATTGATATATCTATTTGACGTGAAACTTGTATGCTCATTTCATTTAATTACATGTTTCATATGTATTTGAAATATCAAATATGGCAACATATATTATCATGTTTGTATACATACTTTACATTATTACATATTTTATATATAACACATAGTGCACATAACTCTTTATTTTGAGATAAGTGATTTGCAAACTTCATCCTTCATATCAAAAGGGGTCCATATAGTGGGGTTGTCTTAGAGATTTAGGCCATGATAGATATATAGTTCATAATTTGAGTTAGATTACATGATTAAAATAGGATAGATTGGGTATATTTAGGCATATGTGGTAAATTTTACTTGATTAAGAGAAACAATTGGCACATTCTATGACATTCTGAGACATATTATATGAGTCAACTTGATTAGATTTATGAGATTAAGTAGATTTATCATATTGAATAGATTGGTATACATTATATGATACTATGGAAAATAGATGATGAGATTCTATATTAATTTTAGTTACATATGGATCAAATTTAGGGAATGAATGTTGTTGATGGTACTACATAAGCACTTTGGATATAAAATATATCTACACTTGTTGATTTAGAGTTTTTATTTACATATGAACCTATTTTATGGTTCCACCTTGACATATGAATATGTTTTAGGTTTCCACGTTTCCATACTAAACTATTTTATGGTTCCACCTTTGCATATAAACTTGATTTCAAGGTTCCAAAAAACAATCATGATGATGTTTGGAGTAGTGTAGTTGAGGTTTATGTGGCACTTAACTTATAACACATATTATACAATAATGTCTTAGGTATTAACACTCCTCAATACATGGTTTTAGTGTTTACATCTCCTTGAGACATAATCACCCCATATAATTATATAAACGAGTTTAAAAAGTGGTAGCTTGGTTCACATACCTTAAGGTGTATTCATTCCTTAATTTTTTATTTTATCTAATTCAATTATATATATTATTTGAAAAAATTTATCAAGAGTGGAAATTTATCTATACATATTTAATTGTAAGGTTTTCAGGAGAAACTGAGAAATTTGGGCATACCTATCAACACAAAGTGCAGTTAATCATAGATATAAAATTTCTTATTTTATCATTTTAATCTAACATTTTCAATTCTAGACTAAATGGGGTATTTTTAAACACCTAAATTTATTATTATAAATTTTAAATCATCAACTATCACATTTTGACATAATTTAACTTTACTTACACATATGAATCTTGAGCACACTTTTCCCCATTCATCTATCTTCATGTTGTCTTGGCCAACCCAATTTACTATATATATATATATATATATATATATATATATATATATATATATAGTATCACCAAAGTATATGCACTAACCTTTAAAAATACTACATATATTGTCTCCATATCTTAGATCATATATTTTAAGTCCCAAGGCAATACTAACAATAGTTAGACAATTATGGTTTTATCACAAGGTTTTGTCTTTATCAGTAGTGTCCAAGAACACTTAGTAACTATGTTTATAACTGGGATGTATACATTATTTAAGACTAGAAATATTTCATGGGTCAATCATAGAGAGAGTATAAGAGAGTTGACTATAAATATAAATCAATCATAAGGTCTTACTTTTTATGTAACTTATAAAGTAATTAGAAATTACATTGAGAAATCAATTAGTACTTTATAGAGATATTTTCATGAAGGAATACACATCTAAAAACCATTAAAAGGATTATAATTAGATAAAATTATGAATACAAATGTAGGTCAAAGTTTCACTGTACCAAGTGTCAAAAGACAAACATTGTGTTCCATTCTAGCATGATCATGATGGTATGCACACACACCCTTGGGTGGGAGAATTATGTTTGTTTTGAGCCTAATTTGGAGTAATATAATGTAATAAATTATTAGCCACTCATAGAGAGTGGTTGGGGTTTTACAACCCAAATTACTAACCCCATTTTCAGTGGTAATCTTATGTTGAAAGTGCAATTAGAGTTTCAAAGGAAGGAGGAAAAAACATAGATCATCGCACAAGATTGAAGGCTAAATAAAACATAAGATGTATCTAAAAGAGTATGCATAATGGTTTAAGGAATCAAAAAATTTCATAGTAAATAGGGTCAATAATGATAGATCTTGGATAATATGGGTCATTGCAGGGGTATTTAATTCATCGGTAGTGCTCACACATAGTTTAAGTTCATGTTTTCTAATCTTAGTAGTTATAGAGAATTTAAAAATTTATTTCAAGGAAAATAATGAACACAATGAACAATAAAAATAAAAATTAATCTAAATACATCCATCCTATATTTATTTTTCCATTCTAAATATAGTAAGTGTAATATTCGTTTACCCTTTTAAATTTAGATTTGTATGATTATTGTCTTCTTTTACATAATCTAAATATTCATAATTTTATTTTATTTAAATCACATCAATTAAAAAATAAATAAAAAATTGGAATGTTCAATATGTCAACTTTTTAAGGAGAAATCATGTACTTTTAACTTCCATTTTCAATGATGAAGTGTATGGGTTGACGATTGATCCACATTTGAGAATGGAACAACTTATATGTTTCCTTTTAATCTATGCTATAGGAATAAGTGGTATTTTTGGTACCTACCATAGAATTAGGTTCAAAATCCATGATACGATTACATTTTTATAATATTTTAGTGTTTTTACCTACTACCTCAAGTTATGCAAGTAGATTTCTCCTAGTATGACACTATTCATTAGAGTAACTATTGAAGTTTTGAATAGAGAACTACTTTCCAGTCTTGGACTACTTATTGCAGTAATTTGATTATGTGTTCTTATTTTGAGGATGGTGGAATGACAAATACATTTTTTATGATTTTTTTAATTCTATACTTGGAATTCATAAGATATGATTTATCTTGAATGTTGAAATTTTATTTCTTATACTTATGTTGAGATTTTGCTTTATACTTTCAAGAACACTTATAAGCTTATGAAATGGAGGATATTTTGGAGGAAATGAATATTAGATTAGATATATGTGTGTATGGGATAAATATGGACAAAAATATAATATCCTATACTATAGGAAGAGTTAGAAGATCATACTAGATACAACACACATACAAAACATCATTCCACAAAGAGGTACGAGGCTACAAACAAAGGTTATGTACAATGAAGATCAAAAGGATTTTATTAGGAAAATTTTAGAATGAAATGTGAGCATATACCTACCTAAGTACAAGATGAAAGAGGGGTGAACTAAATCAATCAAATGAAATATAATGCCATTAAGTAGTAACTAAAAAGTATCTAATCTAAGGGGGTTATTTGGCAATAACTATGAAGTGTAAATAATATAAAGAAGTATGTGAAAATAATAATATACTAACAAGAATAAGTTAATCTAAGAATTGATGACAATAACATACTAATATAATATATCCATCAAAGTAAAGAAAGATAGAGTATAGGGTTTAGAATACCTGCCTTGGATTGACTTGTAAGCTCATCAATATTTCCCTTGGCTTAAGTGGTACTTTATAGGAGATGTTGTAGGTGAAGTTTAAAATGAAATTAATAATTTTCAAGTATTCTTATTTGAGGAATCCAAAGATTAGATGTACCTTATTAGTTTAACTTATCTTATTGATATATTTAAATATATATGCAAATAAATATTTCTCAATTTTAAGATTCTAAACCTTAATTCCTCTTATTATTACTAAGATGGGTTTACATACACAAAAATATCAGATTTTATGTCTTGATTTATGATAAATGACAAAGGGGAACCATATAAATACAACTAAAAACCAAAAAATTCACTATTAAAACTAAACTAACATCATCATTGTTGAAGGCATAGAAAAATGTTTTTTAGACACATGAATACATAAGCATAGCTAATAACACCATCCAAGAGAAAAAGAATTAAAAAATTCCATCGATTAGGCCAATGAATTTGGGTGAAACAAAAAAACAAGAAGATGAGGACCAAAAAGGGGGAATTGAAAAAATTAGAGGACAAGTAAGAAAATGATAAGACAAAGATTAAGATAAAATATAATAAATGATCATCAAAGAATCTATAAAAAACACCACAAACCAACCCACCAAATTTAGGATGCACTCCTTAGGATATGCACTTAGGGAGATTGATGCATTAATAAGTCCTAAAAGAGAAATCATCACTAAGTAAAAACTAAGGTGACTATTGCATGCCCCACCCAATCTCATCACGTGTGAAAATAACATAGTGTGAGATGGTTATTTTGGAATAAACATAACATAAAATAAAAAAGTTATAATAAATATAAAATATAGATGAGATAAATAAAATTAAATGAATAAACATATGTGCCTTCACTTACCTAGTTGGATTATAATAAAGAGAACAATATACATTGCCAAAATAAATTTTCAAATAGATCTGAGAAGTTAGACGCATAACATGCTAATGTAAGGTGCTGATGATGTATTGGGATGGGTCTATAAAACTTGAAAAGTATGAGGAAAATAGTTTTTTTGAAAAATATTCCATTAAAATCAAAAAATTACTTATGATGCCAATATTTTGGTGTTTATTTCATTCCATCAATAGGATCCACATAAACAAATATATGGGAAAGATAAAAAATCAAAGAGTAGTTTTTGAATTTTTTATTTTAATATATTTGGATGACCATTTCTAGCATAGTAAGAGATGGTGGTTAGGGGACACACAGGATGGTACCTTGTACCCATCACAACGATCATTTTATTTGATTTTCAATTTATATATGGGATGGGTAGAATAGAAGGGATAATAGTTTTTTGGTGGCACATGATTTTGACAAGTTATTTTTTAGGAACATTTATTAGCATTGCACACCTACATAATGTTATCAACATGATCAATGATTTTTATAGTTTAAATTCAAAGCATGGATGATGACATATGTCAAAAAGGTTGATGAAGTATAAAATGAGAAAATGGTTGATTGCATCATGTTATATTGATCAATGAAGTAAATAATTAACACATGGCTGATAATTTACTATCAGAATAGACAATGTAGTTGTTTCTCTACATGTTAGTATTATTTTTGTATTTCTTGTATTTTAGATAATTTTATTGATGAGAGAATGATTGAGATTTGTTATTTGGAATATTAGAGCCACAAAGATGAGTTTTATTATGACCGAATCTATTTTAAACCTTGATTCTTGATTTAATTTCCATATTATTAGATGAGGGTAGGGTTCACCTAATTAATGTGGAGTTTTTAGGCATTATGGAGATGTGTTGAGTGTCATTTGATGCTAACACATTGGTCATGTTCACAGATATATTGCATATACACATAAACACATTTATATGGAAGGTAGAGCAAGATACAATAAAGCTAGCCATTATGTTGGAGGATTTACATGACATACTTGGTTTACCTATTAAGGGCACACCCACGATTTGTGACATTTTAGACATAGTGATAGAGAGACATTAATTATTCCAATTTGACATAGGTTTATAGAGATACCACCCTCATACATATATAGTGAAGTTGTGTGGTGTATTCTCAACATTTATTATAGATATTTGGAAAGTTATTTTGGGCATCATGGTGATAATAGTCTTTTTAAAAAAATATAAAAGAGTGGTGTCATTTTTATTATTATGACATGTCAAAAAATAATAAATAAGGGCATGGTATATCGCATGGGCATGGGGATATAAGTGTAACTTACGAAAAATTATCATAACATCTTGGATAAAGATAATTAGGTTATAGGTCTAGTCAATCATTTTTGATGCTTATATATAGGAGTGGTTACCAATGTATAGGTCAAAAGGGACCCGTTTATATATAACACATCATTTTACCCTAGTTAGGATGTGGGCTCAGATGATTTTAGTGAGAGCATACATAAAATTCATAGGGTTATATATTATGTAATGGGATGCTATCACATGGAATCCATACATAAAGATGGTGGATGCATGGCCTACATGGGCCATGTATAGTATCGGCTTAAGGATTAATTAATTTGATAGCAAACTTTACCTATTTGGTGAAGCCACACTCATATGAAAAGGTGCTAAGGTAGTTTTGACATCTATACCTAGTAATAAATATGGCCTTGATCCCATTCAAGGAAATAAATTTAAGAGAGCCATGAAGAGTGAGAGGTCAAATAACACAACTATAGGTCCTTTATTTGAGATATAGACACACTCCTCAATTCTTAGGGGAGAAGAAAACATCAACTAATAGAGGTGACAATGGAAATTATAAGAAGAGAGGTAGGGAGTTCAATACAAGACATCCTTGATGTATAATAAATTACCCCTTTAAATGGGGTAGGAAAAATAGCTACTATTGACTTGGGGGATCATTTAGAGACTATGACAGTTAGGCATATGATATCTATCACACTAGGGACTCTATAATATGGAAATTTTAGAGAGAATCTTAGTGAGACATTTCACATACAAGAAGGTGGGCACACCAATTTTATTGATGTAGAGGGGGAGATGGGAAGCAAACCTTAGGATCTAGTGGAGAAATGTAGATGTAGAGTATGAGGTTGCTGATATAATTATTGGTGATAGTAAATATGGGGAAACATTATGTAAGGAGAGCGCACATCTAGGTAGGATAAATGTTGGCTTTATTTTATCACTTTATTTATTAATAATTATAGGTAATTATGCTAAAATAATGAATAGTGATTAATATATATTGTTTTTGATATATTGATGTCCAATGGTTGATTTGTAGGGGGTTTTAGATGTGATAGTGATGATCAAGATCACATATTAAGATACTAAAAAACATGATTCATCAACATGACATGGGATTGATGACATATTTAGTGGTAATATCTATAGGAGATAAAATTATATCTTTTAAATTTTTTGGAGAGGCTAGAGTGATAAAATGGAAAGAAAAATACCCATGCCATTTTACATCAATTTTAATACACATGATAGGATATCTTGAATTGGTACATGTTGGCTGCCAAAATAGGATAAGTACCAAAAAACTAATACATGTAAAAAAATATTAGGTGAAGAAATAGCATCAATAATATCCAAGGAGTGGTGCACATAATCTAAACTAGTAACTTGAACACGTTTCCAAAATAGACTACCAACATGACAGTCACAAACTGCTAAGAATTGTGTTGATATTTGATAAATAAAAAATAATTAGACTTAGACATGTAATCACTAGGCCCAAAAATTGTATCAAATATCACAAGGTATAAATAGTAGGATTTAATTATGATATAATATCTTGATAAAAAATTATGAAGCTTCAATGAAAGGTAAAATTAGGTGGCATTGAACAACACACACATTAACTAATAGGTGGGTAGAATGGTGCAAGAACTGCAAGGAGGTTATATTTGGTGGTAGATAAGGATATTAAAAAGGTAGAGGACATGAATAAAAAATAATTATAGAGTTATATGATCAAGGTTACAAGCTTAAGAGTTGTTTTGATCATTAGGGGTTGATTCTAATAGCTATAGATACCTAAAACTGGACATAATTGGCTTTCAATCAGACTTCAGACTGATTCCTACTAACCATTACAAATTAATCCTAGAAATTTATAAACATCCCAAATTTAATTTCACATCATTTATCCATGCTTAGGATCATGTTGAGGCATCCCTATTTGAGATACTAGCCCATATGCAACAATAACCTCTCATAGATTCATCCCTAATCACCTTGCGACATAACAATTATCAATTTGGCCTATGGACCTATTAAATGGGGAACTTAAATAATTGATAAAATATTAATAGAGTAAAAAATTCTAATTAGAATCAATTAAAAAAAATAAACAAGATTAAATTCCTAATTAAATTATCCATTTGCAATCAATGAACATCTAAAAATGGAAATTTCAAAAATCAAAATATCAAAGCCTTTCATCATTGAATTTATGAGTTGTCAATATCTTTGAAGATATCCTAAAATATATAATTTGAGAGCCATGCCTAGTAATTGAAAATCATAATTACATGACAACTATTAACTCAACTTGAGTTAGCTTTAACTCACCTAGGTTTAGTTTGAACTCATTCCAAGCCTAAATTGAGCCTTAAATCACCTTGGGTGAGAGTTAATTCTTAAGGATATAAATATAAGGCCTTGTCTATTGAACCATAAGTTATTTTGGTAAAAAATTATTATGCAAAAATATATTTATCAAGATTAGATATTTTAGAGTTATTATGTAATATTTCCTCCATAAGCCTCATGGAATTAATGTTACCATGCCCAAATCTTAAGCCAAGAAACATCAAATCCAATGTTCCAAGGAGAGAAAGATTAAAACAACCTCCATTGTCAAAGACTTCTTGATGCACAAGTTGAGTAACCCATTCAACAAGACATTTGGAGCTCCAATATAGGTAAAAGAGTTGTTTCTTTTATGTTTTTGTTGTGATTTCATTTAGTTTTATTAATCAAGCTCTCCCTAGTGTCTAGGCTAGAGGTGTTAAGATTTTACTATTTTCATTTCATTTATTTTATGGGACTAACACAAGACTAACATCCCCTCTATTACAAATCCCACCAGGCATGCCAACATGTGAACAAATATTGCAATATAGGGTAGGTTAGTATTGTGTTAGTCTCAAAAAATAAATGAAATGAACACACTAAAATCCTAACACCTATAGCCTAGACACTAGGGAGATCTTGAGTAACAAAACTAAATGAAAGCACAAAAAGACAAAAGAAATAACTCTTTTACCTTCCTTAGAGATCCAAATGGATTGTTGAATGTTTTGATCAACTTGTGCATCAAGAAGTATTTGACAATGGAGGTTTTTTGGCTCCTTTTCTCCTTGGAACCTTGGATTTGATGTTTTTTGGATTAATATTTGGGCATGGTAACATTACTTGCATGAGGCTTATGGAGTAAATCCTGTATAATAACTCCACAATATCCAAGCTTGTTTAATATATTTATGCATAATAAATTTTCACCAAAATAGCTAATAGTTTAATAATAAAGGCCTTATATTTATATCCTTAGGAATTAACTCTCACCCAAGGTGAGTTAAGGTTGAGTTTAGGCTTGGAATGGGTTCAAACTAAACTTAAGTGAGTTAAAACTAAATCCAGTTGAGTTAATAGTTCTAATGTAATTATAATTTGAAATTACTAGGCATGGATCTCAAATTAGATATTTTAGGATATTTTCAAAGATCTTGAAAAATCATAAAGGTAATGATGAAAGGATTTGATATTTTGATTTTTGAAATTTCTATTTTTAGATATTCATTAATTGCAAATGAATAATTCAAATAGGAATTTAATATTGTTTAGTTTTTTAATTGAATTTGATTAACATTTTTACTCTTTCAAGATTTGATCAAGTATGTAAGCGCCCCACTTAATAGTTCCATAGGCAAAATTGATAGTTGTTATGCTGTAAGGTGATTAGGTATGAATATGTGAGAGGTTATTATTGCATACGAGATAGTATCCCAAATAGGGATACCTTAACACTATTATGAGCATTGATTAATGATGCATAAACAAATTTGTGATGTTTAGTGATTCCTAGGCTTAATTTTCAATGGTTGTTAAGAATCATTCTGAAGTCCATTCAGAATCTAGTTGTGGCTAGTTTTAGGTGTCTATAGTTTGCCCCTATTTTGGAAGGCATTGTAAGCTATAGGAACATTAATGTATTCTCAAATAATGAAAAGGTCCTGTATGCCTAATAATTTAATGATAATGGATGAGCTCTAGATGCCCCCTTGAAGGAGTGTTGACAAAAATGGTTGATGATCGATCCCTCAAAAGGAAGAAAATGATGGGACCAAAAGGTAAAAGATGCTGGAAATGAATGATTTACCCATAGACAAATATAATCAATATCATGATGATCTATCCTGGTTGGGTAGATAAATAGGATGATTTACCCAAAGGTAGTTATAATCATTGGCATAATAGGATAAAACATATAATGATTTGTCCAAAGGTGGTTATAATCATTAAAAAAGGATAAGGGTAACAAGAAAATAATTTTTCCAAAGGTAGTTATAATCATTAAAAGAGAAAAACAATGATTTTCAAATAGGCGTTTATAATCATTAGAAAGATAAAAGCACACCCCAAGTGGGCAGATAGATATAATGGTTTTACCAAAGGTGGTTATAAGCATTATCATAATGAAAACATGCCCCAGTTGGGTAGAAGAAAGATAATGATTTCACCAAAGGTGGTTATAATCATTAACCTCTAGATAGATCAAAACACAATGATTTACCCATAGGTAGTTATAACCAATAGCTTTGTAGGTGGGATGATACAAAATAATTTTCCTATAGACCATTATAATCATTGGTAAAATGATGGAAGTATGATGACAAATTTGGAAATGGGGGATTACATTTTAAATCCACACTTACAGAGTAAGATTAAGCCAGTACAAAGGAGAAAGATCAAGTCTAGCAACCTGCTACTATGGAGATGCATGTCCTAACTAGCAAGGATTAAAATTATTTCATGATTTAATTACTCTGTATATGGGGAATGGTTTGGATAGATTGGGATTTTTTTAGGTGCCAAGGAGAAGTACTATGGCCCCATTTCTTATAAGATTTTCCAAGCTAATTTTTTCTATAGCATGTTATGGTAGGCATCATAATATAAAACATTATGATAACTTAGCTAAAATATGCATAAATACTAACATACGATCCAATAAACATTGAAAAATAATGTACCAATGATAAAAACCATGATGAGAATGTTGATGAATGAATATGGATGGACTTAAGTATAGTACACAAGGAATCACCCAATGAACATAGATATACTAAGTTAAGGCACAACAAAAAATATAACAAATATGAAAACAAACATAAAGACAAAACACCAAGAAATGAAAAATAAAGGTAGAACATAACAAAAGGATGAGAACAAAGATGAACAAACACAAAAAATGGTTAATCACAATGTTAACACAAACATAAGACAAAAATAAATGACACAAGGTCTCCCTAGGCTATAGGGAACCATTGACACAAATAAGATAAAAATGGGGGAATCAAATAAAGGGAAAGGGTAGCCGAGCTAATTCCAAATGCACTAGGCAAGTAGATGATGCATACATAGTTCCATGGATACAAGGTCCAACATAAATTTTAGGCCAAATTTAGTTCTCTTAGTAGATGGGATGTAATAAAATGATGAACAATAAAAACATTATTGTGTTATAGAGGAATATGGGAATGGTTTCATAAAATGATGGCTGTGTGGGATGTTAAGATAGTAAGGATGGGGAAACTAAATGACAAGTGTTTTTTTTTTATAAAATAGTTAGGGATTCCAGAATCCTTAAGCATATAAGTGGTTGATTTGGTGATTTTTTTTAGTTTTTGAAATAATTTTCAAATGTTTTTGAAATTTTTTATGTATCTCAACTTGAATGAAAATGATGAGATACTAAACAATATAACTCACAAAATGGTGTGAGCATTCAAAGTTGAAATTTCTCACAAAAGGGTAAAAGTATGGAAAAGGGTGACTGAGCTAACCTCAACATGAATCAAAAACTACTTACATAGTCCCAAGATGGGACCTCAAGTCATTATAGTTACACCTTTCAATGGAGGAATTTGACTAAGTAGTGGTAAGTTCATAAAAATAGGCAAAGTAGGAAAATGGAAGAGTAGGACACTGGAATGGCAAAGTGTGATTTAAAAGAATGAATGATAAGGGTATTGTTCCTAATTTTCCCATAGGTGGTTAGAATTAGGAAATAATGACATAGATCAATGATACTAATTTTATAACAGGTAGTTATAATTAGTAACATGATGGTAAGACTCTAATTTTCCCAAAGGTGGTTATAGTCAAGAACACACGAAATGAAATGAAACAAGAAATAAAGGATGCAACTACCAAACCACTTTCATACTAGTCCAAAATATGATCTCTATCTAGAATGTTGAAATAACTACTAAAATGTGATATGAACTCCCTCACTGAAGGTGCCCAAAAAACTAATGAAATAAAACCAAGGTCAAAGGGGTTAGGTAGGGAAGGTAAAAACAACTGTGTTTGATAGGAAATGTATGGTATAATGGTATATGGTATGGTATAAATAAGAATGTTGATATTATGGTATAATGAAAATTGGCCTCATAAAAAATATTTTAGGTTTCTCAAGTGAAGTAATGCTTGAGGTGTATAATGTTCATTGGCTCATCAAGTTCATCCCTATTTGGAGTAGCGAGCCTATATGTTTCAAAGCCATAATTTTCAATAATGATATAGGGGCCTATATAATTGGGTTTGAACATCCCTTGTGTTTCTTATTAGCCATGGCATTTTATTGTTTTTATTTGATAATAAGATACCCAAGTTTGAATTCTCTATGTTTGACCTACCGATTATAGTGGTCACAAAGTCTGTTCTGGTATGCTTGAAGGTTGTTGACTATAACCATGGATTTTTATCAAGTAAATATAGCTCTTTTAGGCAATCTACTTAATAATATTCATCATCTAGAATATGATTCAAGGAAATGCTTAGAGAAGGTAACTCAAACTCAATGGGAAAAATGGATTTAGTGCTATAAATAAAGGAATATGGAGTGGATCTTATTGGGGTATGGTAATTATTTTAGTATGACCAAAGGTTATAGAATATTTGGAGGTGAAAATCATAGCTATCATCATTGATGATCTTTTTAAAGATGTTGATAATGGTTTTGTTAGATGCTTTTACCAGACCAGGGTAATTTGCAATATAAAAATGCTAAGTAATGTTGTACTTGACACATAGCATTTTGACATCCTTATTTTTAAATGATCCACCATTATTAGATATAATGTCGAATGGGATACCATAGCGACATATGAGATGGTTAAAGATGAACTTGTAAATTTGTTTTCTAGTCACATGAGGGGTATAGCTTCAACCCATTTAGTGAAATATTCAATAGTAGACAAGATGTGTTTATTTTCATTAGATGAGGTAGGGTTAATATTCCCAATGAGATTAAGGCCCCATGTGGAAAATGACCATGGTGTAAGCATTGGTTTTAATGTTTTGGCTAGGGCATGAATACTATTAGCATGCTTTTGACATTTATCACACCTTTTAACATACGCAACTATATTTGCATCTATAGTTGGCCAATAATACCTGGTACATAGGATATTTTTGGCTAAGATGAACCTAATTGTGTAGGCTCCACATAATCCTTCATGAACTTCTTGTAACACTAATGTTGATTCTACCAAATTTAGAAAAGGAATTAGAGTTCCATCCAAGCTATGGTAGTAAAGAATAGGCCCAAGTAAGGTATATCATGAGGCTTGGTGGGTAAAGACCTTTTGATGTTTACATGATAGGTTTTGTGGCATAATGTGGTTGTGAAGGTAGGTAAAAAGGTCTAAATACCATATAGAGTTGGGAATAACAATATAATAGGTTGTTACAATGGTTGAAGGTTCATGAGTTGGTGCTAGAAGATTCTCGATGAGGAATTGATATTTTTTGGCCTTATATGTCTGAAATTTCAAAGAGATAATAGTGGCCATATAATCTATTTTTTTATTATTTTCCCTTTGTATATGTTCAAAATATACATCAACAATCTACTATTTTAGAGTATTAGTCATGGCCTTGTATGGCATCAAGTTGTTATCTTTGGTTTGAAAGTGGTTATGTAACCTAATTGATGATTAACTAAAAATCACCATAAACATTGAGATACTAAATATTCCATTATATATCTTATCAAATCCTTATATTGAGTGCTTCATATTTGGCCATATTATTAGTAAAATAAATGATGATACAAAATATTCCATTATATATCTTGTCGAATCCTTATGATGAGTGCTTCATATTTAACCATGTTATTAGTACAGTAAAAGTTGATACAAAATGATTTAGGATGAGATCCCCCTATGGTGTAATAAAAAATAGGCCCACCCTAGATCTATGTGATATGAAATATCCATCAAAATATAGCTTCTCATGTTGTTCCTTATGAGATATTTAATGATGGTCATAATGGACTCATTTGGGATTGAAAATTTAGTGGTTCAATATCTACAAGGAGAGATTTAACAAGATGAGCTACAAGAGCTTATCCCTTGATGGCCTTATAATTGATGTATTATATCTCAAATTCATTCAAAAGCATGATACATTTAACCATGTGGTCTTGTAACTCATGAAACAAATCTCTGTTTGGGGATGCATGAAAAGATGAAAGAATCTAAAATCCAATCTTGGAAAGTAGATACTTGAGTGGATCTAATTTGGAAATAACTACAGTCTTATTATTTAACATGTAATGTTGTAGTTTTTGTGCTGCAAAGAACATAAATAAATAAGATTTTTTAATGGGTATATAATTGTGTTCATACAAAACTAGTGTATTACTTAGATAGTACATGACATATTATTTTACACTATCATTTTGTTAAGCTAGAATTACCCCCAGGGCTTTGTCTATGCTAGATAGATATAGTAAAAATGACTTTCCTAGCATAGGTGGCAACAAAATAAGTAGATTTGCAAGATATTACTTGAGGTGATTGAAGGATTTATAACATTTTTCATCCCACAAAAATGTGACATCCTTCTTCATTAAGTGTGTAAATGGATGGAATTTATCTACTAACTAAGATATGAAGTGTCTTATAGACTAAATCTTACCCTGTAAACTATGGTGTTGCTTTAAATTAGAAGGTAGTAGCATCTTGGTAATGGCCTGTACTTTGTTAGGATCAAATTTAATACCTTAGTGGGACATAATGAAGCCTAGAAATTTTCCTAAATTAACTTCAAAAACACACTTATTAGGATTGAGTTTGACCTTGTATTCATGTAGCCTATCAAATATATTTTCTTAGTATAGCTGGATAATCGACATGGGTTTTGGATTTACCTAGTATGTCATCAATAGAATCTTCAACAATGTCATGTGTCATATCATGAAATATGATGGTCATTTATCTTTGGTATATGGATAAATAATTATAGAGATCAAATGGCATAACCTAATAAAAAAATGTTCCCCATGGACTGGTGAACACTATTTTATGTTGGTCTTCTAGCACAATCTAGATATGGTTGTGTCCTAAAAATTCATACTTTAGTGAAAGCATTTTATACCCCATTATGGAGTCAACTATCATGTCAATTTTTGGTAGAGGAAATTAATCCTTGGGGTAGGCCTTGTTTATATCTCTGAGATCAGTATAGATTCTAATTCCTTCTAGATTCTTACTAACTAACACAACATTCAAGATCTACTCTGAGTAGTCAATTGATCGAATACATCTTGCTTATAAGAAAATTTCCAACTCTTTCTTTACCAATATAACAATATGAGGATGTATTTTTCATAATTTTTATTTCACAAGTTTGACATTATGATGTATAACAGGTGGTATAGAACTAAGGTGCGATCCAAACCTGACATGTTTGACTAGCCCAAAGAAAATATGTTAAGAAATTTCCTAAAAATGGATATAAATACTTCACATTCCTATTTAGTGAAGGATTAACCTAATTTGATCCAATCTAGAGTCTTGATAGTGACTTCTATAGTGTCTTATATGAGGAGAGTCAAAGCATCTTCCAAAATAGTTGGCAGTGATTTGAATTGGCCTCTAGTAAAAAATTCCTCTATTTGGATTGGTTCTTCAAGTTCTCATAAATAATATGAATCAAAATATCCCAATAGAAGGGATGGTCATATGAAAAACATTATTTGAAAATCTTATTTGATTTGGTCAAAGGAATATTGTTCTCTAGAACTGAATTCACACCCATAGGCAAGTTCATCATTGATGGTCTTATGAGATTCATTAAGGGAAAGGTGAATACCCTCATCTAATGTCACCTAAAATACTTCTTCACTAGAAGACTAGCCTTTCTCTTTACTTTTACCTTGGTTCAAAAGTGCCTCAAAGAAGTTTTCACTTTGGGACTTTAATGTTTTAATTATTTATTTATGGCTAAGGGTGTTCACCCATTTTTATAAATAGGCTACAGGATATAGTTTGATCAATAACCCTTGTTTGTGGTCTCCCAATGAAATAATGTCTCTTAGGCCTAGAAAATGACAAAAGACCTCATCGTTCTCAAACTCATCTATAGGCACTGTGGATTCTTGTTGGTCCCAGGATATAAGTTGAGTGTAATAAAGAGGAAGTGGGTTATTGTGAATAACTAGGCTAAGGGTATAAATGACATGAGTGTCAAACAAATTGATATTGACAAGGTATTAATAAATTTTATGATCAAAATATAATTCTCTACTAGTATCATAATCACTATTCATTGGTGTTGGAACATAAATAAGATATGTGGGGTCACCCCCAGGTAGTTTAAATCTGAGACCATATGTTCCATTGTACCAAGTTATAGATATTTTCTCAAGTGTTCCTTGATAATTAGGCCCAAGGCCTTCTCCTTGATAGGCATTATTATCCATTATACTATTAGGAATGGGGTATTTGTCATTTTTATAACAATCAACTAGTTTGTCATTGTATAACTAGGTTTCATCATTTACAAGTGGGTCTTATTCTTGGTCAGTGGCTAGTGTAAAAAGGATAGGATTTGGACTATGTAATTTGCCTTTTCCTTTTCATTTCCATTCCATGTAAGGTGTCTTGAATTTAGGTCTTACATAGGACTTATATTTTTGTATAAGCTTAGAAATGTGAAACACATCATGGGTCAAATACTCTCCTAGGCCATTAGCTGAGACAATATAATGGTTAGGCATTTTAGGAGGTGGTATGTGGGAAGATGAGTTAAGGATATTTGGGTCTATGAAATTGGTCTTTGGTAAATAAAAAAGCATTTATTATCCATTTTTCTTTCTTAGGAATTATATCTAGGCCAAAACGGTAGTTGTAGCTCTTGTACTCAACCTCGAAATGTTTACAATGTTCATAGGGCTGCAAATCTCCATTGATGGTGACCTCCATACCTGAATGAGAAAAGTTTAGACACTAGTGCAATGTTTAATGGATTTCATGAATCTATTGTATCCAAGGTATACCCAAAATAAAATTATATGACAAGTCCATGTCTAACACATGGTAAAGTGTATCATGGGTCAAGGACCCAATGATAATTAGTAAATTGATGGTGGCTTATTATTCTTGCTCTTCATTATCATAGGCCTTGATAGTGATTGTTTCTATATGTAGATTATTTTTTTCATATCTAAGATGCTTGATAAGCTTCATAGACATAATATTTAGGCCTGATCCATTATCTATGAGGACACATTTCAATTTGTGTCATGTTATGACAATTTTAATATACAATGGATTGCTATGGAGTGGGCCAAGGGTTAACATATCACTTTGGTCAAAGGTTAACTATTAGATTGGGGCTAGATGTACAACCTAATCTTGGAATTTGTTTTAGTATATAGCATTAAGAACTTGGTATTGGCTAAGGAACTCTATTAATATGTTCTTTTAGATAGTAGACATATGTGAAAGATCCAAAATGGAGATTTGTGCAGGAATTTTTTAAAGTTGATCCACAATGTTAAATGTCTTTTCCTTCATAATGATTTATGGATTGTCATTATCAAGAATGATGGGTTGGATGGGTTCAGTGGAAGATGGTTTTGGGTCATGAATGGTAATTTTTGACTACTGATTTATGGTTACATAATTAGGATTAGGTATAAGACCATATTGTTAAAAAATGATGGTGGAAAGGGGCTGGATAAAATAAGTCATGGTTACTGGTGTACTTGTATGTGGTCATAAGGCAATGATGGGTTATCGATATAGGGTCCAAATTAGTAATACCTACTTACTAGTATGCCTGTATGTGGTCCCAAGTTAAGGAAGGATCACTGGCATAGGTTGGTTGTTTAGGTTTGGTTACCAATGGTCTTGTTCTGTTAGCACTTGGTCTTGGATTGACGGTGATGGTATAAATACAACCCATCATAAGATGACCCACAACTTTGTTTTAGTCATGTGTAACTACATGGTAAGTCTATTGGGTATTGGTATCATTTTGGCCTTGGTTATGTCCATTTCATTGATGTTATTTTTGTTTCTATTAGAATTATTATTGTCCAGACTATTGGTACTACTTTTATTGCTATTGTTTTGGCCTTTATTGTTGTTGTTGGTTATTATTATATTATGGAAAAGTATTTTTATAGATACCTAGGTTTTGATTTGATGTAGATGCTCTATTATCCAATGATATCTCCCTATTTTCCAACATATTTTTAATAAGGTGTTTGATCTGCACATAATGACATAGATTTTCCATGAACATAATGGTATTCATATAACTCATTCTCTCGATGCTAGTATAGATAAGGAATATCCTCAGGATAGTGATTTATAATTGGCCAAATAATCTAATTATTAACGGATATTTTATGAAACATATCTATAATAGTTTTTCCAAGGTCACCGAAGAATTGATGAGTAGTCACATTTCTCCTTGGAGGAGGATTTTACAAAGGTAATGATTATATTTGTTGAGCTAGTCTAGGTTGATACAAAGGCTATGCTTGTTGAATATGTTATTAGTGAGGAGTAATTTATGTTTGAAATTTAGTCTAAGTATATGGTGTTTGCATCATTTAGATATGGAATGAATTGATTACTCCATTACCAACAACATTCTTGTTGTGATTAAACTACTTGGATTTTTCATAATTACTAGCTTGGGCTAGTGCTAATTCTTGCATTTAGACTTGGTTTTGATTCTAATTTTGGTTGTTTCCTTGGTTTTGGGTTTGATTTTGATTCGATGAGGTGAGTTTGATAATCCATTTGTTAATAAGGGCCCTTTTGATCAATAAACCTTTGTTGATGATCTCCTTGAAAGCATGTGCACATTGTAACTATAAATTGTAGGATATTTCACTGTGAAAATTTTTGGTAAACATAACAACAAATTGTTTGTCTTGTAAACTATGAGTGAAATCACTATAAATTAATCTCCATTTCTATAAATATCTTGAGAAACTTTCACTAGATTTCTGCTTGCCCTGAGTCAAATCTACCAATGAAATCTCATGTTCAAGATTGTAGAAGTGTTATACAAACTTGTCTAAAAGGTCATCAAAATTGGATGCCAAATTATTTGGTAATTTTATAAACCACTCTAAATCCTATCTTGTTAGACTTTGGGGAAACATAAATAAGAGGTATATGTTACTATAAGACACTAGTTGGAAAGTAATAAATAATTATATTAAAAGGGCCTTAGGGTATCCTTTACCCTTGTATTTGTCAAAATTTGGTGGTTCATACCCTAGAGGAAATGGTATCTACAAATAATCCATATTGAATCAGTAGGAACACATGCTATCCAACTTAAACTTTTTTGTTTATTTCCTAGATTGGATGGTGGCAATTGCATCCTTCACTTACTATAGCTCTTATGTCAAGAAACTAGATGGGATAGTGGCCTAAGGTGGAGGCTAAAAGGTCAAAGGTGGATTAGATTGACTAGGGTATAATAGAGGTATGGCTTATTGTGTAATGTTAGTTTGGTTAGGGAATCAACCAAGAAGATGCATCCATAGATTGGGGTGTATTTGTTGAAATTTTACACATTTGTGGTTTGATATTCTATTTTGGATTTGTTATATAGGCCTAGTTTTGAGGAAATAATGGTTGAGATGGAAGGATATGGTTTTGAGTGAAGTACTATGCCTACCAGCATTGAATGGGGACTTACTGTTGACTAGTCAAACCTGGTTGAATAGGGATAACTTACTATGAAACAAAGCAATATCATTGGATTTATGGCATATTTGGAATAAAAGATAATTATCTAATTGGTACTTGTTGGATAATTTTACCTCTTGGTTTCATGAACACTTATTTATGAGGTAGACATTTGTCTAGTATTTGACATTTGTTACTAACCAATAGACATACATTGCTGATTAGATAATGTTTGTGATTGTAAAATTATGTTATCTATGACTATTAAGGTGTACTTATCACTACTTGATGAGGTGGAACATTGGTTTCCCCTATTGAGGTGGTAGAATGTTGTACCTATGATTCATTGGTATATTGGACTATGCTTATTGTTGTGGAATGCTAATCATAATATGTTGTGGTGGAGTAACATTCATCACATTTTATTAAGGCAAGGCACTAGTTTTTGTTTAACTAATTAATCCTTATAGTTGTGTGCTTGATGAAGTAGTTCGTTGAGGATTAAAGGTATATTTTTATGATTGGGACATATGAGTTCCTACACCATATTGTTACAAAATAATCATGGTATTTACTAAAGGCACTTGTTGTGGACTAGTTGTTGATGCATTTAAACCACTTTGGCATAGATTGGATGACACTTGCATGTTATCTATTGTGTTTGGTGAATTTATTTTCATAGAAGCATTAGAAACTTCTTCAATAGCTAGGGCATTGAATGTGTATCCAACTAAAGTTATTTTCATAAATGGGTCTATACCTAAATTATTTTTTCCTGTCAATTAGATTAACATCCCTGTTGAAGGAGCTAACTCTATGAGATGAGTGTTTAACATAGTCATGTTACTAAAATTAAGTGCTAAGTTCAAATAGGTCTGATATGCTATCTACATTTATATAAAATGGTCCTACATGAGGCCCTTTCCTATGGTTTGCATATTTGGCTTTTGATATGACATCAATATGAGTGCTTAAGGATTGCTAGAAGAGGTATGTTTAATAGTTTGATTGTAAGGTATGTTGAAAGGCACTCTAACTAGACTAGGCAAATTTTTATGGGGTAAGTCTACTAGAAACTTGGCCCCTACGTCTACAAATCTAATAAAAAATTCATCCTTATTTGTAATTAAGTGATGATAAAATAAATAGGGATCATATATCGATGGCATCATAATGTAATATAGTTATTTTTGAACTTAGTTAACAATCGATGGTACATTAGCAAGGTACTACATTATTTATTCTTGGTTCTACTCAGAGTATGGAAGCATTCTATCTAAATAGTAGTATAGATGATCTTGTATTTGTTCCCCAAATTGAGTAGTGTAAGGAGGATAGGGATCCATCTCAAAAACTACATCATCACCATAAGGGTCATGAACAAAGTAATCTTATGTGACCAAATTATCATATCCTATCTTGTACATGGCTACACTATGGATATACCAAGACATATTCAAATCAATGATGAATGTTTCATGAAAAAGGCCTAGAGTTATATAAACTCTTAAAAATAATGTCCAAAAGACAAATGACTCAAAACCTAGTCTATCTTGGTCTAAAAGGTAGACTTGTATCTCAAAAGGGTCATGCTAAAACTTGGTCTTAAATAGTCTAACGTCAAATGTTTAACACCAAATGTCTTACACAAAAAGGTCAAGTGAAAGAATAAAAATTAGAATGCAAAACTCTAGGTAAAAAGTGTTTCAAACAAGTCTAATATAAGGAAAACAAAAGTTTCTAGGTCTTTCAGAGAAGGCATAAAAGCTAGGCTCAAAATAAGTATTACTAGGTCTTTTCGAAAAGGCATAAAATATAGACTTTAAAACAAACTATAGTCTAAAGGGTATGATTTAATCTAAAAAATTTGAAACACTTTGGCATAAACTAGGAATTTAGATTTAAACATAAATTTGGTCATTCAGTAAAAGACATGAAACAAAAGGCATACAAAGATAGACTACTTCTCCAAATCTAGGCACAAAAATAATTTTCAAATTGAATAAATAATTAACCTAAGTTTCATAACCCAAAAGTGAAATATCTATGTCTAAGACAAATTGAAATGAGGCATAGTTAGAAATCATTCAATGTTGGATTTTAACTTGTCAAAATTAATTACAAACTCAAATTAGGAAACTAGTCTTCTTTAAAATAAACAACAAACTAGATGAGAATGAATCAACATGACTATACTAGGCATAGATCCAAAAGACACACATGGTTCTTGGTTTTGGAATTGGAATTTTGAACATAAGGAAACAAGTATTTAAAATGATTTTATGCTGCTCTAAATATTTGATAAATATTTATTTTAAGACTCAAAGGCACAAAACATAGAATGAATTTGGCAGTGCTATGACACCCTTTTCAATCAAGTGAGACACACAAACAAGTTTGTCAAAATATTAAGGTAAAGGTATGGTGTCAAATAGATGGTGTACTAACTCTTCAAACAAAGGAGTGATGTGTAAACAAGACTCATTTTTGATGACATATGATAAACAAATAGTTAGACTCAAAACCATGTAAGAAAAGATAAAATAACATAAACACCCAAGTGTAACATCTTAAATCTTAAAACTAACAAGGTTGCATAGTAATATTGAATTCTATCAATATACTAACTCTTTGAGAGGATTTTAATTATTAATCCAAAAAGTAAAAGCTCATGAAAAATAGGGTTTTTTAGGCCCCTTATTGTCTCAAGAGTTTATAAAACAACATGAAACTTTGGGATACTTTCCCTACATCAATAGTATGGCAATGGTAAGTGGGGTTGTTTTAAACTATCAATTTTTGCTCATTTTTAGATGGTCTCAAGTGTGTATAACACTAGAGATTAAATCATGTAGTTTAGATCTACATCAATTGGTTTATTGTGAAAAGGTATTATCTTATTTAAACACTACATCCATCAATTACTTAGTGTAGTGTGATGTCTAAGTTGTCCCTACATTCTAAGGTTGAGTACCACTAATGGAGCTTGTTTTAATTTCTCAAAACAAGCATCCCAGTAGGTCAACCTCAATTTATATGACCCACCATGGAGTGAGGTTTAAATGAATCTAAGATATGATTTATTGGGTCAATGATTCTCTAGAGATCTCATGAGAAGGTGATGAACTTGCACTCACAAGCTAAAATGCATAAAAATAAAGACAAGTGAAAAGAATTTACAGTCATTTTTGGGTTACCCAAATCACACAAATTTGCAGAGGTCCTTAGCGACTTTATTTTCACACTTTCGGATGAAAGCAAAAAATTCAAAATATGAACATGTTTGGTCACCTGAGTTAATTAAAGGGGATGGCAAAAAATCATACACTCATTACTCATTTTGATATGAATAAATAACTTTCAAAAAATAAGTATAAAATAAACATTTCTTACAAGTATGTAATTAATGTGAAAATCAATTTTATGGCACCAAAATGAAATTTGTTGTGAAGTTTTAGACCATTAGAATCTATTTTTGAAAACTTCAAAAAAGCAAAATTGACTTAAGAAACAATATTATTAAAACATCAATTTGAAATGTGAAAATTTTAAGATTAGAGTGTTTTAGATGTCTCCTTTTGGCCTTTGGGTCCTGTAAAACATGTTAATGAGTCCTTGTGCTTAGAATCACATCATGAGTGAATAAATGACTTGTCAAATCTTGCTCTCAGGTTTCTAGTTTTTTACACAGAAAGTAAAACCATGGAAACACAAAGTAATATCATAACTCTCTCTAAAAAACTATGACTATTAGCATAATACTACAACTTATGTGAAAATAGAGTATTTAAATCAATATAACTACTATAAGCACAAAATTGCAAAAAAAATACAATACCATGACTCACAGAATTGTGATATTTCAACTTAATCCTGAGGTATGAAATGGTTAGTAGGTAGACCGCTAACGGTTTGAGTAATATCACTAAAGTTTACACAATATCAATAATATTATAGTAATGTTGTTATTTTTAAAATTATGATATCACAATATCATTAATTTTAGCACAATACTGTGACTTCTAAAGTTGGGATATTGTAATATCATAATTTCCCTATAAGCATTAAATATTTAGCAAAAACCTTAACAGTTAGACATAAAAATGTAATAGTTATGACAAAATTGTGACTATAAAATTAGTGATATTATGGAAATATCATAATTCTAGAGAGCACAATCATAACTACATAGAATAACTTCACGACTTCTATAAAAATGTCCTTTAACCTTCAAATTTCACCTATTTTGATCGGTAAGCTTAAATTTTTACATGAAAATCATTAGGGGAATGCTCTGAAAGGCCTTAGGAGTAACTTTTTTGGGTGAGAGTCCCATCGAGAATGCCAACATGTGAACAAGTATTGAAATAGAGGGGATGTTAGTCTTGTGTTAGTATCATAACATAAATTAAATACACACACTATAATCTTAACACCTCTAGCCTAGACACTAGGGAGAGCTTAGGTAATAAAACTAAATGAAAGAACAAAAACATAAAATAAATAAATTTTTTACCTTCCTTGGAGCTCCAAGTGGCTTATTGAATGGCTTGATTAGATTTTGCATCAAGAATTCTTTGAAAATGAAATTTATTTGGTTCCTTCTCTCCTTGGCACCTTGGCTTGTGATTTGCTTGGCCTAAGATTTGGGCATGGTAACACTAATTTCATGAGGCTCATGGAAGAAATATTGCATAATAACTCTAAAATATCTAAGCTTAGTGAAGATATTTGTGCATAATAACTTTACACCAAAATAACTTATGGTTGAATAGGCAAGGCCTTGTATTTATAGCCGTAGGAATTAACTCTCACCCAAGGTGAGTTAAGGTTGAGTTTAGGCTTAGAATGGGCTCAAAATAAACCTAGGTGAATTAAAGCTAACTCCAGTTGAGTTTATAGTTGTCATGTAATTACTAGGCATGGCTCTCGATTAGATATTTTAGGATATTTCCAAAGAGTTTGACAACTCATAAATGCAATGATGAAAGGATTTGATATTTTGATTTTTGGAATTTCCATTTTTTGATATTCATTAATTATAAATGGATAATTCAACTAGGAATTTATTCCTATTTAGTTTTTTAATTGACTTTGATTATCATTTTTACTCTTTCAAGATTTTATCAAGTGTGTAAGTGATCCACTTAATACTTCCATAGGCCAAATTGATAGTTGTTATGCCACAAGGTGATTAGGGATGAATCTGTGAGAGGTTATTGTTGTATACGGGCTAGTATCCCAAATAAGGATGCCTTAACATGATTCTGAGCATTGATTAATGATGCACAAGCAAATTTGGAATGTTTAGTGACTCATAGGCTTAATTTTAAATGGTTGGTAGGAATCAGTCTAAAGTCTAGTTAGAATCTAGTTGTGGCCAATTTTAGGTGTCTACAATAGTGTTATCCTTAATAGAATCAGGAATGGACTTTCCCTTATTATATGGGATAATAACATAGAATAGATATGGGATAGGTAGTGATATTTAATATATTGTGACAATTATGAGTGCCTTATAAATCATAAAAAACTATAATTATTTGAGAATAACATCTATAAATTTATGTTATTATTTATATAATGTTTGCTTACACCTTTTAATGACACTATTTTATTACTTAGGATTGTTTATCATAGGATGAATCATGTGATATTAATAGTTAATGAAATCAATATGGTGTAAGTAAGTCTAAGTTAATGTTAATCATGACATAAAGGTAATGCATATGTATCAAATCACATTATACCATGCTCTCACCCACTTATCATTACACACAACTAACTATATCCTACCTCATTTTTCCCACTCTATACCTCAGGTGAGCACATAAGGTCCCCTTACATGATATGCTAATCTGGGAGTTGATTTTTTAAATGTTAAAGAGCATGTGGTAAGGACTAGTACATTGATTATTTATAGACTAACAACATAACATTTTGATTTTTTTCCATGACAAGTCACATTTTATTATGGTGATGATAAGTGAGGTCAATTAAAGGAGCATTAAGATGGTTGGGTAAATACTCATGCATGTGAGATGCACAAAATGTTGGAGGTGAGGTGGATTAAAATTTGGAAGGTAACTGAGGGGATTTTAACATGGAATAACCAAGTGGGCATGGGATTAAGAGGCATAGATATGATGAGAATCGATAAAAGGTGATGATAGAGAAGGATCATAGGGAGAGGAGGGAGACTAAATTAGGAGATGCCATGAGGACCCATAGAGAATAAAAAGGGCACGATGGAGGAATCTTACACTAAATAATTTAACTCTAGTGATGATGAAATGAGTGCCATTGAGTAAGAGTGGGACTTGGAAAAAGACACTGAAAGATCTCAAGATGGGGATCACTATGAGGAATCTACCAAAGGAGTGCCATGATCCCATCAACTTGATACACATGCTCATGCACCTCATTATAAATTAGAAGAGTATTAAAAAACTATAGAGGTAGGTGATATAAGAATATTCATTATGTAGGTAGGAAAAGGGAGCTATGGTATGCCATTAGTTCATCAAGTAGATACCATGAAATATGATATGCTAATTTTAGGAGGGGCTACAGGTTCACGACTAATTAGTTCAACCTAGAGTGGATTGATATGAGTTAGAGGACCATTGGAATCCTAAGAAACACTCTAAATAGCCTAAGGAGCCAATGTGAAAACTATTATAGTAGTCGATGGAGCCATACCACTAGCTAGAGGGAGCTAAAGCTCAGACATTCCTTTAAGTAGTGTGCTAGTGATACAAGTATCATAAGCATGAATTATGCATATGTCTACCCCTTATATATTATTTAATGATATTTCTTTTACCTGAGTATCATAGTGTCAATAAAATTTTAGAACATGTTCACAAGTGTGAGATCATTTGGAGTATGAAGGGAGTCACTTTATCAGAATACAAAGCTAGTTAGTTTTCCACCACTTTATTGGATCATGCACATATTTGGTATAAGAAGTTATATCCCATGTATATCATTGAGTATTTATATTTCCTAAAGGATGAATCCCTAAAGGAATTTTACATAATATAATTTGAATAATAATACATCACTGTGCTCAATGACATCAAGCAAGAGATGATAAGGGGTGTTTTTGCATATGATGCTAGGTTTAAAAACCTAATATTTAATATTTCCTATGTGGTTCACCTTATGTAACATTCCAAATTATTTTTTTGGGTATTAATTTCCCCAATTCAATGCTTTATCTCTATGAGAACATCCATCAAACCTAAAGAGGCACTATACACTACATTAAGATATAAGGCTATTGACATAATTGACATAGGAGTTATCCCAACAATAGAGGCATACATTACGATGATGAAATTATTTCTATAAAAAAATTATGGATAACTAGGCACATATCACATACCGTGGTTTATGGTGAATTCAAGGTGGAGGGGCATAAATAGAATAATTTACCTAGACATAGTGTTCACACCTTAATAATATCCTATGAGATCTACCATGAGGGATATGACACACATTATTTCCCTCTTCTAAAACACATGAATTAGATCAATATATCTCGATATTATAAAATTTGTGATGCCTCCACACATAATAATAAATATTTTTAGGTGATAGAGGAATTCCATGAGGCACGAGAGTGAAGTGTACAAAATGCTATTGTAAGACCCTCGAGTTATGAGATATAAAACCTTAGATATGAAAACTATGGACAAAACTATGGAAATAAAAGTGACATTAGAGGAAATAAGAGAGGTAGGTTTTCATAATGCTCTTATTAAAAGTGTGTTTGATTGGAACACTTTCAACATGATTGTCCCTAGTATCCCACTTGTGCATATTATCATGTCATGTGCAAGGTTGAGGAATGATTATAGCTATAAATGAGGACCATGTAGAAGGGAAAACTTGAGAAAGGTGATGAGATGATTTTATGTCTACAAAAGTCAAGGGAATATAAGATAAAGAATAATGTTGGAGCCAAGGTTTGCACACTAATGAGTAATGACATGGTTACATAAAAAGTAACAGATCATAGGAGAGAGGCTAGGATAAAATGTGAACCCAAGGGATGATGAACTAAGTTAATTCACCCATGGCCTACCCTTTTAGCTTCCTAAGATGGTTTATGATAAACAAAGGTGTTGATCAAGGTGGTGTATATAATCCAGAGCCTATAGTAAGAACTAAAACTCACCTAGGAGTTGGAGGAGAAATATCAAATAAAATATGGGCCCATGAGGAGAAAGTTGGTGAGATTTAAAACCTTTTAGATATTTTATAGTGTAAGGGGATATATCCCTTACTAAATATCCTCTTGGTTGAATGTGGTAAAACACATCTAATGAATGTCTTGATCCCATTCCTAACATAAGGGTGTGAGATGGAGGTCACCTAGAGCATAATATACAATAAGGAGTTGGTCATGGATGCTAAGATACATGGATGGTCCATCTATGAAATCTTGATGGACATTTTCATCAAAGTGAATGTCCTCACATGAGATGCATGATGTAAGATGGATATTCCTACATTGAAACTCACCTCATGTATTATTTATGGTCAAAAATACCATAGGGAATCCATTAGGGGTTATATATGATGTGACATTAAGATCATGGATGTCAAGTTCAATATTGAATTCAAGGTGATAGACATTATCGAGGAATACAACTACCTTATGTTATTAAGAAGGCTATGGTGTTATGCTAACAACATATGGAGAATAGAAGTGAGCACATGGTGATATTACTAAATGTAGACCAAGATGTCACATATGTTGAATGAATGGATCCCAAGGAATAATTCAAAAATGTTTATAATAATGCTACCCAAATAAAGTAAAATATAGGGCCAAGTGATGAAATCCCTCTAAGATAGGGGGATGTGGAAGCTAACTTTGAGACTATAATTATTAATGATGAAAGATGGATATAGGAAAAATGTGAGGCCACTAAAAGAAGGTATGGTTAAATACAATCAAACCCATTTTTTTAACCTAAGCAATATGCCATGTGTGCCAATAACACACCATCATACAAAAGGGTAAACTAAAGATGTGTAATGATATAGTTGCAACCACAATCTTAGGAAAAAAAAAGGGGTCTACATATCAATGATGGTTCTTAAATTATAGATAAAATTCTAAGGCTACACACTATACCAATACATGGGACCATTCAAGTCTTTATGCTATTGGTATGGGTTAAGCATGTTGGCTAAGTAACTCTGAAAAACACAAGGGGGGATAAACTTTATTTACAACCAAGGATTTGGTATTATGTGTATCTATCACCTCTAAAGGAAGGAAGGTGCCCTATATTAGGAAGTAAATCCTTCCTTTACATGACAAATAATAATCTACCATATTCCCTAAGATAAAAATAAATAGTTAGTATATGGGACTATTGATTTATGGATTGCAGACTAAGAGTGATGAGATATCCTAGGGTGTTTCATCAGTTATCAACTTAGATTAGCCATGTAATAAGACATATTATAACAAGTTATAATAATTATTTTTAATCCATTTATTTTAGTAATTTTATTTGATAGGGTAGAGTAGATCTTACATGCGGTAATTATGCACAAATGGTAATAAGACACACACACCTATTAATATCTAGTCAGGCAAGTCGATGAAAACCTTTTTTGAGAAGTCATAATCACTAGACATATAAGTGTCTCTGGTGACTTGGTTTCATTTAAAAAAATGTAAAAATTCATTTTTCATCACCTATAAATATGAATTTTGGTGTAAATGTGAAAAAAAACATCCATAAAATACAATATCATTACACTAAAAGACTAGGCACATGTTTTAGTGTGGGGGCATATGGTTCCCAAAATAATGGAGAAGACATCACCTAAGGAATAGATAAGGAAAATTGGCACCCAAAATAAGAGGCAAGTAGAGGTACATGCAAGAAAAAACATGAGGAAAAAGGAGATCATGCATAAGGAGTTGGCATGCAAATAATGTTAACAATATAAAATGAAGTGACATGTGTTGAGGATAAAAAATGACAAAAATAAGTTGGATACCTTGATGAAGTGACAACTATAAGTAACTAGACCAAATGATAGGAAATGATGATAAATATAAAATACTGAGCTAAACTAATTACTGTTAGAGTTGAGTAGCTAGAGAAGGGACATAGATAAGGAAAGACATGCATGAAATGGATCAAGGCATGTATAAGGCATGTTACCTATCAAAATTTAAAAACCCAAGGTATGAATTAGCTAAGATACCCTAAGTAAATATGATGAAAATAGGTAAAAAACCTAGTGGAATTACAACTATCAACTTATGGATCAAACTAGTAGGTAACCTACTCTTTGTAGATACAATAATGAGAATTTATGCCATGACAAAAGCTATGAAATGAAATTATGTTGAAGGAGGTCAATGGTGAAAAGAGGGTATTTTTTTCAAATATTTCTACTAGAGTGATATCAGAAGAAGCTAAGAGGCTTAGAGTTATGTGGATAAGCTTAGAGTCTTAGAGGGTGGACAAGGTCAAAGGAATAAGATTTGAGCTCTATGGATTGTAAGAGCTCTAAATGCTACATGAAACAAGTCCCAGGGATGAGGAGAAATATGACAAAGACCTCTTATAACTAAAAGGATGAGAAACTTGGAGGCCCCACATATATTTGTGTGGGTATTTTATATAAATAAAGAGGCGAGGTTTTGAATCCTACCCCTTGGGAGATCTTAGGAAGATCAAGGACTTGCAAGAAATAGGGATGAGGCTAAAAAGACCACCAAATGAGTGGAGCATTAACGTGAGAAATGAATCATGAAGGATATAATTTCATTCATCAAGTGCATATGGATATAGTGTGGGAAGCACATGAGAATATTTAGGGATTTGAAAGGATACACACGCATGAAGAAGGCCTAGAGAATAAGAAGAAGTGATTGAAGAATGACTAGCATAATTATGCATAGATGAAAATTAGTAAAACCATAGGCCAAGATAAAATTTAGTGGAGTTATTCACCTAGAGGATGGAAAGAATTCAAATAAAATACCAAATGTCAAGGTAAAAAAATGAGACAAAACATCTTCACACTACTATTTGTGGTAATGTTCATTTATACTTGTCAGAAGGCAATAAGAAGTTACTAATCTACCCAAATGGGTAGAGGTTAAGGAGCCTAGAAAGGGTTCTCAATGTTTGTATATAATGGTGTTCTCCTCTACTTTGAGGGCAAACCAGGTGTAACATCTAGTAAATTAACACATTAAAAATGGTAATTGACTAGATAAAGTCCACACATATAGGCCTAAGAAAGCCAACCTTTAGAGGCATGAAGAAGCTATTGGGATTTTGGGACTCTTACATGAGCTTCCATGTGTGCCAAAAAATAATTGTGAAGTGTACAAGGGTGTTATAAATTTTTTTCAAGAGGCACATGTTGAGATGGTGGGAAGGTCCATTAGGTGAATGGGACCTATGGATGATAGACATGCTCCCTAAAATAGGCTAGTGTCATCTTGGAGGAAAATAAAAAAGAAAATAAAGAGGGATCATGTCCTTTAGAATGTAGAATATATAATGTAGCTAAACCTAAGTCATTTCACACAACAAGATGCAAGTTTTACCAATTAAATTTAGGGTAGGAAATTCGAGTAAAAATTCATAAGCTTTCACTTGCTAAAAGATAATGCAAAACATCTCATGAGGAATTGTGCATAATAAGATTACATAAAAGTGTAAATATAGATGATGTAATTGCTTATGGTTTATATTATCAAGAAACTAGATAGCATAAGGAAAATAAGCAAGAGATGGACTATTTATCTAGGGACAAAGAACTAGTTTTCTATGGGGGTTGGCCCCCAAAATTGGCTAAGTACCTAAAGACTAATGTGTGAAAACATGTATCAAATGAATACATAAAAATTACAATAGCCAATTAATGACATGTGAAATCTAATACAATAACCTACACACATGCCAAAAATAAATTTCTAACATGACAGGGGAAAATTTCCAAGAACTATGTCAACATGCACTAAATGATAAAATAATAGGACCCAAACACACAATTGTTAGGACCCAAAAACTATAGTAGAGATCAGAGGGGGATAATTAATGGGATTTTATTTTAATAGTAGATACTCATACATAGTTGTGAAGTGATAATGAAATATGGAGGTAGGTGGCATAAAAAAATACATACATTAATTGCTAGGTGGGTAGAATGATGCAATAACTATAAGGAGTTTACAGTTGGTGGTAAAAGATGTTCTTATGAGCTTATAAAAGTTAGAGGATAATAATAATAAATATTTATAGAGTTATATGGTCAAGGTTACAAGACTAAGAGTTGGCTCAATCATAAGGGGTTGATTCTAATAGGTTATACTTAGTAGAATCAGTAATAGATTCTACTAGATTATATGGGACAATAAATCATAATAGATATAGGACTGGTAGTGATAGTCAAGAGATTGTGAACTCCATGAGTGCCTTGTAAAACATACAACTATAATTATTTGAGAAGAAAATCAATAAATTTATGTTATGATCTGTATAATGGTTTCTTATAACTTTGAATTAATGGCACTATTGTCTTACTTATGAGTGTTTATCATAGGATGAATCATATGTTACTAATAATTATTGAAATCATTATGGTGTAAGTACACCCAAATTAGTGTTAAGTATAACATAAGCAAAATGTGCATGTATCAAGGCACATTAAACCATGCTTTCATCAACTTAATCTTGCATTAAGCTAACCAAACATACCCCATTTTCCCCTTTTGGTGCATCGGGTGAGCATAATGTCCCCTTGCATGCTATACCAACATAGGAGTTGTTTTGTTAAATGTTTAAGAGTGCATGAAGGACTATCATGCTAGTTACAACTATACTAGTGGTGAAAGAGTGTATTAAATGATAAAAACATAATAGAAGTTGTTAAGAGAACATATGTCTCATCTCAAGACTACACTAATATAAAAGGAGAAATAATGTGTTGTCTTAAAAAATAGGTCATACATATAAAGGCAATTAGTCATGGTAGAGGGAAAGTATTAAGGACTATGATTTATGAGATAATATTTGGCTCAATCAATTAGAGAGGTTGGACCATAACATAATGTATCATCTCAACTATGTAGGGATGAAAGAAATGTATATCCTAATGTTTATGCACTCTTGTATATGTTATATAAAATATATGACACACATACACACATATTTTATACATTTTTATGTTATACTTAATAGTTTTGTTAAGTAGAAATAACATTGGAGCATGGTTTTATGTTATTATCTAGAATTTTTTGTTATATTATAACAAAGGTGAGTATGTATATGAAAATAATTAAAAATAATGGAAAATGACATGTGAATAAAATAGATATAATATTATAACAAAGAAAAGAAGCATGTTAATGTGAAAATTTTGTAAAAGACATCAAATGTGTGTGTGTGTGTGTGTGTGTGTGTGTGTGTGTGTGTGAGTGTATCAAACATAATATGTGTAAAATTTGAATAAATTAAATGAGTAAAAACCAAATCAATGCTTGTATAATAATTTCTTGTAGGAGGACATGACCATATATATACAAAACCAATATGATAAATATTGTGTAAATGTGAAGGTGATGGGTCTTTGTAAGGAAATCATGGATGGATTTCTTGAGGTATTACCATGCCACTCACAACTAAAAGATGAGAGGTGGAAAAATAAGATAAGGGGTATTTGTGAGGAGGGCTTTGATATATCTCCCAAGTTCTTATGATGCAACTCAAAAAATGAAATCCAAGAGATTAAAAAATTGAGAGAAGGGGTATTTATCAAATTTGAATAAAAAAGATAGAAAAAGGGATATAAAAAAGAGGGAGGTGATCAAATATCAAAAATATCCATCAAGGGGATAATGAGGATGATTAGTATGAAAATTAAGGAGGTGAGGCATAAAAAAGGTGATATGAGAAATCATTAGTGGAGATAAGACACTCTAATAAAGTGTGTAAGATATAGATTTTTTGACATCAAGGACCTAGAAAAATCCATTAAAAATCATGAGCTTGGGATAAAAAGTGAAGTATAAATATCATCCCATGAAGGCTATATGCAAAGAAATGTAAAAGGAACCTAATTTCCATGATGTGTTCCATATTAATTAAAACCTTGAAAGACCCATTGGTCAATGGTGAGGATTGAGTATTTGTCTTAAAATGTAGATGGTTATAACGATCTATATGGGTCCTCATATCATATTCAACTATGCTATCAAACTCCAATGGACTTTGGTCTCTAATATGAGGCCAAATATGAATTTGATGCTTTAACTAGTATATAGGTGTGCTAATGACATGATTAAATATTTTGGTGTGATTTTAATTTTTTATATTCTATTTTGACTTTCTATTTTATTGCTATGATATCTAGGATTTTTATTTTTGATTTTTCTATTTTCCTTTGCCATACAATTTTATAAGACCAATAATAGGTTATTAATATGGCTACAACAAGTGAGTTTATACCTACTCACTTAAGAGGAAAACTTAGAAACTAAGAAACATAGATACTATTACACCTACACTTTAAAAGAGAGTGAAATATTATTTCCAACCCATGTGTGACTCAATTTAAAGAAGGGGAATAAAAAATGAGGACCATGAGGGGTACATTAAATTACAATATGATACAATGAATATATGCTAATATCTAACCAAAAGTGGGGAGGTTTTTCCTTTAGAATAAATTAGATATAATTAAATACACATTATATGAAGATAAGGATAATCCCATGAGGGGAGGTGATATGGAATAAGAGGGTAGTAATTACAATATATATATATATATATAAATATATATATCATGTAAACCTATAATAGGTATAACACAAGCAATGATAGAGGTAAAATTAAAGAGGGAAGAGGTATATTGGTCTAAAACTAAGAGGGGAGGCATGAATAGATAAATTATTAAAGGATCACTAAGGACACATTGATTGAATAAATTTATGATGGAAGATGCTAGGAAAGGAAAAATTACCAAAGGATCACAAATGATGTAATGGATGAATTAACAAAAGAGGGAAGGAAAGATAAATAAAGGAAAGATTACTAAAGGATTAACAAAAAATAAAATGGATAAACGAACCCAAAAGGGAAAGAAAGATAATAAGAGAAAATATAACCAAAGGGTCAAAAAGTATGTAATGGTCGAATAAACCCAAGAAAGAAGGAAATATAATAAGAATTTAAATATAATAAAGTAAATAACATCATACATGAAAATTTAAAAGCAGGAAATGACAAATTCTAAAGATGATATGTTGTTTAAAAAATATAATATATAAGATAAAATGTATTATATAATATATGATTGTTCACAAATGTCATAGAATATCATTACACAATCATCAATAACATCATAAATATTGCATTTCAATTGATAACCAAATTTGATCATGGTCTCTTCTATACATATAAAATATTTTTAGAATTTATCATTTATTAATGATTTTTATCTTGCAATAACCTATCATATTTAAATATACATGAGTGCACACATTAAAGGGTGCACCATAAAATGGGTGGGTATACTGATGGTGCTTCATGAGAGACATTGTCATTTATTCATCATTTCCATATCCATTCTAACTTCCTTAGATTTGATCCCCTAAGTTATCTCCTTCCATTCAATATCCTATAACTATGTCAAACCTATATTTTCCTACTATGTTGTCCAAATTGACATAGTTATAACCATTATCCATCCCATCTAATCTACATCAATTAAATCAATGTAGTTCTTAACTTTATGGCACCCATTTTATAGCTAATCATCATTTCCATATCCATTCCAACTTCCTTAGATTTGATCCCCTAAGTTATCTCCTTCCATTCAATATATTATAACTATGTCAAACCTATATTTTCCTACTATGTTGTCCAAATTGACGTAGTTATAACCATTATCCATCCCATCTAAACTACATCAATTAAATCAATGTAGTTCTTAACTTTATGGCACCCATTTTACAGCTAAGTCTACCTAACTGATCTAGTTCAAGGTTAGTCAAACCATTCAAGACTAAAACAAGTTATATAATATTGTGAGCTAAATTTAGAGAGAGATTAGGTTATCCATCACTATAAATAAAAGTCACATAAAGAGGAACATTCATTTTCAATTGATATTGATTGCACTATTTCCTAAGTCTACATTTAGAGGAGTAATTGCTTAGATTTTATCTTGGAAGGAAAAACATGTCTTATGGAATATTGGATGTAATAAGAGGAGTCATTTTAGCCTAGATATTAATTAAGCCATTGATATCCTTACAACCATAGTAATATTTTGTAAATCACCATTGGCCAAGGGAGATATTGAAGCTCAATAGGTCTTGTTCAAGGTAAGTATATTCTAACCCTAACTATTTACTTTTGATAGATAAAATGCTTGGTTAATAAATGTATATTTCATTGTTTGAATTATATCTACATTTAAACTTAGTGTGGCTATACAATTATTCAAACTTTATATTTATACACCTTAGGTATTCTTAGCCCCCATTTTCCTACCATGGTTCCTTGCCCATTTTAATATGTTTCTAACCCATATACTTAGCTAATTTTCTTGATTTTGATATTTGATTACTTCCTAATTAGAGATCTAGTTAGGGCTATTGCATTGTGTTGATTACCTACATGATTTAGAAACCTTTATATTGACATTGTGTTTCAAGTGATCCCCTTATTAGGTTTAATAGATCCATTGGTCATATACCAATTTCATTAAGTATCAATGGGATCTACTTGATTTACCTTATTAAATTCTAAATACTTATATATAATAGTTGCAAATCAATCTTAGCTCATTGCATACATTTTAGTGAACCCAACATGAACTAATCATTGCTTTGACCTCTATAATAAACTACATTGAAAAATTCAATCCATTTATGTTTCATTTCTATACCAGTGAACTATATCAAACAAGTCCATATACCCCGATCTTAATTTTCACCTACAAGAAACTATATCAAACAATGTGACATAGTTTCATATCTATGTTTTTCCAAGTGGACTTTTTTGGATAATGCAACACAATTTTATATTTAGATTTGTTTCTTATATTCTCCAACCAACTATATTGACTTAGTAAATTTAGTTCTATTTAGTCATATATATGGAAAATTATATCAAACAAGCCAATATAGTTTCATCTTAGACTAACATTGCGAGTCAACTCTATCGATATGATCAATATAATTATGTAGTTTCATATTTATTAATTATCAACCCTATTTCTATTTAACTAGATTGATCATTTTTATTTAGATCTATATTTACATTTCTACTTTCATTTAAATTATTTCTAGTAAACTAGATCAATCAATCTAATTTAGTTGTGTATTTATGTTTATATTCCTGTTTACTTTTTTTAGTAAATAATATTGATATATTTAATTGAGTTATACATTGCATTGATATTTTAGTAATCTACATAAAACTATTCAATCTAGTTTTATATTTCATTTATTTATAATAAACTCTATCAACTTGTTCAATTTAATTCGATATATTTTTTTATAATCTTATTTTACATCTATTATATCTATCTACTTGATATAATTATGTACTATTTGTGCAACTAGATCACATGATGTTGATATAGTTTTATTTATTCCCTTTTCAAACATAATTAAGGAAAATTAAATTTTCATTTCAAAATCTAATCATACATTTCATTTCAAGTTAACTGCCCATTTCTTTCAATTCATTGAATGCTAAAAATTGGTTTTGGATATTAATTTTCAAAATTCAATGTCCATTTGTTTGGTTTTAGCTTGAAATTATGTTTCGATAGTTTTCAAACTAATTAGTTACTCTCATGAAAGGTTACACAATGTTATATTTAAAATCCTTATTTATTATTTACATACAACATGGCATGAGGGGCTTCCCTAATACTCATATCTATATTATATATCGAAACACATGATTTAGTTTCCATGTGTCTCATGATATATCATAGACACCTAGGACTCCCTTTTCATTAAAATCTAGGAATCCAACCATCCATTTGATTTTGTGGTGATCTGAGAGGAGCATATTGTCTAAGGAAGTTAATTTTAGATTACCCTTAAAATTGGGTTTATTAGGCTACATATATGGTTATACCTATGTAGTTAGTGATATAAAACATTGGGTTGACACTATAAAATAGATAGGCAAGTATATATGAAATCCCAAACCATCAAATAAATCATATTAGTACATATACCTGATCTTATTTTCAAAAAAATCATTAGCAAAAATAATTAGCTTTCAATTTGTTACTTCATATTGTATTTTTTATTACAGATTACATTGGATAACATAGATAAAGTTTTATGATGTGTGTTGTAACTACATCAACCAACATAAATATATCTACCTATGTTTGTAGACTATAATGACTAGATTGATACAATCACCTATTTTTGCAAACCACATTGACCAACTTGATCTCTTATTTTTTCATCCATGACTATATCAAATAGCTCAACAAAATCTATTTCCATATATATTTTCCCTTTACATATTAAAATGTATCAAATAGCTTGATATAATTCATTTTCTACATATTTTTATCATACCTTTATCCAACAGACTGCATCGAATAAATGGACTTACTCTATTTCCTAATATTTAAAATCTTCTTAAAAAATATATATCAACCAACTCAAAAAAAGTTTGTTTCTCACTTGAATTTCATCACCTTTATTTGTGACTATATTGACCAGAGAAATATAGTTCACTTCTAGTATATTTATAGATAAGACTATTTCAACCAATTTGATAGAGTTTTTATCTCAACTTTTCATTTATGACAATGTGGAACTACATGATACAATCAGTTTATTTGAGCCGTCATTTACACCACCTTTCTGATTATGTTGTATCAATTTTCTTGATTCTATTTTATCACGAGTAACTTTTTTTCTCACTACATCAACTTGGCTGATATCATTTGTTTGTTGTAAGTTACTCCTTTAATTTTTCACACCTTATCAACATCATGAGGTTACCTATTAGGATTTTCCTAGATAGCCTCAAACCATTTAGATATTACATGGGTTTTTATTTTATACCTACCTTGTCAATCACTAAAGATAACACTTCATGGTGCCAATATTATTAAACTCTATCTAGATATATAGAATGTAACATGGTTGAAATCACTCAAAATGATGATTTAGATAATTCCAACACCTATAGAAACCATGATTATAATACCATTTATATCCCTAATTAAAATGGTACTTTATCTAAAATTAATTAATATATAGTTAGAGAAATTGATACTAATCTTGTGAATCATCCTCCTAATAACAACATTAGGGATTCTTCTCACAATAGTAGGAATACTACTCCCAATACTAGAAATCTTCCCCTCAATCTTCCTAATTAAAAAACTACCTATTGATACAACTCAACTACTTAAAAAAATGGTTCAACAAATAAATGTCATGAAAATAACTAATAACTCTCAAATCTTCCAAATTCAAAATCATTTCTTACAAATGGATAGCCAACCTCTAGTTATCATGTCTCAACAAAATCTAAATTTTATGACCCCTCCTCTTAGATATGATAATGAGAATATCATACCTCAACCATGCACTTGATAATTAATATGACTTGGTATTTGACTCACATAGTCAGCCTATATACCTAGGAATGAGGCAAGAGGGTCCAATTGCTTTTCCAAGAGGCTATGAGCATGCTAGCCTCTTTAAATATAAGAAGAATCCTACACTCTATGAACCATGCCTAGTTGGAATTAATTCAACATGTAGAAACCTGATTCCATGGTGTCATGATGACCAAAAGAACTTCCCATTTGATCCTATAGGTGAAAGAAGCATTGAGGTCATTTGTATATAGTGTTTTCTTTTGTTTTGTGTTCCCTAAGTGCTTATGAGCACAAGTGTATTAATGTGTTATCTTTGTGTTTAGTGTGTTTGGAAGTCAAAATAGTTGTCTTGTCTTGGTTAAAGTTATTTTAGGTCTGATTTTTAGTGGTAGATGACTCCATTACCCAATGGAAGGACTAGGCAACTAGTCTATATGCTTAACAAGCAATCATCCCTAGGAGACCACCAAAGATGTTAATAAAATTTTTGCTATCATAAATAAGGTTTATAAAAAACTTGCTTGTCATGCCCCATGACCTTGCTCTTAACCCATCCCATGTTTTATGAATTTTTAAAATGGTCTTCATAAATCCTTTTAAACATTGTTTAACGTTAATTTGGAGAAATTAAACTAAAGTCTTATTGTGGTCTTGTAGTGGAAAAGACATATCATAGAGATATGAGACTTGGTAAAGTGGTGTTATATGTTTTTAGGAGTTTTATAAAGTCATTTCATTCCTTCAATCACCTTATAATAACATTTCATGCATGTTTGGATACTTTAAGTTTCTTTTGATAACTTTAAGGTAGTATTTTATAAGGGAAAAGGTGATTTTAGATAATTTTCATGTATTTAAAATATACCCAAGTGTAAAATATGTAAACTACACCTTATAATGTCCTTGGATTAGTTAAAAAGCTGACACACCTATCATAAAGTCAAGAAGATGTCAAAATCTTGAGTTTCAATGCCTTAGAGAGGAGTTTTGGCACTTATACAGACTTGTTAACTCATGTTTTAGGTAAAAATAGGTTATTAACGTCCCTTAATATTCCATAATTAATATTAAATATTTTTATCAGGTTTTAGGTCCAATAAATACACTAAACTCTCTCTCCTCCATTACTCCCTTCATAAGTTCATGAAGGTTATTTTTAGATGCATGGTACAGGTCATACAGGTAGAGTTGGAGGATAATATTTTGGAAAAATTTAGGGACCCATATGGGATTCAAATTTATATAATTTTTAATTGTATTGAGCTCGTTATCTTTATGAATAATCACTAAGGAGATAAACTACTTTTTTGAGGCTTAAATCCCTTATAGGCTAAATTTTATGAAATTTCAACGAAAATGTGAACTATTTGGTTTCATGAAATGAATTTAAATGGGTAATTATAGGTATATAAATATATTTCACACTTCCATCCACTAGATTTGCATGTGTGGGAAGTCATTTGGCAAAGAAGACTACTCTCTTGCACACTTTACAAAAGTGACGGTCATAATTTTTATTTATTCTAGGTTTCTCAATGTATGAGGTGATGATTTAAGGAATAATTTAATTTTATAATTCCTATCATGATATAAAAATACATAATGTCTCCTTTTTATACTACAAAAACATCTTCTCCATGTAATCCATATTGTTCTCCCATTTTGATGACTCTGTGTGTGCAAGCTGCATGCAACAATGGAACAATGTAATGAAGGTGATTTGAAAAAGGAGATATATGGTGTAAAATTATAAAAACCTATGTGATTATTGATAATTTCCATGTTATAATCAATATAAATAAATTTATTCTAATCTCTAACTGTCAACACACATAATTGCATGCAAACTGACTACACACACAGTCTGTATATGTGAATGTAGAACTTGAAGTGATATAATACATGGTCATGAAGTATATAGGCTAATTGAGAGAGTGGCATGAACATTGACATGATTTTTTATAGTCTCAAAGATATATTACTTAAGAATTAAAGGTTTAAATATCTCTAATAACCTACACAAGTAGGAAAAGAGACCTACATGTTATAAGCATGTTGGTCCTCTTTTGGAAAAAAACACACTTATTCATACAAAGATGAAAGTGTGTACTATGAATATGATTAAAGTATAGAATGATGCATCACACAAGTCAATTAAATAACATGAACCATTTAGAAGTCAAATAAGAGTTAGAAGACAAAGTCAATAAGCCTAATGCTTTTATGCATGACTATGTATAGAAATAGTGAAGACATAACTTCTTCCCTCAAGAAATCATAAAAGCTCATGCAAGATCTTAAAAATGAACCAATCAAGCCTAGTGATAGTAATTTTAGCTTAAAAAGGGTTTTATTTATTTTTTATTAGGTATAAAGGTAATATAGTCCAATGAAGAATTGCCTTAACTTTTCCAAAGGGTGAAATGGATTCACAAGATGACAATTCATAGGGAAAGCCTATAAAGATTAGATAAGCCATGTGTCTCATTTCACACATCTCATGTCTAAGGTAAATTGATTAATCATATTTAAATATTCAATATTTTTAAAACATGGATAGTTGGATGAAGTTTCCCAATGGATTTAGGGTCTTATCAAAGCTTCTATAATGAGAAAACCACCTATAACTCCCCATATAAACTCTATCAATTCGCTGAAAATGGATTGATAAGACATTAATGAGATATAAAATAACATTATAGGATATAATTTATAGTGTTCATATAATTAATAATCTTAAAATAATCTTATAGGGTCTCTAAAGCATAAGACACAGTCATGAGAATTCATCAAGACTGTTGAAACATGTGTAAATGTTTGAAGACATTTTGATGCAAAAAGAAATTTATTGAATTGGTAAAAAAATAAAATAGGTAGAATATATGATCATATAGTATGGGAGACTTAGAATATTTTCATTCATGATGTAAGCAAAGGTATCTATAGACCTACAGGTCTGTAGACTTGTAGGTCCACACTTTTGACTAATAAGGTGAAAATCTTGTATGAAGAAATATTCAAAGGGTTCCAAGGTAGTGGTTACTCTATCCAAGCATGAAAATTTACATAAAAAAATTATGTATCATGTGGATAATTTAAGTGTATACACTCAGGTACCATGATCACCTACAAGAATCTCAAAACCCAAAATTAACACTTACAACAATGTCATTATGCCTTGCTTACTGACTGTGTATGGTGAAGAAAGGAAAGTAAAATATCCTTCTTAAGGTAAAAAAATGGTCAAAGGAGTAATTAATAGTGTATAATACACAAAAAAAGTGAAAAAATATTGAGAAATCTCCATTAGGGTCAAAATATAGGAAACACAACAATTAGGTCTTTAGGCCTAATGTCATTCTCAAACCCTGCCATTAGATAGCTTAGTCTAGATGGAGAAAGGAGATTGAATAAAGTTTGAAAAAACCTTGAAATTTTATTATGAGAGTGTTTGATGTAGTGGAGGTATTGGTTTGCTGAGGAATATTCCAAATTGGCCATTTTGGCCTAAAACTATCCCTAATATACAGAAAATGCCTATTAGCAATCTGAGATGCACTTTCTCAAGCTCATAACTGTATAATGGATTTTCATGGGAGCCCAAACTCATTGGGAATGTTATATACCATTTTATGATTTTAATTTTTGTAATTATTTCATTGATTAAGTCCCCAAATTTTATGAATCATCGTTAAGATGATAAGCATGTCTCAAGTTACCAAGAAGACCAAATCTAACCAAATGAGAGAGAAAATAATTATAATGCCTCTAGATGAGTTGGATGACCTATGAAATGACCTAAATCATGTCAATAACTCCATTTAACATCTCCTCATTCCATTTTTAGTACTTATAGGTGTGGAATTGTATAAAATATGCCAATAAGGATTGTTTTAAGCTATTTGGGAGGTCTATACAAGGTGTTAGGAACCTAAATTTAATATGGGTGATCTTCAGGAAGCCCTCAAAATGAATTACAACATTTACACTTAATATTTATAAATAATGGGTCCAAACTAACAACTTTTCCACTATTAATTTTTTTTATCAAAACCTTCTTGGGAGATGCATTAGAATGGTATAAACAACTCCCTAGACATTCCATTTTACAACTAGATGATTTATTCAATGATCTAGTCAAGGAATTTAAATGTAATTATATTATTTAAAATATAATTAGCCATTTCATCAATGCTAAGAAATATCCCAATTAATTTTTTCACACTTTTATTAAATTATGAAAGTATTTAGCACATGAATAAGACCATAACATGAGTGATGATAATCTATTTAAGCTTTTCATTACTGATTTTAAACCCTCTCTACAATACACGATTAGGATATTTTATCCCCAAACCTTATAAGAAACATCTAATCAATAAAAAAGACAATATTTCATTATGACTTAATTATAACCTTCTCATAATCTCATAAAGGAATATTTATAAACCTCAACTAATGCAATATCCATTACCAAATATCAACTCAAACCTACTCAAACTAAAATGGGAGCCACTAAGTTAGATACTCAAACTCACTCACACACACCCTTTAGTGTGTAATAAGTGAGGAAGTTATTATCTCCATCTAATCCTTTCATTCATGCCACTACTTGTCCTTCATCATGTTATGACCCTTAAATTTTTTGTTGATTTCATGTCGACATTGCCCATTATCATTAAACATGTCATGATCTTCTAAAATTTGTGGTAAATATCATATTGGGATAATAACTTGATCATAATTATATGATTAAATTTCACCATAATGAATATATTAAATCTTCTCAAAAGTGAACCTTTTCCAAATCTATAAATAAAAAATATCACAAATCTTCTTCAAATTACAATACACAAATTTCCAATGAAAATGTTTTTACTATTGATGCTAATTATGATCAATATTACACTATTATAAATATGTGAATACAAAAAAGGTTAATTACCATCATAAACCTTCTCACAAAGATCTAATCACCAAAAATTTGAAGCCCTCTATTGAGGAACAACTTCTTAAGGACACTACTACTAATCCTACTATCTCTTGAGAATAACCCACTAGTGATGAGTTCTCTCTAAAAGTGGAAATATTAGCAAACTAAGTTATACACTTTTAAGGAGGTTTTTTAGGCCTATTTCAAACCTAGACTAACATGGGAATGGCCTAAAGGCCATGGTTGACACTATCATTAGACCATACCTCTAGGTTATTAGGATAACTCCCCTAGTACATCACTTGTGGATTAGTTCACTAATATCTATTTCTATTGGGGTGAAAAGGGATAGAAAGTGCCTAAAATGAACATAATATAATGGGTGGTGATGCACCAATATTTATTATCTATCCACTCAAATTGAACTTAGATAACACTAAGGGATAATGCATATAACTAAATTACTATCTCCAATGGTTTCTAGGAAATAATGTTTCATGTAGAGGTTGATTTTGGATGACTAAATAATTAGGGAAATGAAAGGAAGGTTTTTTTAAATAGGATCTTATAGTTAAATATCCACTCTTAAAATCAACCATTAACACTCTAATAGACTATATGACCTACATAGAAAACCTGTTAGCATCTAGGTGAAAGCATTAGACTGATAGAGGGGAAATTACACAACTTATGAATATAAAAAAATCATATACACACTATAAAATTATCATGGAGAAGATATAGCATTTCATTAATAGTCTAAGAGGTCTATAGAGTATAAATTAGGTAGATTTTCTACATACTTAAGTGAAGGATGCAAATCAAGGTCTTAAAGCTTAAATATATATTAGAATAAAGAGAAAAGGAGAGGGAAAATGGCATGGAGTTATATATGATAGGTCATAAATTATCACATTCCACCCGTACATTAGTTTCATTAGTCATAACAATCCTTTTTGAACCCTCTCCATGCTTTAATGCTCTTTAATGTGCTCCTTAAGCATTGAGGTGGGGTAAAGGAGGTTATAACCAACCTATTTAATTCCTTTAAAAGTATTACCATACCCAAGAAAGGTCAATCACCCCTATTTTAGTTGTTATAAAGTGTAAGTAAGGGCAACTAGGCCTTCAAGAGACGTTGAGTAGCCTATTTCCCTTTTGTGCATGTTAAACCAGCTTGGTAACTACCTTCTCCTTCATGATGGCCATGATGAGTGTATTACTCATATTTAATTTATTAGTTATAATGAATTTTTACTCTATATGACCCACTTCAACTACCCTCCTACACCATTCTTCAACTTTCTTTGTTTACCAAGTAGGCCTAGTAGGCCACTAGGTTTGGTTACATAGTGATGGTGCATGAAAGTTCATGGAAAACCCATATGTAACCTTGAGAACATGTGTAAAATTTAGTTTCAATACTGAACCTATATCCCATATCATGACATGATCCTTTTTAAGTATCTCCCACTTGAAAACTTGCCAAACTAGTTGACTCGATCACCTTCTCTTTCACATTTATAGACTAGCTATTTGGAGGTTCATTATAGAGGTGTTCCCAGGTATATTATTGGACATATTATGAATTTAGAATGTGAAAAAGTCTTAAAACTTCCCCTCTAATGATTAAAATCTTCAAAAAAATCTATGTACTTTGTTTTTTACTCAATTCCTTGGAAAAGTTTAGTTTTCTAGTAATTTCATATAGTGTTCGTATAACCAAATACCATGACTTGGGTCTCCTCTAAGTTTTTTTGATGTTTTAGGTGTTTATTAGGTTACTTAGGAGTTTATGGTTTCCAAAATCTTCACTTTTACCAAGTCAGGTCTGTACTAAGGTTTAAGGAGGGTTTTAAAGGTCTACCATCTTAATGATGGTCATAAAGATGAGATATCAAATAAAAACTTATGGTCATGTATGTTTAGTCCATAGAACCACTTAAAACACCTAAAAAGGTTTTTTTCCCATTAATTTTGTGTGTGGGGATACGATCAGAAGATGGTGGACCTTGCATTCATTACAATCCTTCTAGACTTGTCAACAGTCTTTAAATTTCTTCATAGAGATGGGTCCCTCAAAATAACTTACTCCATGGATTTTGAGCCATAGGGGTTATAAATTTCACTTAGGATCATTTTACCTGAGTCTTTATGTGGTGAGAGATCTAAGCATTTGAAATGATGGATCAAAGTGACTATTAAGAGCTGTGGTAGTTCAAGGAAGTTCTTGAGACTATTATGGCCTTCTTGTTGCATTATCCTACCTAAAAAATATATCATAGGTATTTTAACATCTTCATATTATTTCTCTTGGTGTCAAAATTTCTTAGGAGGTTCTAAGTGTACCCTAAGGTGGTGGTGAGGTTTATAGGCCTAAGACAAGCTTTTAGGCCTAATTATCCTTGACTAAGTTTTGGGGGTCCAAGTGACCTATAGGTGATCTAGGGTTTTAGACTCATCATAATACTATATTCCTAACTATTATCAACATTCTCACTTATCCCCAATTGTTTTGGCCACCACCTCTACCTTCACTTTCTATGAGACTGCTTGTAGGTTTCATTACCAGTTTGCTAGTCTAGGTGTTTAAGACTTGAACAATGTATTATACCTTTCAAAAATAGTGGTGGAGATTATAAAAAACATGTAATTTTACCTCATGGCCTAAAAACATCCTTAGGTTAATTTTTATCCATCAACTTAGTCCTCTGCATTATCATTTCCCTTGCCTAGGGTTTACATGTAGTTAAGCCTATGTATCCCTAATGGTTTAAATCAGTCCCTTATTTACCTTAATTAGGAGTCTAAAAACTCATATAACACTTATATTTTATCATACTTACCCCTATATGTTTTAAACATTATATCATACCTCAATCAATTATAAATCTCTAATTCAAGAACATGCCTGTTTAGGCCTAAGAGGCTTAATAGGTCTTAAGGATATTTTGTACATATTAAGGGTTTAAATACTCCATTGGAAACATGATTAATCTTATGAAAATCATATTTTCATCCCCAAATTATAATCTTACCTCCTTTTACTTCCTTTATTAAGCATATCTATCATATTTTACTCTCTAATCCAATACACTATTTGTAAGTCTCAACTAGGTTCTTGACTGTGTATAAGTGTGCTTAGCCTTTCCTTTAACCATTTGAGACCTACATCACCATGAAACCCATGTATCACTTACCTCACATCCTCCTTATATGTCTCCATCCCATTAAACACCATTGAAGCATGTGGTTTCCTTCAATTCCTACACTTGGGCATATTTAGGCCCATTTAGGCCTTATAGGGATATGTGAGGCAATAAGATCCTCATTTATTATATTAAATGGATAAAAACATTCTATAAGGATTAATAAATTTGATAAAAAAAATCACCATTTTGGAGACAAGTCCCATTTCACCCCTATGTAGGCATCTACACATTTGGGTATCCCTCTCATGACGCTATTGTAATTATGTGTTTAGGCCTAACTAGGCCTAATATCATCTCAAAAGGTTAGACACATAGGTAAAGGCATAATTATCATTAAGAAAAAATTAAAATACTCTACACCCCATTCTGTTCTTCACTCTTTTGTATAGTCTCTAAATCTTTCTTCTTCATACTAGAGTCCTATCTATTTATAACAATCAGGTCTACCTATGACTGTAAGCATAAAAATTATTTTGATCAGTTGATATATTGATGCCTTTTTGAGTAGTGGAGGCATGATATAAAAGGTTTTACATTGTCATATTCCTTTTTAACTCCTCATCTTACCACATCTCTACTCAGTCATCTTGTTCTTTCATAACTGCTTGTATATATGACTATTTATATGACTCTTTTCATGCCAAGATCTCCTATAACCTATCAACCCTTCTTCAAAATTTCATTTACCTTTGAGTGGTTATATGAGTCTTAAGTTTTATTCATGTTTTTATGATATTTAATAACCTTAGTCAACATTCTACCAAATGGCATCCTGCTTATATGCCCTCAGTTGACTATATACATGAATGAGGTCTACTTGACTATAAGTGTGACCATTTTAAGGGATATCCCAATGTTCCATGATTGTATTTAAAAAATTTATGGTCTCTTCCCATTCCTCTTGTAAATAACCTTGCTTGTGGAAGATAGTGATATCTGTGAGTTACATCTTTAGGCTTATACTTTATGTGTTCCTCTTGAGAGAGATGGTTGATTTGACATGCTATGGTGGTTGAGGGTGTTGATCTTGATACTAACCCCTCTCCACTTGTCTTCATATATTCTCATAAGCTTTTATAAATTCACAAGGCTCTTTCACACTTTATGTTTCTCAAACCAACCATGACTATACTTACTTGCTTAGTCTATCCTTAAAGGCCTTGATTGACTATGATAATGCTTATCTCTCAAGGGTCTATTTATCTCATATTTCATACCAAACCATATGTTCTTATGACTCAAGTAAGTCTCTTTATTTATTTAAGGACTCATTCCAATAGTTATTTATCATCTATTTTGTTTAAAGTATGTAGGTACATAAACAAGGTTTTACTTAAAGGATTGAGATTAAGGTTGTGCTAGATCATAGAATAGTGAGGTGATTTGAGGGTAAAAAAAATACTGAGGACAAAATAAAGGATCTAATGCCTATTTTTACTTAGAATCCTTTACAACCACTATAGTGACATAAGATTATGCTTGTCAGGAGATCACACAACATATTTATGACAATCATCTTGGAGCATGGATTGAAAGGGATCTTATTTTCTGGTGACATGACTTGGATAAGTATGTAAATGTATAAGAGATTTAAATGGAGTCAATATTATTACCATCAATACAAAAACATCATAAAACATGTTAAATATGTACCAAAACCCTAAAACTTGAGAAAACTACTTATAGTATATAAATAAGGAAAACATGGAGATTTTTTTGCTCTTATACTCAAACATGTGTGAAAAGGGGTGGAAGGTGATGGAGGTGGGATATAAGGACCTTAAGGACATAAAATAAGTGTTGGTTCTAACAAACACTCCATATATTCATCAAAATTGATGTCATTTCTAATCCTTACATAGATGCATAAGGTAATTGGAATGACCAAATTATTATCCATTATTCATAGAGTATAGTGCATGGATTTGTAGATAATTTCCATGAATAAGTTAAAGGGACCCCCTTACTCTCCCCAAAGTCCTAGCTCTTGGTATTCTCTCTCCTATATAGAATGAATGGACACGTAAAAAGATTGCCTGGGTTACCAAGGAACCAAGTGAAGAGAGAGGAATAGTTTTGGCCCATTATTTCATATTTTTGAACTAAAAATTCTCTTATACATATTTAATAAGATACTATGAAATATTTTATTACCCTCTATATGAAACTATCCTTACAAGTCCATATAATATGTAGAAAACACATGAAAATCCTTATTCTCCCACATTTTCTCCATGATTTTACCTTGGGATGCCATTAGAGAATGAAGAGAGATAAAAACCAAGTTAACTAACATTTCAAACTAAGTGGTATGGAAAGAGGATTTGAAAGGATGTATTTTGGCATGTATGGGGCCCATTTGGCTAGTGGGAGGTGGAAATGAGCTTTAAAATGGACCTTTATGATGTGAAACACTTGTTCATGACCATGTGATGAGAATGGGACCTCCTTAAGACCTTTATAATTGTGATTTTTATCACAAACTTCCCCCTTTAAAAGGTTTAAAAGATAAATGAACTTATGGGAGGCATTTTTAGGGTCATTTGATAGCTTAAAAGAGATAATCAAGGTCTAAGGCAAACTTAAACAAAAAAACCATGGGGAATGATTTTATACACACCATCAAACTTTACACTAGAATATAAGCATGGATTAGATACCTTTCATATTGATCATAAGGCTCTTTCTCATCTTTAAATGACCTAAAAAAGATTAAAATTCATAATAATAGGAGCCTCAATCTTTTCAAACTTCTTCAACTTCTGCTAGGGTTATTTAAGCCTATGAAACATGCTTAAAACCATCCTTATAAGCCTAAGAAAGACCATGAAAACCTTGATAATCACTTTATGATCACTATGGCCACTATCACATCACTATAATCCTCAAAACAACTATGATATATGATGATCATAATCATACTTCATGACATTCTTAACAAGGCTCAAAGACTTTCAATATGTTTTTATGAGACCATGATAGTTTAGGCATTATGGATAAGCTTAGAGGGGTTCTCATACAAGTTTTTGATGGTAGGGGTTGAAATTTTGCCTATGAGACCAAAATGTTAACATTTTTGGTGACTTTAAGGGGTGACCAATCTACTGGTCAAGAGAACCCATTGACTTTTCAAGAAAATGATAGACTTTAAACATGACAACATGGATTTGGTGACTACCTTCTTGGACTGCCAAGTAATTAGTAATTTATGACACTTTTAGGACTATATAAACTCATGGGAAAAAACAAAGAAAAAAAATTAACAACACCTAAACCTAATAATAAAACAACAAAGACACCAAGATAGCTAAGGCAACTAATTAAAAACTTGTGCATGCCACACTCATTAAAACATGATAACAAACTACCAAAAATAACTAACTAAAGCACACTTCATTTCTCCTCTAGGATCAAAAGGGAAACTCATTTTATCAAGTTATATATACAAGGTTATATTACCACATGATGATTGATGTGAAATTAGGTACTATCTATTGAATGAAGACTCCCACTTATGACTAAAGACATTATCATGCTCATGGCTTCTTAGGAGAGTATCTGGACCTTCTGGCTCCATCCTTAGGTGAATGGATTGGCTAGGTGAGTTAAAAAACCAATCATAATCATTCCATACTTACCTTCCTTGAATCAAAAATCTAATTTCTACCTTAGTCAGGGGTTGCTCTTGATCATGTTGGACATCTTGAAGTGACCCTTGTGTTATGGCTGCAAGGTTGGATTCTAAGGGAGTTATATATTGTTTCATGACTACTTGAGGCCACTTGAGTTCAATTCCAACCTATAAGAGTGAAGAGGCATCTATAGATGAGATGAGGATTTGATAACCTTGGTTGAAAATCTCAAACATGTCATCTTTACATGAAATAGTTCCTTGAAAAGGAATGGTTGAAGGGCTGCCTTCCTTTTGTTTGATAGGGCCATCTTCCTCAATCTAATTTTGACCATAACATGTTTCAAGAAGGTTATAAACTAACTTAATTATGGAAAAAAAATCTCTTGATTGATACTCACCTAGCTAAAATGTGATAGGACTATCTTCAAGTTGAATAGTAGAAGGTACATGAGTAAACACATCACAATTTAAGATGTCACCTTCTTGATCATACTCATGGGGCTAAAATTCATTCTTTGCTATATTTTATTGGTCATTTGAGGTTCCTTAATCCTTAACAAAAACTTAATGATCTTTAGTTCTCTCAAATTTACCTTTTCTATCATCTTCATTGGTTGGTCTACACTTTTCTTCTACAACTGTTGTAAGTTCTTGTGACCCACCTTGTTCTTAAAACCCATCTTTTTTTGCATATTTTAAATTCAAGTTGTGATACTTCTAGCCAAGATGTGTCCCAATGATAATATTTTATTCAATCTCACTTAAGTCATCATATTTAGTTTCCACCCTAGTCTGACTTTCTTTACTCACCTCTTTAATAATAGGCTCTCTCTCAAGGAGTGGCATGGGAGATTCTTCAAGTGAATTTAAGATAGATGACATGTATGCTTAATTTACTTCATTTAGATACTTATTCCCAACAACCATCATCTCCTCCTTATTTTTCACATTGATTTGAATGTAATTTCATGAAGGAAATACCTTAAAATCTTAAGGCGGGGTAGGGATTGAATGATCTCAGGCTTGATTTCCACATTGACACTTTGGCTTATGCTTGACTGATCTTCTCTCTCCCTTGACTAGAATATTTATTTCCAAGTTGGAAACTTAGATGTAGGAGTTTATTTCACATGTGTTGCATTTGTTATATCTTTAGGTAGGAATGAATGTGTATTCAACTAGGATTATGTTGCTCCTATAGCTACTGTTGATTGATGTAGATGATTATCTACGAGTTTAATCTACTTCTTTAGGTAGGATTCAAAATCAAGCCTTGACAAATTAGGGATCTGCTCATGCTAACTAGTCCTCTTAATGCATAATTTTCATCTTATTTTACTCTCTCTTGGACATATTTCCATGATGGAAAAGTTTAGAAGTATTGTGAGGAACTTTGAGGGATTTAACTCATTTGATTGAATATTTTGAGGGGTGATGGGTAGATCAACATAGGAATGACATGGGATGGAAGAGGGGACACAATGATGATGATGCAATTCATGCTAATGATGGTAGATTTAAGATCATCTATATTCAACATGTCACTATTGACCCTTAAATGACCTTTCATGAAAAATGCCCATTATTATTTAGCTTGTTGTAATGAATTACTCATTCCCTCAATCACATACCTAGGGATTTCATAGCCATACCCCCTCAGGGTGTCAATACTCACCATGTGTTTTTTATATCTCAGAGAGGTCTATTTAAGGCTTGATATGGATTAAATTTGAATATAACTAGGTTGACTAGGAACATCATGATGTTATCATGATTTACTTTATTGATAATTAGACTACCAAAGAGGTGAATGAGGTTCAAAAGGAGGGTTAGAGTGGTGTCCTTGGTATTGAAGAGGGTCATAATCCTGATGGGGACTTTCATATTGCTTACAAGGGTGAATGTTAGGCTGATAGTGGTTAGAATAAGATTGATAAGGATCAAAATGATATTAAAATAGATCATAAGGATGCTGATAAGGAAGTGTGTGATATAATCCTACCCCATATGTAACCATAAATCATCATAATACATATGAAAAATAATGAAATATGAAAAATAATTACTCTTACCCTTGAGATGATGACCCTTGTTATCAGCTTCTAATTGTAACATGGCATGTGAGTGCTTGAAGCTACTTGTGATGATTAGGAATGTATTGTGAAGGCTCCAATACTCAAATCTAGTCCCATTAGGCATGCCATAGCTGTTAAAAACCTAATTTTCACCCTTTTAGGGAGTTTTTTTAGGCCTATTTCAAACTTGGACTAACATGGGAATGACCTAAAGGCTATGGGTGACCTTATCATTAGACCAAACCTCTAGGTTATGGGGCTAGCTACCTTGGTACATCACTTGTGGCTCAGTTCACTAAGACCTATTACTATTAGGGTGAAAAGGGATATAAAGTGCATAAAATGAACCTAATCTAAGGGGTGTTGATGTACCAATATTGCTTACCCATGCACTAAGGGACAATGCATAGAACTAAATCACTATCTCTAATGGTTTCTAAGCAACAATGTTTCATGTAAAGGTTGATTTTAGATAAGTAGATCATGAGGAAAATGATAGGAATGTCTAGTTTCATGATATTACATTCAAATCTCCACTCTTAAACTGAACCATTAACACTCTAACACACTACATGACCTACATAAAAAACTTGTTAGCATCCAGGTGAAAGCATTGGACCTAAAAAGGGGAAATTACACTAATTATGCATACCAAATAATCATATAAACACTAGAAACTAGTCATGGATAAACTAGAGCAATTCATTAACAGTCCAAAAGGCCTATATAGTATAAATTAAGCAAAGTTTACTCATACCCAAATAAGGGATGCAAATCAAGGCCTAAATATATAGCAGAACAAAGAGAGAAGGAAAGGGAGAATTAAATGGAGTTATAGATGAGAGGTCATCAATGATCACAATCCACTCATACATCATTTTCATTAGTCATAATAGTCCTCTTTTAACTCTCTCCATGCATTGATTCTCTTTAGTGTGCCCCTTGGGAATTGAGGTGGGGTAAAGGAGGATGTACCTAACCTATTTTGAATCCTTTCAACATATGATCATGCTAAATAAAGGTTAATAACTCTTCTTTTGGTAGTTATAAAGTCTAAGGGAAACTAGGCCTTCAAGAGAGATTGAGCAACCTATTTCCCTTTTGTGCATGTTGACCAAGCTCGGTAACTACCTTATCCTTCATGATGGACATGAATAGTGTATTGCTCATATTTAATGTATCTTTTATAAGGCATGATGAATATATATGACCCACTTCAAATTCCCTATTATGCCATTATTCAACTTTCCTTGTTGACCAAGTAGGCCACTAGGTCTGGTTACATAGTGATGGTGATTGAATGGTCATGGAAAACCCATATGAAACCTTGAGAGAATGTGTACAAGTTATTTTCAATCTTGAACCTATATCTCATATCATGACATGAGCCTTTTGGAGTAGCTCACACTTGTAAACTTGCCAAATGAGGTGACTACGTCACCATTTCTTTCACATCTATAGACTGGATATTTGGAGGTGAGTTGTAAAGTAATTCCTAGGTATATTATTGGATATATTATGACTTGAGAAGGTGAAAAAAGTCATAAAACTTACCCTCCAATGATTATAATCTTCTTTAATAGATCTATACCTTATTTTATACTCAACTCCTTGGAAAATTATAGTTTTATGACAATTCTATATAGTGTCCATACAACCAAATACCATGACCTAGTCTCATCTATGTGTAATAGATGTTTTAAGTGTTTATCAAGTCACTTAGGAGTGTCTGGTTGAAAAAATATTCACTTTTCCCAAGTCAGGTTTATAGTAGGGTTTAAGGAGGGTTTTGGAGGTCTACCATCTTAATGATGGTTCATAAAGACAAGACCTCCAATCCCAAACTTATGGTCATGGATGTTTATTTAATAGATCCCCCCATAATTCTTGAAAATGTTTGGTTCCCATGCATCTTATGTGTGGATATATGAGCAGAAGATGGTGGACCTTGCATTCCTTAAAATCTTTCTAGACTTATCAATAATCTTAGCATTTTTTCATAGAGATAGGTCCCTCAAACAAACTCACTCATCTATGGATGTTGAGCCCATCGGTGTGATAAAATTACCTTAGGATCATTTTCCATGAGTCCTTCTATGGTGAGATATCTAAGTATTTGAAATGATGGCTTGAAGTGACTATTAAGGGCTGTGGTAGCTAAAGGAGGTTATTAAGATTAATATGGCCTTCTTGTTACATTATGTTATTTGAAACATATCTCTTTGGTCTTGTACCATCTTCACATACTTTCTCCTAGTGTCAAACATTCTTATGAGGTTTTGAATGTACCCCAAGGTGGTGGTGAGGTTTCTAGGCTTAAGACAAGATTTTATGCCTAATCAACCTTGATTGAGTTTTGGGGGTCTAAGTGACCTATAGGTGATATAATATTTTTGAATAATCATAATAATATCTTCATCACTTATCTCATCCTTCCCACTTTTCCATATCTATTTGGGCCACCATTTCTACCTTCACTTTTTATGAAATTGCTTGTAGGTCTCACTAATAGTTTGCTAGTTTAGGTGTTTGGGACTTGAGCACTATCTTTAACCTTTAAAAAATAGTGGTGGAAATTGGAAATGACATTTAATACATCTTCATGGATTTAAGACATCCTTAGGTTCATGTTTCTCCATCAACTTAGTCCTCTACATTCTCATTTCCCTTACCTAGTGTTTACACATAGTTAAGCTTGTGTAGCCCTAGTGGTTTAACTCAGTCCCTTCTTTACCTTAATTAGGAGTATAAAAAATTAGAGACCACTTATATGTTCTCCTTAATTCCCCCTATATGTTTTCAACTTTATATCATCCCTTAATCAATTATAAATCTCTAATTCAGGAATATGCTTATTTAGGCCCTTTAGGCCTAATAGGCCTAATAGGTCTTAAGGCTCTTTTTTCCATATTAAGGGTTTAAATAATATAGTGTAAACATGATGAATATTATGAAAATCCTATTTTCATCCCTAAATTATCTTTACGTCCTTTTAATTCATTTATCAAGCATATCCATCATATTTTACTCTCTAATCCAAGACCCTGCCCATAGGTCTCAGTTGGGTTCTTGATTGTGTATAGGTGTGCTTAGCCATTCCTTTACCCATTTGAGAGATAAATCACCATGAAATCCCTATCTCATTTCCCTCACTTCCTCCTCATATGTATCCAACCCTTAAATAACTTTTAAACATGTGGTTGCCTTCAATTCCTACACACATGCCTATTTAGGCCCATTTAGACCTAATAGGGTTGTGTGAGGAAATTAAAATACTCCTTTCACAAATTTAATATATATAAATAATATCTAAGGATTAATTAATTTTATAAAAAAAATCACATTTTTGGAGACAAGTCCCATTTCACCCCTATACAAGTGTCTACACATATGGGTATCCCTCTCATGACACTGTTGTAACTATGTGATTAGGCCTAACTAGGCCTAATCTCATCTCAAAAGGTTATATCCCTAGGCCAAGGTATAAGGATCCTTAAGGAAAGGCTAAAGACTCTTTCCCCCATTCTACACTTCACTCTTTGTATATTATCTCAGGATTTCTTCTTCATACTATTGTACCCAACATCCCCCTTCTTTCCATAGGAAATGGGGACCCACCTTTTTTTTCTAGATTATAGGCTTGACTTTGAGCCCCTCTTCTATGTGTTTTTGAAAAATTCTAGGAAAATATTGATGATTGGACTTTCATACTTTGGTAAGATGGCATTGGTGCTATGTTTTCATAGACTATATAATTATTTTGGACTTATTCTATCACATATTTTGTCTAGTATCTCTTTCAGGACTTATGCAATTTGTTATTTTAAAATTACTCTACTAGACTTTTGTTGCAAGATTTTTTTTCCTTAGTATAATTTTTTTAGACATTTTGTCTAACAAAATTGGGTCTTCATCATATTTTTTTCCAAGATTTTGTTTGATGAAGTAAACCCTTTGGAATTTTTGTCATGGGAACTTTGCCATATGAAGTAGACCCTTCATATTTTTTTACAATTTCCCTTATGCATTTTTTGTATATTTTTTACTTATAGAATATACCTTTAGCCCTTTTTAAAGTGACCCTTCAGACCTAATGCACTTACCCTTCAAGACTTTTATCTTGAGCATTTTCCCTATGAGCCTATCCTTTAAGACTTTTGTCTTGGACTAATTTTTTCAAGCCTTTTTCCCTAGACCAATTCCTTCAAAAATTATGTTTCAAACATTCTGTCTGATGAAAATAAAGTACAAGATTTGTGTCTTAGAAATTTTACCTGACAAAAATGTACATGCTTTAGAAGTTGTGTTTCATATATTTTGTTTGATAAAAATTAGGTCTTTAGGGTTTTTGTTGTGGGTCTTTTGTAAAGACCAGCCCCCTAAAAAGACTTGAAACAATTCCCTTGCACTAAAATGGATAAAATAACACCCTACTACCAAGATCAATAGAGAAAAAATCCTATGGAATTTCCAAGTGACACCCCTGCTTAGATAGCATTTTATTATGTTTTGAGCTTAATTTAATATTTTATCCAAGGTTCCAATCATATTTATCTTTTATTGGTCATTTAAATTAACATAGGGCCTCTTTTATATAATCTAAGCCTAGGTCCAAATCATATTTATCAATACAACTAATACCTCAGGATAAATTTTGTTATGCAATGTCCTTTATATTAACTTATGTTTTTTTATTTATGCCTACAGATCTAACGAATCATGTTAACTCAGGCTTAATTGATTGAATGAAGGGAAATCAATGGTTGAAAATTTAAAGGATCTATAGAGATCCATGAGGGTGACAAGTGTCACCATCATGAGAGCCCAATACAAAGATCTAATGACCCATGGGAAGAATCAGTGTCAACATTCAATAGATTAGAAGAAGCCTCGAGTAGCTTCCAAGTGGCACACACATGAGCACTTTTTATAACATTATCTTAAACTTATGATTTATTTAGATTTATAAATATTTATAAAACCTTAGGTTTTAAATTATATCCTAAGTTATTTTTTGAGACCTTGGTCTAAAGTTATATATATATATATATACATACATATATATATATATATATATATATGTGTGTGTGTGTATATATGCTAATATATATATATATACATATATATATATATGTATATATATATACATATATATATATATACATATCTATATATATATACATTATGATTGTGGAACAGAGCGAACCAGGAAATGACAAGTGTTAAGATCATATGGAGTTAAGTCAATTTGATGATCACATGGATGTCTTTGATACTCACACAAACATCAAAATTAGTCTTGGAAATAAAACATTAGGGGGGATTAAATTATAATGGTCATGAATATGTCATTGATGGTCACACATATGTCAAATTTAAGCTTAATAATTAAATGTTAGGGGATTAAATTATGATGGTTATGAGGATGTCATTGATGATCATGCGAATGTCAAATTTAAGCTTGTAAATTATCTATTTGGATTCAAATGTTAATGGGCCTAGGAAAATCAATGGTTAGTGTTAACTTAGGAACAAGTAGATCAATAGTGTGAGTCGACAATGGACTTTTCAAAGATCCTAGACTCAATCAAGTTTTGACGCATCGTAAAAATATCAAAAATAACATTTTGATAGTTAATAAATAGAATGCCATGGCCACATGAACAAAGCATGTAGATATTTGGACACTTGAGCTATATTTAATGATAGACATTGGGTCTCACAATTAAGCTAGAATATGAACATGCATATCTTAGAACTAATCTAGTTAGCGAATATGAAAGTAAATATTGGGCAACAGAACATAAGAAGGCTGCAATTACATGACATTTACAAGGTAAATTAAAGTTAACACTGTCAAATATTTTAAGATAAGGACCCTATAAATCATTCCAAATGGATATTTTATAAATGCACAAGTGACATGTAATGTACAGTTTAGTTAAGTTAGTCACAACTAATAATAATGTCCCTAGTTCTAAAATGCATTGGTAAAATGATGCATGTCCGAGTTCCATTTGAAGGTGGCTAATTTGAAATATCAATAGGTTGTTGTCATAACCTATAAAAGGAGGTATTTTGCATATAGTTTTAGATTTCATGTAGTTAAATCTATAATTGTGAAAAGTTTCCTTTAGTAAACACATGCACATGTTGCATAACTCTTGTAAAAGGTTAACTTAAATTTATAACTATAAATGGACTGTTATACAGTTTGACCATAGTTAGAACTCAAGTTATGACTAACACATGTAATAACCTTACATGAAATTGTAGGATGAGGTGACCCTTTCCCCAAATCTATATAAATAATTATAATCCAACTTAGATTTTTGTTAGAGAATTTTGAATACAGGACTAACATCATTTTGATCATCAGTAAATGTGTTTGTGTATTTTATTTCCAATTTATATGTAATTAGTTCTTACTTTATTTTGTTGTATGTTTCAATAATATTTAGTGTGCAATAACTATAAATAAATTCTTCAATGTCTTTATTAATACACTAATCTTAGATGTGAAATAGTTATTGAAAGATTGGTAAATTATATTCATTAAGTCATTTAAGTTAGTTAATTCATAATTTTGAATGTGTATGAGTGATTTCTTTGATGTAGTTTTCTCTATGTGTGTAATAGCTACCTTAGATACTTTGCTAGCCTGAACCATAATCTCTTGAGTAAGAGTGTGAAACAACTACCCGAAAAGGAGAAAACTTTGTCTGAGGCCTATGAATTTCCTACATCATTATCTCTTTATAATTCCTAATCATGTCTAATTGTGTGTGTGTAATTTCTGCTAGCAATAGACATAGATTCTAAGAGCACTTATCCTTTTAGAAACTAACCAGGGAAGTAGTTACTAATAACCATAGAACATCCTTTTTTGCCTCATCCTTCCCTCTTTTTTGAGTTTTTTTTAAAGATATACCCACTTTATATTATAATCTAACCATCCATCTAAGTCACTTATAGATTCACCATCATTTAGGGACCACACCTCTATAAAAAAACCTTGTCAACAACCTACATGCCCTACTAGTTATTCCATCAATAGGTTGTAACAAACCTCATACCTATAACTCATGCCATAGAGTGGAGTTTACCACTATTGAGATCCTAAAATGTTAGAGGCTACCTCATTACACTGTGGTGTGCATAAAAATTGCATCAACACATATTGGAATCCTATTTGTTCATAACAGTCAGGTCTACCTATGATTGTAAGCACATACCTTCTTTTACTCAGTTGATATATTGATTCCTTTATAAACATTAGAATCATGATAGATAGGGTTTTCAATTATCATAGTCCTTTTTAATTATTCATTTTACTACACTCTCTACTCAGTCATCTTGTTCTTTCATAACTACCTATATATAGGACTATTTGTATGACTCTTTTCATGCCAAGATCTCCTACAACCTACCAACCCTTCTTCAACATTTCCTTTCCATTTGAGTGGCTCTAAGAGTCTTAAGGATTATTCATGTTTTTATGATCTTTAAGAACCTTTGTCAACATTATACCAAATGACATCTTACTTATATGCTTTATGTTGACTGTATACATGAATGAGGTATACTTGACTATAAGTGTGACCATTTTGAGGGATAGCCTGATGTTCCATGATTATATTTAAAAAGTTGATGGTCTCTTCCCATTCCTCTTGTCAATAACCTTGCCTCTAGAATAAAATCAGGTTTGCAAGTTACATTTTTAGTTTATACTTAATGTGATCCTCTTGAGAGAGATGGATGAGTTGGCATCCTATGGTGGTTAAGGGTGTTGATCATGAAACTAACCCTACTCAACTTGTATTAATATATTCTCATATTCTCTTATTACTTCACAAGGCTCTTTCACACCTTATATTTCTCAAACCAACCATGACTATAGTTATTTGCTTAGTCTGCCTTTAAAGGCCTCCATTGACTTTGAGAGCACTTATCTCTTAAAGGTTTATTTATCTCACCTATCATACCAAACCATATGTTCTTATGACTCAAGTATGTCTCTTTATGACTTTAAGGACTCATTCCAATAGTTATTTATCTTTTGTTCTACCTAAATCCTGTAAGTACATAAATAAGGGTTTACTTTAAGGCTTGAGACTAAGACTATGATATATCATAGGAAAATGAGGTGCTTTGATGGTAAAAAAATAAGTATCAAGGATAACATAAAGGATCTGATGCATATTTTAACTTGTAATCCTTTACAACCACTATAGTGACATAGGCTTATACTTATTAGGAGATAACATAACATATGAAAATCATCTTGGAGCATGGATTGAAAAGTCTCTTCTTATTGGGTGACATGACTTGGATGAGTATGTAAATGTATATGAGACTTAAATGGAGTCAATTTCATTACCATCAAGACTAAAACATGACCAAACACCTCAAATATTTACCAAAGACCATACAACTTGAGAAAACTACCTATAGTCTACAAATAAGGAGAGCATGAATATTTTTATGATATCACACCCAAATACATGTGAATAGGGGTGGAGGGTGATGTATATGGGATATGAGGACCTTAAGGACATAAAACATGTGTTGGTTCTAAAAAACACTCCATATATTCACCAAAATTGATGTCATTTTTAATTCCTACATAGATGAAGGTCATTAGAGTGACCAGATTGTTAGCCATTATTCATAAAGTAAAGGGCATGGATTTGAATTTTTTTTACATGAATAATAATATTAATATATCCCATTTCTCTCCCCAAAGTACCAAATCTTAATATTCTCTCTCCTATATGGAATGAATGGTAACCTAAAAAAATTGCCTGGGTTGCCAAGGAACCCTGTGAAGAGAGAGGAATAATTTTGTCATATTCTAGCATGATTTTGACATAAAAATTCTCTCAGACATATATAATAATCTCCTTTATAATCTCTAATCCCCCTATATATGAAACTATCTATACAAGTCTGTAGAATTTGTAGAAAACACTTTAAAATCCTTCTTCTCTTATATTTTCTCCATACTTTTAACCTTAGTATGCCATTAGAGGATGAAGAGATGGAAAACAAAATTTAAATAACATTTAAAATTTAGTGGTATGGCATGAGTTAAAATGATGCATTTTGGCATGTGTGGGGCCCATTTGGCTAGTCGGAGGTGGAAACTAGCTTTAAAATGGACCTTTATGATGTGAAATGCCTAGTCATGACCATGTAATAAGAATGGTATCTCCTCAATACCTTTAAAGTTGTTATTTTTGTCAAAAAAAATCCCTTTCAAAGGTTTACAAGACAAATAGGCTTATACAAGGCATTTTGAGGGTCATTTGATAGCTTAAAGAGATAATCAGGGACTGAGGTAGACTTGAACAAATAGACCATGGGAAATAAATTTATACACACCATCAAGATTTACACTAGGATTCAAGCATGGAAATATACCCTTCATATTGATCATAAGGCTCTTTATAATCTTGAAATGATGTAAATAAGATTAAAAGTCATAAAAATAGGAGCCTCAATATTGTCAAACTTATTCAAGTTCTACTAGGGATCTTTAAGCCTATCAAACATGCTTAAGACCATCCTTCTAGGCCTGAGAAATACCATGACAACCTTCCCAATAATCTATGATCACTATGACCATTACCACATCACTATAGGCCTTAAAACAACTGTGATATATGATGATCACAAACATACTCCATGATGTTCTTAGCAAGGCTCAAATACTTTTAATAAATGTTTATGAGACCATGACAATTTAGGCACTATGGACAAGCTTAGATGGGTTCTCATGAAATTTTTTGATGGTAGGGGTTAAAATTTGGCTATGTGAGGCCAAAATGTCAATAGGAACCTCAACCTAGTTCTCCCATTCCCTCTAATAATACCATATATAAGCAACCTAATCCTCATGCTAATTATTCTTCCAAACCTAATTGAATTTTTTTGTATGAACTAAACTTTATGCCTTACAAAATTCCACTCATGGAGCTAGTAATAAATTCTCCCTATCATCACAAGTTTTTTATTCAATAATTACAATACATAGATGAACCCAAACCTAATGATTATGATATACCTAATTCACTCTCTAATGATCCCCCACCTATGAAGGTTTATTATATTTAAATTATTTTTACATATTCTTTGTGTACCAAATCTTCTTTATAATTTCCATAAGAAGATATGATTAATGATGAAAATATTTTTTGAGCCAATGATCCACCCCTTTTCATTAATATTGAAATAAATAATATGTTAATATGAAAAGTCTTGGTAGATAAAGGATCATACATAAATGTTACTTCACTTTAGTTACTCCAACATATTGGATACTCCAAATAAAACCTTAAGCAAGCTCACCTCACTTGTCATGGATTTGATAAAACCAATCAAAGGTTGTATTTGGTTCCCCTCATGATTGGACCCAAAATGATTCTCATAAATATTATAGTTTTATATCTTACACTTTCTTACAACATACTCTTAGGATGTCCATGGACTCATTGTATGTGAGGTATAACATCTTCCAGTAGCCAATGCATCAAATTTATCCATAATGGAAAATGCTATAAGTATGAGGTAGATCCCAACCCTTGGATCATCCAAATTCCAAATACCAAATTTAAATATTACATTCCCATCAAGGCTCATATCAATAGTGAACCTATTCCTGAACTCATCAATATACATCTTGATATCCATTTACTCTTGTGGATTTTGATGATGACAAAATTAATAAATTGTAATATTGATTGATTCCTCTTTCACTTCTTCCATAAGATAGGGATATTGATTTAATTAATGCTATTATTGAAATCCCTCCCCATTGTAATAATCATGAAACTTATTATACAAAATAAGATTTCACTTACAATGATTATAGGGTTGAAAAACTCTTTTAAGATCCTATTTTCATGTCTCCAATGACTTTTAAAAACATAGGTATTTACACTATCAACATCCCTACTGACATGGATCAACCTGCATCTCATACACATGCTATTTATCTATTTTATGATGATGCCTATGTCATGTCTCAAGTTCAATCATGAGACATGGATGTAATTAGTATTATCAAAAGTCCTTAGCTAAAATAAATGCATTTAATCATGATGTCCATGTTATTCATATATCATTTGACTATTCTAATGTTGATTCTGAACTAGAAGGTTACACATCCCTCCTACTAACCCACTATTAGAAGATACTCCATGGATTGTTGAGGAAATATTAACTATTCACACATCTAATGAAATTATCTAGCTCAATACCATTCATAAAATTCATTCCTAACCCTATTTCCCAATCTAATATTGTTCCCTCTACCTCTCATAATTTAGAATGTACCAACCAACTTGATATAGTCCAACCTTCAATACTAGACTATATCAACCATGCATCATAAAATATAGATATAGTACCCTTAGACACATAATTCATATAATAATACATTGGCCAAACTGATACAATAAAAACTATTCATTGATCATTATATTGAATAAATTGATAGAGTTTAGATCAATTTTTGTGTCGCAAATTGTATTGACTAGGCTGATACCATTCAATCAAGTTATTTACCTTCTAATTCATATCTTGAAATTACCTTAGATGTTAGAGCTAATGTTTTGAGATAAATAAATTTTGAGTATGACAACAAAGGTAAGCATATCATATATCTAAAAGTGGATGTTTAGTATTATGGACCTTTATCCATGCTTCACAGTGACAAAGCTATCCTATAAATACTCCATGTTAGTGAGTTTCAAGATCCTTTCTAACACCAAAAGCTTGGTATTTTTATAAAAAATCTTCTTGATTCAATAATTATGTTTTTATTACTAATCCTAAAACACATCTTTCTTCAAAACTTCCTCTAGCTCCATATCATTTTCAAGACAGAAATGGCATTCTTATTAATGAAACTATTTGAATCAATTATGACACAATTAAATGTCCTAGACCTATTATTGTCTCTAATGAACTTCATACTATAGATAATGATACTTTTATTTTTTTATTCAAAAAATATAATGATGCCTTTGGTTGGTCATATAAATACATGCTTGGTATTGACGTTAGAATCATTGTCCATAATATCATCACGTATCCTGATGCAAAATTAGTATATCAAAAATGATGAAAATTTCCTCCAAAAATTTATACCCTATGTCACAAGGAAATAATTAAGATTATAAATTATAAGTTCATAAAACCTATCAATTAATTGGAATTTGTATCCAACATTGTTCCCATTCATAAGAAAGTCAATTTGGTCATTCAAATTTATATTTTTTTTCATAATTTCAACTTAGCATTTCCTAAAGACAATTTTCCTTTACCATAAACTAATGTAATTGTTGATTCTATGACTAGATATGAGATGTTATCTATAATATAAGGTTCTCAAAATATAATCAAATTCACATAATCCTTGAAGATCAACAAAAAACTAATTTTTCCACTAAATGGGGAACCTATTATTATGTTAAATTTGTTTTGGTCTTAAAAATGTTGGTATTACATACCAATGTACAATGACCAATTTTTTTCATGATCTCATCCATAAGATATTAAAAAATTATGTAGACGATCTTATAGCTAAATAAATGCATCATGAAAATCATTTTCATAATTTGGATATTATATTTGATTGACTCATTTAATATAAAATTTGACTAAATCCTCACAAATGTGTTTTTAGTGTCACATCTAGAAAAATCTTAAGATTTCTCATCTCCTTATATGGGATTGATGTCAATCCCAATAAAATAAAAATTATGGATAAAATTACTATCCCTCACTCTATTCATGATATTCATACCTTTATTTTGAAAATTGGGTTAATCTTTCGATTCATCCCCAAAATGGATTATCGTATTTATTCAATAAATTCCCTCCTTAAGAAAGGTATTGATCTTGAATGGATTGATGCATGCAAAAAATATTTAGATAACATGAAGGATTCATTACTTAATCCTCCTAAACTTAAACCAAATTATAACTATCACCCCATCATATTGTAAACTTCATCTACCCCCATATCAATTGAGGCAATGCTTACTCAACAAGATTAAACATGACAAGAATATTCTATATATTACATTAGTTGTGATTTGATAGATTATGAGACCTCTTACACAAAAGTATGTTGTGGCTATTTCACCATTTATTTCACAACCTAAAATATTTATAACTACATTATTTATCAAAAAACCTATGTTATCATATATTATTATCCCCTTCATCACTTTTTCTCTAAAGCATTCTTACCCAGATATAGAATTAGAAAATAGATGGCACTCTTAATGGAGTTTGAATTAACCATTCCAAGTTATCACTGATGAACTTATTACCACACCTACACTAATTACTAATCACCTTCAAGATGTTCTAATTGGTAAAGAAATCCTTTACATCAAAGGTCTTAATCAAAATATTTATATTAAATTTTAGTTTCATAAGTTCATCTCTAATATTGAGGTAAAATCCCTACAAGAGTCCAATATTTCCACCTCTAAACCCAAAAATAAAGGCATCATCTAAGAGATAATCAAGGTTACAATTAAATTACATGAATACACTTATACCCTTCACTTTGATGGAGCCAAATGCCTCCAGGTGTTGGGGTAGGCTATGTCTTAGTTGACCCTCATTGTAAAATTATCCCTCTAGCTTTTTGTTTAAACTTTGATGTCACTAAAAAAATGTCTTAATATTAATCTCTCATATAAGGCATGTAAGTAACCATCAAACTAGGCATTCCATATGTATATGCCTATGGAGATTCATAACTTATATGTAATCAAGTTAGTGATGATTATCGAATAAAAAGTGAAAATCTCATTTAATATCATCAATTTGCTTCCACTCTTTCTACATAATTCACATTTTTCATAATCAAAGAAATCACACAAGAAAAAAATTCCATATATTATTCTCTTGCTTCATCAACATATTTTTTTCATCCTCATCACACACTTCATGATTCACAATTTATCATCTACATGAGAAAATCATCATCTAACTTACAATACAATGATGATTCACTTATTTTACACATTGAGGATGTAACCACTTGATAAATCCCATGGTATAAAGACACCATCAAATTTATCTAACATCATACCAATCCTCTAGATGCCAACTCTTGTGAAAAAAATCAACTTCAGAATCAAGATTGAAAATATGTCATGATATATGATACTCTATATTATCATAATATAGAAGAGGTACCTTGATCCATTGAATTAATCAAGATGAATTTAATTATATTCTTGATCAATAAAATGGGGGAATTTGTGGTGGTCATTGTAGTAGATATGAAACATCCCACAAATTTATACGCATGGGATACTTTTGGCCCATTCTTGAAAAATCTTTCATCACTTTTGCTTAAAAGTGTAATCCTTATCAACTTCATGATGATTTATTCACTTTCCTTTGAATAAAATTCAAACCCTAGAATATCCTCAATAATTTTATAATTAGGGACTAGATACCATTTTAAAATTAGATAGATCAAAATATGGCCATGTATTCATCATTACAACCATAAAAATATTTTACAAAAGTGGTTGGAGCCACGCCCCTTGTAAATAATACTAACATTACTATTAACTAAATTTGGGATATCATAAACTAGGTTTATAAATAAAATTTCTTGTCATGCTTCATGACCTTGATATTAACCCATCCCATGCTTTATAAGGTCTTAAAATGTTCTTCATAAAACCTTATTAACATTGTTTAAGGTTAATTTGGAGAAACTAAAGTAAAGTCTTATTGTGGTCTAGACATGTCATGGTTAGATGAGACTTGGTAAAATGGTTACATAGGTTTTTATGAGTTTTATAAATTAATTTCATGCCTTAATCACCTTATAATAATATTTCATGCATGTTTGGAGACTTTCAGTTTCTTTTGAGAACTTTAAGGTAGTGTTTTATAAGGGAAAAGGTGTTTTAGATTTTTTTCATGTATGTCAAAGATACCCAAGTGAAAAATATGTAAAATACACATTAAACGGACCCTGAAGTAGTTACATAACTACCAAAACTATCATAAAGTCAAGAAGATGTCAAAATATTAAGTTTTAACACCTTAGATAGGAGTTTTGGCACTTGTACAAACTTGTGAACTCATATTTCAAGTGAAAATAGGTTATGAACATACATTAATATTAAAAAAGTCATATTACTAATTTTTATTAGGTTTTAGATCCAATAGATACACTAAACTCTCTCTCTCCTCCATCGCTCCCTTCACAAGCTCAAGAAGGTTGGTTTCAAATGCATGGTACAAGCCATGTAGGTGGAGTTGGAGGCTAAGATTTTAGGAAAATTTAGGGAAACATATGGTATTAATGTTTTGGAATTATTTATTAAATTAATCTCCTTATATTTATGAACAATTTCTAAGGAGCTAAACTATTTTTATTTAGGCTTAAATCCCAATAGGCTGAGTTTTGTGCATCTCTAGTGCAAGTGTGAACTCTTTGGATAAATGAAATAAATTATAATGGGTAATCAAAGATTTTTAAATGTATTTAACACTTTAATCCACCATATTGGAATGTGTGTGAGGTCATTTGGCAAGGAAGGCTACTCTCTTACAAAGTTTGTAGAAGTGACTATCATAATTTTTATTTGTTCTAGGTTTCTCAATGTTTGAGGTGATGAGTAAAGGTTTAATTTCATGTTATAATTCCTCTCATGATATAAAATTTCATGATTTATCCTTTTTCTACTCTGATAACATCTTCTCCAATAAATCTATAATCTTATCTCATTTTGATGATTGTGTGTGTGCAAGCTCCCTGTAACAATGGAGGAATATAATGAAGGTGATTTGACAATAGAGAGATGTGGTGTAAAATTAAAAAAACTTATGTGATTATTTATAAAATCCATTATATGATGAGGAGTAGGAACCTTGTGCTAAGCTCTAACTATCAACACATAGACTTGCATGCAAACTGACTGTACACACAATCTGTATAGGTGAATGAAGAAGTTGAAGTGATATAATACTTGGTCAGGAAGTCTATAAGCTCATTGAGACAATGGCATAAAAATTGGAAAGAGTTTATATAGTCTCTAATCTCTAAGACTGAAGAAGTAAAGGTTTAACTATCTTTAATAATCTATAGAAGTAGGAAAAGATACCTATAGGTTATAAGCCTATAAGTCCTCTTTTGGATAAAAACACACTTGTTCATACAAAGATGAAACTTTTTACTATGAATATGATTCAAGTATAGAATGAGGGAAGACACAAGTCAATGAAATAACCTAAACCATTTAAGAGTCAAAGGAGAGTTATAAGATATAGTTAATAAGCCTAATGTTTCTATGTAGGACTGTGCATAGAGACAGTGATGGCATAAATTCATCTCTCAAGAAACCATAAAAGCTCATGTAAGATCCTAAAAATGAACCACTTAGGCCTAGTTATAATAAATTGAGCTTATAAAGGTTTTATTACATGTTGATTAAGTCTAAAGGTAATATGGTATAGTGAATAATTACCTTAACTTCTCCGAAGGGTGAAATGGATTCACAAGGTGATAGTTCATAGGGAAAGCCTATAAATCTTAGATAAGCCATAAGTCCCATCTCACACATCTCATGATTAAGGTAAATTACTTAATCATATTCAAGGTTAAATAATATTGAAACATGGATAATTTTTTGAAGTTTCCCAATGGATTTAGGATCTTATCAAATCTTATTTAGAGCTACTATAATGAGAAAAACACCTACAACTCTCCATACAAACTCCATAAATTGATTGTGTGTTCCAAAGGGATATTTATATTAAAAAGTAAAATGGATAGATAAGAAATTAAAGAGATATAAAAAAACATGCCAAAATATCCTTTATAGTTTTCATACCATTAATAAGATCAAAATAATCTCATAGGGTCTCTAAAGCATAAGACACATCCATGGGAATTTAGCAAAATTGTTGAAACATGTGTAAATGTTTGAAGACATTTTGATACAAAAAGAAAGTTATTGAATTTTTAAATAAATAAAATAGGTATAATATATTATAATAGATTATGGGAGACACAGAATATTATCATCCATGACTTAAGCAAAGGTAAGTGTAGACCTCCAAGGCTGTAGTCTTGTAGGTCCACACTTTTGACCAATAAGGTGAAAACCTTGTATGAAGAAAAAGATTCAAAAAGTTACAAGGTAGTGGTTTCTCTATACAAACATGAAAATTGACCTAAAAAAATTATGTTTTAGGTGGATAATTCAAGTTTAGACACTTAGGTGCCATGATCACCCACAAGAATCTCAAAACCCGAAATTGACACCTATAACAATGTCCTTATGCCTTGCTTATTGACTATGTACAGTGAAGAAAGGAAAGTAAAATATCATTATTAAGATTAAAAAGATGGTAAAAGGAGTCTTTAAGAGTTTATAATAATCATAAAAGGAGACAAAATACCAAGGATGTCCCTATTGGGGGCAAAATATAGGAAACACAACAATTAGGTCTTTAAGCCTAATGCCATTCTCAGATCTTGCCATTAGATAACTCATCCTAGATGGAGAAAGGAGATTTAATAAAGTTTTAAAACAAATTGAAAAGTTTTTTTTGATATTTTTTGATGTGGTGGAGGTATTTAATTTGATGAATAAGAATCCAAATTGGCCATTTTAGCCTAAAACTATCCCTAATGTATACATAATGCATACTAACAACCTAAAAAGCACTTTCTCAAGCTCAAAACCATATGAAAGATTTGAATGGGAGACCAAGATCAATGGTAATGTTAGATACCATTATATAATTGTAATTTTTGGTATTATTTCATTGATTAAGGACCTAGACTTATTGAATCATCATTAAGATGATAAGCATGTCTCAAGTTGCCAAGAAAACCAAATCTTACCAGATGAGAGAAAATAATTATAATGAATTCAAATGAGTTGAGTGACATATTAAATGACATGAATCATGTCCATAAATCCCATGACCATCTCTTCATGCCATTGCTTAGTACTTGTAAATGTGGGATTATACAAAATAGGCCAAAAAGGAATGTTTTAAGCTACTTGGGAGGTTTTTACTAGGTATCAAGAGCCAAAATTTGATATAGATGATATTAAGGAACACTTAAAACTAAATAACACATTTATTTGAGGTTTTTAATGTGTAGCAAACCTATGGAGTCAAAAGTTAGTCTCTAGGTAGGGAGGCCTAATTGAGAACTAGTTAGGAGAGATAAATAATAAAAAAGGACACTTTCACTCACTCTCAAGACCTAAAATTTGAAATTAATCTCTAAGGGAATAATAGGTCATAAAATATGTCTTCATATTATTATTATAATTCATAAAATTCTCTACACAAGGAGGTTTGCATGATTTCAGGGTTATAAGGAATGAAGCCAAAATATATATTTTGGTGTAGATTGAGTTCTTGGGGTTAGTTTAAGACTTAAAAATTAGTTTTTATAGGTATATTATCATGTTAATAATCCATAAATGGAGATAGTATTATTTGGAGAAGATGAACTCAATTTTTGACACTTGTAAGCAAGATTGGCCTAGCGAGGTGAAGAGACTTCTAGACACCTAGAAAGAGAATGAAGTGATGTGTCAAAGAAAACATGAAGACATAATTTGAGAGGTGTAAATAATAGATAAAATTTTTAAATCAAAATGATATAACCATAAATAATTCCACTTATCATTTAACAAGCCAAAGCAATGGTAGTTTTGGAGAGCTAGTCAAGGTGTCAAGATAAGTTTCAAACCTCCATGCCACTTAAAAGATAGCATATTTATAAGAGTACACCTGTATTATAGGAATTTTTGAGATATTTTCATAACTTATCTCTATTTTTAACTCATGAGACACTTATAATCTCTCTCTCTCTCTCTCTCTCTCTCTCTCTCTCTCTCTCTCTCTCTCTCTCTCTCTCTCTCTCTCTCTCTCTCTCTCTCCCCTATGCCCTTCTCTCCTTATAACTCACATTTATCTATATATTGAGCCTTAATTATATAATTTTGTATCCTCCACATAGGTATGGTAAATACTTAAACATTTGTATGAATTTTATTAATGAAATGAAACTAATTTTACCTCTTCTTATGACTCTACTTAGTGTGTGTGAATGAATAGTTGATCTTGTCAAGTGAATTGACTTGTCTTCTTTGGCATGTTGTCCTTTTTAACAACTAAATTCAGATTGAAAGATTATTTTTTAAGTCATGTAAAGTGTATAAGTTTGTTAAACATGTTGAGTGTGATTTTATATCCTTTAGTGTCATTTAAGACCTCTTAATTAGTCCTCCTAACCTAAGAAACCATCACAACCTTCAAATTGAAACACTCATGTGAAATATTCAGATTATGAGTACTATATGTAAGGTTAGTTTTAGTTATCTATAAGTGGATATGTAGCTAGCTGCTAGAGATCAAATATTTGGTGTATCACACCCTTTATTTTCATGTCATCCTTCTCCTCTTTCCTTAAAAATTAATAGTGGATTAGAGATTAATTAATACATCAAGGGGAGATAGCCCTATAACCTAGAGGTTTGATCTATTTAAAGGTCACCCAAAACTTAGGATCAATCCCATTTCATAGTTTAAGTTAAAAGGGCTTAAATCACCCTCTCAAGGGTGCAAATTTGAGATATAGTAGTTATAACATGCCTAGTGGGACAATATTGCAATCATTGAAGAGTTTTTGGTGTTTCTCTTCAATGCACCAACCTTTGAAGGCAATTCAACAAATGTCAGTGGTGACTCTGAATGCATTCAACTTGTTATAGTAACCTAGGTACCCTTTTAAGCAAGTGTTCTTAAATTTCTACCTTTTTCATAAAGTTTCATGGCTGGGTTTAATCTTGATTTTTATTTCACACAAGTTAAAGAGCTATATCAAACTCATGTTGATCCTTGCCAATAGTTTATTAACCCCAATAAATAGTATGTTAAACCTTATAAAAATTGATATCAAAAGTACTACACTCCTTATTTGCCTTAGAATTTATACCAAGGTAGTCCACCTCTTTGCTATCCCTCTCATTCTTCTAATAAACCTTTTCAATATTATGTTATCCCTAGTCAACCTAGCCACATTTCAAATTAGTCCATCTGATGTTTCAAGCAAACCCTATTGGGATATGAAAGGGTTATGATAGGGATTAACACACAAAGGGAGTATGGTCAAAATGTCCCTAGTCATCTCATTCATAATGTGAGAGACTCCTTGTAGCTGATAATGAGAGAGTGGGCACCAATTAAGAGAGCACATTAGTAAGGACTCTCAAGTGACATGATGGACATAAGTGGCCTAATTCAAGGTAAAGAGGATAATATAATGTTGAGATGTTGTCATAGATATCAAAGGGTTTTTTATTTAGTAAATAATATGGTCATTGATGTTAAGGAATTTTTATTGATAAGAATGTAGTTTCTATAGAGTCCATAGCTACTAACTAAGTTTATATCTTGCCATGAAATTTGTTTTTAGTGAAGTATAAAATTGGCCAAGAGATTTGTTATCTATATTTTATAACATATGGAGACACATAAATACAATGAAAAATTAATTCAGACTAAATACCATTAAATTAGTTGTTCTATGTGAAGGAAGGTGATCTAAGGATTATGGAGATTAAGATTATATTAACTTGATTTCATAAATAAGGTTGGTCAAATGATTTATTTGAATCATAGATAAGTATGTTTTTTATAGAAAAAAATTGTTTCACTTAGGCTGATCTATGTGAGTGAGCTTTTATATAAGCTAATGTGAATTATGTTTTCAAAATAAAATAAATCATTATATAGCCAACTATAGAGTTTTGTTTGGCCAAATTTCAAGAGGTTGTTGATCACTGTATTGTATATAAGCAAGATTAAATTATCTTTTTAAAGTGTGAAAAAGATGATTTATTTATTAAATTTCTAAGGAGTAGAGAAGAGGTCTATTGAGGAATACATGGCCAAAGAGGCATGAGTATGAAAACATCGAATTATTCATAGGAAGATTAACCCTAGAATATACATAATAAACTAAAATAGATGAGTAGATAAGGTAAAGAAGATGGAGTCTTAGAAAATAAAGAGCGGAGAAAGAGAGCCTAATGTGTCTATTTGATTGATAAGCAAAAAAATAATAGATTAAATATAAGATCGATAATTAGAGAAAGAATAATTATACCATAATTTATTGATAGAAGTAACTGAGAAAGGTGGATGATCTAAAGTAGATGAGTTGGTACTTGGCAAAGGGGATTGAATCCTTTCGTAGATTATTGTCTATAAATCAAGGATTTAGTGATTCTTATCAAGTTATTACCTATTGAATATTTTTGTCAAGTTAGTGCTTGACTATTTAGGGTTGGTGCCTTAAGCTCAGTTAGTGCTCAGTAATCTTTTTGACTCACTGCATATTTGATTTAGGACATGTAGTCTATCTAGTGATTAATGTGGGTTTTTTTCTCTTTAAGGGTTTACCACCTATATCATGTGTTATGTATTTATGTTCTTTTCTATGGTTTGATTTCTCTATGGATTTTGCATTGATGCTTGAATAACAAACTAAAGAATTTTAAGAAAGTTTTTATAGCTCACTGAGTCACCCCCCTCTCAATGGGTATGTTTCCAATAGTTGGTATTAGAACAAGTCTTTTAAGGTCAAGCTTGATAGATAGAAAGTATATCTTAATAAGTACAATGTCTATTCATAAATTAAAATTAGAATTTTAAACAAATAAGGCCCCTTTGTTCATTGGAACCAATTATGCCTTTTGGAGCATTAGGATGAAGACCTATTTGATGGCTCTCAGTTTTGGCATTTGGTGACTAGTTGCAGATGGCTATGCTATCCCTAAAACTCCTCCAACTGACACTATAGGAAAGAAATCAAGTGAGAATAATTCAAAATATATGAATGGTATATTATGTGGATTGGAAAAATATGAGTTTATCAAGGTGATACAATGTGAGTCAGTTAAGGAAATTTGGGATAAGTTATAAATCATCTATGAAGGTGATACCAAGGTAAAATTAGAAAAGATTTAGACATATCAAAGATATTTTGAAGGTATAATGATGAAATACAAATAGAATATTACAACATATCTTCTTAGATTTGATGAAGTAGTCAACATCATTAGAGGTCTTGGAGAAAAAGTTATTGAGTCAATTGTTATTTAAAATGATCTGAGATAATTGACCCATATATTTGACTCAAAGGTGTTAGTAGTTGAATAATTAAAAGACTTAGACAAGTTACAAATGGATGAGCTTCATGAAATACTTGATACCTATGAGATGAGGAATGATGATGGAAGATTAAAGAAAACACAAATCAAAAAGGTTAAAATTGACAATGACACTAATTTTGATGAAGAAAAATATGGAACCTTATTTGTGAGGAAATTGAGAAATGGTTTAGGAAGGCAAAAGTCAAACTACCATTCAAATGTTTTGATTATGGTAGGATTGTTAATTTTATTGCTAAGTGTCTTATAAAAGAAAAACATGATCATGATGAAGGACATGGTGAAGAGAATAAAAAGTCTAACAAGTATGAAAAGAGAAAGAGAAATTTCAAGTAAGGTGACTATAAGAAAAATTTATTCAATAGAAAAAGAGTCTATATTCTAAAGAAGACAATGACTCTTCTAAAGTCAGTGATAAAGATATCTCAGATAGTGATGACTATAGTTTAGACCATAAAAGTGATGAAACTTTGTTCATGGCCATTGAAGTTGAAGATGGGAATAATTCAAAGAAAAATTATTCATGGATGATGAATAAGTGGATGAATAATAATCCAAGGTTGATCTTGAGGCATAAATTATTAGTTCTTTGGATGAATTGAAGAGCCAAATAAAGAAAAATAAAAAGCTGATTTTTCTAGTCAAAAGACATGAAGAACAAATATGTATCTTGGAAACTAAGATAAATAAGAGTGAAAAGGAATTTGAGGAGGTCATGAATAATATAAAGACTTAGTTAGAAGAATAAAATTTAAATTTGAAGTCCAAAGAATGAGAGTGTAATGAGTACAAATATGAGATAGTTTCATTGAAGTCAGATTTGGAATAATTCATAGTCAAATTAAAAAATTGTAAAATGTTTGAAAAGAGCAATGGAATTATTGATGACATATTGAATATTCAAAGGTCACCTCTCATAAAAATAATCCTTGGATATCTAGATGACCAAAAAAGTACAAAATAAGATAAAAAAAGCATATGTTGACGCTCTCACGAAATCTGAGATTGTGAATGATAGTCAAAGGTCAGGATAGGTCAAGAAGATTATTGTTCCTCTTAGAGATAAAAAAAGTGTCAATATGCCTTTAAAAAATATTTAGAGATAATTTACTCATTAGGTAATTAAATTCAATAAGGTACATGAATTCTTTCTATGGCCACTTTTTTTTTGTGTAATTAGTTTGGACCTAGATCTGTAGATTGTAGATCAAATGCTAGAAACAATCATGCATGGATAAGTGATATGAATAGTCATGGATTTCCAAAAATATTCTCAAATTAATTTTTACAAGGGTTAAATATCAATATAAATAGTGTGATTTGTTAAAAATATATTATAATTTGACATATTATAAGATTTTATAGATTAGATTATGCAAAACCCCCTAGTTAATATGGGAAGGTGTATGTTAAAATTGATAAGAAGTTAAAACCTTTGAAAATACTAAAAAAGGAGAAAGAAAATGATGTTCCAAAGGAAGAATAATCCATGTTAGCACAAACTAATTTTCACATTCAAGATGAGAATTTGAAATGTTACATTGATAGTGGTTGTTCAAGCCATATGATAGGTGACACAAATAAATTTATATCTCTGAATAAGACTATTGAATGTACAATCAAGTTTGGGGACAATGCAACAACTAATATTATTAGCAAGCAAATACTAAGTCTTGATAATAGGAAAACTAAAACTAAGAATATGTTATATGTAAAAGGACTGAAGCATAATTTGTTGAGTGTTAGTCAAATGTGCAATCAATTACATAATCTAACTTTTCATGCTAAAGGATATGAAATAAGAAAAGAAAGATCAAGAAGATTGGTAGCAAATGCTGATAGGACTACAAATAATTTATATGTTTTGAATGATATCAAGAAGGATAAGTATTTTATGATTCAAGTGGATGAGAGCTAGATTTGGCATATAAGAATGGGACATCTAAAACTTGACAAATTAATAAAGATAAGTACTAAGAAATCAATTAGGAACATGCCTAAGATCATTAAGCCTGTAAATACCCTATGTAAAGCATGCCAACATGGAAAACAATTATAAGAATGTTAAGATAAAAGAATATTAAACTACAAAACCTTTAGGTTGATTCATATAGATCTACGTGGTCCAATTATAATTCAAAGTATTCAAGATGAAAGTTACTTCATAATTATTATTGATGATTACACTAGAATGACTTGGGTTGCTTTTTTTAAGGATAAATCCAAGGCTCTAGATTAGTTCAAGATGTTTAAGGTTCTAATTGAGAATGAGATGAACTTAAAAATCAAGAGTCTAAGATCTGATAGAGGAGGATAATCATGGTCAAATGAGTTTGATGACTTTTATAAGTAACATGGAATCAAGAGATAGTTTTGGCTATAAGGACACCACAACAAACTGTTGCGGTAGAAAATAATATTACTATTCAATAAATAGTCAAGACAATGTTAAATGAGTCCAAATTATTTGATAGATTTTGGAGAAAGGTTGTAAACATAATAGTACACATTATAAAAAAGGTCAAATTGGAATAAATAATAATAAGACCCCCTATGAACTGTGGAAATGTAGACCAACTTTAGTGGAACACTTTAGAGTGTTTGGAAGCATGTGTTTCATCAAGAGAAATGAAGAGGATCTAGGAAAATTTTATTCAAGGGATGATGAAGGCATCTTCCTTGGATATTCTTTAGTTAATTTTGCATATAAATTCTACAATAAAAAACTAAAAAATATTGTGAAGATTACACATGTGAGAGTGGATGAAACCAGATCTAACAAAGTTAACACACAACCAAGAGTTCATGTAGAAGAACTTGACCTCAATGAAGAAGAAAAAACATAGGAAGAAGAAGAAGTATCAAAATAAAGTCAAGATAAATAATAATGGGAAGATATAAGGGCACATTTTAGATTCATTTAGAAAAATTATGTAGAAAGTCAAATATTTGATGATATTAATGCTAGAGTGAAAACTAGGAGAAGATTTATGAATACATAGGAAAATGTAAAGTTATCTCTATTTTTAAAGATAAAACCAAAAAAATTTTCAAAATAAAAAAGTGATAAGCATTGGGTGAATGATATGGAGGAAGAGCTTAATTAGATTGAGAAAAATGAGACTTATGAACTTATTCCCAGACCTAAGAACAAGAATGTCATTGGAACCAAATGGGTTTTTAGGAACAAATTAAATGAAGATGATCAGGTCATGATAAACAAATTAAGGTTAGTATGTAAAGGCTATGCTCAAGTATAAGGTGTTGAATTTGAAGAAATGTTTTCACCTATAGAAAGACTAGAAGCCATGAGACTATTTTTGGCATATGTTAGTTTCAAGAATTTTAAGATATATCAAATGGATATTCTACATTTCTTAATGGAAATTTATAAAAAATAAGTGTATATATAAACCCAAAGTTTTATCTTTGTCAATAAATAAGGACTATGTCTATAGACTAAAGAAGGCATTATATAGGCTAAATTAATCCCTTAGAGCATGGTATGCAATACTTGATAGACACTTGCTTGATTAGGGTTTCAAGAGAGGCGTTGTTGATAGTAACCTTTACATAAAATTAGAAGGTGAGCATCGATTACTTAAATTTTTATATGTTGATGATATTATCTTTGGTAGTGACTATGACAAGATGTCTAAAGAGTTCACATAAGTAATGCAACAAGAATTTGAGATGTCTATATTATGGGAACTATCATTTTTTCTTGGATTATAAGTAGTTTAGTTAGATAAGGGAATATTCATCTCTCAAGATAATTACATTAATAAAATGCTGATTAAGTTTGATATAGAAGACTATAAATCACTAAGTACTCCAATGATAATAAGTTACAAGTTGAGTAAAGAAGATAAGTCATTAAAAGTCAATCAGACCTTGTATAGATGTATGATTAGAAGTCTATTATATATTACTACATCAAGACCTAATATCATTTAGCAAGTAGGTATGGTGGCCATATTTTAGGCAAAAAAAGAGAGACACACTTATAATAAATTAAGAGGATATTCAGATATATCAAAAGTACTATGGACTTTGGTTTGTGGTACTCAAAAGGTAAGTATTTCACTTTAATAATGTATACTTATGTAGATTGGGTAGGTAGAATTAATGATAGAAAGAGCATAAGTGGCAGTGCATTCTTTCCTATAAAGAGTCTTGTGTCATAATTGAGTAAGAAACAACCATTAATTTCCATGTCCATAATTGAAGTTGAGTACATAGTAGTAGCATCATGTTACACATAGGTTTTATGGATGAAATAGACCTTGAGGTACTTGAAGATTAAGAATGATAGTCTAATTTCTATATTTTGGGATAATACCAATGCCATTAACATCTCTAATAATCCATTCATGCATTATAAGACTAAATATATTCTAAGAAAGTATCATTTTATAAGGGAGTGAGTAGCTGATCAGATTGTCAAACTAAATTATGTAACCACAAAAGAATAAGTTACAGACATTTTTACAAAACCTCTTCCAAGGGAAACATTTGAGTTATTAAGGTAGGAATTGGGAGTAATTACTTCTTATATTAGTCACTAAGAAAGGTATGGACTGAGGGGGAGCTAAAATTTAGGTATCTTTTATCTCTAAGGATCAAGAGTCAAGAGTCTATGACAATTAAAAGATGATCAAGTGGCAGTGAGTAGTATCTTGTAGTTTTCTGAAAAGAAGTTTATGGAATTCTCATTTGAGAAATGAAGATGGATATTATCAATTTTGAAGAAGAAACACTTTGTTTGGGATCAAATAGATTTTAGGTTGTGAAACCATTTGCCATTAATTTCAAAAGGGGAAAATTAGCAAGATGATTAATTTTTAGGGAAAAATAGTGTAGCGGTAGATATAGAGGTATAAAGGAGAGAAATAACAAGTTGTGTAACTAATATATAGTTTCCTTCGGTGAAGAAACGATAGGGGAAAGAGTAAACTGAGGTCAAGTTCTAGTGTAAATCTATGTTCATTAAATGATAAATCTACTCAGGTCATCAAATTTTAAGGGTTTACCATCAATAACAAAGGGGGAGTTTGTCGAGATGTTGTCATTAATGTAAAAGGGTTTTCTACTCAATAAATAATATTTCCATTGATTTTAAGGAATTTATGCTGATAAGAGTCCATAGTTTCTGTAGAGTCTATATTGATTGAGTCTATATCTTACCATGAAAGTTGTTTTTGGTGTAGTAGACAATTAGACAAGAGACTTGTTATCTATATTTTACATCATACAGAGACATAGAAATAGACTATAAAATTAATTAAAACTAAATACCATTGAATAATCTATTCTGTGTGAAGGAAGGTGATCTAAGGATTATGGAGAATAAGATTTTATTAACCACATTTCATAAAAAAGGTTGATCAAATGATTTATTTAAATCCAAGATAAGTATGTTTGTTCCAAAAAAATCTATTTCACTCAAGCCAACCTATGTGAGTGAGATTTTATATAAGCTAATGTGAATTATTTTTTCAAAAGAGAATAAATCATTATATAACCAACTATAGAGTTTTGTTTCACCAACTTTTAAGAGGTTTTTGATCACCATCTTGTATATAAGCAAGATCAACTTACATTTTTAAAGTGTATAAAAGAGGATTTATTTATAAAATCACTAAGGAGAAGAGCATAGGTATGTTGAGGAATGGATGGCTAGAGAGGCATGAGTATGAAAACATTGAATGATTCATAGGAAGATTAAACCTAGAGTATACAGAATCAGCTAAAAGAGATGAGTAGAGAAGGCAAAGAGGACAAAGTATTTGAAAATAAAGAGCAGAGAAAGAGATCATAATGTGCCTATTTTATTGATAATTAGAAAAATATCAAAATAAAGCTGAGATCAATAATTAGAGAAAGTAGAATTATACCATCATTTGTTGATAGAAGCCACTAATAAAGTTGGATGATCTAAAATAGTTGAATTGGTGCTTAGCAAAGGGGGTTGAATCCTCCTATATACTGGTGTCTAAAAATTAAAGAGTTAGTACTTTCTAGTAAGTTGGTGCGTGATGAATATTTTTATCAAGTTAGTGATTGAATATTTAGTGTTGATCCCTTAAGTTGAGATAGTGCTTAATAATACTTTTGACTCATTTTATATCTAATTTAGGACATGTAGTCCATATAGTGATCAATGTGGCTTTTATTCCCTTTAAGGGATTCCCACCTATATAATGTGTTATGTATTTATGTTATTTGTTATGGTTTTATTTATCTATGGATTTTGCATTGATGCTTGACTAATGAACTAAATAATTTGAGTAATGTTTTAAGAGATCACTCATTTACCCCCTCTTAATGGTTGTGCTTCTAACAACTAAGAGTTTATGAAGGACATTGGGTCCAATGCTATCAACCTTATGTTCCTTAACCTATACCACATTATACTTCTTATGTGACATATATATCCCCTTAATAGACAATTTAAAGTGAGATTCAAAGTCTCCCAAGCGCTTCACACACCCCTCAAATTTCCCTTCTTGGAAATCAATTCTAGAAAAGATTTAAAAGAAGAAAGAGGCTATTATTGAGTATAATATTATTGAGAATCAAGATAAATAAAAATTATAAATATTTATTGATACTTGGAGGGAATATAATTAATCTATTTTAGCATAAAATTCTACTCCTCTTCTTCAAGAACCTCCCAAGAAGTCATTTAAGATTTTATGTTAGAATCAAGTGGTGAAATCATGGGATAGACAAATTAGAGTAAACATAGACTAGGGAGTTGATACCAAATAATAATTTGAGCCTATTAAATCCCTTCTCATCCCTCCTTAAGAGACTAAATCCTTCCCATATTTAAATTCCATTCAAGAAATAATCCAAACTAAACAAGAGATTCTTGTTGAGAAGATTGAAAAACCTAAGAAGTTTCCATCTTGGAAATTTATTCAAGAGAGTATTCAAAAGAAGAATGAGGTCCTTGTGGAGAAGATTGAAAGCCAAAAATTTCCAAAGATATATGGATGCATTGATTAATGGAGAATAGAAGAGGAAAAACACATTTAGAATGAAAAATCAAAACTAGTTTGTGAAGATGAACAACCTCTTCTTCATCAAAACATCCAAGTTGTAACTATAGATCACTTCCAAGAAGGCTATAATTATGAAAGTTTAAGTGTATGTGATGAAGAGTTCAGTATTATAACACCACTTAGTCAATAAATATTCCAATCAACCTTTGAGGTTTAAGAGGAAGGTAACTTCTATGAGGTACAAGTTGATCAAATGATTGTAGATTTTGAGAGAGCAGGTATTTCTCAACATGAATAAGATAATCATGTTGTTACAACACATGAGAAATATTATAATGATCTCTTAGAAATGGGAAAAATATAATTTGAGTACCATGAGCATGATCAAGGAGATAAAAATTCCAAATCCTTCTCAAATTATGTTATGCCTACTTCTACATTAGCTCTTATCAAGATGGAATAAATTCCACGTGAATTAGAAACATGTGAAGATCAATTGAAAGATTTTTGTAGATCATAAGAAAAAAATAATTTATTATTGTGACATATCATGATCTAGTTTATATTGAAGAAGGTAGTTCTAAAAATCAATAGGAAGACAAATCTCTAAGCTTATCATTCTAATAGGCTATTCTATTTGAAGATGACTTGTTTGAGGTATTTAAACAAGATGTGTGAAATAAATCTAGAAATGATAAGAAATAAAATAATTATTCAATCTTAATATAAGATAAATTAAACCTAAGATATATCAACAAATAAAAAATAATAAATACAAACTTATGCCTCAAATATGCAAATTTTCTCAATTGCCATGTAAACTTGATTTGATCTTCAATAATGTGGTTTATCACTCTTCTAATGTAAAGGATAATGGGTAGAATTTTGGAGTAAAATGAGGTTTTTGATGATTTTATTCACTTGTGAATTGAATATAACTTCATTAACATAAGTCTGGATGGATGAAAATAATGGTTTTAAAGCTTATTTATAGTTTTCTAGAGGAAGATCTAATAGTGGAGGGTTATTTGGATTTATTAAATGATCCAAATAATCAAAAATGGCTAATGAGTCTTCACACATGATGATGAAGACCATTTTAGATGGTTGAGAGAAGTATGGGTTTGGTTAGCTGAGTTAGTAGGAATGAATCAAAATTATTGACAACTTAGGGGATGACTCAAAGGAGGTTGAGAAAGTTGTGGGTTTGATTGGTATGAGTCTACATATAAGGGAGAATAAGTTGGAAGATGTTTGATGAGGTGAAAACTCTAGATTTTATATTTAAATAATGATTTAAAGTGTGCACAATTAACTAATATGCCATATTAAATTGTTTGAATTTGAAGGGAGATGTAATGAATTATTATAAGAATTATTAGTATATTTTAGGTGTATTTCAAAATTAAATGTAATTAGGTGTCTGCATTTTCCTCTCTTTAAAATATTTTTGTTAATAAATACTATTTTGAATAATAGTATAAGTAGAGTGTTGATTATTAAGAAGGATTAAGTTTCCCTAAATGAATAAAAATGAGCACGATGATGCTCCCTTGAGGGTTTGTGTGGGAAAATAGACAAATGCTCAAAATCAATGAAAATAATAAAATTAACAAAGTGATGTGGACAAAAAATAAATAAACTTAATATAGAATCAATTTCAAACTTGTAATATGTTGGATGTGTAAAAAGGCTGCCCTTAGTTAATTAAAACTATAGTGTGGATCTAAAACAAAAAATATTTTTACCATTTGGAGATTTCATGCTTAGGCTTTGCTTATGATGCAGGGGCTAATTTAGTGGTTGTGGTAATGATATATCTCCATTATAGTAAGTTATGGATCTAAAAACAAAAAAAAGACATTGAATTATAAATTATAATGATAAATTTATGCAGAGGGATTGTTGCAAGTTTTTGAGAAAAATCTTGATTAAAGTGATCTAACGTATCTAGAAATTTTAAAAATGGAGGAAGAGTAAAATGTAGGGATGGGGGAGGGAAAATATTTCAGAGGTTTTAAAAATATAAATAGAATAAATGGGGTATATAAATTCATTTGTGTGAATTTTATTTTTAAAGTTATTTGCTAAGAGAATTGATTTGAGAGATTTTATTTGAGATCTTGGAGGAAATATGGATTGAATTCCACACACAGAGCACTAAGTAGAGAAAATGAGGAGGTTTCAAAGACCTAAGAGGAGCAATCCTCTGGTAATTTAGTTTTTGTTTGGACTTTTTTGCATTTATTATCATTAATCAAGGATTAAAGTGAGTGAAAATGAATTTAAATGTTAGATCAGTGAATTCGACATAAAAAATGGTGAATTTGTTATAAGAAACTACAAATTCATGAAACATAAAAGCAAATTCATTAAATAGGGTTGAGAAATTGCATTAGGGTAGAAAATAAGTAGAAGCATGATTTTACAGTGTAGCAGTTGTGAAATAGTGAAGTGAAATCATTCAATTGGGAGGTAAAATCATTCAAATGAGAGTCAAATTCATTTTAGTGGAGACAATATATAATCAAAGCCAAAATCAAATGAATGGATAGAGAAATTATATAATTTAGTAGTGAAAATTCTAAATGTATAAGTGAAAACATGTTTTAAAGAGTGTAAGAAGATTTAAGGGAAAGATAAATGGTATGAAAATGATGTATGAATGTATGGATTGAATATGTTGGTTTGATAGTATATTTGGTTTATTTTTATTATTTTTGTTTTTTGAATGATTGTAATGTAGTGATGGCTTGAATTTTATACTAAGTAAAATTAATCAGATGTTAACATGTGTGATTTGTAGGAGGTATTACTAGTGCTTTTGACTTGAGAGTGGATACCTAGAGAAATGGCATAAATGGTGAGCTTTACAAAGTATGAGTTTGGTATTCTAGAGGTGAGTGGTTTATATTACATTGCATAAATGCTAGAGATTCAAGTAGATAGACATTATTGATAGCACCTACAAAGAGATGGCATAATGAGACTAGAACATTTCACTTACCAACATGAGAGATGATAGTCACATTAGATGATGTATATCAGATTATGGGTATTCTGATATGAGTGAGACAAGTATACCAGGGGTAGGGGCCATAGGAGATCACATTGTTTAGGATTTTTGGTGATGGTATGATTCCTATTATTAGAGGTGGTGTAGATGTGGATTATTATACTAAATTAGAGATGGATTATTTGATGATTATACTCATGGCTATTATCAGTGGTACTATGATTCCTAACAAGAGTAGGAGGTTATGTCCTATTGGTCTTCTAGATGTGGTTAGAGATATGATAAAGATGGGGGATAAATTTACATGGGTCCATGTGTACTAGCACACATATATAAATATTTACATCATGAAACTTATACAGATGTTAGGGAGATAGGGCCTTTGACATTAATACAAGTATGATGCTAGGAACACATTGCTATAGAGAGGCTAGTTGTACATATGAGCACTCAGTCTATTGATGAGCAATTGGAATATGGGTGGCATATGATTATTAGAACACACAAACCACATTTAGGTGATCTGGAGTTTTATAAGAGGGTTATTGATGAGCTACGTGATGACTAGATCACCTGGAGACATTACAAGGAGATTATATTTTAGTGGCTACATGATGACTTACACATGGATTATGTGATGATTCCTTGTTAAAATATCAAGATACATGAATATAACATTGAGATATATCACTCAAATAGGGTGATGAGATAGTTTAGGGTGAGACAACATATACCAATGAATCCACATGTATTTACACAATCAATGAGGGAGAAATACAATGGGGCATGACCATTGATCTAACGATAGCTGATCATAGCTAGTCATAATTTTAGACTATTAGATAAAGTGTGTATACACATAATATTTTCAACTTTTATCAAATACTTCTACTTTACATCTTTTAGGAACCCATCGAGACTCAATATCTCTAAGTGCATGCCTTAAGGGGTGAATTAGGAAAGGTATGGGCAGACCAGTGGTGTTTCATAGGATTTTTGTCCCTTATTAACAATCCAACTAGCTCCTAAAACCATGCCCTAAGCTATTACTACTCATTTTCACACTCCTCTAGTCTTTTCCACTTTCCATCCATCTTTTACTCAACTTAAGTCCCTTTTTTTAGTCAATTATACTAGTTTGACTAGGTTAATCTTTTATAGTTTTAGGATATTTTAACTTAGGAATTAGGTTAGCCTTTGGCCAACCTAGCTTAGGACCTAGTGAGTTATTGTTCAAAATTGTGCTAGGTCGACTGGGTCAACCCTGTTAGCCAATATTTTCAAAAGGGCTTATGGATAAATCCACCTATAAATACAAGATCATTTCATCATTATTTCAATATGCAATCAAGAGTTATTATTTGCTCATGCTTCTTTACAATAGGCTCTTCCACCATTCTACTTGAGGAGTCTTAGCTTAGGGTTTCTACTTGGAGAATATAGTCTTGTGGATAAGTCTTGGATGCTTTGGGATTTATTAGTGATCCTTACAAACTAAAACAACCTTTTACAAAGCCCCTTTGGCCAAGGGAAATATAGAGTCTCGATAGGTTCACATTTAGGTAATTATTCTATAACTTTGATCCTCTTTTTAGTAGATAGAAGTAGCATAAGTATTGGATTCAAATAATATTTCTCTTCATATCCCATGTATTAGGATCTTACTCATAATTATCTTAATTTAGGTTCTCCAATACATGTTTTGATTGTTTACTAACCCCTCATGTTATTCCATAAACTTTGGTGAGAATTAGATTAGATTTACTTTTCTTGTTATTCGATTAGGTGAAATATCAAAACTGAGGACCGCTTTAGGGTAATTATGTGATTTTGTTAGACTCAAGGCTTTAGAACCCTCCTTAGCATGATGTATTGTGATAATAGATCCCCTAGTTGGTTCTATTGGATCTCAATGTTGGTAATACTCCTGATTAACAAATATGTTCCCAATAGGAATTGTAGGTATGTTCTATCTTCTCTAAGTTAGGATTGATTTATAGACATGATGCATTTTTGATTTCATAAATTCTGGTGAAACCAATGTGAATCTAACCCTTGTAGGTTTTATTTCACATTTTTCATCATTTATCATTTCATTTTCATACTATCTATTTTTTCCCTACTTACTATACTAGGTTAACCCTGTTGACTTTGTATAGTTTTTAGCCCCTATTTTCTATACTAGGTTAACCCTATCGACTCTGTACAATTTTCAACATGTATTTTATATACTAGGTTGACCATGTCAATTCTATATAATTTTTAGACCCTATTTTATCTACTAGGTCAACCTAGTCAACTCTATACCTTTTTTTTACTTTCTTTGTTTGCCAATCTAGTTCTCTATTTCTCTTTCTTAGAATTTTGTTCATTTCCCTCAAGCATCATATCCCCTATCAGAATCTTCTTGGACAAATTGAATCCATTTAGACACTATATGGGGTTTTCTTTGATTCTTATATTTTCCTATATTTTCTTCCTCTTTTTAGCTCGTAGGGCATCTTATGATGCCCATCTACACATTTCTCTAGCCTTTGGGGCATCTTGCGATGGCCACCCACATATCATTTTAGAATTTGGGGAATCTTGTGATGCCCATCCCTACATCCACTTACCCTTTGGGGAATCTTACAATTCCCACTCTTATTCTCCATTACATGCTACCAAACTAATTCAAATTCAAGAAACCTATTGAGACACATAGGCTTGTCTCTCATATGCTCATCCTTGATATATATGTTAGTGTAGGATCCTTCCCTTTTCATGATTTCTATCTATATATCTAAATTTTTTTGTAGGTTACTTACATCTGTCTCTCCCTCTATAGTAGTTCCCTCTTTTTACAAACCTTTAGTCCTTCCTTTTTGGTCTTTTGGTTTCCCTTTTCTCTCATGAGTTACATTGTAAAACCATGGATAGGACCCAATCATCCTCATGATATACCATAGTATTCTTTATCTTTATTCTAGTTTCATTTCTGTTGACATCCCTTGTACTTCTCTTTTGTGAGTTGTAGTGTAAGACCATGGATATGACCTAGCCTTCCTCATAAAATACCATCTTTTTGCTTACCTAATTTACTTTTCACATGCTTTTTTAGTACCCTCATGGGTTTTTATTTTATGAGTTATAGTGTAAGACTATGAATAGGACCCAACCCTCTTCATAAAATCACCATATTATTAACTCCTTTTATAGAATGTGTTTTACAATAGTTACAAATTTTCAATCCTTACTCTCAAGCCTTAGCTTTTATTTCTTTTGGTAGATGGAATTTGCATAATAATATATGTTAGCATGTTATCCTCTATTTCCCTCATTATTATGATAGGGAATCATAATTTACTATAATTATATCCATTTTCCCCCTTTGTCACCTATTTTTGTGATTTTAAGTAATTCAAATTGATCCATGTGTCATTTCTCTTGATTTCCCCTTCCGTTCACTCCACATTAGATAAAATAGGGTCGAAGTCAAGATACCACTTTTATTTCCCCTAGATTTATGAGACTCTTAGACCCTATGCTCTTTGAATTTCTCTATCTTATCAAATAATTCCAAAGTATTCAAATAAAAGTCATCTTTAACACCCATGTTTGGTTTTCCAAATCCATATGGAAGAGGAATAGAAAAAGCCTTCAAGAAAGTTAAAAGCCAAATCATTTGAAATAAAAGGAAATAATATCCAAAAGGTAACATACAAATTTCAAAAGTCAAAATAACACCAAAATACATGATTATAAGCACATATCCTATATTTAATCGAATCTCAAACTCAACAATTGGCCTTACATAGAGTCAAGGTCTATTGGGGTGTAGTAGGCCAGTATATTGGAATAGGAGAATTCAAAAAACTCTATGGTGCTACCTACTTTCTAACACAAGTGCCCAACCTTCATATTAAACTGATGGATCTATAAGGGGTCCTAAGGAATGGGGAATACATTATGGGAAGGTAGGCCCATTTTAATTTTCATGCATATAGCTTTAATGGGATGATTTATATACTGCATTTGTTGACCTACAACTTGTGTATCTAAGAGAAGTTCTTCAAAGTCCTTAAGGTAAAAGGTTCTCTTATTTGACAAACCTAATTTGATTGTCTTAACTTTGATAAAGAGTTACTTTTCCTTGGTTTTTCATTCATTTTTCCCTCTATCCATTTCATTTCCATTCTTAATAGGAAAATTATGATTCCAATCTATTTTCCCTCTTCTATATTTCCTTCTTCATCCCTTAAAATCATGTTAGTATTACTTTGTTTTAGTTTTATCTATCATTAGAGAGAAACATGTTTCAGAAACTATGGATTACCTTTCTTTATACCATATCTCTAAATTTATACATTTATTTTACTTTCCTTTTACCATTTGTCATCTTTTGTACTATTATGCTATTACAGACACCTGAGTTTGTACCCTTTCTTCATTGTTGAATGAGATAAGGATTGTTACTACTCACTCATCAAAGTTATTTTACCATTTTTATTTTTCACTTTTCCATCTTTGTTTAAGTAAGGGTTATTATTGATTTTACATTGATGTTTGATTACCATCATTTTTGACATGTATCCTTGGTCTGAATTAGTGATTTTGTCTTTCATACCTAAGGTTTACTTGTCTAAGTTTTTTGGTCTTTAGTGGCCTTGGATTTTTTGATTACCCAATTTACTCTTGTTTTTGACATGGTCATTTGGTCTAAAATATCAATTATAACCCTATCTTGCCAAATTCCCAAGTACATGTTATCCTCATACTCAGAGCACTACTTATCTTGGCTTTCCTATGTTTATCTATTTTTACTTTTTAGTTTTGTATTCTTGGGTTTGTTGAAAGTAGTCTCTGTGCCCTACATAACTAAAACTAACAACACAATAGATAACCATCTAGTGATAAAGGCAAGTCAAGGTATGCATCACATTTATTTTTTAGTTATTTCCCTTTATGTCATTTATTTTTATTTATTTTATACTTTAAAATACTATAAATTTTTTTAGCATCAGCATTATGTGTCCTTATGTTCTTTTTCAAAGCACCATATCTTATTGTACCTTAGTGAAATGTGAATAGTTTCAAGTGGGGCATAAGTATACACATAATATTTTCAAATTTTATCAAATACCGACACTTTACATCTTATAATAACCCATCAAAACTCAATCTCTCTATGTACATGCCTTAAGGGGTACACTGGGAAAGGGGTGAGTAGACCATTGGTGCTTAAAAATATTTTTTTCCCTTATTACCACATTATTACCAATCCAAATAGCTCCTAAAACCATGACTTAAGATATTACTCCTCATTTGCACACTCCTCCAGTCTTTTCCACTTTTTATCCCTTTCTCACATTAAGTACCTTTTGTTAGTCAGCTATATTAGGTTGATTGGGTTGACCCTATATAGTTTTAGGATATTTTCACTTAGGAATTAGGTTAGCCTTTGGCCAACCTAGCTCGGGGCCTAATGAATTATTGTCTAAAATTGTGTTAGGTTTACTAGGTTGAACCGATTGACTGATATTTTTATAAGGGCTTAGGGTTAAAGATGACTATAAATACAAGATAATTTTTTAATTATTTCAATATAAAATCAAGAGTTATTATTCACTCATGATTATTTACAATATGGTCTTCCACCATTCTACTTGAGGAGTCTTAGCTTAGGGTTTCTAAATGGATAATCTAGTCTTGTGGATAAGTCTTGGATGCTTTGGATTTTCTTAGTGGTCCTTATAAACCACAACAATATTTTGTGAATCCCATTTGTAAAAGGGAGAGATTGAGTCTTGATAGGTTCACATTTAGGTAAGTATTCTCTAACTTCGCTCCTCTCTTTAGTAGATAAAAGTAGCATAAGTATTGGATTCAAATAATATTACTTTTTATATTTTATGTATTAGGGTCTTACTCATACTTAGCTTAATTGATATTCTCCTAAACATGTTTTGATTATTTACTAACCCCTCATGTTATGCCACAAGATTTAGTGAGCATTAGATTATATTTAATTTTATTGATATTAGAAAAGGTGGAATATCAAAACCTAGGAGCCCCTTACAATTATTGCATGATTGTGTTAGACTGGAGGCTTTGGAACCCTCCTTAGCATAGTGTATTGTGATAAAAGATACCCTAATCAGGTCTAGTGGATCCTCATATTGGTCATTCTCTCACTTAAATTTTTTTTTTCTAATTGAAAGTGTAGGTATGATCTATCTTCTCTAAGCTAGGATTGATTTATAGACATGATGGATTTTTGATTGCATACAAAGTGATCAAAGAGATGTGATTGATGTAGGAGTTTTAAATGGCTATGTATATTGATGGGATTGAAAAAGACCATTGAGACTAACTATTACATATACACCACTACAAACATGGAGGTAGAGACTGGTGGCCATCTTGAGTAGGCATCCACGAGGCACCAAATTAGGAGGGATATTATAAGAGATAGAGGATAGGAATGAGCATAAGTTAGAGGATGTAATGTTTATATTATTCAATTGCATGATGTGAATATTAATGAGGTGGAGGATATAGAATTTTACATGAGGCAAGTTGATATAGATGTCGATATAGGGATGGATTTAGATACAAAGAAGAGGGTTGGAGGGGAGACTCCATTGATATAGGTTGATAATGAGGGGAATAAAAATGGGGAGGATATGGTTATGAGAGAAATACAAGACACCTAGATAGATAGAGGGGATTTGGATAGTTCTTCATACACTCTAAGATATAGAGGAGAGTATGTTTTTATGGATAAAATATGATAGAATATTAGAGCTCATGATAGGGAGAGTGATGGATTACATAGGGAGGTGTCTAGATTATATGGAGTGATGGATGTATACACACAATATTTTAAAAAATTTATCAATTAATAATGTTTTTTATATTTTAGGAACTCATTGAGTCTTAATATATCAGAGTGCATGCCTTAAAGGGTACATAGAGAAAGGTGTGGGCAAATCATTGGTGATTTTCAAGATTATTATATCTTTTTATTGCTTGCTATCTACACACTTGTCTCCTAAAAAATATTCCCCTAAGTTTTTCCTCCTAGTTTTCACCTTACTCTAGTATTTTCCCATCTTGATTAGCCCTTTACCTAACATAAACCCCTTCTTAGTAGTTTACATGACATAGTCACCCACATTGACCTTATATTGTTATTGACAAAGCTTATTAGGGACTAGGTTGGCCCATGGCAAACCTAATCCATGACCTAGTTTATTTTTATCTATTACAATACTAGGTTGATCAGGTCAACGTTATCAACCTAAAATTTTGGAAGAGTTTAGGGTTAAATCCACCTATATAAACACATTCATTTCACCATTTATGTAAGAATAAAAAAATAAGTAAAATATATTGCACATATACTTATCCACCATTATACTTGAGGAGAAAGCTTAGGGTTTCATAATTTATTTGGAGATATAGATCTTGTCTTGTGGATAAGTCTTTTGTATGCATTGATAGGTTATGTAGCCTAGAGCTAATTTATCCTTTTCATCCTTACATACCACAACAATGTCTTGCAAAACATCTAGGCCAAAGAAGAGATTGAGGCTTAATGGGTTCATCTTCAAAGGTAAGTATTCATAACTTTGTTCCTTTTTTGTAAGAGTAGATAGATATGAATTTGCACTTCTCATCCATTCATTAGCATTTTGTATACATTAATGTGAGTATATATCTTCTATGCAGGTCTAATTTTAGTGTTTATTACCCCCAATTTATATAACAAGCTTTGGTGAGCACTATATTATATTTTATTTTACTTGTTATTAGTATAGTGACTATGAAAACATATGACATAAGGTTATTACATAGTTTTTCCTGACTAAAGGCTTAAAACCCTTCCTAGTGAATTTATTGTGGTAAGATATCCCTTGGCTAGGTATAGCGAATCCATATTGGTCATGACCCCAATTATTTGATGTATCCCCAATCAAAAGTGTAAGTAGAATTTATCTTCTCCAATCTAGGATTGATTTTTATATCTACTACATTTCCCATTACATATATTTTGGTGAACCCAAAGTGAAATCTAACCCTTATAGGTTTCCTTTCATGATTTAATTTATATCATTTCATTATTTCTATGTAGGCCTTCATTAGATATAGGTTACTAGATCAAATAGGTCAACACAATAATATTTTTTAGTCCTAAATAACAAACTATGTCAAACATGTTGATTTAGTTTTTTAGTTAGCATATAAATCAACAAACTAGGTCAAACAAGTCAACTTAGTCCTTTAATCAGTATTTAGATCAACAAACTAAGTCAAATAGGTCAACTTAGTCTCTCAATTATCATCTAGATCAACAAACTAATTTAGATAGATTGACTTAATCATCTTATCTTGCTTCAACACATAAGAGTTTACAAAACTAGGTTGAATTAGTTGACTTAGTTTACAGAATTTGAAAGCAACATTTAAGGCACTTCAACATAAAATTTTCAAATCTAATCATCTTCTAACCCACCAAGGTTCCTATATTTCTCTCTAAATCATTTTATTACATCATTTTAGTTCTATTTTGTAAAATTTAGTAGTCTTCAAAACTATAACCCTATAACAAAATAAGTCGACCTAGTCAACTTAGTTTTGTATCCTATCTTTTGTCTAAAAGACTAAATTGATTTAGTCAACTTTGTTCTTAAAAAAATTTGATTCTATAGAATAGTATTGACCCAGTCGACTCTATTTTATACTATTTTCATACAGTGTCATCTGAACCAACTCCATACTATTTTATATTTGGTAATTAACAACTATATGCTAGTAATTAATTTACAATTTCATTTTTATCTATTTTCATGCTTTTAGTAGCTCACATAGTCTAATTAGGTGGTTAAAAAAATTATCATTTATTTACATTATTTTTCTCTTTTTTCACACACTACCAAATCACATAATATTCAAAATGCATTTAGCATTTGTCTTCCTAAGGCCTACCTACTTGGATTTCATCACCAAGAGGGAAGCTAACTTGGTTTTCTAGACAAGTGTAAACACATGGTTAATGATATATATTGGAAAAGCACTTGACACCCTTATCACTATAGGATTTTTAAGTGATGGGGTAAGACTCAAAACCAAGATAGTACCATTGCCAACACAAATCTCTTTTAGCCCAAACATTCTAAAACCAACCATATATTGCTTTTTAGTTCCCTATTTTTAACCAATTTCCATATCACACTTAAAACAACTCTTTCTAATAATCTAATAACACACAGGATGACCACTTAGAATTTAATTTTTAGTTGTCTACTTGCTCTCTGATCATTGTGTGTTGTATTGAAAAAAATTGCATTAGCTGGCGTTGGTGTAAGGTTTTGTGTTGTGTGCCCCAATTGGATCACTCAAATTGATCCAATTATTTGTGTGTTTGCTTCCATTTCTTGCTTCAATCATATTGAAAAAATTTCCCTTATTTTAGCATAATGCCATTATGTTTAGAATATTTTCTTATAGACTATGTTTTCCCCTATTTGTAATATAGAGTTGACTTGTATGACTCTGTATCCTTTTTTTCTAGTTAGGTTATAGTAAGAAGTCAACTTATTCAACCCTATATCCTTATCAACTTAGTTTATTACCCTATATGTAGTACAAATTTGACCTATACAACTCCATGTTCTTTTATGACAGTTAGGTTATAGTATGTTAACCTAGTTGACTTTGTATCCTTATTAGGCTCAATTTCATACCCTATTTGTAGTACTAAGTTAACCTATTCATTCCTATATCTTGTCTACCTTTTGGATTACAAAACATAGTTGAACTAGTTGACTTTGTATCCTTCATATCTCTTTGCTTTTACACCAGCTTTATATTCCTTAATCTTTCTCCCTCATCATTAACTTATTTTTTGAAGATAACACTGAGGTGAATTCAACAAATATGATGATATTTACCAACCCTAATAGGTTTTACCATAAGTAGTTTATGGCTTCTACCCTAGGTGAAAGTAATGTGCATGTAGCCACTCATACTAAAAACTATGGGACCCCTCCTCATTCCTATTTAGTTCACAATCCTCTCTTCTCATTTGAAGATCAACCTAAATTAGAGTATACATAATAAATGTTCTTCTTCATCAATGAGTTTCTTGAACATCAAAGAAATGATCCTTCTATTATTTACCATCGCATGATAAGTGGTCAAGCTGAGGAGACCCATTCACCTTCTCCCACATTATCACATGGATTTGGGGACACTAGTTTCTTTGATTTTTAACCTCTTCCCTCTCTTTTGAACCATTCTCATACTATGACATCTTTCTCTTTGATTTTTTCCACTTCCATGCCTAGTATATCTACTAATATGACTATTTATACATCTAGTGGGCCTATTCCAAGACCCACTCTTCTCAATTCTTCCACTAGTGCATCATTTACTACCTATGGTAATCATGCCTGTAGTGCTACTCCTTCTCATCCCTTTACTAGTACATATTTTTCCACAAAAGTAAATCATGCTACTAGTTCCTCACTTACCGATAATTCTTCTCAAGCTACTATTAATACCCATAGTGGTACCCAAGCCACTACTACCAATTCCAATGCTTCACATAATTCCAATAATACCACTCAAATCCATTAACTTATATTATAAACTATTAATCAAATGAATTATTTCCAAGCTAACAATGCCAATCAAATGATATAAATGCAAAATAATCTTATCTATCTTAAAAATCATCCTCAATAGGTTCCATGGGGGATGCATAACCAAAATGATCCCCCACATCCTCTCAGGGATTCTGATGGTAATCTTATCCCTCAACCTTACCTTGTTAAAAAAATAATCAAAAAAATTCAAAATGAGCCTCTTACACCTCAAATTTCTAACATCGATATGGGAGTCATCACCCCTACCATTACTTACAATGGTTCAACCGATCTTACTCTGCACTTTAAAAAAATTAGAAATCTATATAAACCTGGGTCAAGTTAAATACTTTTGCCACTATTAAGCTATGAATTTTTTTATCATAGGTAATGCTTTAGATTGGTAAAACAAAATCAAATATCATTCCATCACTATTTTAGAAGATTTAGTCAATGCTCTAGTGCAAGAGTTTCAAACTAGTGATATCCCTGAAAATACTTTGGCCCATTTTATTAATTGTAAGAAACTTGAGACCAAAACTACACAAGATTTCATCAAATATTAGAAGACCTTGTCTAAAAAATATGAACACAATATGGTAGATGATAAAATATTTCATCTATTTACCAATGCTCTGTATCCTAATTTGTAATATTAGGTTTAAACTCTCTAACCATGAACTTTGGAAGAAGCCATTGACCAAGTAAAGTACCAAGATTTCCTCATGCATCAATTCAATCCATACCAACCTTCTTTGGGTACTTTCATGTTAATAAAAAATAAAAATCATCATGCTACTAATTATGGTGTCACTGACTCTTATGATAACATTCATACTATTTAAGCTATTATTCCTAATTAGGCTTCAAAATAAGCTTCCCCTCCCAACCACATCACTAATCCTCATTTATATTCAAAAAAAAACATAAATGTTCATGAACCTTTATCCTTAGTATAGTTACAAAATAATATACCAAGGCCTCTTCTATTAGATCTTGATCCCACTCATCCCATGAAATCCTAGTATGATCCCAATAATTTTGTTGGTTACATATTAGTTGGGGTCATTCTCATGAGACTTGTAGGAAAATATGTAATTTGGATGTATTTACTTCTTAGTCCCAATTTTGACCATGATTATATCATTAATAAATGCCAATAAGACTATGATATTTACCTTAAATCCCATGAAACACAAACTAAATCTCAATCTTTGAACCAAGCTAATGCTCATTTGGCCATCTATAAATATCCTCTTTTGAACCACCAAGATAATCAAGATCACCCTACTCCTTCTACTAATAATGTTGATATTCTTATAGACCCAACTCCAAAAGAGAATATGGTCAATATGAAAAATATGTGAAGGGTGGTTTCCTTCATTAATCCTCATCCCATCTACACTCCTCAATTATCTCACACTTTTCATGTTATCCAAGACACTTCCCTAACCCACTTAATAGAGTTGAGGCAAGAAGACCTTATATCTTTTAATGAACTAATTCCAATACCTCCCTTGGATAACACTTATTATAACATTTATACCACTCCTCCAAACTCTATACCCATCACCAATGATACCCAAACTTTTATTAACACTTATTCCAATCTATCTCAAACCAAACCTACATCAACTACCCCATCTTCTCAAGACAATCAATAAACTTATCCTCCAATTAAAACTTTCAAATATTATCAACATAAATCCACATGCACTTCATCTCCTCATTTTAAGGACATCCTTCAACATTATGCACCTCTTTCCAATAGCCCTTTTATGGGTTATGATGAGTGGGATCTTATTATGAAGCTTAGTAATCTCTCATCTCAAATCCCATTTCTCAAACTTATGCAACCATCTCTACATCACCATAATCATATTATGAAAGTATTATTCAAAATGAGCATCCCTCATCTTACCCTAGAAGGACATGAAATCACCTTATCCAGATTAGAAGATAACATTTTACAACTGTGTGAAGAGATGACCATACATGCTAATGAAACAATAGACACTTCTCTTTCCCTCAAATTACCCATTAGTTCTATGATCCCTGATGAGATTATGCTTTGTGTATGTTGGAGAGTTATCAATGATGTCATGATGATTTCATAGATGTGTCCAGGTGATTGGATGAAAATCATTGATAGTCTATGTGATAATGACAAAGTGTGCTATGCTTATTCTAGTATGCTTGAAGTATGATTGGTTATTCTTCAATTTTGACATGGTTAGAGATGTTTAGGGATGAGTATGGAGTGTTGATAATGTAAAATATGTCCCTAAGAGGTTTTATATGCTTGGAGAGCTTGTTTTCATAAGTGAAATACATCTGGTAGTCCATAGTTTTCATCTAGATAGTTTGGGTCTAGTGGCAAAAAATATGAGTGGGTAGTTTGATGATGTCACCATTACCATATGTAAATGAGTTAGGGGGAGTTGGTCATATTATTTTCATAAAATTAGTCTTTAGTTACTATGTGATAAATCTTATGTCATTCACCTAAGTGAATCAAAATATATGCAAGTGAAAAGTTGGGTTCCCAGGCATTTTGATAGTATTTTCCCATACTTAGCCAAATTTGCATGAGGTAATAAAGAAATGAGTAAGTAGTTTGATGGTGGAATATATCACACATGTGGAAATTTTAAAATAAGAATATCATATTAGTTTTTTAAATTTTATTCCTATTTTATTTTTGCTAAATTTTAGATCATGTGATGAAGCACATCAAAATATATGCATGTGCAAAGTTGGCCTTCTAGACAATTTTTGACATAGTTAACTCTATGGCAAAAAGAAATCTAAGTGAGAAAATAAATGGATTTATATCTCACTTAAGTGAATGTTTTAGGATTAATTTTACACATGGTTTTATTCTCTTATGTGAGGAGATAACATGGTCCAAATTTTAGATCATGCGAGTGAGTTAGGTTAAAGTTATTATGGTCCAAAGTTGGCCTTCTAAGCATATTGAAATGGTTCCCATACTTAGCCAAATATAAAAAAAAGTTAAAGTTTAGGACCAAATTAAAATTAAATGGTTTATGTGAGTTAATACATCTATATCTATGGTTCACATAAATTTAAAGAGGTCAAAGTGTTCAATGCTTAAACTGGGTAAAGATTGAGCTCCTTACAAAAGGATAGACAAAGCATGTTTATTCCAAGATGTCAGGATACAATGAGATGATGCAAAGTGTTTGATGTTTAAAAATAATAAAAATTAAAGGATAAGTATCTAATATTGAGTGAGTGTTCATACATATTAATCAAATTATGTAAATTGTATAATAAATACCTCGCTGATCCACAAAGATCGATGGCATGTATTGAGTCAACATTATAAGAGTACATGAGATGAGGTCAAAGTGACTGATGTTTAAACTTTGAGAATTTATACCTATGCATTAAATTTAGGATAATATAAATGGTGTGATATTTATCTAAATCTTAGAGGACATGATATGTGAGCATAGTGTTCAAATTTTAATTGTGACTGTTTACTTTTGAATATTTGAATTTAACAAATTAAAAAATAATGCTTTGTATTTTGGATATATCTTTCAATCTAGGTAGAATTTACTCATGGTGTAAAAAGTGAACATGTATAGGAATCTAAGGCACATCTATAAATATATATTTTAATTATTAAAGTGTGTATAGAAATAGCTATGAAGGTTCAAAGTTGACTATGCTTATAGTTGTCTTGCAAGTGACCTAAGAAGATTGTTTGAGGTTGTTTTGATATTGGTTCAATATATCTTGATTAATTGGATATTAGATCATGTTTTATACTACATAAGGATTATTTTTTTACATTATAAATGTTTTAAAAATAATATTAAGTATGAAAAATGGTTTATAAGTTGACTGTGTATTCATTCATGGTGACTATGTGCATAAAATGTTGTTTGAACAAATTATGCTTAAGTAGAAGGGTACTATGTTGGTTATTAGAGCTTAAGGGGGATATATATATCATATGGAATGGGTACATAACTTTTTTACTGGTTATATTTTTTTTTGATGAAGTGATAAAGGAATGAATGGGTTCACATGAGACCTATAAGGGCTACAAGAGCCTAATTGAAAGGTGTAATTCCTTAAAGGTGACCCATATATTCTATGGTCGACCTATGAATATTGTACTAAGATATGTATTCATATGATAGATTAATTAAGGGAAAATTCATGCTTAATTGTTGACTAAGATGGTGATGATCATGATTACTCTCTAAATAGTGAAACCAAATGTGTTTGTTTTTATATTTTGAGCAAGTGACTTGAGAGAGATTTTAAAAGAGGATTGTGTGTGTGAATTGTGGAGAAAAAGAGGGGTATAGTTCCATATATATGAGTTGATGAGTAGATCATATTGAGTAATATTTTTATAAATTGTAGGTCATATTTCTATTGGTAAAATAATACTCTTACAGATTGAGTATGAGTAAAGGTGAAGGGTGATAATCAGAGGTCCATCATCAGGGTTGAATACATTAGTCCAAAGGTGGATGTGTTCATATGTTTTTTTATGGAAGATAAAAATATTAGATGGTTAAAACCTCCTTTCAAGGTCAAACTTTCTAAAATTTGTATTGTTGTTGCAACTCAACTAGACAAGTGTTGTATCACCCTATGGAATTGTAGTCTTACTAAATAGGGATTTTAGTTCCTTGATCAGTTACAATGAGTCTAAATTGGTTCTTGTTATTATAGGATAGTAGTCTAATTGTATGTTCTGGTGGGTTTTCTCCCCCAAGAGGGTTTCCCACATATGTCATGTGTTACATTATTGATCTTTCATTGTCTCTCTTGCTCATTGATATGAATGATGTGTTTTCTTCATGAATGCTTATGATAACTAGTTAAGTGTTTGTAAAGATTGAAATTAAGGATATATTGTTTAGGTTAAATGATTTATCTCCTCTTAGTGATTTTACCTCTAATAATTAGTATTAAATTAGGTTATTTGGTAAAGGCTTGACAACTTGAAGGTGATCCAAGATACAATATGGGTAGTCATGAAGGAGGTTTCTATATTAAGCAAGCACCAATGTTTAATGGATCCAATTATTATTTTTGGAATGAAATAAAGAGGACATAAATTATTTCCCTAGGGTTTTATGTATGAAAATATGTTCTAGATGGTTATGTTACTCCTATTACTCCTCCATCTAGTGTTACAAAGAAAAAGTTATTTGAGAACAATTCTAAGGCAATGAATACTATCACTTGTGGTCTTTCAAAGACTAAATACACAAAGGTAATAATTTATAAATATGCTAAAGAGATATGGGAAAAAATTCAAATCATTTTGGAAGGAGATTCAAAGGTCAAGCTTGCTAAGTTGTAGACTCACATAAGGCAATTTGAAAGTCTTAAGGTGAAGGAAGAAAATTTTGTGGTATCCTTTCTACAGAGAGTTGATGAGACTATGAACATCATCAGATATCTTAGAGAGGTTCTTGAAGGGCTTAATATAGTTCAAAAGGTATTAAGGTATGTATCTCTCAAGTTTGATCCAAAAGTATCTACTATAGAAGAGAGTCATGATCTTACTTAGTTGAAGATTGATCAAATGCAGGGCTCCCTTACTGCATATGAGATGAGATTAAATGATGATATATCACCAAAGAATAAAGTTGCATTCAAGACAAAGATGATGCCAAAGAATAAATTACAAGGTAATAAATCTAAAGAGGATGACGTATCTGATATTGCTGAGGATGAACTAATTTCTTTGATTACTAGGAAATTGAACACAAGCTCAGGGAAGTATAAGGGTAAACTATGCTTCAAATATTTCAATTATGGAGAACTAGGACATTTTTCTCATAATTTACCTCATAATCATGAGAATAATAATAATGAAGAGCATGGTGAAGGCCAAGATGAAGAAAAAAGACATACAAGAAGAAAAAATTCAAAAAGTATAAAAATAAGAAGTCCTTCAAGAACAAGAAGAGTCTCTATACCAAAGAAGACTAGCTCATCAGATGAGAGTGAAGGTAGTGATTTAGAATATGATCATAAAAATGATGGTCCTAATGAAGATGAATCTCTATTCATGGTTGAGGAAGGAAGTTACTCACATCAAAATGAGCCTACTTGGAGTGATTTTAATGATGATGAAAATGAGGTGGACTGTGAGACTATATTGATGAATTCTCTTTAAGAAATAAATATTGAGAATAAGATCAATAAGAAGATGAAATATAAACTAAAGGACTATAAGGATAAATTTAGTGTGTTGGAGGTAAGATTGGTTGAAGACTCCATGGAGAATGAAGGTGTTGTCATGTTTCTTAATTATAAGTTAGAATCTATGTCTGAAAGTCTAAGAGCCAAAGAAGAAGAATGTTCAAGGTATGTTTTTGAAAATGAGTCTTTGAAATATAAGTTAGAAAAGATAACTATTAAGGTGAAGACATTTGTGAGATTTAAAAAGAGCTCATGTGATCTAGACAATATTATGAGTGGTCAAAATCATGATAGTGATAGAGATAGTCTTGGGTATGAATAAGAATAAAATAATGTAACTCAAGACAAGATGAAGACTAATGTAAACCAAGATAATCATACTTTAAAGATAAATCATCAAATAAGGAATGAAGGTGCTGACAGAGTAAATACAAATTAGATTAGATAGCCAAATGCCATGAGGTATTCAAGTTTCAATGGTTACTATTTCACATGTAATCAATTTGGTCATAGGGATAGAGAGTGAAATAGACCTGTTAGAAATGAGTTTTCATAGAACTATGATGGGGGTCATCAGTCAAAATGTGTGATAGAATTAAGTGATTTAACTATATTTATGTGGGACACTTTGAAAACCATTTTCCACATAAGATTAAATAAGGTGAGTCCTCTTCAAAAAGGGAGAATTGTTTTTTTTGTCATGACAAAGGGAATATTTCAAGTTTCTATCAAAACATGGTAAGACAAACTATGTTTCCATCATGGAGTTTGGTGTGCTACAATTATGAATAGAGAAGTCATATTTATAGGTTCTGTAAGCAAAGGTATACAAGTTAAAATAGGTTTAATTAGGATCCTAGAGTGAAATAAAGAAGGCATGTTAACACATGGAAGCCAAAGGTGAAAAGTGTGAGTCATGATGAGACTACAGGTCAAAAGTAATTTATTTTCTATGGTGGAGAATGCTTTAGAAGTTAAAGAGTGCCAAGGGATCTCATTGTCTGCTCTTGTTGTGAATGAAGAAATCAAACTCAAAGAGAAGAATGAGGTGATGGTTGAAGATAGTATTGAGGTATGTATTGATCTAAGTGAACATACTATTGTTTTTGAGCATGTATCATGCATAGAACAATAATTGTCTATGCCTAGTGATGAGATTATAATCTATAAGGAAGATTATATAGATGAAAATGTATGCCATGAGTCTATGTTGTCTCAATGTATTATTAATATAATCATAGAAGAGGGGATATTATAGTGGTTGAGCATGTTGTTGCTCTTAAGCCTAATAATAAGAAGAAGAACTATAAGTATGAGATGACCAAAGAGGAGAAGGAATATGAGGACTTATGGGTAACTCATGGTTTCACACCATGGTAGGATATTATAAAGTAGGGTGTCTCTACCTATATTTATTAGTTGACATATTTTCTTGTGGAGAAGAAAGTTTATGTGCTCAATATGATAATGCCAATATTGGAAGATAATTGGTTTAGGGGGAGAAATAACTTCATGAATTTTCTCCATTGGTTTGTGAAGGAACTATAGTATAGAGTCAAAATGGGTGGTTCCAGGTGGCTTAATGGGAATGATAAAAATGTCAAGAAGAGTTATATTATATTAAAGGTCTATAAATTTATTTTTGATTTTCTCTAGGTGATTTTATGGTTTGAAGGTATGTTTTTGTCAATTAAAGATTTTTGAGTGCTCTTGATTTTCTCAGTTTTTGGCTTAAAGGCAAGAAGACCTAAAATGGATTATAGTAAGTCTATGTTCCCAAGGGTGTCAAAGCTCAAATATTGGTCTAAAAGTGTGTAATATATATCTCCAAGTGTGAAATAAGTTTTAGGAGTGTGTGTTAACTAGAAGGTGTTGTGTTGACTTTATTTGTTTTGAGATTCTAGGGTTTTAGGATTTTCTAGAAAAATGGTTTGCCTTATGATTTGAGGTTTTAAGATTATTAATTTGTTTAATGGGCTAAATGGGTTGTCAAAACATGCTTCATAGATATTTTAAGGTTTTTGGTTCTCAAGTTATTCAAATTTTTGTCAATATGGAGGGCTAATTGACTAGTAGGTTTGTGAAGGAAGTATGTTACAAAGGATGAACTTGGTGATGAAAATTGGTGTGATTGAGGGGGAATATAGAGTGCTCTAAATATGAAGTTTTAGGTCTTGAAGTTGTCTATAGAACATTTTGGTCTCTTCAACTTATAGGTAGGGCTATAAAGAGGCTAGATAGGCCTAGTGTGAAGAAGAGTGCTTTTTTCTCAGTTTATACAAAATATCAAGGTATGTGTGTTTCAAGGTGAGTTCTCAATTTGGTTTAGAGAATTTTTAATAATTGGTGAGTGGCATGAAGTTCTATTGTTAGTTAGTGAGGTAGATTGAGAGAAGAGGCTTGTAAGCATGTGTGGTTCTTCATGGTGTGTGGAGGTCTGAAGATGTTAAAAAGGTAAAATGGATCAAAAATATTAGGGGGAGGCCCTATTATATGTTTTTTAGTGAGTTCCATCATATTTTAGTATTTTGTTTTATGTTTTTTCTTCATTAGTTGCAGTACTTGGTTAAAGATAATGTGGAGTTTATAGAGCATATGATTCTTATTTGCTTGCTTGGTTAAGCATATGATTCTTGACATAATTGGCTCTATGGTAGAAAGAAATCTGAGTGAGAAAATTAATGGAGTTATTGTTGACAATTTTGACCCTACACGATAAATTATCACCTCTATCATTTAAAACTTTGCATATCATGCCTTTTTATCTTGTGAGTCAGTAATTGTTCTTGAAAATTCCTTGAAGGATCCATGGTTAACAGGTCTTAGGGTTGTTTAGGTGATTTAGGGTCTTTTATTTCACTTGTCTTGTTCTTTGCAAAAAAGTTTTGATGTTAATTTGAGCAATTGAAGGGAGTGAGTTTTGAAAAGACTTCAGGTTATCAAAGAATAAAAATTTGGGCTTTTTTCAAGAAGAAATACTTCAGGTTTTTCTATATAAACTAAATTGAAGGACTTTGCACAAAATTTGAAGGACTATTCCTTTCGAACAAAGACATTTTCAATAATCTCAAAGGGTAGTTTCCTTTTAGATAAGTCACTTTTCAAGAAGTTTGAGAGGGTTCTTTTCCTTCAAAAAAGTCCTTTACAACTTTTTTGAAGGGAAAGTGGACCATTCAAATTCTTTAAAAAGAACCTTTTAATTTTTTTTGAAGGGTTTATTGCAGAAATCCAAACGGCACTTCTTTAGAAGAGGTCCATTTCAATTTTTCTAAAAGAGACACAAGAAAGCTGAAGGGTTCATTTTTTTAGAGAAGTGGGCTGTTTAAACTTTTTAGAAGCGTAAGTAGACCATTTCAAATTTTCCAAAGGGTAAGTGGACATTTCTAATTCTTCTAAAGGGTTATTTTCATTCAAAAAAGTTCTTTACAAATTTTTTGAAGGGTAAGTTCTTTACTAGTCTAAAATGGTTTTTGTTATTATAGGACAATAGTCCAATTATAGGTTTCAATGGGTTTTCTCTCCCAAGAGGGTTTCCCACATATGTCATGTGTTATGTGATTGATATTGCATTGTCTCTCTTACTCATTGATATGAATGATGCGTATGCTTTATGAATGCTTGTGGTAACTAGTTCAATGTTTGTAAATATTAAATTGAATTTGGATTATTTGGGATCAATGATTCACCCCTAATATTAGTGATTGTATATCTAATAGTGTGAATGATACTCCTCTTTTTATAATTTTTGAATTGGTGATATCCAATTCAAGTGTGCCTTGATTGATGAGGGTTCAATCACTTATGTATCCTATCTCAATTTTATCAAAACCCTTGGATATTCTGAATGGAATCTTAAATCCACATGAAACATGTATCAAGGCTATGACTAAAGGCAAATGCCTACCTTAGGTTGTGTGTAACTCTCTATCACTGTCCCACCTATCAACATTCATGTGAAGGTGATGATATTAAACTTTCCTCTATCTTATAACATTTTTCTTGGTAGTCCATGGGATCATCACATGAGAGTAGTTACTTCTTCTGCTTGCCAATGTGTCAAATTTCTTCACAATGGATAAATATATAGGATTTAAGGTGACACTAACCCTTAAAATTTTAAACAATTCTAAGACTATGGTGTATTCAAGATTCCCACCCTTGAACACTTACTGAGCATTCTGTTTTATGAATCTCAATAATTTAACTTTCATATTAACTCCACCTAAGGTTACAATGGTCACCTTAAACCTATTAGGAATGTACCACCTAAACTCTTATATTTAATGATGATTAACTTGATGATATAAATATCTATATTAAAACATTATATCTCTCACCTCATCTCATATATCAGCTTCCCCCTTCTCTAAAACCTTGTTCTTGTCAACCACCTAGTGATGATATACATGTTGTCTTAACTAAGAATCAACATTCCATTCATAACAAGGTCATCCCTACCTATTCCATTGATCTTGATACACCTAAATATGATGATCTCTATACCTTAGATGATCCATTTTTAAGAGGTCTTGTTCAAGCTTGAGATGCTAAAATTATTCATTATTATTCCTCTTTGATTTAGTCTTTCTATATTTATTATAGTATTACATCCTATGTAATTATTAGTTTTAGAATTTTACCTCTTGTTCATAGGGTAGAGATGGTGTGAACACCTCTAGTTTCTAAAGAGCCTCATAGGAGTATGCTTATAGATCATGATATGATTGGTCCCTACTACTTTGCTAAATACTAGGACCCCTATAGCTGACTTATCCTTGAGATACTTACAACTATCCTTTATCCTTATGAACATCCTACCCCTCCCTCAATATAAAATATTTTGGATCCTATTCCCACTCCCTCTCTAGATAAGTCTCTTCCTATTTTAGATCCTATTACTCCTTTAGTCAAGCCTTTCCTAATCTCTCCACTAGCCCCACCTTCCCTTGGTGATGGTTTACTACATTTATCATATCTTACTCCTTTGCCCTCTAAATGGGCCAATCATCCATATTATGAAATTCATAAGGCTTTTAGTTATTATATTAAAGACTATTCATTTCACTAGACTTCCTTGGATTTTGTTTCCACTCCTATTAGTACACTTGTGAAGTATACTAACAAGTGTATCTATTGCTTCCATGACATAGATAACCATTCATCCACACATTCTCATAAGTAGTAGAAATATATAGACACCTTGCATCCTACCACTCTTCAACCCATAGACAAGGCTATACCTCCACTAAAATTATTAACTAAATATATTTCCAAATATGTAGAGGTATATTGTCTTTGGCACCAATGTGGTACTCATCACACTGATCATTGATGCATCCTTCAACAACATCTCAAGGATAAACTCATGATGATTATTATGACTAATGCCCTTACTCTCATAGGCCTCTCCTAAAATAATCTCCCTATTTTCACCTATGGCTCCACCACCTATGGTCCCTTCTCCACCTATGATTCCCTCACTTGTGGACCTTCCCTCACACATGGATCCTTCTCCATTGATGATGCCATCACCTACAGCCAATTCTACACCATGACCCCTTCATCTCCCATAGAGTCCATTCACATTCCTTCCTCTAAGAATACATTAAATGGTATCCCTCATCAACATGATCCTTCAGGCATTCTTACATTTTCCATCGAAGAGATTTGACATGAGGTATTTTCTCAACTTTCCTTGAAGATCAATGAGACTTTGCCTAAAGTTTGAGTTTACATTCATAGAGACTTATAAAATATCATGGATAATGTGTGTGGAAAATATTTAAAGTATTTATGAACATAAAAAGGGTGTTATTTCATTTCTTTCTTCATTTAGATTGGATGTGTGCTCCAAATTTACATTTAACTATCTTATATCATTTGACATTATGCCAAATTCTTATTTATCTTACACGATGACTTTTATCTCACATTATATGTTGCTTATGATGTAATTATTTTATTTACATTCACTTATGGAATATTTTTCATAATTGCATACTTCTTATTCATGAGTTCCTTTTTTATGGTTATCTTGTTCTCTTTCATGATTGTTTGTTATCTTATCTCTATAAACATATGTAATTTTTATTGTGACTTGGTTATACAAACTCTGATCCCTTTAGTCATTCCTATTTACCATGTGATAAATTATCAAACAATTCATATCATTATAATATCATTTTAATGCTCCACCTTTGATCTCACCTTATTCCCTTTCTCAAACTAAGCATACACATAGTTTAAGACTTAAGATAACATGTTGGTTCATAGTTAAGCCTAGGTGTTCTAGTCAATCATGTCTTTGGATACTTAGATTTATTTAGCCTAAGCCTAAAGCTCATTCATGTGTATCAATTTATTTATCATGATTGGTCATTTGAAGTCTATATGGAGGAGTAATCTTAAAATCCATAAAAATTTAAAAACCAAATATTTTAACAAAAGACAATGACCTAAAAGGAAATATTTAAATTTTTCAAAAGTCAAAGCACACTCAAAGATATGATTATAAGAACATTTCATTTTTTTAATTGAATTTAAAAATACATAGTTTTCCTCATAATAGATTTGAGGTCCATTAGGGTGTAGTAGGATAGTATATTGGAAAAGGAGAATACAAAAAAATCTTTTAGTGCTACCTATTATCTCATGCCAATACTCAATCTTTGTAGTAGACTGATGGCTCTATAAGGGGTCCTAACGAATGAGGAACATGTTGTGGTAAGGTAGGTCAATTTTAATTTAATTTAAAAAAAAAAACCAACATGATTTGATCTTAGTACCATACTTATTTGCTTACACAGCTTTGTGCCTATAGTGAACAACTATCCTTTGTAATATGATGGTCACTAGTCACTTAGTGTCTTTTCATGTCCTTAGTGTGTCTCATGTCTCCTAAGGTATTCTAATAAGATTCATATGTTATGATTATACATTCCATTTTTCAACCCATACAACCCTAATATTTCCCCTTGAAAAATATTGTTTTGTTCACTGATCACTCCCCTTAGGGATTCAATTTTTGAGTTGTAGTGTAAGACCTTAGAAAGGACCAGACTTTGCTCACAAATTAGCAAATTTTCACATTAACATTACAAACATCCCATTTTACCATATTTTAACAATATTTACACCTAATTGGTGTTCCATTTATGAGTTTTAGTGTAATACCATGGATAGGACCTAGCCTTCCTCACAAAATTTTCTAATAGCCAAGTCATAAAAAAATTACATGTGTCAAATTTGAGATAAGATGTGACTGATTATGAGTTACACATCAATTACATGATTCCTATCTTAATTTAGTATGTTTTATGATTAATTCATTATTATCTTCTTGTTTTCTGATTGCATGTAAAAATCTAACCATTTTTCTTATGCTTTTCATACTTCCCAACTTGAATTAGTGTGATTAATTTAAGACCATTTTGCCAATTTTGTCTCTTTTATACTTCCCAACATGATTTAGTATGATTGATTAAATTAATTAATTTTTTTATTTATACCATTGTTATTTCACATGATTTCCATTATTTTCATACTTCCCAACATGATATAGTGTGATTTTATTTATTTTAATTTGGTGTCAATCTTTTTAATGGTTTAAAAACATTTTGTCCTTTGGTTTACCACTTTTTTGTTTATTATACTTAGTCATTTTTGTTATTACACATTTACCATCATTGAATAGTGTGTAATACATTTATTTATGATTACTTATACTTTTACAAATCCTTTTCACATATTTATTTTTAACCATGCATGTGTACTACACACTTTTAGAAAAGAAAACATTTCACATATATTTCCTATAACATATACAAGAAAATAAAAATACATGTGATAGAAAGAAATATATATATGCATTAAAAACCAAAACCAAAATATAACCCATGAGATCAAAATGCAACTCTAAAAATAATATATCTCTATATATCATGTGTTTTTATATAAAATAATCAAATACATCACTCTAGCTCTATGGCTGGGCTCCAGATCTATGGCTAGGCTCTATCATGCTATCTCATGGCTTATCCATGATTCCCATAGATGCCTCAAACCTTACCCTCTACATAGTACACTTTAATGAGGTATTCAAGATCTCAACCCTTCTACCTATCCCTATAAGTTGGCCACCTAGGCCTACACCTATCCCAACTAGATTGTGGTAGCCATATGTGTGGCTCTCTCTTGAGATAGGGCATACTAGGCATATGCCTATCCTATTCCCACCCATGATGGTGGCTACAATCCATATCTTCATGTCTATAGTTACCTTGTGGCCTCTTCCATTAGTCTAAATTAGCCTACCTAAGCTAGGGTAGATGATACCACAAGATCATCCAACATGGTGGGATCATATGGTGATATCACTCCATCCAAAATGTCATGGTGTACTGTCATGACTAAGGACCCCTACCTAGTCTCCTCTTTTTTAGGGTCTACAAAAACTAAAAACTAGATAGATATCAAATCACATATAATTCTCAAAATCTATCTATATAAAATCATATCCAACTAGTATCTTACCTCAAAGACCAAAAATTACAACCTTTCTTACTTGTCCTTATATCACCAACCATCGTGTCCCTATATGATCATACACTAAGCATGGTCTCTCCATTATCCCATCCCATAATCACCTCATATATAGAATTCCTCCTTATCAAATAAAATCCCAAATTTAGCACTAATGCACATCATGGGGCTCTTTTTAGTGGTACCTTTATCAACTAGCTCTACACTAGGCTGACTATTAGGTCATTCTATGTAACCACTCTCATCTATGCTTGATCCCTCAGTTAGCATCTCCATAAGTGGTGTGTCTAAGGTAGTTAATGCTCTTCTTATTATGGTACTTATTTTGGTATATTCTACACCATTGCATCCACATCCATTCCCTTTCCTCCTTTGGCTATTAGTTGTCATGCTTGACTAATCCATGTTCTCACAAACCATAACCTAATCTCTAATCTATTGATTGGTGTTACTCCTCATATCCCCCTTAGCTCTTTTGAATGCTATGCCAAAAATGTAGGAACTATTATAAGATCCACTAGGTGTGGGAGTATAAACTATCCTGGCAAGTGTGCTAATAGATGTGACTCTACCCACCAGTTATAGTGGCCAATGATATGTACTCGAGCCAACCCTAACACCATGGTCACCAAATAGGACAAATAGTATAATATGTGCACAAATAAACCACATAATCTTTCCTTTTATGACTATATATATCATTGGTAGATGGGGTATGACCCACACTACTTGGTCCTATCTCCATCTAGTAACCCAACGTAACCTATCATCAACCACATAGGGCAACCTAGCTAGCTAATACATTAGAAACCTCTCATATATCCATGCACTTACAAACACCACTGGTCTTATGGTTTTATGCCCTTTTGATAATATCCCATATAATCATGCATGAGTTGGACCTAGATGGTAGACCTAAAATTATAGAGTGCTCCCTGATCAAACATGGACTAGCATAAGGCTATCATGTATAGTGGTACCTTGCCAACCTATCATAATTCAAGTCATAGACTTCTAGTATCCCAAATCTATGTAATATAAAAATCAAATAAGCTCACCCTCAACCATGGTTAGATCCTATCTAAGCATGTCACCCACCTATCCAATTCTCATTTATCTTCTAGATCATCCGATGACCCTATCGTCATTGGTGTCCCTCCTATAAGTAGTCAAAGTAATACATGGATGTCCTCTAGTGTGATACCTACCTCTATGGTATCCCCATACACCACCCATAAAAAAATGTTGATCAACCATTCCCATGATCCAAAGAACATGAAAATGAGATTAACACTCAATGGGATGCATCTTATTTCTATGATTCCTCTTATGCCCAATACAAATAATCTCACTCTATCTACATTTGTCAATTGTTCCAACAAATTAGACAACCATGAGGCATTGATAATTCACTAAAATCTCTGGTGTCTCTACAAAATATAAAACAAAAAATTATGTATTAGACCTCCATGGAATTCATAATCAAAATACATTCTTACAAATTTCACAAAAATAAATTGGTTTGCTTCAATTTCAACCACATTAACTTAACCAACTAAGTTGACCACTTACTAATAAGTCTTCCATCTAATTTTTATTATCTTATACCAACTAGGGTGACCTAGTCGACCTTATTATTACACTGTGATTATTTTTTGACCAATTACCATAAATGCATTAGGCTTTCATTGATCCAACTCCTTTCTGCCCAATACCCTGTTTTACCCCTAGTACCCCTACAAATTTCTTAGGGTTCATTATGGTGTCTAGATTTTAACTAATCATCTAATTTATATACATCACTAAATTTCAAATAAAAATACTCAAAATTTTGAATTTTTTAGTTACTTACCTATGTTGCACTTGTTGTGGTCACCATGCATCCTCCCTATCCCAACTATCATCTCCACACCATCCTCACTCTCCGGGTTTCTCATTTGGTCTATCAAGAACTCTATTATTCTTATAATAGTAAATACTGAAAAATGAATTATTTTTCACCTTATTTATATTTAATATTTAAAAATTATTTACCTTTCAAATATTTACCATTATATTTCTTATTTTGCTCATATATTTGTCTCTACTCACTCTTTTTCTAAACCATAAAATGTTTTAGAATACTGATGTCGTATAGAATATTTTAACTATTATATATACATGTTGATTTTTTTTAATTTTTTACTCTTTTGCACTAATTTCTATGGGTTTTCCTAATGTTCCTCACATTAGACACATTCACATTTATCACATCTCTATATTTAAATACAACACTAAGGTAAGTAAAGTTATGTGTTTTTTAATTCTATCTTTTTATTTATCTTATTTTATACTTACTTCACTTTATTTAGCTTCAATATTATGTGTTGATATGTTTTTTTACTAAATCTCCATTTCTTGTTGCACCTATGTGACATGTGATGAGATTTGAGTGGGGCATATGGTTACACATAATTTTTCAAAACTTTATCAATTATTGATGTTTTTTATCTTGTAAGAGCCTATCGAGTCTCAATCTCATTGAGCGCATACCCTAAAATGTGCATCAAGAAAGGTGTGGGTAGACCATTGGTGCTTTGTAGGATTGTTTTCCTTTTTTACCACTCATTATCTACATATTTGTCTCCTAAAAACCATTCCCCTAAGCTTTGAATCCTATTTTTACCCTCCTATAGTCTTTTACCATATTCATTAGGCCTTCCCCTAACTTAAACCATTTTTTTAAAGTTTACATGACATAGTCAGACACATCAACCTTGTATTATTATTGACAAAGCTTATTAAGGACTAGGTTAGCCCATGGCTGACCTAGTCCATGACCTAGTTTGTTTAATTACAATACTAAGTCGACCAGGTCAACCTTGTTGGCCTAAACTTTCGTAAGTGTTTAGGGTTATATCTAAATATATAAACACATTTATTTCACCATTTATAAGAGAATAAAATAATAATTAAGATATATTTTGCATATGCTTATCCACTATTCTACTTGAGGAGCAATCTTAGGGTTTCATACTTTCTTTAGAGATATAAATCTTTTCTTACATAAAAGTCTTTTAGATGCATTGATAGGTTGTGTATCCTAGAGATGATTTATCTTTGTCATCCTTACATACCACAAAGACCTCTTGTGAAGCACCTTGGCCAAGGGAGATATTGAGGCTCGATGGGTTCATCTTTGAAGGTAAGTATTCCTAACATCATTCTTCCTTTGTAAGAGTAGATAGATATGTATTTGCACTTATCTTCCATGTATTGGGATTATATATACATTGATGTGAGTATATGTCTTTTATGCATATTTAATTTTAGTGTTTATTAACCCCACTTTGTGCCACAAGATTTAGTGGGCACTATATTAGATTTTTATTTACTTGTTATTAGTATAGTGAATATGAAAACATAGGACCTAGTTAGGGTTATTGAGTTATTTTTCTTGATTGGAGGCTTTGAAACCCTCTTTAGTGAATTTATTATGGTAATATATCCCTTGGATAATTATAGTAGATCCATATTAGTTATGACCCTAATTTATCTAATGTATCCCTAATCAAAAGTGGAAGTAAGATTTAACTTCTTCAAGCTAGGATTAATTTTTAGATCTGTTGTATTTCCCATTACATACAGTGGATGGCACAAGGGACTAGATATATGAGATTTGATGATTATAGTTTGAGGTTGATAGGTTATAGGATATTATGGATGGGATAGATGGAAAGGGAATAGATACATTAGTTGTTACACATGATGTAGAGATCCAGACTCTAGACTATACAATGTTGACATAATGCTACATATATGAGAGAGATAGGGTAAGGACTAAGCTAGCAGAGGCCAGGGTGTTACTAGCTAGACAAGGGTAGATCACTACATTATAAAGAGTGATGAGGTCCATGAAGTAGGCCATGCACTATAGGAGTTTATATGAGGAGGTTTTGCCACATTCTTAGAGGGAAACATCTTTTAGGGAGTACTCTATGAGACATTCAACATCATATAGATTAGTTCAACTGATTGAGTCAAAGAGGTCAATGGGATAGGTACATCATATGATGGATCCTCTATGAGGCACACCATAAAATGAGGAGATATTATTGAGACCCACTCCTTCAAAGGGACATGATGAGACATGATATAGTGGATTTATGATGGAGTGGTTCATCGATGTATACATAAATTTTGAGATGTACCTTTTGTAAAGACCCATTATATCTATACATATTTTTTCATGATTATTATGAGACATTGTATTATGTGGCTGAGAATTGATGGATTATTTATATTTATTTCATATGGAATTTATGCATGATTTACAAATGTATTGATATATGTATCACTGTTTATATTCACTACATTTTTATTTACACTAGCATGTTTTAATTATTTGAGCATATGGATTATGGATTTATGAAATGTATGATTAGGTTTAGGAATGGATTATAATATGACATAGATGATTAATTTTTTTGTGGTTTTTTTACTTACATTGGATTTCCAATAATAAAGAGTTTTGAGCAAACTAATTTTTAATATATCATAAAACACATTACCACCAATGATATTGAATAATCATGATGAATGTTGATGTTTTAAGCATATAAACAAAAATAAATAATAAATTGTGTAAAATAAAAGTACATCATGATATAATACAACCATAACCATACTATTATGCATTTCACAAAATAATCTATTTAAACACACATAAAATAACAATTAAAACAAGATGTGAAAACAAAAGTAATCTAAATGATTTTAACACACACAAATTGACAATGCAATAAAATTAAGAAGAAATGATACATAAATAAACAAACAAATAGTAACTCTAACAATAAATAATTGATACATTGAAAATAAATCACAATGGAAAAAGTAAACAAAAAAGGAAATAACCATGTAAATGGCTAAAGATAAAATGAAATAAAATAACCAAATTAATGGTTAGGGATAGAAAAGGGATATAAATAACCAATTTTAATGGTTAGGGATAGAAAAAAATAATGGAACAATAAAAACTAAAGGATTTGAGAATAAAAATCTGTATATAAAGACTTCAATTTCTAAGCAAAGACTAAATAATTATAGCTAAGAGCTAGGCTAGTTACTAAACAATAGACAAGGAAGTATAAGGATAAGATAATCCATGTTTGGGGAAATGGATGATGGGAAAGATGGTGGTCGAGCTGACCCTAGAGACCCCATGTATCTAAGCCATACCTACATAATCCACCTTAGACAAAGTCCATATGAGGATATCAGGCTATATGTAGTTCTCCCAATATGGGAAGTGATAAGAAAGTGGATTATTGATTAAGTGTTTGAGTGTTGGATGAAAAGGTTGTGTAAGTGGCCCACCCTAGAATGAGTGAAAAATGAGGAAGTTAGCTAGAATGGTAGATATGTTGAGGTTAATATTTAACATATTTATAGGATGTTTTACAATGGTTTTGATTTATATTGATTTTTGGGATTTTTGAAAATAAGCAATATAAAAGATATTTTTCCACTATCATGAGCAAGGATGTAGGTTCACATATAGGAATATCAACTTTGAACTTATCATACTATAGGATAAATGACCAACAGGTGACATAGTGATAAACTTGGGAATATACAATGGATTATTTAAAGGTGATGCCCCAAAGTAACTATGGTAAATATAGATAATGGTTTACTCACGGTGCCATAAATATGGTTTTCACCATAGTACTCATTCAAAGCACCAATAAACTAGTTTTTACATTTGGACAATCTATGTACATTTTCTTTTATAATTTTTGTTTAATTGTTTTGATTTTTTGGTTTTTAATTTAATATACCAATAACAAAATATGGAATAAATTTAGGCATAGAATCATTTAAGGTTCATTATTTTCATAGGTTCATCAATATCCTCTCCATCTTCTATGGCTAAGTTGTATGTTCTTGATCTATACTTGGCAATAATAACATATGGACCTAACTAGTTAGGTTTGAATTTTCCCTTATCTCTTTCAACATTAGTGTTTCACTAATTCTCCTTAAGAACAAGATCCTTGATTACAAATTCCCTAGATTTAATCTATTTATTATAGCTATGATGAAGGTGATTATGGTAAACTTTCAAATAGTTTAAATCATTGATTCATTTCTCATCTAAGAGATTGAGTTCAATTAGGTATGAAATTAAATATGATTATATTCACAAAGATGGAATCTCAACCTCTATGGGAAGAATAGACTCACTACCGTAAACAAGGGAATAAAAGGTTATCCCCATGGGTTTATGGATATTAATGTGGTATGCCCAAAGGGTAGGATATAATTGAGTATGCTTGTCACATCCAAATTCATTGACAACTCTCTTAATTATGCACAAAATATTTTTGTTGGTTGCCTCAAATTGGCCATTACCTTATGGGTAATAAGGAGTAGACCACCTATGCTCTATATGATAGGTTTTATAAAGAGTCTTAACATCTATATTATTAGATTATTTACCATTTTCATAAATAAGAGTGGAAATAATTCTAAAGTGGTAGATAATGTGGTTGAGGATAAACTTTGAAATCTGCTTTATAGTGACATAGGTAAGGGGTATTACCTTAACCCATTTGGAAAAATATTATGTTGTTGTTATAATATGCTTATTTATATTAGAATAACTAGTATTTATTTTTGTAATGAGGTCTAACCCCCATGTGGAAAATGGCCAAGGTGTTGTGATAGGTTTCAAAGCTTGTGATGGACTATAGATAAGATCCCCATGTTTCTAATAGGGTATACACTTTTTAACATAGGTACATGAATCAAATTCCATTGTAGGCCAATAATAACCTACTCTAAGAATCTTTTTAAAAAGGACCACACCACTTGAATGTGTTCCACAAACTCCCTCATGAACTTCTCTAATTTATAAAGTAGATTCTTCAAAATTCAAATAGCACAAAAGCAGTTCCATCATAGCCTCTATGGTATAGGGTGTTACTAGGGATGGTATAGTGAGATGTGTGTTGAACTAAAGGATTTGCATTGGTTAGATGATAAGTTATATGGGATGGTATGATTATGAAGAAACATATAGATATTAAATTATCATGGAGAAATGAGATCAACCATCTCACAAACCATTTATAAATTAGGTGTATCATAAGCTAGTATCTTTAAGTACTCATCCATAAATTTTTTATTTTTTGTGCTCAAATATAGTAGGGTACCAATTATAGCCATAGTGTCCACTACTTGATTGTTAATTATTTGTACTTGTTCAAATTTGATGTACTCAAAATATGATTTCAAACTATCCAACATTCACTTATAAGGGATTAGTTTATCATCATGAGCTTGGAATTAATTAGTGACCTAATTGATGATAAGCTTAGAATAAAAAAACAAGGAGATGTTGGATTCCCTATTGAATTTCCATATTGAGGCCTATTATGAGATCTTCATATTTGGATATATTATTTATGTAAGGTATTTCAATTTGGAATGCCTTAGGAATGTAATCCTCATCAGGTGTGACCAAAAAAATACCTTCCCCCAAGACATGGTTGGTAAAGGAACCATCAAAGAAAAGTTTCAAAACTATAGACTGATCTATAGATATTAGTGCTTCATCAGGGTATTCTACAATGAGAGTTACTTTGCTATTGAGTAGTTATTCTACCAATATATCTTCTAGAAGTTGTCCTTTGATTGATTTTTGGTTAACATAATCTAAATAAAATTCACTAAGAATCATAACCCACTTATCCATCCTACCTATTAGAGTGGTTTTGGATAAAAGTTATTTAAGAGGGTCAATTTTAGTAATAATCTTGGTTTGATTTTTGAGCATGTAATGCTATAGATTTTTATAATAAAAAATAATTGTGAGATATGTATTTTCTATCTAAGAGTAGTTTATCATATATTATATCAATGTTATGATTAGATAGTAGATTGCCTATTGTTTCCCATTATCATCATGTTATGCTAATAATGCCCTAAGTGAAAATTAATAGTTGGAATATACAACAAAAAAGGTTTACTAGAAATAAGTAGAATTAATATTGGTGGATGGAAAAGATATTGCTTGATATTGTCAAATGATTTTTCAAAATTTTTGTTCCATGAAAAGGAGTATCCTTTTTTAGAAAAAAGGTGAATGGATGACAAATGTCTACAAGTTGAGATATGAATCTTTTGATCATTTAAATTTTTCCTTGTATACTTATAATTTGTTTAAGATTCTTAGGTAGAGGCATATCTAGGATAGTTGAAACTTTATAAGGACCAGCTTCAATGCCACATTGTGAAATAATGAAACCTAAATAAATTCTTGATGTTATGATAAACACACATTTTTTGAGACTCAATCTCATGTTGTACTCTTTCATGCATTCAAAAAAATGGAGAATCACTTGAGGGTGGTCTTTCTAAGATTTAAATTTATCAAGAATATGATCTACATAGTCCTCCATAATGACATGAATTAGGTCATGAAAAATGATGAATATTTATTATTGATATGTATCTCTATCATTTTTACACCAAAAGGCATCACTTGATAATAGAATGTCCCCCATGGAGTTGTTAATGCAATTTTGTGTTGATTTTCTGTAGCAATTTTTATCTTATTATATCTTGAAAATCCATCCATTAAGGATAATATCTCATGACCTTAGTTGAATCTACAATCATGTCTATGTTGGGCAATGGAAAATCATCTTTTGGGCATGCTTTATTTATATCATGGAAATACATGTAAACTCTAATCCCTTCTAGTTTTTTGACACTAGTAACATATTTGATATCCAATTTGTGTAATCAATAGGATGTATGAAACCAATAGCTAATTGATTATTTAGTTCTTTTACTAGTAGTTCAATCTTAGGATGCATTTTATGGAGTTTCTATGATATTGGTTTTACATGTGAATGCACCACAAGGTGATGAACTAATAAATATAGATATATTACTAACATATACACATAAGACCCTGTGAACACATCAGAGAATTCATGAAGCATAAGTGTAAATATGTCACTTTATTATTGAGTGAGTGATATGAGAAGTTTTACAATTTTAGGATCTTCTTCAGTGCTGATGTTTATAGGAATGGTTTCTTCAACAAGTAAAGTTTATTCATATTTATAATATAGGGTTGGTGTAGGATAATGAAAATCTTCCTAAATTTTTTCTTGTTTGGATGTGGAAGTGAAACTTATATAGTGATGTAATTTATATTACCAAAATTATGTTGAATCTGCTAGCTGAATTAGAAATCCTTTCTTATGGTCACTTATAGAATTAAACTCTTGTTCTCAAGAATTTAGATATAACTTCATCATTCTAAAAATGATCAAGTTGAGGTGTTGATAGTTGGTCATATTTTATGAGTTATGGATGGATATGCAAGGTCAAGTGTAAGGATTTAATTTTCATGAAATAGGTTAGTGAGGGAAAGATCTTTAAATCAACTAATTATGGAACCCATCTTTTTGTTCAAAGAATCATATTCTGACTCATTAGAAGAATCACTTTGGGAGAGTGTATGATGTTCTTTGAGTGGATTAAATAATATACCATGTTTTTCCTCATTTGCTTTTAGTGTGATAGGTTCGATGGAACCTTGTTCATGGAGGCCAAAATTTTTGCCTTTATAGTTCATTATATTATACATGAAGGATTTTACAATGGGATGCCTGTTGTTGGAGAAGCAAGTATATAGTTCATCAAAATAAAGCCAAGAAGAATTTGAATCCTTGATATGTTCATCAAAAAGAAAACTTCCCTTGAGAAATTGTATCTTACCAAGCTTCTTAACCATTTTACTATCATTTATATGGTAGGGCATTCCATATTAATTTGGATTAATATGTCTTGTAATTTTGTAAAAATATTCAATTATGTATTCATTCATGCCTCGATCACTGATCTTAAAGTGGGAATAAGTGGATGAGGATGCTTATGTAGTGGGTGGTGAATTGGAAAATTACTCAATATAAGTTTATTGGAATCTTGTTCTATAGATGGTTGATTTTAAGCTTGATAAGATAATCTATATTAAGCTTGCTCAGATAATTGTTTAGGTGCTTCATTGGTTGAAGATTTTTCAATGGAAATGGAAGCAGTTGGTGTATTATTCCAACCACTAAGGGGAGGTGCTTGAAATAAGATTTATTGGATGGATATAATTTTAAAGCAAAGGATAATCCTTAATAAGGGTAAAATTATCATCTAGGACTGGTAGATAGTTTGATTTTTGATATTTGCATTCCAATAGCTTGCAATATTGGAAGGGATGAGGATCACCTTGCATATTAAATTCCATTCTTGCATAAGATAATTTAAAACATTGGTAAAGAGTGGATGGAATGGAATTAATGGAATGCATCCATGGAAATCCAAGAGGTATAGTGTATGTTAAATCAAGATTAAGAATATGATTAAAAAGTTTCCTTAATGATAGACCTTACCATCAAAGGAAGATGGATTATGTTGATAGATTGACGCTCATTATTATCGTATGCCTTTATGGTAATGATGTTTATTTCCAATGATTTTATTGGATACCATATATGTTTTATAAGTCTTAGTGTAGATAGATTAAGGGCCAAACCATTATATATAAAAAATATTTTTACTTTGTGCCTAGAAATAGTAACCTTTATATATAATGGGAGGTTATAATCTAAACCTAAAGGAGAAACAACTGGATGATCAAATGTTGCTTCATTATTTATTTCCAAAGAACTTATTAATGCTTGAAATTTTATAGGATTAATGTCTTAAGGGACATTTAACTCTTTTATAACATTATAAAAAATACATTTATAAATAGGGGATGTCTTGAGAAGTTCTAAAATTGAAATATTAGTTGGTGTTTTCTCAAGATGGTAAATAATGATGTACTTGCATTCAACATTATAGGACTATGCACTTAGGAGGGTAAGGTTTATGCATATTGTGGTGATGATGCATTCATATGTTGGAAAATTAATAAAATTAACATGGCTATGCATACTATCAATGCTATTGATAATAGAATCAAATGAATGATTGGCTTGATTAACATTACTAGATTTTATTTGTTCCTATTTTTGCTTGCCCTTTCCTTACTCATGATTGGGGAATGGGCCTTCATATATCCCTAATTTTTTATTTTAATATTATTTAGATGACGTGTTTTCAATTTCTATGTTAGATCTATTAATGAGGTTTTGAACATAGTTTTTAAGGTGTATACATTGATTAGTTGAATATCCTTTAATCCGATGGTATTCATAATACTCATGTTCTTTGTACCAATCATGTTTGGTAAAATTTTCATCAAAGGGTTTAGTGTTTGGCCATATAATCATGTTTACATGAGACAAATATCAAAAAACATCATTGGAAGTGTTACCCAATTGAATGAAATTACGTTTAGGTCTCCCTTATTATGGTTGTCCACCAAGAATTTTGATGTTATGAATTGGTTGGTTGTATGTTTGTGTTTGAGGGTTTTGAACCTGTTTAACATCGATTACACCATCTTCAATAATATTTTTATTTTTGGAAAATATTTTTGGTTTATCTATTGGTTTTGAGGAATTATTATTATTTAGATTAAATATTTTGATTACACTTTCATTAATCAACATTCTTTCTACTTGAATTACTTTTTCAATAATTTCATTAAAAGACCTTGGGCAAAGAAGTAACAAATGGTGTCCCAAGTTTGAGTTTAAGTTGTTTATAAAAATGTCCACAAGATATTTTTAAATAAATGACCATGTAAAATTACTTTCTATTGCTTGAAATATTTGGAAGAAGGAAGCAAAATTTTTACTATTACGTTGATTGGTGTTGTGTAAATCTACGTGGTCAAGTCTTTTTCAATATTATAAGAGAAGTGTTAGACAAAATTTTTAGATAAGTATTTAAAGGTGAAAATAGATCCTTTAGGATGCCATGAGAACCATTTAAGGGTTTGGCCCCTGATACTTTATGGAAATAAATGTAACATGTATTTTTTACTATAAGCAACATCCACACATGCATGATAAAAGCTAGTTAGATATTCTTTTGGATATCCTTTACCTTTATAATTGTCAAATTTTGGGAGTTTAAAGTACTTTGGAAAAGGTGTAGTCATTTTAATTAAATCATATAGATATGAAAAAATTTCCTCAAACTTAAATTGTTTTTGTTGATTGTAAGTGCCATCTTGTAAACCTTGAACTGTATCATTCATACTAGGAACTTATTACATGAGATATAGGGATAGTTGGTTCATTTGACTTAATGAATTAGGTGGTGGACCCATGAATTGCTTTCTATTTTGTGTAGTGTGTTGGTTAAAATTGTTTGGAGTTTGATTTATAAAATTAATGTTTTGAGGATTTGAAAAGGTGTTGGAGTTATACCAAGGTTTGGATTTGTATTAGAACTAAAATTCATTTGATTTAAATTTGGATTGAAACCAAAATTTATTTGATATGGGTTTTGATTGGAACCAAAATTCATTTGATTTAGATTTGGGTTATAACCAAGGATAGGTTTTTGTGGAAAGTTTACATTTGGGTTTGGGATGAAACTTGAATTGTTTGGTGTATTGGTGTTGAAATTCATGGAATTAGGATTGATGTTGTAACAAAAACCTATTTGATTAAACAAATTTGAATTATTTTGTTGTAGAAGCATGTTGGAGTTTGAATTAAGTATATTAGAACCTAGGATTGAATTAGCTTGGTTGGAATTTTGGATTGGGTTGTTTTGAGTCTGATTAAGGTTTGATTTAGGATGTGTTTGGATTGTTGAAGTTAAAGTTAGTGTTGGGATTTGGGGTTGAATCAAATGAAAGATTTGTATTAGAGTTAAGTTGATTTGGAATTTAGATTAAAACCTAAATTAGATGGAACCAATCCAAGCATGTTAGAATAAGAAAACTAATTTGGTACACTATTATTTAAATCTAGATTGTTGATTGTACATGAAGCATCATTCAAACTAGGATTAGATGATTGATTAGGAAAGATAAAATGGGAATTCAAGATTTGATTTTGATTGGATATGATTGGTGAAATTTGGAATCTCTGATTGGGATTGATTAATGAATTTGAATAAAGATTCAAACTCAGATTATTTTGATTATAGCCTTATGAATTTGGGTGTGTAATCAAATATTGATTGATTAAACTTAAATTAGATGGGAGACCTATGTTCAATTTGGGTTGTCTTATTACATGATGGGTAAAATTAAATTAGGATTCAAGTTTTGTTTGGTGGGGTGGATGATTGATGAGCTTGAAGGTGCATTCAAACTTAGATTATTTAGATAAACTTGTGAAGGTAAATTTTTATTTACATTAACATTGGGGTTACCAAAGGGATTTATTGATTGATGAGATTGGAAGTTCACAATATCTTGGGTTCCTTAAATTGCATGGATTTTCATGAAAAAACCATGGCTTGTTTAAGATGACTCCTCATGTGAAATAGTTTTCCCTTTGCCTTGAGAGACTTGGGGATGAGGTGAGGATTGGACAAGGAAATTTATACCCTTTAAAGAACCTTGTGAGGTTGTTTGATTGGTATTGGAGGATGAAGGTTATTTGATTACAATTAAATATTGAAAATTATGCACATCAAATTTGGATGGGAACTTTACTCCAAAGCCAAAGGCTTGAAGAAATAATTCATTCTTGTTAGACATGATATACTCATCAAAGGAGGGTGGAGGTTGGATAGATTTGGAGATAACCTCATCTTGGTAAGCCCATCTTTTTTATTCTTCTTGATTTATTATTTCATGTATCTTTACATGATGCTCTTGCCTAAGAAATTGAAAGGGGTCATTGCCAAAAGGCTCATTCCTTGTATCAAGACTATTTAACATGGTCATTTTCATAGTAATATGTGACACAATTAAGATAAAAATAAAAATGACTCAAATAAAAGGAGGATTTACACTAAAAGTACTAACCAAAAGTAGATTTAAAAATTTAAATTCTTGAACCGATAATTTTGATTTTTGAGAAAAAGGCTTGATTTTTAGGATATTGCTTAACATAAAAATAATTTGTTTACAAATAAGAATTTTATAGTACCTGGTAAACACAAGGAAAAAAAATTTTCTATTATAAATAGTCAAGAAATTGTACATAAAATGTGAAAATCTAGGATGAGGGTCATGAACAACTTTTGGGCCTTTTAATGTCACTGACTCATCCATACTCTTAATTGTGACCTAATATTTAAAGGCACTAACCATGGAAGATATTTACATTCCCATGGACCACTAAGTCCAATTTTGAGGGTGTGTGGAAGTTAGCTTCTTGATGCTAACTTGTAACCAATGCACTAGAGTCGAACAACAAAAGAGGATATCCTAGGATTAAGGTTAAACAACATTATCTAGGAGGAAAACCATGAAAGAAATAGATAAAATGGATGCACACTATTGGGTCTTGTCCCAAAGTGTCTAACATAAATATAAGGGTGTTAGTGTGTTGAAAATTAGAGATATTATATTTCAAGGTAGCTATTAAAACCTTCAGTATTAGAGCATGAAATCCCCTCACATCACTGTGTGCTTAAAACATACAACTACTTAGGTAATTAAAATATATAGATCTTGACTTATATACCCCACTAATAGATGGGTTTTGGCCTATTGAATGGTGGTTAAATCCATGGTCAATAGATCCCCTAAAAAAGAAAATAAAAAGTAAGTATCCATTTCTAATTTTTGAGTATCATCACCAATGTGACACCAAAGAAAGAGCATACATAGACACTACTTGTGTAACATAAAAAATTATAAAATTATTTTTTATTCTTGAGTATTGTCACCGATGTAAAAAAAAAGGAAGAACATAACATAATTACAAACAAAAATCTGAAATGAAATGTAATGTAATTACTAAAAACCTTGAAAGTGAAATTGAAATCATTAGTATAAGAAATTGGCTTTTTATTTAGTCTTTTTATTGATTACATTTTAAAAACATTCTAAAAAAAATGGTTAGGATGTTTGTTTAGGCTTGGTAAAAGGAAAATAACAATAGATAAAATAAAAACCACAAAAATAAAGTAAAAACCACTTCTTTTTGACAAATTTGTAATTCTTCGGAAAGATAGAAAAGCAAAATTTGATAAATCAAACACATGAAATAGACAGAGTAAAAAAAACATAGAACAAATAAATTCATGCATGTATAATGATATTTTTGGTCTGTATTATGATTTTATAGTCCACAAAGATGAATTTGCTAGTCAAAATGATGAATTCATAGTCTAAAAAGATGATTTCACAACCAAAAAAGATAGTTTCACTACTAAAAAGAATGATTTTTCTATCTCAAAATGATTTTATTGTTACACTTGCAAGCACATAAAAAAAATATATAAAGTGTATAAAGAAAAATTTACTGTTATAAGATGATTTCACTAATCAGAATACTAATTTTGTTTCTAAAAATAATGATTTTGCTATTAAAAATAGTGATTTCATTGAAAAGTATGCCAATTTCACTATTTTCCTATAGTAGAGGATTAGAAAAAACAAAAAAAACAAATAGAAGCAAAAGGTGAACACAAAGATAATGATGTAAAGAAAATAAGGAAAAAGAGACTAAAAATAGGTCAAAAAATGATTTTTCTATTTTAGGATATAATTTTGCTATTGGTGTTTTTGAATTTGCTATTACACAGTGGGAATATACAACTGAGTAGAAAATGTCTAATATTGACCTATAACTTATCCTAGCACTTAAAAATACAAGATTAAATGCATATGCAAATACAAATAATAAAAATAAAATGAAAAATTATTTCTAAATGCAAATACGGTGAATATAGGATAAAAAGATGAGGGGAGGTCCCATCAGGCATGCCAAAATGTGTAAACTAAATCTATAAATGCTAGGAAATCAGCTAATTATGTAATATTATTGTAATCTAAATTCAACCTAAGATAGAAAAAAAAACAAAAAAATAATAAACACAAACTTATACCTAAAAAATGTAAGTTTCATCCATTGCAATGTAAAATTGATTTGCTCTTGAACAATGTGGTTGCTAACTCTTCTAATGAAAAGGATAATGGAAAGTGTTTTGGTGAAAAAATATTTTTTGGATTCTTTTATTATCTTTAATTTTCTTGGATTCATGTACAAATTGAATATATTTCATTAGCATAAGTTATAATGGATGAAAATGACGGTTCTAAAGCTTATTTATAGTTTTCTAGAGGAAGATCTACTGGTGGAGGATTATTTGGATTTATTAAATGATCTAAATAATAAATGGTGGATAATGAGTCTTAACCTATTAGGATGAAGACCATTTCAAATGGTTGAGATAATTATGGGATTGAGTTAGTAGGAATGAGTCAAACTTATTGACAACTTAGGGGATGACTCAAAGGAGGTTGAGAAAGTTGTGGGTTTGGTTGGGATGAGTCAACATGTGAGGGATAATAAGGTGGAAGATGTTGGATGAGGTGTAAAATATATATTTTATATTTAAATAAGGATTTAAAGTTTTCAATATTGACAAATTTGACTTATTCAATTATTTGAATTTGGAGGGAGATGTAATGAATTATTTTAAGAAGGATTATTAATATATTTTAGGTGCATTTTGACACTGAATGTAATTTAGGCATCTACACAAGGTTATCAACTTCTCATTCCAATTGAAGGTGTCTCTTCATTATTGGAAAATTAAATTGAACTTCATTGGCCTCAAGTTTTCAAGAATCGAGATACACTTCTCCTTGAAGTCAACACTACAAGTACGCTAAGAGATCCATATAAGATTGTTTAGCTTATTAAAGATCACCCTATGGATGAAGAAAAAATGAGACTATTTTTGTAAATAAAATAGGTTTGGAATGAATATGAATTGATATTTGACTCATATAGTCAACCTATATACTTGGGAATGAGGCAAGAGGGTCCAGTTGCTTTTCCAAGAGGCTATGGGCATGCTAGCCTATTCAAATGCAAGAAGAATCTTACACTCTATGAACCATGCCTAGTTAGACTTAATTAAACATGTATAAAACTGATTCCATGATGTCATGATGACCACAATAACTTCCCATTTGATCCTAGAGGTGAAAGAGACATTTAGGTCAGTTGTATATAGTGTTTGCTTTTACTTTGTGTTCCCTAAATGCTTGTGAGCACACATGTGTTTGTGTGTTGCCTTTGTGTGTGGTGTGTTTGGAATTCAAATATGTTTTCTTGTCTTGGTTAAAGTAATTTTAGGTTTGATTTTGAGTGGTATATGACTCCATTACCCAATAGAAGGACTAGGAAACTAGTTTATATGCTTAGTAAATAAGCATCCCTAGGAGACCACCAAAGATTTTAGCTAAATTTTATCTATCATAAACTAGGTTTATAAAAAAACTTGCTTTTCATGCCTCATGAACCTGATCTTAACCCATCCAATGATTTATGAGGTATTAAAATGGTCTTCATAAAACCTTATTAGCATTATTTAAGGTTAATTTGGAGAAATTAAGGTAATGTCTTATTGTGGTCTTGTAGTGGCCTAGACATGTCATGGAGAGATGAGACTTGGTCAAGTGGTATCATATATTTTTAGGATTTTTATAAAGTAATTTCATGCCTTAATCACATTATAATAATATTTCATTCATGTTTGGATACTTTAAGTTTCTTTGGAGAACTTTAAGGTAGTGTTTTATAAGGGAAAAGGTGATTTGTAGCTATTTTTCATGTATGTCAAAGATACCCAAGTGGAAAATACATAAATACACCTTCCAAGGACCTTTTATTAGTTAAATAACTATACACCTATCATCAAGTCAAGAAGATGTTAGAATATTGAGTTTTAATGACTTAGAGAGGAGTTTTGGCACTTGTACAAAATTGTGAACTCATATTTTAGGTGAAAATAGGTTATGAACATCCCTTCTTATTCTAAAATTCATATTATATATTTGTATCAAGTTTTATGTCTAATAGATAAACTAAAATCTCTCTCTCTCTCTCTCTCTCTCTCTCTCTCTCTCTCTCTCTCTTCAAGCTCATGAAGACTATTTTCAAATTTATGTTATAGGTTGTATAGGTGGAGATGGATGATAATATTTTGGCCAGATTTTGGAACCCATATTTCATTAAAATTTGTGTGATTTTACATTAGAATTATCTCCTTATATTTATGAATAATCACTAAGGAAATAAACTACTTTTTTGACGCTGAAATCCTGATAGGTTGAGTTTTGTGCAAATCCAATGTAAGTTGAACTCTTTATCTACATGAAACAAATTAGAATGCATAATTAGAGGTTTGTAAATGTATTGTACAATTTTATCAACCATTTTGTCATGTTTATGAGGTCATTTGTCAAGGAAGCCTACTCTCTTACATAGTTTGCATAAGTGACTGTCATAATTTTTGTTTGTTTTAGGTTTCTCAATGTATGAGGTGATGAATGAAGGTTTAATTTAATGTTATAATTCATATTATGATATAAAAATACATCATGTCTCCTTTCTCTACTCCAAAAATATATTCTCCAAGCAATCCATAATGTTCTCCCATTTTGATGATTGTGTTTGTGCAAGCTACCTGTAACAATGGATGAAATTAATGAAGGTGATTTGACAAAGGAGAAATGTGGTGTAAAATTCCAAACACCTATGTAATACTTGATAAAATCCATTATATCATTAGGAGCATTAACCTTTTACTAATCTCTAACTATCAACACATATAATTGAATGCAAACTGACTACACACATAGTCCGTACAGGTGAATCAAGAAGTTGAAGTGATATAATACTTGGTTAGGAAGTCTTTAGGCTCATTAACAGAGTGTCATTAACATTGTCATGATTTTTTATAGTCTCTAAGCTCCAGGAATAAATAATTAAAGATTTAACTATCTCTAATAACCTACACAAGAAAGAAAATAGACCTATTTGTTATAAGCATGTAGGTCCTCTTTTGAAAAAAAACACACTTGTTCATACAAAGATGAAAGTGTATACTTTGAATATGATTTAAGTATAGAATGAGGCATGACACAAGTCAATAAAATCACCTAAACCATTTAGGAGTCAAAGGCGAGTTATAAAACATATTCAATAATCCTAATACTTATTTACAAGACTATGTATAGAGATAATTAAGACAAAACTTCTTCTCTCAAGAAACCATAAAAGCTCATGCAAGATCCTAAAAATGAACCACTCAGGCCTAGTGACAGTCAACTAAGATTAAAAATGGTTTTATTTTATGTTTATTAAGTATAAATGTAATATGGTATAGTGAATAATTACCTTAAATTCTCCTAAGGGTGAAATGGCTTCACAAGGTGATAGTTCATAGGGAAAGCCTATAAAGCTTACATAAGCCATGAGTCTCATTTCACACATCTCATGTCTAAGGTAAATTACTTAATCATATTAAAAGAGTCAAGATTATTTAAATATGAATAATTTGGATGAATTTTACCAATGGATTTAGCATCTTATCAAAGCTTATTCTGAGCTTTTATACTAATAAAAACACCTGCAACTCCCTATACAAACTCCATCAATTGATTGTGTGTTCCAAAATGACATATAGATTAGAAGTTAAAATGGATTGATAGGAAATTAAGGAGATATAAAACAAAATTATATGAGATAATTTATAGTTTTCATACCATTAAAAATCTCAAAATAATCTCATATGGTCTCTAAAGCACAAGACATAGTCATGGGAATTCATCAAGACTGTTGAAACATGTGTAAATGTTTGAAGACATTTTGATGCAACAAGAAAGTTGTTGAATTGGTAAAAAAATAAAATAGGTAGAAGAGATGATCATAGAGTATGGGAGACTCTTAATATTTTCATCTATGAACTAAGCAAATGTAAGAGTATAACTACCTATCTACAAACTTGTAGGTCCACACTTTTGACTAATAAGGTGAAAATCTTGCATGAAGAAAAGATTCAAAGGGTTCCAAGGTAGTGGTTGATATATCCATTAATTAAAATGGCCCTAATAAAATTATGGACCAATTTTATAAGTTAATTTTAGACACTTAGGTTCCATGATCACTTACAGGAATTTCAAAACCCAAAATTGACACCTACAACAATGTCCTTATGCCTTGCTTGTTGATTGTGTACAATGAAGAAAGGAAAGTCAAATATCATAATTAAAATAAAATAGATGGTAAAATGAGTATTTAAGAGTGTATAATACTAAAAAACTATGAAAAAATATCGAGGAAGTCTCCATTGGGGGCAAAATGCAAGAAACACAACAATTAGGTCTTTAGGCCTAATGTCATTCTTAAACCTTGCCATTAGATAACTCAGCCTAGATGGAGAAATGAGATTGAATATAACTTGATTTTTTTTTAGGAGAGTTTTCAATTTGGTATAGGTATTGGTTTGCTAAGAAATACTCCAAATTGGTCATTTTCTCCTAAACCCTAATTTACACAAAATGCCTGCTAATAACCCAAGAAACACTTTCTCAAGCTCAAAAATATACAAAGGATTTTCATGGGAGACCAATATCATTATTAATGTTATATATGCTTTTATACTTGTAATTTTTGGCATTATTTCCTTGATTAAGGCCTCAAACTTTATGAATCATTGTTAAGATGATAAACATGTCTCAAACTACCATGAAGACCAAATCTGACTTGATGAGAGAGAAAATAATTCTAATGCCTCTAGATGAGTTGGGTAACCTGAATCATGTCTATAACTCCCATGATCATATCTTCATGCCATTGGTTAGTATTTTTGGGTATAAAATTATATAAAATAGTCCAAAAATACTATTTTAAGCTACTTTGGAGGTCTGTACAGGGTGTCAGGAGCCCATATTTGATATGGATGATCTTCAAGAAGCCATCAAATTGAATAAAAAACTTTTCACTTAATATATATAAATAATGGGTGAAAACTAAAAAAAATTCCACTATTAAACTTCTTATCAAAACCTTCATGGGAGATGCATTAGAATGGTATAACCAACTCCTTAAACATTCCATTTTATAACTAGATGATTTATTCAATGCTCTAGTCCTATAATTTCAATGTAATGATATTCTTGAAAATAGAATTAGCCATTTCATCAGTGATATGAAACTTCCTAATTAATCTATTCACACTTTTGTTAAATGATGGAAGTCTTTAGCACATAAATAAGACCATAACATGAGTGATGATAATCTATTTAAGCTTTTAAATACTAATTTTAAACCCTCTCTACAATACAAAGTTAGGATATTTTATCCCCAAACCTTATAAGAGGTATTTGATCAAGAAAAATATAAGATTTACTTATGATTCAATTTTAAACTTCTCATAATATCATAAAGGAATATTTATAAAACTCAACTAATACAATATCCATTACCAAATATCTACTCAAACTTATTTAAACTAAAATGAGAGCCACCAACTCAGATACTCAAACTCACTCCCACCCACCCTTTAGTGTGTTAGAAGTGAGGAAGCTATTATCTCCATCTAATCCTTTCATTCATACAACTACTGCTCCTCCATCGTGCTATAACCCTTAATTTTTTTGTTGATTTCATGTCGATATTAGCCATTATCATTAAACATGTCATTCTCTTCTAAAATTTATGGTTAATCTCATATTGGGATAAACTTTTGTTCATGATAATATGATTAAAGTTAACCATAATGAATATCTTAAAGATTCTCAAAAGTGAACCTTTTCCAAATATACAAATCAAAAGTATCAAAAATCTTCTTTGAATTCCAATACACAAATTTCCAATGAAACATTTTTACCATTGATGTTAATTATGATCAATATTACACTATTCTCAATATGCGAATATAGAAAAGGATAATTACCATAACAACACTGCTCACAAAGATCTAGTCACCAAAACTTTGAATCCATCTACTAAGGAAAAAATTCTTAAGGATACTACCATTAATGCTACTAATTATTGAGAGTAACCCACTAGTGATGAGTTGTGTCTAAAATTGGAACCTCAACCTTGTTCTCCCATTCCCTCTAATAATACCATCTATAAATAACCTGATCCTTATGCTAATTATTCATCCAAACCTCATTGGAAATTTATGTATGAACTTAAATTTATGCCTTATAAATTTCCTCTCATAGAACTAATAATAAATTCTCCCTATCATTAAAAGTTTCTTATTCAACAATTAGAAGACATTGAAGAACACCCACATAATGATTATGATATACCTAATTCACTCTCTAAGAATCCCCCAGCTATGAAGGTTCATTCTATTTAAACTATTTCTACACATTCTTTGTTTACCAAACCTTCTATATAATTTTCATAAGAAGATAAGATTAATGATGAAATTAATTTTTCAAGCCAATGATCCACCCTTTTTCATTAATATTGGAATAAAAAATACATTAGTATAAAGTCTTGGTAGATGAAGGCTCATGCATAAATGTTACTTCCATTTAGTTATTCCAATATATTGGATACTCCAAAGAAAACCTTAAGCAAAATATACTCACTTGTCATGGATTTGATAAAACCAATCAAAGGTTGTATTTGGATCCCCTCATGATTGGACCCAAAATGATTCACACAAATATTATAGTTTTATATCTTACACTTTCTTACAACATGATCTTAGGATGTCCATGAACTCATCAAATGTAAGGTATAACATCTTCCACTAGCCAATGCATCAAATTTATCCATAATGGAAAATGCTATAAGCATGAGGTAGATACCAACCCTTAGAGCATCCAACTTCAAAATACCAAACTTAAATATTACATTCCCACCAAGGCTCATATCAATAGTAAACCTATTAATGAATTCATCAATATACATCTTGATCTCCATGTCACTCTTATGGATTTTGATGATGAAAAACCTAATAAATTGTAATATTTATTAATTATATCATATATTATAATGGATCCCTCATTCACTTATTACATATGATAGGGATATTCATCTAATTAATGATATTATTAAAATCCCTTCCCTTTTTAATAATCATGAAACCTATTATACAAAATAATATTTCACCTGCAAAGAATATGGGGTTATAAAACCCTTTTAAGATCCTCTTTCCATATCTCTAAAAAATTTAAACTACATAGGTATTTCCACCATCAACATCCCTACTAACATGGATCAAGATGAATCTCATACACATGCTATCTACCCATTTTATTATGATGCCTATGTCATGCCTCAAGCTCAATCACAAGACATGGATGTAATGCATAATCAAAATGCCTTAGCCAAACTAAATTATTTTAATAATTATGTCCATGTTATTCATATATCATTTGACTGTTATGCTATTGATTCATAACCAGAAGGTTATAAATCCCTCCTACAACCTACCATTAGAATTTATTCCATGGATTATTGAGGAATTCTTAACTATTCCCACATCTAATGGAATTAGCTTTCTCAATACCATTCATAAAATGTAGTCCTAACCATATTGACCAATCCAATATTTATCCCTCTCCCTCTCATAATTTAGACTATATCAATGAATTTGATATAGACCAACCTTCAATACCAGACTATATCAACCATGCATAATCAAATATCAATATAGTACCCTCAAACTCATAATCTATAGAAAAATATGTTGGCCAAACTAATAAAGTAAAAACTATTATAGTCATTGATCATTATATTGAAAAACTTGATAGAGTTTGGATTAGTTTTTGAGTCCTAGATTGTATTGACCAGGATGATATCATTCAGTTAATTTATTTACCTTCTAGTTTATTTCTTGAAATTACCTTAGATGCTACAACTATTATTTTAAGATAAATATATTTTGAGTATGACAACAAAGGTAATCATATCATCTATCTAAAAGTGGATGTTGAGTATTATGGACCTTTACCCATGCTTCCCAGTGATGAATCTATCATATAAATACTCCATGATAGAGAGTCTCAAATTCTTTGCCAACACCACAAACTTGGTAATTTTATAGAAAAATCTCCCTATTTTAATAATTATGTTTAAATTATCAATCCTAAAACATGTCTAACTTAAAAACTTCCTCTAACTCCATATCAATTTCAAGATAGAAATGACATTATTATTAAGGAAACTATTTGAATCAATTATGACACAATTGCATGTCTTAAACCTATTATTGTCTCTAATGAACTCCATCCTATAGAGCACACCAATTTTAGTATTTTATCCCATAAATATCATGATGCATTTTGTTGGTTATATAAATACATGCTTGGTATTGACCTTAACATCATTGTCCATAATATCATCACATATCCTGATGTTAAATTAGAACATAAAAAATAATGAAAATTTCCTTCAAACATTTATACCCTATGTCACAAGGAAATCATAAAGCTTATAGATTATAAGTTCATAAAACCTATCAATTAATTATAATTGGTATCCAACATTATTTCCATTCATAATAAAGTTAATTTGGTCATTCAAATTTGTATTCAACTTGGCATGTCCTAAAGACAATTTTCTTTAACATCAACTGATGTAATTATTGATTATAAGACTAGATATGAGATGTTAACTATCATGTAAGGTTATCATAATATAATCAAATTCACATCACCCCTAAAAATCAACACAAAACTAAATTCACCACTTAATTTGGAACCTATTATTATGTTAAAATGCTTTTTGGTCTTAAAAATGTTGGTGCTACATACCAATGTGCAATGACCAAAATTTTTCATGATCTCATCCACAAAATAATAAAAAATTATGTACACGATCTTATATCTAAATAAAAACATCATGAAAATCATATTCATAATTTGGATATTATATTTGATTGACTCATTCAATATAAAATTTGACTCAATCACCACAAATGTGTTATTGGGGTCATATTTGGAAAAATATTAGGATTTATCATCTTATTATTAGGGATTGATGTCAATCCAAATAAAATAAAAACTATTTTTAAAATTAATATCCTTTTCTCTATTCATGATATTCATACGTATCTTTTGAAAATTGGGTTAATCTATCGATTTATCCCTAAAATGGCTTATCCTATTTATTCAATAAATTCCATTCTTAAAAAAGGTATTTATCTCAAATGGACCAATGCATGTAAAAAATATTTAGATAAAATGGACTCATTAATTTATCCTCCTAAACTTTGACCAACTTATAATTATCACCCCCTCATATTGTAAATTTCATCTACTCCCATATCTGTTGGGGTAATGATTACTCAATAAGACTAAATATGACAAAAAAATGATATATATTACTTTAGTTATGATATTGATAGATTATAAGACCTATTACACATAATTATATTATGGATATCTCACTATTTATTTCACAACCTAAAATCTTTGAAACTACATGCTTTATCAGACAACCTATATTATCATCTATTCTGATCCCCTTCATCACTTTTTATCTAAGGCATTCTTACCTAGATATAGAATTAGAAAATGGATGTTACTCTTAATGGGGTTTGACTTAAGAATTATTAAATAAAAATTAGTTAAATTCTAAGTTATTGATGATGAGATTAATCCCACACCTACACCAACTACTAATATCCTTCAAGATGTTATACCTAATGAAGAAAGCCTTTACATCAAAGGTCTTAATCAAAATATTTATATTAAATAATATTTTCATAATTTAATCTCTAATATTGAGGCAAAATACCTTAAAGAGTCCAAAATTTCCACCTATAAACCCAAAAATAAAGCCATCATATAAGAGCTACTTGAGGTTACATTTGACTTGCATGAAGATAATTGGACCCTTCACTTTAATGGATCCAAATCCCTTCATGGAGTTGGGGCAAGCTATGTCTTAGTTGACCCTCATTTAAAAATTATCCCTCTAGCTTTTTGTTTAAACTTTTATGTCACTAACATGTATTAATATCAATCTCTCATATTAGGCATGTAAGTAACCATAAAAGAAGACATTACATTTATACATGCCTAAGAAGATTCAAAACTCATATGAAATCAAGTTAGTGGTGATTATCAAATAAAAAGTGAAAATCTCATTACAGATCATCAAATTGCTTCCCCTCTTACTACATAATTCACATTTTTCACTATCAAAGAAATCCCATGATAAAAAAATGCCATAGTTGATTCTTTTACTTCATCAACATCTTTTTTTAACCCTCATAAATCACCTCATGATTCACAATTTATCATCCACATGAGAAAATCACCTTCTAAATTACAATATAAAGATGATTCACTTATTTTCCACATTGAGAATGTAACTACTTGATAGCACCCATGGTATAAAGACATAATATAATTTGTCTAACATCATACCAATCCTCTAGATTATGACTCTCATGAAAACACTCGACTTAAAAATCAAACTTGAAAATATGTCCTTATATGTGATACCCTATATTATGATAATGTAGAAGAGGTACCTTGATCCATTTAATTACTCAAGATGAATTTCCTTCTCTCCTTGTGAAAGCACATGGGGGATTTTTTGGTGGTCATTGTAATAGATATGAAATAACAAATTTATATGCATGGGATAATTTTGGCCCACTCTTGAAAAATATTCCATCACTTTCGCTAAAAAGTGTAATTCTTATCATCTTCATGATGATCTTATTCACTCTCCTCTGATTAAGCTTTAAACCCTAGAATCTCCTTTGTCATTTATAAGTAGGAACTAGATATCATTGGAAAATAACCTAGATCATAATATGGCCATGTATTCATTATTATGACCACAAAATATTTTATGAAAGTGGTCAAAGCCATGCCCCTTGTAAATGATATTGATATTAATGTTAACCAAATTTTGGCTATCATAAACTAGGTTTATAAAAAATAAAATTCCTGTCTTGCCTCATGAACTTAATATTAACCCATTCCATGCTTTATGAGGTCTTAAAATGGTCTTTATAAAACCTCATTAGCATTGTTTAAGGTTAATTTGGACAAATTAAGGTAAATTCTTGTTATGGTCTTGTAGTGGTCTAGACAAGTCATGGAGAGATGAGACTTGGTCAATTAGTGACATAGATTTTTAGGAGTTTCATAAATTCATTTCATGCCTTAATCATCTTCTAATAACATTTCATGCATGTTTTGAGACTTTAAGTTTCTTTTGAGAACTTTAAGGTAGTGTTTTATAAGGGAAAATATGATTTGTAGATAATTTTCATGTATATTAAGGATACCCAAATGTAAAATGCATAAAATAAACCTTCCAAGGACCTTGGATTATTTACATAACTACCAAACCTATCATCAAGTCAAGAAGATGTCATAATATTAAGTTTTAATGCCTTAGACAAGAGTTTTGGCACTTTTATGGACTTGTGAACTGATATTTCAAGTGAAAACAAGTTATGAACATCCCTTAATATTACATAGGTAATATTACTAATTTGGATCAAGTTTTAGGTCCAATAAATAAACTCTCTCTCTCTCTCTCTCTCTCTCTCTCTCTCTCTCTCTCTCTCTCTCTCTCTCTCTCTCTCTCTCTCTCTCTCCCTCCCCTCCATCACTCTCTTCACAAGCTCATGAAGGTTATTTTTAGATGCATGGTATATGCTATATAGTTGGAGTTAAAGGCTAAGATTTTGTCCAGGGTTGGGGACCCATATGGGATTAAAATTTGTGGAATTGGTAATTGGATTGATCTCCTTAGATATATGAATAATTTATAAAGAGCTAAACTACATTTTTGAGGCTTAAATCCCCATAGGTTGAGTTTTGTGTAACTCCAATACAAGTGTGAACTATTTAGATAAATTAAATAAATTATAATGGGTCATTATAGGTTTTTAAATTTATTTAACACTTTCATACATTATATTGGCACATGTGGGAGGTTATTTGGCAAGGAAAACTACTCTTTTGCATAGTTCATAAAAGTGACTATCATAATTTCTATTTATTATAGGTTTCTAAATGTCTAAGATGATGAGTTAAGGTTTCATTTAATTTTATAATTACTATAATTATATAAAAATCCATCATGCATCTTTTATATACTCCAAAAACATCTTCTCCAAACAATCCACAATGTTCTCCCATTTTGTTAACCATGTGTGTGTAAGATGCCTATAATAATATAGGAATGTAGTGAAGGTGATTTGACAATGCAAAGATGTGGTGTAAAATTACAAAAACCTATGTGATTCTTGATAAATTAAATTATATCATTAGGAGAAAAAACCTTGTGTTAATCTCTAACTATCAACACATAGACTTCCATGCAAATTGCCCACACACATAGTCTGTACAGGTGAATGAAGAAGTTGAAGTGATATAATACTTAGTCAGGAAGTATATAGGCTCATTGAGAGAGTGGAATGAACATTGGAATGATTTTTTTATAGTATCCAAGCTCTAGGACTCAATAATTAAAGATTTAATTGTCTCTAATAACCTACAAAATAATGAAAAGAGACCTATAGTTTATAGGTCTGTAAGTTCTCTTTTAGAAAAAAATAGACTTGTTCATATAAATATGTAAGTTTATACTATGAATATGATATAAGTATATAATTAGGCAAGGAAAAATTCAATTAAATCACCTAAACCATTTAGGAGTCAAATGAGAGTTAGAAGACAAAGTCAATAAGCCTAATGCTTCTATATAAAAATGTTTATAGAGATAATTAAAATAGAACTTCTTCTCTCAAGAAACCATAAAATCTCATGTAATATCCCAAAAATGAGCTAATTAGGCCTAAAAAGAATAAAATATTAAAAATAGTTTTATTTCATGTTTATTAAGTATAAAGTTAATATGGCATAGTGAAGAGTTGCCTTAACTTCTCTGAAGGGTGAAATGGCTTCACAAAGTGACAGTTCATAGGGAAAGCCTATAAAGCTTATATAATCTATGAGTCTCTTTCACACAAATCATGTCTAAGGTTAATTGATCAATAATATTGAAGGATTAAAGACTATTTGAACTTTGATAGTTGTATGAAGTTTCCCAATGGATTTAGCATCTTATCAAGGCTTATTCTGAGCTTCTATAATGATAAAAACACCTACAACTCTCCATACAAGCTCCATCAATTAATTGTGTGTTCCAAAAGGGTATCTATATTATAATGTTAAATGGATTTTTAGGACATTAATTATATATAAAAAGACACTATAGGAGATAATTTAAAGTGTTCATGCCATTAAAAGCTCAAAATAATCTCATAGGATCTCTAAAACACAAGACATAATCATGAGAATTCATCAAGACTGTTGAAACATGTGTAAATGTTTGAAGACATTTTGATGCAATAATAAATATGTAAAATTGGTAAAAAAATAAAATAGATATAAGAGATGATCATAGAGTATGGGAGACTTAGAATATTATCATCCATGACCTAAGCAAAGGTAAGTGTAGACCTACAAGTTTGCGGACTTGTAGGTCCAAACTTTTGACCAATAAGGTGAAAACCTTGTAAGAAGAAAAAGATTAAAAGGGTTACAAGGAAGTGGTTGATATATATAGGAATTAAAATGGCCCTAAATACATTATATTTAGGTGGATAGGTGAATTTTATACACTCAAGTACCATGATACTCAAAACCCAAATATGACACCTATAATAATGTCCTTATGCCTTGCTTGTTGAATGTGTACAATGAAGAAAGGAAAGTCAAATATATTTATTAAGCTAACATAAATGGTCAAAGGACTCATAAATAGTTTTTAATACTAAAAAAATGTGACAAAATACTGAGGAAGTCTCCATTGGGGGCAAAATATAGGAAACACAACAATTAGATCTTTAGGCCTAATGTCATTCTCAAACCTTGCCATTAGATAACTCAGCCTAAATGGAGAAAAGAGATTGAATAAAACTTTTTTTTTTAGGAGAGTGGGGGATGTGGTGGAGGTACTGATTTGTCTAGGAAGACTCCAAATTGGCCATTTTGGCCTAAAACTATCTCTAATGTATATAGAATGCCTACTAGCAACCCAAGAAACTCTTTCTCAAGATCATAGTTATATGAAGGATTTTTATGGGAGCCCAAGATAATTGGTAATGTTAGATACCCTTGTTTAATTTTAATTTGTGGCATTAGTTCATTGATTAAGGCTCTAAAATTTATGAATCACCATTAAGATGATAAGCATGTCTCAAGCGACCAAGATGACCAAATCTAACCAAATGAGAGAGAAAATAGTTTTAATGCCTCCAAATTAATTGGGTGACCTATGAAATGAATTTAATCATGTCCATAACTACCTTGATCATCTCTTCATGTCATTGGTTAGTGCTTTTAGGTATGGAATTATATATAATAAGTTAATAAGGATTGTTTTAAGCTACTTGAGAGGTCTGTACAGGGTATCAGGAGCCCAAATTTGATATGGATGATATTAGAGAATAAATAAAACTAAATAAAATGTTTATTTTATGGTTTTAATGTGTGGGAATCTTATGGAGTCAAAATTTAGTCTCTAGGTAGGGAGGCTTGATTGAGACCTAGTTAGGAGATAAAAACAACAAAAAAAGACACTTCCACTCACTCTTAGGACCTAAAATTTGACATGAATTTATAAGGGATTTTTGGGTCCTAAAATATGTCTTAATATTATTATTAACAATCATACACTTATATACACAAGGAGGTTTGCATGATTTTAGGGTTACAAAGAATGAAGACAAAATGGAGCTTTTCATGCAAAACAAGTTCGTAGGGTTAGTTTCAAACTTCTAAATGAGTTATTGTAGGTCTAATATCATGTGAATAATCCATACATGGAGAGAATATTATCTATATAATATGAATTAAAGTTTTAACACTTGTAATCAAGATGAATCTAGTGAGGTGAAGAAACTTCTAGACACCTAGCAAGAGAATGAAGTGATGTGTTAGAGAACCTAAAGAGTAGTTGAGAGCTGTCAAGAGAAAAGAAAAGGTGTAACTAAACATGATATAACCATAAATAAGGACACTTTCCATTAAACAAGCCAAATTAAAGGGTAATTTTGGAGAGCTAGTCAAGGTATCAAGATAAGTTTTAAACTTCCATGCCACTTGTAGGAGGAGATCATCTTCAAGAGAGTAAACTTGTCTTCTAAGACCTATTGATATAGTTTAATAACTTATCTCCTACACCCTTCTCTCCTCTTTCACATTTATCTACATATTGAGCCTTAATTGGCTAAGTTTGTATCCTCCACCTAGGTATGACAAAGCCATACCCATTTGTATGCCTTTAATTAATGAAATTCAACTAGTTTTACCTCTTCTTATGACTATATGTAGTGCGTGTGAATGAATAATTAATCTTTTCAAGTGAATTGACTTGTCTTCCTTGGAATTTTATCCTTTATAACGCCTAAATGTAGCTTTAAAGCTTCTTTTTTAGGTCATGTGAAGTGTATAAGTGTGCTTTAAGGGTTGAGTGAGATTTTATATCCTTTAGTGTCATTCAAGACCACTTGGTTAGTACTCCTATCCTAAACAACCATCATGACCTTCACATTGAAACACTCATGTGAAATATTTAGATTGGGAGTAGTGCATGTAAGTTTAGTTTTATTAATCTATAAATGAACATGCAATTGGTTAGTACAGATCAAATATTTGGTGTATCACTACATTTTTTTTCATGTCATCCTTATCCTTTTTCATTTCAAATTAATAGTGTAGTAGAGCCTAATTTATACATCAAGGGGAGCTATCCCTATAACCTAGAGGTTTGATCCATCTAAAGGTCACCCATAACCTAGGATCAATCCCATTGCATAACTTAAGTTGACACATATATGGGTCACCCACAACCTAGGATAAATCCCATTACATAGCTTAAGTTGAGAGGGATTGAATCACCTTCTAAAGGGTGAAAATTTGATATATAACAATTAATATCACTAAATTTATTCTCAATTAAATTATATGTTATTTTGGTATCCCTCACACCATCATCTCTAAAAATGTAGGAATTTGAAAAATAATTATGTGCAAAGTTAAAAATCATGCACAAATTTTCTACACCCTACCATCCTCAATGCAATGGTAAAACTAAATCCATTAATAAAATAATTAATAAGATATTGAAAAAGAATAATCAAGATTATCACTATGACATATAACTTAATCTTTATCCTACACTTTGGGCTTATCACAATAGTATCCATATTGGGGAAAATATTTTCTCTTTAGTATGTGGTTATGAAGTTGTCTTACCATTAAAATTTGAATTATCTTCCTTATGTATTTATCTTCATGGCATCATTTTATAAGAACATATTTTTGAAGATATTATGCACACCTTAGATTTTAATGATGAGTGATGTATGGGTTATTTACATTATAACTACCAATACAAAGTTCATATAGCTAAGCAACATAATAAGAAGTCAAATATGTACTTTCAATGTTGGAGACTTAGTACTTAAATTAGATTATACACATGACAAAGAGTGGAAGTAAACCAAAAATGGTGGGAGTCCTTATTAAAATGTATTCTTTGACATTATACTTATATAATTAAAAAAACATGCCATACCTTTGAAAAACAAACTAATGCTCAATTATTTAAGAAGTATTTTGATTAGTTTTTGTCTCTCTTTAATTTTTCATACATTTAACTTGCATGCTTATGATGAGTTATATATATATATATATATATATATATAATGTAAATAACATATTTTTAAGGTTATTTAAACACCTTAAGATCATATACACATTAACATTAATTCATATTTGGGATTCTTTAGTCTTTATTATTTTTATATCACTTGATTTTTCTTGCAAGTTTGTATTGTAAGAACATAGATTAGACCTAAAATTTCCTCATAAACATCCATATTATCATTCAAATAAAGTTTATTAATTTTTTTATTTCCATTTTTTTCACTTTATATACTTTTTTAAGTCATTTATTACACCACCTAAATTTTCAGCTCATGAGTTATATTGTGTAGCCTCAAATAGGACTAGGCCTTCCTCACAAATGTTCATCACTTCATAAACTGATTTAGTTCTCAACCTTAGATAGGTGTCTTCCCTAAAATATAAGTCAGTGATTGAGATTAGTATTTAACTATGCTTCAAATTAGTTATTTTTTCTCTATGGTAAAGATTTAATAACCCATCTTGAAATATTCAGTCACAAATACCACTTCTTATGATGATGATTCATCCCTTCTTATCATTGTATCATATATATATATATATATATATATATATATATATATATATATATATATATATATATATGGGGAAACCTTATAATTATATGATTATTCCTATAATTCCTTTATCTCACCTCACATTGGGCATACCAAGGTCATTTTAAAGATTGCACTCTCTTCTATCATGCAAGTATAGGAGTTTTTGACACCATGTTCATTTGGATCTATCCCATACCTACCAAGTGTAAGCTCTCTTGAGATATTCATTATTATAATCCATGTTTTGTATTATAAATCCATGTTTGGTATTATAAATCCATATGGAGGAGGAATATAAAAATATAAAAGAGTTAAAATCCATATCATACAACAAAATAAAATGATTAAAATGGAAAAATTAAGATCATACCAAAAGACATAATATTTATATGGCACATGTCCTATTATATTAAAAGATCAAAACCCATAGTTGACCTCATAATAGAGCCAAGGTCAGTTGGGTTATGGTAGGTTAATACACTTGGGTAGGAGGTCTCATCATCATATTATCATCTAGTGCCACCTAATTTCTCACACAAGTGTCTAATCTTTGTAGTAGATAGATGACTCTATAAAGGGTCATGAGGAATGGGACATACATTGTCAGAAGGTATGCCCATTTTAATTTTCATGCATACCAACCTTCATGGGATGATACTTATACTTCACTAGTTATACCAAATTTATGTGGTTCAATTAAGATCTCTAAAGATCACTAATGTCAAAAGTATCTTAGTCTTGCCAACTTCATATGACTATCTCATTTATGGTAAAGATTATTTTGTCATCTTGGAACCACCCTCTTTCCCAAACACCTATTTAATTTCCCCCTTGATAATTAAATTTATTTCTACATCCTTTTAGAAATTATATGCTCCATATTCTACATCTCTTTTTAACATGTTCATAATATGGCAATTTTTAGTTTATCAATCATTAGAAAAAAATATGCATCTTTAAATTGTTACATGATGCTATATTTATTATTGCCTTACCTTTATTATATTTACCTTAACTATGTTTGAGACCTTGAGTTTTATCTTATAATTTATTAGGAATTTTTTTCCATCTTTGATTGAGTATGGATTGTTACTTCTCTTTCATTGATATTGATTACAATATCATGTTTCATAAAATCCTTAAGTTTAATTTCAATTATTTCTTTTCTTACTTTTAGTACATTTTAGAATTTTCAACATTAGTAGCCTTTGATTTTTGGTTATCCAATTCTCCTTCCCTATTGCCCACATCCCTTACTCATTTAGTTCTAACCTAGCCTTTGTCATCCTGACTAACCAATTTACTAAGTTATTTAATTAGTTTCCATTTAATTTTGGCCCTCCAATGGTTGTTTTATTTTATCTCTAGCCTTGTATCCCTAGGGTTTATCTAATTCATTATTATTCCCTCCATGATCAAAACTATAAATACATCATGTGACTATTTAGTAAAAAAGGTAAGTTAAGATATGTGTACGGTACTTATAATTATTTCATTTATTAACATTTAATTTCTAATTTTTACTAAAATTTTTTTAGCTTGGTTTTTGCATTTCTATTTTCTTTCCCAAAGCACCATCCTATGTTACACTATGGTGACACATGATGAGCTTTAGGTAAGGCATATGCCTACACACAATATTTTTAAACTTTATCATTTACTAAAACTATCTATTACAATAACTTGTTAAATTTTAATCTCTTTGAGTGCACACCTTAAAGGGTGTACTAGGAAAGGGGTGGGTAGACTGATGGTTCTTCACAAGAGACATTGCTATTTATCTATCATTCCCATATCCATTCTAACTTCCCCAAATTTTATCCCCTAAGCTATCTCCTTTAATATAATATCCTATAACTATGTAAAGACATAGATTTTCCTAATATGCCATCCATATCAATGTAGTTATAACTATTATCCATCCTATCCAAACAATATTGATCAGATCAATGTAGCTCCTAACTTTATTACATGCATTTCATAACTAGGTCACCCTGGCTGACTTAGTTTAAGGTTAGTCATATTTTTTAGGACTAAATCAATTGACTAATATTATAAAATAATATTTGGTAGGGATTAGTGTCATCAATAAATATAAATATAAATCACCACTAAAATCCAATAGAGAGGAACATACATTTTCAATTGTTATCACTCACACTTTTTCCCTAAGTCTACATTAGGAGGAGTTATTGCTTAGATCTTATCTTATAGGGAAATTTTTTTATTTTGGAATATTGGATGGAATAGGAGGATTAATTTTATCCTAGATCTTGATCCAACCATTGAGATCCTTACGATCATAAAAATATCTTACAAAACACCATTGGCTAAGGGAGAGATTGAGGCTTGATAGTTATTATTCAAGGTAAGTATATTCTAACCTTAACTCTTTACTTTTTATAGATATAAGTTTCATAATTCCTGAGTTAATATATTTATTATCCTTGTTTGAATTATATCTACAATTAAACTTATTGTGGTTTTATGATTATTCAAACTTTCCATTTATACACCTTAGGTAGCCTAGGCTCCCATTTTCCTACCATAGCTTCTTGCCCATTTTAATATGTTTTTAACCCATCCATTTAAATTTATTGAATAGAATATTTGATTACTTTCTAATTAGAGACCTAGTTAGGGATATTGCATTGTGTTGATTGTCTAAAGTCTTTGAAACCCTTTTGTTATTGCCTTCACCAACATGTCCCATTTTCAAACTGAAAATGAGACCCTCTTTTATTATATGATATTTTTATATGGGGTTATGATGGTTTATTTGATTGAGATATTATTTATTATTAGTTTACTATATACTAAGTTAAAAATGACTATTCATGCTCATTTTTAATGACTTTGCATTTTATTCAATTTAGTCTATGATTTTAGATATAAACATTAATACCTAATTTGTAGGTTTATTTTAGGCCTACGAAGTCTTAATCCTTGATAAAATGATTTAGGATTCACCTATTTTAATGTTAGGTCTTAAAAATTAATTTTATGTGAATGATTGGTTTCAATTCCTATATTAAATAACTACATCCTACATAAAATTCACTTCCAAAAATTTAGTTGTTTGAAAATATTTACTTAGATTAATTTATTGTTTTCTTGAAGTTTTTTAAAAGATTTTTGAGACCCCCTAGATTATTTCATGCATCCAAATCTCGTCGACACATAGATTTAGAACTAAATATTTTTGGAAAAATGACTAAGTATTTTTAAAGCCCCAAGGCCTAAGAAGATGCCATGTCACACCCTATCATAATCCCAAGAGCATGAAGGTTTGAAGGCATAAAAAATTAATCAAAACATCAAAACATTGGGGTAATTAATGAATTAACCTAGAATACCTGAAGTTTATTGATATTGGCAAAGCCCCATGGCCCCAAAGCCCTAAGAAGATGCCATGTAACACCCTCCTAGAAGATTAAGATATTAGAGTGATTACATCATCAACTTAATATCTTGGGGAATTTATGATATTGGCATACAAAAAACATAAAGAGTTAGGGAGGTTAAGAAGAAGCCACATCACCATAGTAATGATAAAGGTAAATAATAGAGTAAAGTTTAGGGATGTTGACAAAGTACCAAGAGGTAAAGTGAGACCTAGTGGCCAAAGACAAAATCATAACAAAGGAAAAGGAATATGAAGTTGAGTAAGGACCATGTGGAAGTGGTGACATCAAAATATGAAGGTAATAATATTGATGGACCATCTAGCCATCAAAACTATCAAATTCTAAGATGGGACTATGCATCTAATTCAACAACAAAATCAAGTTACAACTTAACAACATGATGATAAATGATGGAATTCAAGGCATTGTAGTTGGTTCAATGATTAAAAGGGGTGGATTTAACTAAAATCATGAATAAGGCATGAATTATGGGTAAAACATGGTCATTAGGATCAAGTAAAGAACATAATAACTATTTAGCCTTCAAAAGACATGGTGCCTAACTACACAAAACATGTCTAAATGGTAATCCCAATGACCCTATACTACCAAAGTTAAATTTAGTATATGTAGGGGTATGGTCGATCTAGCATGTCTACCAGAATATTAACTACCATCTCCAATCACATTAATAATTACCTTTAACTACCCTGTTAGTTGGAAATGAAAATTTGAGAAGGAACTCCATACACTTGGAGGGATATATGAGATCATCTCTTGCATTGTAATAAGGGTTGGTATTTAATATTAGAGAATGATATACCTAAATAGATTCTTTTAGTCTTAGAATTAAATTAGTGGACCAATCATTTTTATTTCATGTATTATCTTTTTTTCTAGATTAGCTTGATGAGTTGAGGTTGTTTGAGGCCAATTATGTAATCTAATTGAGTATTGATGAATCCCAAATGATATTTCATGGAAATATACTTATGTGAAATATATTATATTTAATATAATTGGCATATAAATGTATATGGTGACCCTATTTTCCTATTTTACATCACTGCTACCTCCCTCATATCCTTGCACCATCCTTTAGTCAGAGTTGTGCTAGGTCTGGCTTAGTTAATGATTGGTTTATAAGAGGATTTATCTACTCAAGAGGACATGATTAGATCCATTAGAATGTGGGATGCATTATTTTCTCCCTTCCCTTATCTCTTTTACTTTTATTCAATCAACTTTGTTAATTTAGAATCTATGTAATATGCTCTTAGTGTTTTATCTTATTTCTCACTCTATATATTACTACTTGAGCATTGTTGAATCCATGTAATATATATGTTTGTTTTAATTGAATATTTATATCCATGGATAAATATCTATATGTTAATTCTATAGGAATTATATCCTAATTTAATGTACATGGAGTTATCTAAAATATTTCAGCTTAAGCAATAAAGGCCTATTGAATTGGAATTGTCATGACAAGCCATAGAGTGAATATTAGTGTGCCTAGACTAGGTAGAAGAAACATTGGGGAGTTATTAAAAGATACTTATAAGAGGTGTTTTGGTACATCAAAACCATTAAGGATTAGTTATTTTTGGCTATGTCAAATTTACCATGAACATAAATAGTGTTAGAAGGAGAGCCTAAAATATTATTTCATACTTTTATTTTGTTTTAGTGATTTTATTAGTATTAAAATGGCCTTATCTTGGATAGGAGAATGTAGCTATCTTTTGAATGTTCTAGTACCTTCTCATGACTTTCCCAAGAACCTTCAAAAATTTTACATAAATTATATCAATGGTGGGGTCAAGACTATTAAGGAACACATCTAATAATTTAAATTAGCCATTATAAAAAGGTAGATTCAACATGAGGATGTGGTTTATCACCTATTCCACCATTCACTAGATCAAACAACCTATTATTGGTACCTTGGTCTAATAGAAGGATGTATCACCTCATGGACCATCTTTGAGAATGTGTTCCTTAACCATTTTAGTGTGCTCATTGACCCTTATATCTTATTTTATCAATTTTACACAATACATAAAGAGCTCAATGAGCCAATTATAACATCCAACCATAGATTCCATTAGCTATATACTAGGTTGAAGGATACTTTTCTATAAATATAGGATGTAGCCACACTAATTTACGTCCATACTCTAGATCCTTTGATTACTATATTCATTAGAAGAAACCCAAATCCCCTCACATATTTATGTTTGTCCTATGAAGAGACTAGAATAATAGATCAAAAATCAATGCCATATGTCTATGGTGCTCAGCCTTCTTATCCAATGTGATAATTGTGGATCTATCCCCCAAAGTCCTTCGAGTTACATGCCGAAAAATCAAACAATGAGTCATCATGTTCCATACAATGTAATTCCCCAAGTTTACAATTAGATTAGTCTTCCTATAATGAATGAGAACCTATTTATTAATTTTAATGCATATGATTCTATTAATACATTATATAATCAATAAGTTATTTTCCCTCATGATTATAGTTAAATTATTTTTATGTTTCTATTAATTACTTTAAATTTATTTTAGGATAACCTCAGACAATTCTCGACCCAAGCTATGAGGCTAAATTCTCAAATGAATTATTAGGATTCTATGAACATGGATGTGGAAATAAGGCTAAGATGATCATGCACACTAATAATATGCCATAATAAAAATGTGATCCATTATTTGAAGGCTATGATATAAATGATGAGAAGTCTAATGGTGAAGTTGCATTGGAGGTTGAAAGTAACCTAGTGGTTTTAAAATCAAATGGGTGGAGAGTTAATTTCGTAAGAATAAGAATCAAATTCCTCTTGTGATTAGTTAGAGCAAGATTTTGAAGGACTAGAAGAACTAGGTGAGAAAGATGCATGTTATCCATATGAAACATCCCTCCCCTGCACCACCTCCAAAACTACATTTAAAAAACTGATCCAAGGTGGTTAGTAGCTTGGTGGTAGTAGTTTGTAATCCCCCTCATAATTAGAAGAGGGTAAAATTAAATAAGATAATGTTGATCCAAATTGATGGTGCCAAGAAGAATAAAACTAGGAAAAAGGGGATTTTCCTTTGGGGAGAATGAGTTATAAGAACTTAATATTGATGATCCTTCCCTTCAAGTCAACCTTGACATTGAAATAATTAAATATGGTTGCCTTATGTCCTTACTAGTATTAAAGGTATTCAAAGTGGGAATGAAATATTAAGAATATTTAGGATTGAATGAAGAGGATTTCATCTCCATGCCTATGTTAAAGTATAATAAATAACTCATGAGCTCCTTTGATGACACCATAACCATTCCTTATTTCCAAATGTAAACATATTCCATGCCTAAGGTAACAGAGATGGTCAAGATATAAATATAATATCACAAACACAGTGGTCTAAATAGAGAAGTGAAGCCAATGGAGATGTAATATGAGAATGATCTTATTCAGCCCAACTCTCCACATATTTTATCTATTGATGATAAATTCAGAATGTCTTTGATGTGGGAAGGATATAATTCAATTCCATGCCTTTTAGATAACAAAAATGGAAAAGATGATGCAAACAAAGTGTCTATTTTAGTCCAAGTAACCAATATTCAATGTATTAATTGGAAACAACCAAATAAATGCCTCTTATAGGTTAGATACACACATAATTTAGGTATGTATGGATATTAAAATGTATTCCTCATCTAAATTCTAAGTGTTGGTAGATGTATTTTGCTTCACTTATACTACATGCTTTGTGTAAGATAGATGTAAGCATAATTATAAATGTTGTGGTTTGATTTTTACTTAGATTGCATGAACTGAACATTAACAAATCATTATGGGATAGTTTATTATATCATAGAGGAAAACATAGAAGAAATTAATATTATCCTTTGACCTTCTCAAAATCTTGAAAATAAACATGTGTCTAACTAATTTCAAGAATTCATTTTCTTGAAAACATCTATGAATAATTTCTCTTTTCCTTTCTTGTTTCCTTTCTACTTTTTTCCTTCCCATCCCTTGTTGTTATTTTAGATTCCCTTTCTTATTTAATTTAAATTGGTCCTGATATTTTTTCCTTGAAGTTTACCCATTAATAAAAGAAATGAAATGAAAGGCCTACTAGTAAGTAAACAACATGAATTACACTCAAGGCATGAAATTTAAACTTGATTGAACACTTGCATAAAACTATCATGACTCTCTTGTGAATTTTTTTATATTGATAAATGTCAATGATTTAAAATATAATTTGTGTATTTATAAGTTTGTTTTATAATTTAAAGCCATCTATACACTTAATTGAAATATTTGAAGAAAATGTAGAATTATCTTTTTTGGGTTTATCTTAAATGATCATGAACTTCATTATTTTCCTTGAACCCATGGATTGGTCCCCAACCCTCAATGGATAAAAAAATTAAAGTCTCATTTCCAAAGAATTGAACCAAAATTCAAAATATAAAAATATTCCTTGAAAGGGTGATCTTGGTATCCTCCATCGTAGGCTTTCTAGCTTGGTCAATTGTGGAGCAAGGCCTTAGGAAGGGATCAAAGGTATCGTTGTTAGGTATATAGATGATTGGATGGAATTATATCTATGTGAAAATCATTCCACCCATGTAAAATAGATATTTTTTTTCCTTTTAATGTTTTGATCATTTATAGAATTCTAAAATACTGTATGCATGCAAATAAAATGAATTAATCACTTCAACACACACATATGATATTAGGTGGGATTGTAGTTGAGTATGATATATATTGATATATAATTTAGTGATTTTATCTCAAGTAATCATTTATTTATAACTTTTATTATTTGGATGTAAGAATAAGATATTTTAGATTTATTTAGATACTTAGGAGTATCTACTAGTAGGAGTCACCATTTTTTGTTTCCTTCACCAACACACCCAATTTTCAAACTAAAAACATGAACCCTATTTTATTATTTGATATTTTTCTATGGGTTTGTGATGGTATCTCTAATTGAGTTCTTCTTTATTGGGAATTTACTAGATGTTAAGTTATAAATGACTATTTCTGCTCATTTCTAATGCCTTTGCATTTTTCTCAATTCAGTTTAAGTTTTCATCTATGAACATTAATGTCTAACTTTTAGGTTCATTTTAATCTTATACAGTCTTATTCCTTGATAAAATATTTTAGTATTCACCCATTTGAATGTTTGGGTTTAAAATTTAATTTTTTGTGAATGACTCATTTCAATTCTAATATTAAATGACTGCTTCTCACATAAATTTTCTTGGAAAAACTTAGTTTTTTCAAAAATATTTACTTAGTTGATTTTCTTGTTTTCTCATAAGTTCTCAAAATATTCCTAGGAACCCCCATATTCTTCCACATATCCAAATCTCATTTATGCACAAATTTGGAGCCAAATATTTTTGTAAAAATGATAGTCTTTTTAAATCCCTAGGGCCCCAAGAAAATGCCATGTGGTACCCTATTAAAAGCCTAAGAACACAAAGGATTGAAGGCATTGACAAAGAATCAGGATATCAAAACTTAAAGGGCATTAAGGAATTAACCCAAAATCTAGGAGTTGATCTACATTGGTAAAGGCTCATGGCCCTGTGGCCTTGAGGAGACACCACGTGACACCCTCCCAAAATCTCAAGAGCTTAAAGTGATTACAACATTAACCTAAACTATTAGGGAATTAACAATATTGGCCTACCAAAGCATAAAAATCTTGGGAGGTTAATAATCCATGTGGCCATGACAATGAAAAAGGTAGAAAACAAAGTAAAGTTGAGGGATGTCGATATACTACCAAGTGTAAAAATGGGAATTATTAAGAAAAACCAAAAGCCTAGTGAAGGAAAATTAATGTGAAACTAAGGAAGGGCCATGTGGTAGGGTGATGTCAGAAGATGAAGGTAAAGTATTGATGACATGTCTAGCTATTGAAACCATCAAAATCCAAAATGGGACTATGCATCTAATTCAATAAAAAATTAAGTTATATCTCAATACTATGATGATAAACTATGGAATTCAAGGATTTTAGTTGGTTACATGGTAAAAAGGGCTAAATTTAAGTAAAATCATGAATAAGGCATGAACCATGGGTGTGGTGTGTGCATTAGGATCAAGTGAAGATAATAAGAAAAAATTATCCTTCAAGAGACATAACACCCATCTACACATAACACATCTAAATGGAAATCCCAAATCAATCTTAGTGACCATATGCTACTAGAGTTTAATTTAGTATCTATAAGGAAGGGAATATTTGAGCTAACATGTTTATTATAATCTTAACTACGATCTCCAATCACATTGATGATTAATTGTAACTACCTTATTACTGGGAAATGAAAAACTTAAGAAGGAGGTCCATGAACTTGGAGGTATATATAAGATCAACTCTTCCATTATAATAAGGGTTGGTATTTAATAGGATTAGAGAAGGTTATACCTGGCTGGATCCTTTTATTCTTCACATTAGAGTAGTGGAATAATCATTTTTATTTCATGTATCATCTTGTTTTTTATATTATCTTGCCAATTCGAGGTTGTTTTAGGTTGAATATGTAATCCAATTGAGAGTTGATGAATACCAAATGATATATCATGGAAATATATTTATTTGAAAGATTTAACATTGATAAACTTGGTTTATTCATGTATATGGTGACCTTATTTTCTTCTTTTGCATTGCTACTACCTCCCTTAGACTTTTACACCATCCTTTAGCCAGAGTTGTGCTAGATTTGGCTTGACTAAGGATTAATTTCTTTGAGGATTTATCTATTCAAGAGGAAATAACCAAATCCATTAGAAATTCAGATTCTTATTTTCACTTTTCCATTCTCTATTTTATTTTTATTTAATTAGCTTTTTTAGTTTAAAATATATACAATCTACTCTTAATGTTTTATCTTGATTGTTTGATCTATCTATTTCTGCTTAAGAATTATTTAATCCATGTAATAGATATGTTTTTTTGAATCAACTATTTATATCCATGGATAAATATCTATATTCATATTCTTTAGGCATTAAATCCCATCTTAATGTACATGAACTTGTCTAAAATAATCTAGCTTAACCAATAAATGGCCCTTGAATTGGAACGGTAATAATGAGCCATTGAGTGAAGATAAATGTGCCTAGACCAAGTATAAGAAACCTTGAGGAGTTCTTAGGATCTCATTTTAAGAGGGGTTTTGGTGCATCAAAACCACTAGAGCTTAGTTATTGTTGGCTAAATCAAAATGACCATAAATATCTTTATCTTAACATTGTGTTGTATGTGTTACCCTTATTAGGTTTATTAAATCCCTTAGTCATATCCCAATTTATTTATCAATGGGATCTACATAATTCATTTTATCTGAGTTTGGATATTTAGATATGATAGTTTTAAGTTAATCATAGCTCATTGCATACATCTTCCACTTGTTTAGAGATTTCCACAATAAAAATATTACAAACGGCCTCAATAAAGAAAGTGGGTGTGGTAAAATTGGGAGAATATTAATTTAGAAAATATTAACAACATAAATGGGGAATATAATTTCTAGTTGAAGAGGGTGTTCTAGATGTAGGTTAGGTTACCCTTTGACCTATAAAAGTGATGTGATTTATTTGGTGGATCATGGTGCTTTAACCTTTGAAAACACTCATATTTATTTAGCCTTTGGTGATGTGATTTATTTGGTGGATATGCTAATTATATTCTCAACACTCTTTTTTGGAGTGGGGAGAACATTCAAACTAATGACAATAGTGTTCCCATTTTTTAGGGACATACACTAGAGTTTCCTTTGCAGGATTCTTATCTAGATGATAATATGAAGGTGGTGAGTAATGATGAAGGATATATAAAATTTATTTATAGGAATTTAAATATAACATAAAATGAGTAGTGATACCATTAAAGTCATAAAATATCTTAGGTGGGGAAGGAAAACTTGGTTATCAACTATCCATCATATGTGCTTGTTCTTATTTTTCTGCTCTAAATTTATCTTATGTGATCTAAAATTATGGTCTAATTTATCATGGGCCTTATTTGATTTTAAATAATGATCTAGATGATTATGCAATAGATATTTCATTGAATGTTTTAGTGTTGGTGGGCATGGTATTGAATCTAACATCTCAGATGGAGTAAAAGTCTCCATAGTGAAGGGATCAAATTAGTCTTAGAATCATTAGATACAAAAATAGGAAAATCATAAGAAAAAAACATCACTGTACTTATCAGAGAAAGAAATACGAATCATATTGATACTAGAGTTGAAAGATTATTTATGTATAGATTATTAAAGGGAGGTTTGGTAACATAATATTTATGCATGATTTTATTGGAATATGTTAAATAAAAATGCATAATATAAAGTATAATAGGCATCATAATGAGGAGTAATGAATTCAACATGGAGGGATTTGGCTATGATGTCACTAGGAGAGGAAGTGTCAGTAAGCATTTTTTTTTGTAAACATCATGGTTGTCATAATTTTGTAAATTTCCCCTTATAACAATAAAGGTTACAAGGTTGGAGGAAAATGAGATATGTTTTGAGGGTAAATACCAAAAGTTTTTTAATTTTTAGATTTATGTCATTAGGTTTATCATTTCCACAAATAAGAAGTTTTGGTGATATTCTCCCCACAAGATTAAGGTGGCCACTATAACCTTTTAATGAGTCCACATGATAGATAACATGTTGGTATACTTGTAAATTAATACTTGAAATATATTCAATGTTTGGAATCATTAAAATACCATGTTGTTAAAATTTATCAAAATTCAAAGGAATCATATCGCCTTAAATTTTTTAAATAACTTCTAGATAGAGACACTTGATGTATTTAAATGCATTGCTTGGGAGGTGTCTATATTCAATCATATCTTTGGAATGTGATATGAGTTTTCTTAACATTTTTTTTTAAATTTATAAAGTATTAGATAAATTATAAGGAGGTAACATTAGTACATGAACCTTAGTCAATGATTCCTCATTTAAATTGGATATCACCAACTCAGATGCTAATGAAAAGAGTGGGGTCATCCACAAGAAGTAGGATTTCATCATATATCACAGATTGAATTGGAAACTTATGAGATAAATATTAGTTATTTATTTAATTTATTTGGATAGATAAATATTTTCCTTGTTTCACGATACTCTCATTAGATCCATGCAAGGCAATTTCTCTCCCCATATGGGTGGTTAAGAAAAATTCACACCAAAGAGGATTTACATTAATAATTTTGATATTAAGATGAGGCTCACATGAGCTCAAGGAATGGAAACTAGATAATAAGGTTCAAGATTTATTCAATATGATATCGTTCCTCAAAGTTAGATTATACAAAATGAAATTAAGAAATAGAAGGCTAGATCTAAGTTTTCATTTTTTTACATTTTTTGATGTCATTGACTTGACACAGGCAAACTCATATAAAAGTATTAACACAAATGATGAGGTTGGATTATAATATGACATCATTAGACTGATTGATGGTGTAAGAGACACATAATCACAACTATGAACATTATTGACCTAGCCAATGACATTAGACATATTTGAGTTTTTGATTCTGATGTTTATAAGGGAAGGGGTGTAAATATCTGATTTATAAGGTAGGCTTAAATAGTATTTAGGATGTTATAGGATGAATTTTAGTGTAAATTTTAGGATTAACACAATACATAATGAGTTTCATACCATTTATGTAAACTATTCTTTACCTATGGTTTGAGGAAATAAGATTAATTGTAGTTTCTATGCAATTGGTGGCTAGAGATGAAATATGAGGTGTGGGAAGATTAGTGTTATCTTAATATTTTTTGGTATTTTTCTTAGGAATGACCCATAAGCATATTATTTTATATTTTAAGGTGATAATTATTTTAGTTGAGTGCATCATGATTTGTATAATTTTCATAGCATTTGAAAATATTTTCAAATTCTTCATAGTGTTCTCTTTCCATAGCATCATTATCAAAATTATTTACAAGTATTAAATTGTATATTAAGGTGCAAAGGGAATGGTAATTTTCATGTGAATGACCCTAATTAACATTAAACGAAATTTATTTTAAATATCATGTCATCAAAATTTGGGATGTGAGGATCAAGATCTTTGGGTTGAGGTCTAGGTATTGTTCTTATAAGTTACATAACACTTAGATTTTGATAAGTGTTATTATTGGAAGGAAGTGGTTTAGATAATAAAATATGAGATTAGACACTTGGAAATGTTAGTTTTGTTATACCTTCATTGTATATGAAATTTTCATGTACATATGGATCATACACACCCTTCTCTCCTATCTACTTACCTTTTATGGGCTAAACCTTTGTTATTTTATATCAATCATATATAAGAAAAAATTATATAGTCCATGTCTAACCTACTTAAAATCATAATCAAACTATCTCTAGATCATCATATTAGTATTCCTACTATATACACCTAATATTTTCACTTTATCACTTTTTTGGTGTTTTATATTATAGTGTCTTGTCAATGCATCAATCACCCTAAGTGCACACCTTAAATGGTGCACTAAGCATGGGTTGGGATCAAATCATGGTAATTTTCAATAGATTTTGTCATACTATTCCATCACTAATATCAGTCTAACCTCATTTAATTATCTATCAATATTTCATCTCCATATATATTTGATAGCTCCTATATCCTATAGTACCATCCTATACAATAATATATATTTCATAATTTAATTTTCCCTATACTCTATCAAGCATCCTAATACAATTTTGAGTTTGTCTTCTAACATTTATTTTATATTAGCCTAACTGATATCGTATTGTTCTAGTAGAAATCTTCCAACTATATCAACCTAGATGATACAATAAAATTATAATTTAGGGTTGGTTTTGGGTATTTAAACCATATATATGGGTCATATTAATTCCTAATATGATATATCACATTCATATACTTTGCTTATGCTCATATTTTTAACCTGAGGAATTATTTGGGAGAGTTAGTGGTTTAAAACCTTATCTTGGAGGTATTATATTTTGGTGTCATTGAAGCTCAATAGGATATGTCATTTAGATTTCCTAACTAAGTATATTTATGCATTCATCCAATAATTGAGGTCTTTAACATTCATCATCTCTTGAAAAGATCCACTTGAGCCAAATGGGGAGATTAAAGCATTGATGATTCCACTACAAGGTAAGTATTTATATCCCTACACTCTTTCCTTTTATTTAGTGTATTAGATGTTGTTTATTTATTTATGGATGTATGTGTGTATCCTTGCTTAGTCTCTTCTTTATATTGAATAAACTAGTATAGATATAGGGTTTGTTAGGCTTTCCATTTATCAATTTAGGTTGATTAGACCCCCATTTGGTTAATAATTTCACTTTACATTCATTATAATAAAACACAATCATTTACTTGTAGTCCATTAAAATAATTTACTTTAATTTCATCTTTACAATCATAGTTACAATCATTTACGTTTGTTGAGATCTAGTGAGAGACATATCCTTATGTCATTGGATATTTGAGTTGTAGGTTACCATATTATAAATATATTGATATCATTGGTATTTACCTACTAAATCAAGTATAAACAAAATTTATTCTAATTTTAGTCTATTGAGAGAAGGAGAATAGTTGTAGGTCATCCTATCCCATGCATACATTTTGGTGAACCTAACATGAATCTAATCCCTCCTTTGGTTGGATTAGTTCAAAATTTATCATTTTAGCTTATTAGTGACATCATTAAAATGATCATATATTTTTTTATTTCAATTGTATTGGCCTACATGATACCATTAATTAGTATTAGTAATTATATCAAATGACCTGATACTATTTCATATTTTTATGCCAACCATATTAGCCAACCTGATATTGTTATGTCTTTCCAGACCATATTGGCTAGTATGATATAATTTTATGTTTTATTCTAAATGTATCATCCAAATTGATATAATTTTTATTTATTTGTTTCTAATTTTGACTATAATAGTCAACCTAATACCATTCTAAGTGTTTGTTAATTTCATTGCATGTTATAAAATTTACTTTCAATCTGAATCATATTTATTTATATTTTTGTTTTTATCTTTTTAGAATTGTGTTTTGATGGTTGTAAAAAGAATACGAGATATTATTATAGGAAAAGTGGTCATCAATTTTACTTGAGCCTTAGTGTGAGGGGTATTTCCCCAATACTCAATCCACTAGACAACACTATATATGGATTTTAGGATCCATGTACCTCATAGTATAATATATAAGCCTAGGATTTTTATTTTCAACCTTTAGAAATCCTTTCAATTGTTTGATTTTTTATGGAATTATTAATAAATTAGCCTTGGGAATTTACTCTCAACATACCTTAGAGATGGGATAGTGTAACTATAAGATGGTGGAATCCTCTGTAGTTAGTGTTTTGGGCATTGTTCACTATTTATGCCTAAGATTATTATAAATGAGAGCCTACAATTCAAAAAAATTGTACTGAGTTATAAATAACTACTTTAATTTTGATACTAATTATTTAAATTATTAGTTATTTTCTTTCCAAATTATATCAACCATCCCTATATCATTCTATGTTTTGTGAAAACTACATTAGCCAACCTGATCTAGTTATATGTTTCTTTCCAACTACATAAGCTAGACTGATACAATTCTATTTTATCAATTTAATTCCAATTGAATCAATCCACCTGATAAATTATGTTCTTATAAAATTCATTATAAAAATCAATAAAATTTAGTTATATCATCTTCCTACCAAATATATCAACCATCTAAATAAATTTCTTTTTTGTGATGATATTACATGAAGCAAATTGTTACAATTATTTCTTTGCTTAGGTTAAAAAATATATTAGTTAGTTGAATAATTTTTTTAGCATTACTATGAAATTAAGTGCACTGACCATCTTGATAAAGTTGATCTTTTCTATTGTACTATGGAACACCTTCTAGACTAATTTGAAGAGAAAACTTGTCATGGATTTTAAGGATTTGTAACAATCCTAATGATATGGACTTAACCAACCCTAGTAAATTATCTAAAAATGATTACATGAATTAAAAATTTTCCATGAATCAAGACCAAAATTTAATAAATTTTCATGTGGATTCCACAATATCTAAAATTGATGAGCCATATAACAATCATAAAATTGCTAGATGAGGTCATATACTCCAAGACCACAAGGTTGGAGATAAATGTGACATTATGTATATAAATAGGATGATAATCTATCTCCATGAAAATCATGATCACAAGGGCAAGGACCTTATTATTTCTATCATAGCATGATGGCACCACACATGGAATGTCCTATTTACCCTACTCATAACTTTTATACAAGACTTAGGGAAAATCAATTTACATCATCCTCATACACCATGCATAGTATTTTTAATAATATGGTTAGTTTCTCTTTTATTTATCCTAGCAAAAGTGATCACATAAGCACCAATGTACTTCCCACATTTAATACATCTCAACAGGCCACTCAAACCTCTAATTATAATTAGAACATTCTTGATCCTAACCAAATTATCTTACAAGTCGAGTCAAATATATAATTTTCAAGTTAATAAAAATGATTATATGATGTGAATGTAAAATCAAAATTTTAAAATGTAAAATATACATCAAAAAATTCATTAGGGAGTGCCAAATCAAAATTCCCGCTTAGGCCCCCTTACAGACTCTCATGGTAATCTCTTTCTATAATCACCACTTTAAAAAAATTATTTAAGTACCTCCAAGATGAACCCTTAGTCCCTAAAATTACTAACATTGACATAGGTGGAATCAATCCTATTATCTCTTATAATGAATCCATTGATATTTATTTACACTTTAAGGCCTTTGGTAACCTTTATAAAGGCTAGATTAAACTCAACACCATTATTGTTACCAAACTACTTACCAAAAAAATTATCTAGTGATGTTTTAGATTTATACAATCAACTAAAGTCTAAATACATTTATATTTTTGAATAATTATTTAATTTATTGGGATAATATTTTAAATCCAATGATCTACCTAAAAATAATTCATCTCATTTTATTAACTGTAATTAATAAACAAATGAGACCGTGCAAGACTTTATCAAGCATTGGAAAGATTTAGCCAACAAATACAGACACAATATGTTAGAATATAACATCTTAAATTTTTTGACCAATGCGCTCAGTGCCAAATTATAATATATTATCAAGAATATTTATCTAAAATCATTGGAGGAAACTTAAGATCAATTTAAACATCAAGATATCCTTATAATACAATTTGATCCTTCACAACCCAAGTTTGGAAATCAAATGATTATGAGATATAGGAAAAATACTACTATATACTATTTTATCAACAACCCACCTCTAAATGGAAGTCCATTTTATCATCCTCCACCTCCTTCACAAACAACAATTTTGAAATCCATAAGCCTCTCTCCCTAGTTGAGATTATGAAACACCTTCCTAGACCCTCACCTAGAGATTTTCACACTTTTCATCCTAGTGCTCATTAGTATGGCCCTGAATTTTTTTTATTGTATCACTTAAATTTGGGTCATTATTATGAGGCTTTTAAAAAACTTAGACATATAGATTTTGGGTTATTACTTGATGCACACTTTGATCAAGAATCCATGATCATATAATGACACCAAGCCTTTGATAAGGTAGCTAAGGATCATTAATCAAAGGTCAATCATGATGCACTTCACTATGATAAAACTCACCTTAACATCTACTCAAATCCACTTCCAAACCACACATAAAATCAAAAATTAAAATAAAACCCCTTAATAATTAGATAATAATGTTGTTAAAATCAAGGTTAATCATAATGATGAGGAAAAATTAGTGAATATGAACACCATGAAGTGGGTAGTGTATTACATATATTTTAATCCCTAAAACCCTATATTTCCTATCCTAATTATATATTAGTATAAGATAATATACACATATATTTGTGGATATCTAATATAAATAAATTATCACTTTCATGATTTTAGATAGCCCAAATATATCATCTAACTTGGTATAGTTCCATGCTTTCACAATTATATTGACCAATCTAGTGTAGTTTATTTATCCAAAAATGTATGTTTCAACTGTTTTAGCTAGCTTGGTAAAAATTTTATGCCCTTAACTTATAGTTTGCCTAAGGATATGTGTGGGATGGCATATAGTACATCATCATTAATCTTAGCATTAACTAGATAGTTATTAATTTAAGTTGACTTACTTAAGTTAAAGGGGTTAGATGAATGGGTGTGACCCTACCTATTATGTCTATATATGTGGATGAGTGTATCTCATCCTCATCCAAAGCATCATATTTCATATTTTACTCTTATTATAAGGGTGTGGATGTTTCCCTTTCAAAGTGGCTCATAATATGTTCATATATTTTACTGTATTTTAGTTGTGTGATCTATAATTTATTTATGAATTAATTTCATTACAAATGGTATCAAAGCATTGATTTTGGAAAATAATTTTGTATCTTTTGTATCCCTCAAATTATTAATTTTTTTCTATATTTTTTTTAACATAGTTTCAAAATCATTAAAGGAGTATATAATAAAAAAATATTTGGAGATAATTTTTTAGGTAGTTGATTCTATTATATTATTTTTCATAAATTCATTCTATAGTTTAAAATTTAAGGACTTTTTTTGATTTTCTTACATTTTTAGGAAGTTTGAAAAAAAATAGCAAGGACATATTCCAAGTGATTTATGATTGGAGGCCAAAATATTTACAAAAATGCTTAGTCAAAGTTAGGTCAAAGGTGAAAATCATGGTCAACATTATCAAGTTTTGTTATGGTAGGACCAAAAACTATGGGTCAAGGAAAGGATTCTAAAACTCTAGGTAAAACTCCTTATAAAGAGGAGATGGAGTTAGAAATGGGAATTGATGAATACTATACTCCAAGGGTTTCCTTGGTAGATCACAAGGTGAGTGAGATTGAGTATGATCTGATCTGCATGGCCTATAGTCTAAGATGACAAATAAATTGGACAATATTAATAAATGATTGGATGATATAGTGAATAAATTTAGTAAAAATTTTAATGGTCATTAATATCCACCAAACTATTTGAAAATCATTACTACTCAGACTAATCAAAGTGGATCTTTGGGTCAAACTAATGCATAACCCAACTGGGGTGAATATTATAGCTAAATCAACCCAAAATCTAAATACACTACAATTATGGAAAATGTTTCAAAAATTATAAATGCATAATTTTAATGGGAAGGATTTGGACACTTAGATAAACAAAATGGTTTAATTTAATGTTCATCAAATCCCATGTGGAAAAAAGGTGGTAATAACATCCTTGTATCTATATCTATGGTAGTTCATTTGGTATAGATGGATTTATCCTCAAAAGATAAATAATGGTCTTATTGTTACTTAGTCCATGTTCACAATGATATACCAATGCACTACTATAATAATGTAACAAAGAACTACTTTAGTCAATTATTAAAGCTATGACAATTAAGGATAATTAAGGATTATATTCAAAAATTAAAGAACACATTCTTCTATGTGGATGACACACAGAGAAAAACCTAAATGATATATTATTAGGTGGCCTCAAGGATAACATCCAACTTGATGTTCACATGTTTAATCTAAGTTCTATTTCAAAATCCATGGGATTTATGCATTGAGCAAAGGAAAGAGATCTAGTTAAACCGATGGATTTCACTACTAACAAAAAGTGTATGGTTATAGCATAATCATTCCCTCAACCTAAAAGGTTCACTTATAATAAATATTGAGTAAAAATGAGCAAAAGGTTTATGTTTCTATTATGATATAAAATAAGGAAAACATCATAAATGTGTTGAGAATAAATTATTCTACATTGAAGGGATCAATGAGGAAGAATAAGATGATTAAGTGTTAGGTGAGGAAGAAGAGGTTCCCAATTCAAAATCTAAAGAGTCTTAACCAACTATCCCATGACAAGCACTTTATAATATTAGCACTCTAAAAACCCTCAAGGTTGTGGGTTTCATCAAGAAATAAAAGGTTATAGTGTTGACTGAATCAAGGATTACACATAATTTCATTAATAATAAGTTGGAAACACACTTGAACTATTTTATTTACCCAAATCTAAAATTTTAGGTCATGATTGTATATGGTGTTATAGTCAATTATTATAGGGAATTCCATTATATAAAATTGGTGATGGGAAACTAAAAGTTATACTCCCCTATGTTTTCTATTCCCATGGGTAGATTAGATATTATTTGGGGATCCAATGGTTCAATACCTTAGTTAGGATAAAGATGAATTTCTAAAATTTATTCATGCATTTCCATTCCTAAAGAAAGGACATTTGAACTATGAGTACTATAGGAACATTATACATGGTTAGTTATCATCAGATGTAGAAGATTTTCCAAAAATCAACTAAAGGGTTTATCACATGGTTGTTCTCTATAAAATTTCAACTAATAATGATGTATACCCATTCTAATCTACAAAAAAATGTTGATGACCACTCAACCATTTTTGAATCAATTAAAAAAAGACTACCACCAAGGAGAGATCATGATCATGCCATTAAAATTATCCTTGGTAGTCAACCCAAAAACATCATGCCACATATATAAACATATGATCAAAACAAATATTAAAAAGATGGCACATGAGATATTGGAGGCTGGTATTACCAAACATAAATAAAATAATTATTCTTACCTAGTGGTCATGGTGTGTAAGATGGATGATACTTAGAGGATGTGCCCATATTATAGATAAATTGGAAAGTGTACCATAAAATATAAGTTTACTATACTAATAATTAATGATTTTATAGATGAGTTACATGGGGAGGTCTATTTTAAAAACTATATCTTTATTCTAGTTACCATCAAAATTAGATTAGTGATGAGAATATCCATAAGACAACTTTCATAACTATGAAGACCATTATTATTTTTGTTAATGCCTTTGGTATCAAAAATGAACCATATTAATTTTAGAGTATGATGAATATTATTTTTAGGTCACTTTTATATAAATTTATATTAGTATTTTTTGATGACATCTTAATATATAGTAAGAATTAGGAATGGAATTTACAACATGTGAACCACGTATTGACAATTTTAGAAAAACATTAGCTTTATGTAACTTAAACCTTTCAAGTTTTATTTGTATTACAAGAGGTGAAGTACTTGGGCCACATTGTTTTTCATGGAGTAAAATTATACCCACAAAATATCAAAGCTATGATAGAGTAATAGGGGATAAAATATGTTAATAACCTTTGAGTTTTTTTGGGGTTAACAAGTTACTATTTATGATTTATAAAAATATATGGCATAATTTTAACACCAGTCGCAACCTTTTTGAATAATTAATACTTCCAATAGAATGAAATAGCCACCAAGGACTTTGAGAGACTAAATGAGGCCATGTGCACCACTCCAGTTTTGGCTACCCTAGATTTCTTAAAGAATTTAATTTTTGAATATGTGCATCAAGATTTGAAAGTTGTGTAGTAATCATGTACGATGGAAGAACCATTTAATTTGAGATTCATAAATCAAGTTTGAGAATATTTTAAACTTGATCTATGAGAATAAGATGATGGTTATTATTTATGCAATCATATAATGGAAGCATTATCTGATGGGTAGACACTTTAAGGTAAAGACTGATCATGATAGTCTAAAATATTTTTAGAATAAATATTTTCATATAAATAAGAAAATGTGTGACTAAACATTGGGATATGTGATGTGGCAACTAAAACATTATTTATGCAACATTATTCCCTGATGATGTGGTGGCCACTATTCATCTTAGTGAGGTGTCATAACACTATTACTAATTAAATAGGTGGAATGAGGTGAATTTATATGGATTCACATGAATCAAATGGTGGTGGTCCAACTTGTATAAATAATATACTCTTCTTTTGACCTTTGACATGTGACAAGCCTTTCACTATTCATCTATAGTGTTTTCACATGTGAAGGTGGTGCCTATTTTTTAAAGATGTTTGTATTTATACATAATGACCTAAAGTGGAGAATATGGAATGAAATTCCTTATTTTTTATCACTTTCTTCTTAGTCATGATTCCCCTCCATACGAGATGTGGGATGCAGTTGTTGTTTTATCTCCCTTCTTTCTTCATACTTTTCTATATATGTTTGTATCCATTCTTGATTGAGGTAGGTATGTGTATGTGGGAAGGCTTGTGTGATGCCCTAGAGCTTCCTTAGCTTAGTATTCCAAGTATATATGTGTGTTTAAGTGAATCTTGTTGAATCTTGTAATGACATATAATCTTTGTTGGTAAAGCTTTTGTAATTGTTGAGAAGATTTATGAGAATATTTGAGTTCATGAATTAAATTCATGTTGAGTTTGTATATGTTATAAGAGTTACTAAGATTAATATGGATTTTTTAATCTATATATGTGGTTAGAGGAAACATCAATTGGTATCAAATCCGTGTATCCTACTAGCCTGTTAGGAGGAAACCTAATTTTTATGCAAGAAGATGAGGACATTTAAAGAATATATGCTAGAGTTCATTTAAGAATTTTAGAAATATCATAAGGTTCAAGCTATCATGGATAGAGGATATAATAAAAAATAGAATGATTTTAAAGAAAGAGAATGTAAAAGAATATCTAGTTCTAGAAATGGTTAGTGAGCAACCAATGAAAGAACTCCAAATGCAAGATTTAAGACAACATGATCCTAAATTTGATGAATACAATGGAGAAGTGGATGCTCTCAAAATGAGAGAAGAAGTACAAATGATAGAGGAGTTATTTAATCCATAAAATAATGTGGAACATAAATACTTTCATACTATTATTTCAGATGTTTTAGTAGAGGAGCATGCTGATTTTGGGAATGAAACCAATGAGAATGTTTGGCTTAGATCCTTAGCTAGTGATGATTTCATGGTGGAGTTTCAAGAAGAAGGCAAATATGTCATAATATTCCATGGAAATTAGGAAGATGAGTTTAAGATATATGATCCTAGTACTTTGGAGGTGTAGTTTATTAATTGCACTTAGATGATTTACATGAGAGGAATTCTTTTTGGATAAAATGCATTTAGTTTTATGAGGAGATATTCTAATGTAACACACATAAATATCAGAGTAGTGTAATAGAATCAGCAATAAAGATCAAGGATTAGGAGTTTCTAACACCCAAAACTTGTTTGTGATTCAGGTATTTGGATCCATGAAGTTAACTAGATTGATTGGGGATAAGCAATATTTAGGAAGGGAGGATGTAATGTCTCCTTTCCCTAAATTTGACATTTACATAAGACCACTAGCCTATTTGATTCCAATAGGCTAAGTTAGGTTTTATATGGGATTAATTGTGTGTCAAAACACTATTCACAAGTTACTATTCCTATGTACTATTAACTGACACTATTCATGGTGAGGTGGAAATGATGATGCAATAAAGGAGGTGACTTATGGATGATATGGCATGGCCCACAGAGCATCTTCATGGGGCATAGTTGATTTAAATGAGGTAGGGTGTGGCATCTAAATAAAAGACATATCCTCTTGTCCTTAATGATTTGCATCACATGATAAAGACATGGGATGCATTCCTAGGGTGACCCATGATTCTTAAATGTCAAAATATGATTGTAATTTCTCTGAGAATCTTGTGTGCACATGGAGGAAGAGAAAAGAGTTACTATTCATGATTTGTGCTCACATGTTTGAAGGTGGGATGCCATTTTAGAATTATGTGGAAGTGGGTTATGATCTTGTCTCATTGATTCCATTCTTCATTGATCATTTACACATAGTGGAAGATAAAGACAATGGAATGGTGAAAGAAGACAAAGAAAGTGGAGGAACATGATCTCTCTTTTTGACTCTTGCACATGGTGACAAGCTTGTCACTGTAGATCAATAGTGATCCCACTTGAAGAGGGTTCATTTCCTTGATTTCCCATGAAGTTTCCTCTCTCTCTCTCATGCATCTTCTATTTAATAAGATAGATTTCCCATTGTAAATCATTCTTAGATATATTATGAAACCCCCTTGTAAGGTTTAAATAAATGTTCAATCTTTTTGACCCTTATTTAGATGAAAAACCAATGAATATTGAGATAAATTAATGAAAACTCATTGCTTTCTTATATCAAAGTATGAATCTCCTTTAGTTTAGTAGGACAATCTCACTCAGAGATTATGATTATGCTTCAGATATATGATCACATTGTGATCAATTTATGTAAGTGAGTTGTTGTAACTCAATATTTTCATATGTAATCAATATTTATAGTTTTTTATGAATTGGTTATTTTATATTGCATTTTTATATGAAATTCTAAAATATCACATTTGGGGATATTACAAAGCATCTAAAGGTTTGACAATCTTTCATCACCCAAAAATAGAGTGGTGTGTTTTATTATTCTTTTTTAGAATAAATGGCATGGATATAATTAGGGAAAATTGTAAGATCTAAGTTGAATTCAATTGAAGGAGAATGATGTAATGGGAAAACATTATTCATGAGACACTATTTACTGGTAATATTCATGATTACTATTCATGAGTACTATTCATGGTGTTGTGGAAGATGATGTAAGAAGGTGATGTGGCATGGAGGATCTTCTTACACATGTGTAATGGGTGAAAATTTCTATGGAGTCACATAAAGTCACATGGTGGTGACCTAACTTATCTAAAGAAGATGCTTTTCTTTTTGACCTTGCACATGTGAATTATCTTTCACTATTCTTCAATAGTGTTTCACATGTGAAGGTGGTGCCAATTTTCAAATATGCTTATCTCTTAGTCATAATGACCACAAGTGGAGAGTGTCATTAATTTATTAGGGATTAATTTTCTTCACTTTTACTCATTCATCCATGTGGGAAGTGGGGCATGGATTTTGGTTTCTCTCTCATTCTTCCTTATAAAATCTATAAAATCATGTATTCCTTTGACTATTAGTTAGGCTAGTGGTAGAGAGAAACTTGGGGATAATATTGTAAATCCTCATTAATAATGAATTTTTGAATCCATTATGTGGTTTTAGGCCACATAAGGTGGTATCAGATCAAGTTCAAATCTTGCTGGGAGGATGAGATGCTAGAGTGCATCGTTGTTTATTTATTTTGTAGGTTTTGAAGAGACAGAAAAAAGATTAGAGGAATGCATTTGTTATGTGGGTAATAATGTTTATAAAGGATCATGAAATGGATAAATTAGTTAGATATATGTTTTTAATAGAATACTATTTAAGACCCCATGAGGGTGAAGATTGCAAGCAAGAGGATGTGTGGAGTACCAACTATGTGTTGGGAATATCACCAAGATGGAGATAAAGAGAAGAATAAAGAATAAAGTGTGTGAATGGGAACACATGGTTTATAAATTTATGGTTAATTTATACACCCAAAAATATAAATAAAGTGGAAGGAAAATATTTTTGAGCTCTAGAGAAGACAAAAAGTTGGAAAAAGAGAGAAAGTTGATTTATGTTACAACTGATGAAGGAGACCCATTTTTTGAAGATGGGGGAAAAATTATGTGGGATAATTTTGATGAGACGTGTCTAATATTTTAACTTTTTGTAAGTTTCATGAGGATAATATTATACCCATTTGCAAGTAGGTGGATAATGAGTAAAAGGGAACAACCGAGAAGAGTTTCATGTAATTTCATGGTGGTTTATATGGAGATTTTCCAAGCTCATTATGAGAGTATAGAGCATGAGGAACATGAAAAATATGGAGAGTATTTGAGAGTTTCAATGAAGGAAACAATAGAGGATTTTTTTGATAGATAATGCACATGTGGAAGAGTAAGATGTACTGAGTATGATACTAGCCATGGTATGTGTGGAAGAACTTGATGTTGTAGTATTGAATATGGGCTACAAGTTTCTTGTGAGATAAACCTTGGATGTGAAAGTGAGTGCACATGAGGATATTATGTATGGAATTTTAGCCATGAGAAAGTAGACACAAGTTATTATAGTGTGTGATCTTTGTGGATGATTGAAAAGGTGGTTAGATGATTTGTGAAGAAATCTAGATGAGATTTTAGTAGAGGTAGATGGTTAGTGGTGGGATAGAGCTCACATGAGGAAAATGAGATGCATGGTAAAAATATTGGAGGAGAAATTCAGATTATGATGGTAGGATTCATCCCATATATCAATACATTGAGCTATAGATATGTTTTTAGTAGAAGAGGATTTTTTTGGTCCCACGATGATGGAGCCAATATGTAGATGCTAGAAATGGAGGTAGAAAAAGAAAATTATTTGTGTACTTGGTGTGTTTTAAGCAAGGGATGCCATGGTCATTACACTTCATGACCAAAAGATTTTCTTTACCACTTAATCCATCTATGTTATCAAGAGATCACATTATCTACCTCAAGTGTTTGATGTATGAGATCCAAGGGTTGGATAAATATTTCATCACCTAAAAATAGAGTGGCATGCTTTCTTTTTTTATTTTTCAAAATAAATGGAAAGGATATAATCAATGTAACTAATGGGAGTTGAGTTGATTTAGAATAGAGGAGCATGATGTAATGAGAAAACACTATTCATGAGATTCTATTCACTAGTAGTATTCATGAGTACTATTCATGGTGATGTGGCATAGAGGATCTTCTCATACATGTGGAGTGGGGGAAAATTTATATGGAATCACATGGAGGCACATGGTGGTGACCCAACTTGTCTAAATAAGATGTTATTCTTTTTGATCTTGCACATGCGACCTATCTTTCACTATTATTAATAGTGTTTCACATGTGAAGGTGGCACCCATTTTCAAATATGCTTGTCTCTTAGACATAATGACCCCAGGTGGAGAATGTGGCATGGTTTTATTGGGGATTATTTTATTCTCTTATCCTCATTCATCCATGTGGGATGTGGGGAATATGGAGTTTATGTTTCTCTCTCATTCTTCCTTGTAAAATCCATAAAATTATGTATTCCTTTGCTTATTAGTTAGGTTAATGGTAGAGAGAAGCTTGGGGATAAGATTGTAAAGCCTCTTCGGCTTGGGATGCCAAGTTTATATTGAGTATTGAGAGAAATATTGTTGAAGCTTTGATTTTGTATGTGAGTATTGTTGAAATAATAAAAATTGATATGATTTTATGTGAAGAAATTATGTGTTCTTTATGATACTGAGTTCAAAATGGATTGTTGAATTCATTATGTGGTTGGAAGCCACATCAATTTTATTTTTAAATCCCATATATAATAAAGGAAAATAAAATATTATTGAAGATGTATTATCCAAAATGGATGAATCCAAAGAGGCATTATTGTGTGCAATGAATATTTATAAGGAAGATTGTGTGGATGAGGCTAGAGAAGGATGGGGGAATGATAATGATACATAATATCCAATTCAAAATATTTAAGTGGATTATAGTCCCTAAAAAAAATTGATTATAAATGGAATGCCTTATAGTATAAATATCAGGTATACCTATGTAATAATTCTTCCCTCAAGCACAAGATACTTACAATGGTTCATATATCTCTAATAAGGGAATTCATAATTTTTGAAAACTTATCATCAAATAAAGTAGGATTTATTTTGGGAAGGACTCAAGGGGGATATGGTATAATTTATCTCTAAATACATAGTTTGATATTAAAACAAGGGTGAAATAGTTAAGACATGGTCTTATACAACCCTTATTCAATTCCTAACAAGAGGTGGGATGATGTTTTTATTTATTTCATAACATGTTTACCTAGGTTAAAAGGTAAAAATGTCATTGTGGTATGTGTAGACAAGCTAAATAATATGTCCATTTTTTTCCTTATCACATCCATTTGTAGCCTATATAGTAGCTATTGCTTTTCTCAATATAATTCAAAAATTACATGGTATTACCAACATCATAAAGAGTGACATTGATCTGATTTCTACCAATAATTTATAAATTGGTTTAATTTCATGTTTGGGTACTTAGTTGGCTCATAGTATAACCTATCATCCTCAAACTAAGGGGGAAATAGAGGTATTCAATAAATTCCTAGAGGCTTATTTTCATTGTTTCATATTGGATAAATAAGAAATATGGATTAATTAGATGCCACTAACATAATGGTGGTATAACACTTCTTCCATGTCTCTTAAAAAATTCCATTTGTGGCACTATATGGGTATAAACCCCCTTCCATCATCTCATAATTGATGGTCCACCTAAAGTTTAATTATATGGAAGAACACATTAAACACTATAAAAAGGTCCTATATAGTCTTAGAGGGAATTTATCAATGGCATAAAATTGATGAAGCAATAAGTTGATAAACATCACAAGAACAAAATTTCTTCTTTTATCATTTTAGTCTAAAATTTTCAATGCTATACTAAAGGGGGTATTTTTAAACACCTAAATTTAGTATTATACATTATAAATCATCTACTATCACACTTTGACATAATTTAAATTTACGTACACATATGAATCTTGTGCACACTTTTACCCATTAATATACCTCCATATTGTCTTAGCCAACCCTATTTACCATATATATATACATATATATACATATACATATATATATATATATATACATATACATATATATATATATATATATACATACATATATACATATATATATATACACATATATATATATACATACATATATATATATATATACATATATATATATATATATACATATATATACATATATATATATACATATATATATATATATATATGTCTATATATATACATATATACATATATATATATATATATATGTATATATATATATATATATATATATAGGATCACCCTAGTCTATTAAATAATCTTTCAAGATCCTACATAAATTGTCTTCATATCTTAGATCATTGATTTTAAGTCTCAAGACAATACATATAATAATTAAATAATTATGGTTTTGTCACAAGTTTTTGTCTTTGTCGGTAGTGTCCAAGAACACTTAATAACTATTTTCATAATTAGTATTTCTAAATTATTTAAAACTAAAAAAATTTCATGGGACAATCATAGAGAGAATATTAAAGAGTTGACTATAAATACAAATCAATCATAAGGTCCTAATTTCTATGTAACTTAGATAGTACTTGGAAATTACATTGATAAATCAATTGGTACTTTCTTGAGATATTTTCATGAAGGCATGTACATATGAAAAAAATTGAAAGGACTATAATTAGATAAAATTATGAATACAAATTTAGGTCAAAGTTGCACTGTTTCTTCTTTTATCATTTTAGTCTAAAATTTTCAATGCTATACTAAAGGGGGTATTTTTAAACACCTAAATTTAGTATTATACATTATAAATCATCTACTACCACACTTTGACATAATTTAAATTTACGTACACATATGAATCTTGTGCACACTTTTACCCATTAATATACCTCCATATTGTCTTAGCCAACCCTATTTACCATATATATATACATATATATACATATACATATATATATATATATACATACATATATACATATATATATATATACATACATATATATATATATACATACATATATATATATATATACATATATATATATATATATATACATATATATATATATATACATATATATATATATATATACATATATATACATATATATATATACATATATATATATATATGTCTATATATATACATATATACATATATATATATATATATGTGTATATATATATATATAGGATCACCCTAGTCTATTAAATAATCTTTCAAGATCCTACATAAATTGTCTTCATATCTTAGATCATTGATTTTAAGTCTCAAGACAATACATATAATAATTAAATAATTATGGTTTTGTCACAAGTTTTTGTCTTTGTCGGTAGTGTCTAAGAACACTTAATAACTATTTTCATAATTAGTATTTCTAAATTATTTAAAACTAAAAAAATTTCATGGGACAATCATAGAGAGAATATTAAAGAGTTGACTATAAATACAAATCAATCATAAGGTCCTAATTTCTATGTAACTTAGATAGTACTTGGAAATTACATTGATAAATCAATTGGTACTTTCTTGAGATATTTTCATGAAGGCATGTACATATGAAAAAAATTGAAAGGACTATAATTAGATAAAATTATGAATACAAATTTAGGTCAAAGTTGCACTGTATCAAAATTCAAAAGCCAAACATTGTGTTACATTCTAGCGTGATCATGATGGTGCACACACATACCCATATGTGGGATAATTATGTATGTTTTGAGCCCAATTTGGAGTAATATAATTTAATAAGTTATTAGTCACTTATTTTTCCAACCCAAATTACTAACCCCATTTTTAATGGTCATCTTATGTTGAAAGTGCAATTAGAATTTTAAAGGAAGGAAAAAAAACATAGATCATTGCACAAGATTGAAGGATAAACAAAACCTAAGATGTATCTAAAAGAGAATGCATAATGGTTTAAGGCATGAAAAAATTTCATAGTCAATAGGGTTATTAATGATAGATATTGGATAATACAATTCACTGTAGGGGTCTTTAATTCACCGGTAGTGCTCGCACATAGTTTAAGCTCATGTTTTATAATCTTAGTGGTTATAGAGTATTTAAAAAGTTATTTCAAGGATAAAAATGAACACAATGAGAAATAAAAATGAAAATTAAGCTAAATAAATCCCTCTTCTATTTCTTTTTCCATTCTAAATATAGTAAGTGAAATATTTGTTTACCCTTTTACATTTAGATTTGTATGATTATTGTCTTATTTTACATAATCTAAATATTAATAGTTTTTTTTAATTTAAATCACATAAATTTAAAAAAAAAAAAAAAAGTGGCATGTTAAATATGTGAACTTTTTCAAGAGAAATCATTTACTTTTAACTTCCATTTTCAATGATGAAGTGTACGGGTTGACCATCAATCCACATTTGAGAATGGAATAACTTATATGTTTCCTCTTAATCTATATTATAAGAATAAGTGGTATTTGTGGTACCTTGTATAGCATTAGGTTAAAAATCCATGATAAAATTAAATATTTATAATATTTTAGTATTATTACCCACTACCTTAAGTTATGCAAGTAGATTTTTCCCAGTGTGACACTCTTTATTAGAGTAACTATTCAAGTTTTGAATAGAGAACTACTTTCCTATCATGGACTTATTATTTCAATCATTTGGATGTGTGTTATTATTTTGAGGATGGTGGAATGACCAATCCCTTTTTTTTTTATTTTCTTTATTTTAAACTTGGAATTCATAGGATATGATTTATCTTGAATGTTGGAATTTTATTTCTTATACTTATTTGAGATTTTTCTTCATACTTGCAAGAAAATTTATAAGCTTCTCCAAAGGAGGATATTTTGGAGGAAATGAATATTAGATTAAATATATGTGTGTATGGGATAAATATGTACAAAAATATAATAATCCTCTAATTTAGGAAGAGTTAGAAGATCATACTAGATCCAACACACATACAAGACATCATTATACAAAGAGGTATGAGCCTAGAAACAAAGGTTGTGTATAATGAAGATAAAAATGATTTTATTATGAAAATTTTAGAATGGAATGTTAGCATAGACCTACCTAAGTCCAAGATGTAAGGGGTGAACTAAAATAATCAAATAATATACAATGTCATTAAGTAGCAATTAAAAAGTATCTAATCTAAGGGTGTTATTTGGAAGTAATTATGAAGTGTAAATAATGGAACAAAGTATGTAAAAATAACATTACACTAACACGAATAAGTTAATCTAAGCATTGATGACAATAACATAATAATATAATATATCCACCAAATCAAATAAAGATATAATATAGGGTTTAGAATACCTACCTTGGATTGACTTGTCAACTCATCAATATTTACCTTAGCTTAAGTGGTACTTTGTGGGAGATTTTGTAGGTGAAGTTAAACATGGAAATAATAATTCCTAAGTATCATTAGTTGAGGAATCAAATATTATGTGTAACTTATTAGTTTGACTTATCTTATTGATATCTTTAAATACCTATGTAAACAAATATTTCTCAATTTTAAGATTCTAAACCTTAATTCCTCTTATCCTTACTAAGATGGATTTACATACATAAAAATAGCATATATGATGTCTTGATTCATGAGAAATGACAAAGGGGAACCATATAAATACAACTAAAAACCAAAAAAATCACTATTAAAACTAAGTTGACATCATTAGTGTCAAAGGCATAGAAAAATGTTTGTTAGACACATGACTACATAGGCATAACTAATAACATAATCCAAGAGAAAAATAAATACAAAATTTCATTGATTAGGCCAATGAAGTTGGGTAAAACAAACAAAAAATAATATGAGAAAAAAGGGGGAACTAAAAAAAATAGAGGACAAGTAAGAAAATGATAAGACAAGGATGAATATAAATGTAATAAATGATCATTAGGAAATCTCTAGAAAACACCACAAACCAACCCACCAAATTTAGGATACATTCCTTAGGATGTGCATTAAGGGAGATTGATGCATTGATGAGTCTTGAAAGAGAAATCATCACTAAGTATAAACTAAGGTGACTATGTCTACCCCACCCAAATCTCATCACGTGTCATAATAACATAGTGCGAGATGATTCTTTTGGAAAAAACACAACATAAAATAAAAAAGTTGTAATAAATATAAAATATAGATGAGATATATAAAATTAAATAAATAAACATATGTGCCTTCACTTACCTAATTATATTTTAATAAAGAGAATAATGTATAGTGCCAAAATCAATTCTCAGATAGATCTGATAGGCTAGATGCATAACATGCTAATGTAAGGTGCCAATGATATATTGAGATGGGTCTAGAAAACTTTAAAATTATGAGAAAAATAGTTTTTCTAAAAAATATTCCATTAAAACCATAAAATTATTTATGATTCCAATATTTTGGTGCTTATTTTAGTCGATCAATAGGATCCACATAAACAAATATATGGGGAAGATACAAAATCAAAGAGTAGTTTTTGAAAATTTAAAAAAATGATTTTTTTGCTTTAAACCCCTATAAATAAGGGATATGTTCACTCGGTATATTTTTATTTTTATATTTAAAGATATTTGGATGACCATTTTTGGTGTAGTAAGAGATGATGACTAGAGGACATAGAGGATGGTGCCTTGGACCCATCACAACAATCATTTTAGTTGATTTTAAATTTATATATGGAATGAGTAGAATATAAGGGATAATGGGTTTTTGGTGGCACGAGATTTTGGCAAGTTATTTTTAGGAGAATTTATTAGCATTACACACTTATAATAGAATGGATAATGGGTTTTTGGTGGCATGTGATTTTGAAAAGTTATTTTTAGGAGAATTTATTAGCATTACACACTTGTATAGTGTTATCAACATGATCAATGATTTTTATAGTTTAACTTCAAAACATGGATGATGGAATATGTCAAAAGGGTTGATGAAGTATAAAATGAGAAAATGGTTGATGACATCATGTTATATTTATCAATGAAGTAAATAATTAACACATGGCCAATGATGTACTATTAGAATGGATAATGTAGTTATTTCTCTACATGTTAGTATTATTTTTATATTTTTCATATTTTAGATAAAAAAAATTTATGGGAGAATGATTGAGATTTGTTATTTGGAATAATAGAGGCATAAAGATGAATTTTATTATGATTGAATGTATTTTAAACCTATCTTCTTGATTTAATCTCCATATATTTAGATGAGGGTAGGGATCACCTATTTAATGTGGATTTTTTAGGAATTATGGAGATGTGTTTAGTGTCATTTGATGCTATCACATTGGTCATGTTCATAGATATATTTAAAATACACATAGACACCATTATATAGAAGGTAGAGGAGGATATAATAAATCTATCCATTATGTTAGAGGATTTACATGCCATACTTGGTTTACCTATTAAAGGCACACCTATGATTTGTGACATTTCAGAGATAGTGATAAAGAGGCATGAATCATCCCAATTGGCCATAGGGTTATAAAGATACCACAATCATAAATATATAGTGAATTTTCATGGTGCATTCACAACATTGATTGTAGATATTTGGAAAGTGATTTTGGGCATCATGGTGATAATAGTATTTTGAAAAAAATCTAAAAGAGAGGCATCCTTTTTATTATTATGATATGTCAAGAAATAATAAATAAGGTCATAGCATACAACATGGGCATGGAGATATGAGTGTAACTTATGCATAATTATCATAAAATCTTGGCTAAAGATAATTTGGTTATAAGTCTAGTCATTATTTTTGATATATATATATATATATATATATATATATATATATATATATATATATATATATATATATATATATATATATATATATATATATATATATATATATATATATATGAGTGGTTACCAATGTATAGGCCAAAAAGGACCCCTTTATAAATAACACATCATTTTACCCTAGTTAGGATGTGGGTTCAAATGATTTGGTGAGGGTACAAATAAGATACATGGGGTTATATATTATGTAATGAGATGCTATCACATGAAATCCCTACATAGGCATGGTGGATGCATTGCATACATGGGCCATATATAGTATGGGCATAGGGATTAACTAAGTTAATAGGGAAATTAACCTAGTGTGTGAATCCACACTCATATGAAAAGGTGCCAAGGTAGTTTTGACATCCATACCTAGTAATAAATATGGACTTGATCCTATTCAAGGAAATAAATGTAAGAGAGACATGAAGAGTGAGAGGTCAAATATCAAAATTATAGGTCTATTATTTGAGATCTAGACACATTCCTCAATTATTAGGGGAGAAAAAACATCAACTAATAGAGGTGACAATGGCAATTAGAAGAGGAGAGGCAAGGAGTTCAATACAAGACATCCTTGATGTATAATATATTACCCTAGTTCAGATGGGGTATGAAAAAGAGATACTATAGACTTGGGGGATCACTTAGAGACTAAAAGTTAGGCATATGATATCTATCACGTTGGGGACTCTATATTATGGAAATTTTAAAGAGAGTCCTAGTGAGACATCCACATACAAGAAGGTGGGCACACAAATTTTATTGATGTAGAGGGGGAGATGGGAAGAAAACCTTAGAATATAGTGGAGAAATGTAGATGTAGAGGATGAGTTTATTTATGTAGTTATTGGTGATAGTAAATATGGGGAAACATTATGTAAGGAGAGTACACAACTAGGTAGGATAAATGTTGACTTTATTTCCTAAGAATTATAGGTAATTATGCTAAAATAATGAATAGTGATGAAAATATATTATTTTTGATATATTGATGTCCAATGGATGTTTTTAAGGGGTTTTTAGATGTGATAGTGATGTGGTGATGATCAAGATCACATATTGAGATACTAAATGACATGATTCATCAACATGACATGGGATTGATGACATATTTAATGGTACTATCTATAGGAAATAAAATTAAAGATTTTACATTTTTTAGAGAGGCTAGATGAGTTCTAAAATGGAAATAAAAATAACTATTCCATTATACATCAATTTTAATACACATGATAGGATATTTTGAATTGGTGCATGTTGGCTACCAAAATAAGCTAAGTACCAAAAGACTAACACATGCAAAAATATATCAGGTGAAGAAATAATGTCACTAATAGCCAAGGAGTGGTGCACACAATCTAAACCAATAACTTGAACACATACCCAAAACAAACTACCAACACGATAGTCACAAACTACCAAGAACTTTGTTGATGTGTAATAAACAAAAAATAATTAGACTTGGACACGCAATCACTAGGACCTAGGAACTGTAGTAGAGATCACAAGGGATCAATGGTAGGAGTTAAGTCTGATAGCATATCTTGATAGAAAATTATGAAGCATTAGAGAAAGATAAAATTAGGTGGCATTGAGAAACACACACATTAACTACTAGGTGGGTAGAATGGTGTAATAACTATAAGGAGGTTGAATTTGGTGAATGAGAAGGATCTTAAGAAACTATAAAAAGTAGAGGACAAGAATAAGAAATAATTATAGAGTTAGATGGTTAAGGTTACAAGCTTAAGAGTTTGTTTGATCATTAGGGGTTGATTCTAATAGCTGTAGACACTTAAAATTGGCCATAATTAGCTTTTAATCAGACTTTAGATTGATTCCTACCAACCATTGCAAATTAAGCCTAGGAATAATTAAACATACCAAATTTTATTGTGTATCATTCATCAATGCTCAAAATCATGTTAAGGCATCCTTATTTGGGATACTAGCCCATATGCAATAATAACCTCTCACAGATTCATCCCTAATCACCTTGCAACATAACAAATATCAATTTGGCTTATAGACCTATTAAGTGGGGCACTTACACACTTGATAAAATCTTGAAAGAGAAAAAAATGCTAATAAGAATTAATTAAAAAATAAAACAAGATTAAATGCCTAGTTAAATCATTCATTTTCAATTAATGAACATATAAAAATTGAAATTCCAAAAATAAAAATATCAAAGCATTTCATCATTGCCTTTATGAGTTATCAATATCTTTAAAAATATCCTAAAATATCTAATTTGAGAGCCATTCCTAGTAATTTCAAATCATAATTACATGAAAACTATTAGCTCAACTGGAGTTAGCTTTAACTCACTTAGGTTTATTTTGAACTCATTCCAAGCCTAAAGTCAACCTTAACTCACCTTGGGTGAGAGTTAAGTCCTAAGGCTATAAATACAAGGCCTTGCCATTTGAACCATAAGATATTTTGGTGTAAAGTTATTATAAACAAATATATTCAACAAGATTGGATATTATAGAGTTATTATGTAGGATTTCATCCATAATCCTCATGCAAGTAGTGCTACCATTCCCAAATCTTAAGCCAAGAAACATCAAATCTAATGTGCCAAGGAGAAAAGGAGCCAAGAAACCTCCATTGTTAAATATTTCTTGATGCACAAGCTGAGTAACCCATTCAACAAGCCATTTGGACCTCCAATTAAGTAAAAGAGTTGTTTATTTTATTTTATTTATTGTGATTTCATTTAGTTTTATTAATCAATCTCTCCCTAGTGTCTAGGCTAGAGGTGTTAGGATTTTAGGTGATCTTTTCAAGTGAATTAACTTGTCTTCTTTGGAATTTTGTATTTTATAACACCTAAATGAAACTCGAAATCTTCTTTTATAGGTCATGTGAAGTGTATAAGTGTGGTGTAAGGGTTGAGTGAGCTTGTATATCCTTTAGTTTCATTCAAGACTTCTTGGTTAGTCCTCCTAGCCTAAGTAACCATTATAACCTTGACATTGAAACACTCATGTGAAATATTTAGATTAGGAGTAGTTTATGCATGATTAATTTTCTTGATCTATAAGTGGACATGTAGTTGGTTGGTAGAGATCAATTATTTGGTGTATCACCCCTTTGTTTTCATGTCATCATTTTCCCCTTTCCTTGAAAATTAATAGTGTAGTAGAGCCTAATTGACACATCAAGGGGAGATAGCCTTATAACCTAGATGTTTGATCCATTTAAAGGTCACCCATAACTTAGAGTCAATATCATTGCATAGATTAAGTTGAGATGGATTTAATCACTCTCTTAAGGGTGAAAATTAAAGATATAATAGTTCTATCACACTCAATGGGACAATATTGTAATCATTCAAGAGTTTTTGGTGTTTCTCTTCATGCACCAACCTTTGGAGGTAATTCAACAAATGTTATTGGTGACTCTAAATGTATTCAACTAGTTATAGAAGCCTAGGTACCATTTTAAGCAAGTGTTCTTATATTTATACCTTTCTCATGAAGTTTCATGGATGGGTTTAATTTTGATTTTTATTTCACATAAGTTAAAGAGCTATATCAGACTCATTTTTATCCTTGTTAGTAGTTTTTTGAACCCTATAAATAGTATTTTGAACCTTATCAAACTTTTTATCAAAATTAATACCCTCATTATATACCTTAATAGTCATAATAATATAGTCCACGTCTTTGGCAGCCCTCTCATTACTCTAATCAACCTTTTCAAGATCATGTTATCCCTAGTCAACCAAGCCACATTTATAATTAGTCCATCTTAAGTTTCAAGAAAACCCTATTGGGATATGAAAGGTTTATGATAGGGCTTAAAACACAAAGGGAGTATGGTCAAAATGTCTCTAGTCAACTCATTCATAATGTCAGAGACTCCTTGTAGCTGATAATGAGAGATTGGGCACCAATTGAGAGAACACGTTGGAAAGGAATATCAATTGACATGATAGACATAAGTGGCCTAATTCAAAGTATAGAGGATAATCTAATGTTGAGATGTTATCATTGATGTCAAAGGATTTGCTATTTAGTAAATAATATGGTCATTGATGTTAAGGAATTTATACTAATAAGAGTTCATAACTACTAACATAGTATGCATCTTGCCATGAAATTTGTTTTTGGTGAAGTAGACAATTAGCCAAGAGACTTGTTATCTATATTTTATATCATATGGAGACACACAAATAAACTACAAAATTAATTTAGATTAAAAAACATTGAATAAGTTGTACTATATGAAGGAAGGTGATATAAGGATTATGGAGATTAAGATCATATTAACCTAATTTCATAAAGAAAGGTTGATCAAATGATTTATTTGAATCATAGATAAGTATGTTTGTTCTAGAAAAAAATTGTTTCACTCAGGCTGATCTATGTGAGTGAGATTTTATATAAGCTAATGTGAATTATGTTTTCAAAAGAGAATAAATAATTATATAACTGAATACAAAGTTTTTTTGATCAATTTTCAAGAGGTTGTTGATCACCATCTTGTATATAAGTAAGATTAAATTATCTTTTGAAAGTGTGAAAAAGAGGATTTATTTATAAAATCACTAAGGAGTAAAGTAGAGTTATATTGAGTAATGCATGGCTAGAGAGGCATGAGTATGAAAACATCAAATGATTCATAGGAAGATTAACCCTAGAGTATACATAATCAACTAAAAGAGATGAGTAGAGAAAGCATAAATGATAGAGTCTTTAAAAATAAAGAGTAGAGAAAGAAAGCCTAATATGTCTATTTGATTGATAAGTAAAAAAATAGTAGAATAAATTTGAGATAAATAAGAAAAAAATAAAAATTATACCATATTTTATTGATAAAATCAATTGAAAATGGTGTATGGTCTAAAGTAGCTTAGTTAGTTCTTGGCAAAATGGGTTTAAGCCTCTTGTAGATTGTTATCTACAAATCAAGGAGTTGGTGCTTCCTAGCAAGTTGGTGCTTAATGAATCTTTTTGTCAAGTTTGTGCTTGACTATTTGGGGTTATTACCTCAAAATAAGTTAGTGCTCAAAAATATTTTTGACTCATTACATATTTGATTTAGGACATGTAGTCCATGTAGTGATCAATGTGGGTTTTCTTCCCTTTTAGGGTTTCCTACCTATATCATGTGTTATGTCTTTATGTTCTTTGCTATGGTTTGATTGCTATAAGGATTTTTCATTTATGCTTGACTAATGAACTAAAGAATTTGAAGAAAGTTTTAAGAGCTCACTAATTCACCCCCCTCTTAGTGGATATGTTTCCAATAGTTGGTATCAAAGCAGGTCCTTTAAGGTCAACCTTGATAGTTGGAAGGTAGATCCTAAGAAGCATATTGTCTATTCATCAAGTATAAGAAATGTTTTCAACAAATAAGGCCCCTTTGTTTATTATAACCAATTATGACTTTTGGATCATTAGGATGAATACCTATTTGATGGATCTTAGGTTTGACATTTGGTAGTCAGTTGTAAATGGGTATACTATCCCTCAAACTCCTCCAAATAACATTATAAGAAATAAATCAAGTGAGAACAATTAAAAAGTTATGAATTCTATATTTTTTGGATTGGTAAAATCTGAGTTTATCAAGGTGGTGCAATGTGAGTTAACTAAGACAATTTGAGACAAATTACAACTCATCTATGAATGTGACACCAAAGTAAAATTGTTAAATATTTAGACCTATAGAAGATAGTTTAAAGGTCTAAATATGAATGAAGAAGAGAATATTTCAACATATCTTCTTAGATTTGATGAAGTAGTCAAAATCATTATAGGTCTTGGAGAAAAGGTTAGTGAGCCAACTATTGTTTAAATGGTTATAATATCATTGACCCAAAGATTTGAATCAAATGTGTCATAGTTTAAGAAGTAAAAGACTTAGACAAGTTATAAATGGATGAGATTCATGAAATACTTACTACCTATGAGATGATGACTGATGATGGAAGATTAAAGAAAAAACAAATCAAAAAGGTTGAAATTGATATTGACACTGATGTTGATGAAGATAAATATGAAAAATTATTTGTGAAAAAACTAAGAAAAGGTTCAAGTAGGTATAAAGTAAAGCTAAGATTCAAATGTTTCAATTGTGGAAGGATTGGTCATTTTAATATGAAGTGTCTTCCAAAAGAAAAACATGATCATGATAAAGAACGTGTTGAAGAGAATAAAATGTCTAACAAGTATGACAAGAGCAAGAAAAATTTCAAGCAAGGTGAATATAATAAAAAGTTATTCAATAACAAAAAGAGTCTATATTCTAAAGAATACAACATCTCTTCTAAAGTTAGTGATAAATATATCTTAGACATTGATGAAACTTTGTTCATGGCCATTGAGGTTGAAGATGGGAATAGTTTAAAAGAACAAGTCTTAATAGATGATGAAGAAGTGGATGAAAAAGAAGACAAGGTTGATCTTGAGTTAAAACTTATAATTTCTTTGGATGAATTGAAGATTCAAAGAAATAAAAACCAAAAGTTGAAGTCTCTAGTCAAAAGACATGAAGAACAAATATGTATCTCAAAAACTAAGATAACTAAGAATGCCAAGGAAGCTGAGGAGGTCATAAACAATGTCAAGACTCATTTATAAGAATAAAATTAAAATATGATGTCCAAGGAAGGAGAGTGTAATAAATACAAATTTGAAATAGGTTTATCGAAGTCATATTGGAACAATTCATAGTCAGATTAAAAAATTGTCAAAATTTTGACAAGAGCAAAGGAATTATTGATGACATATTGAAAAATCAAAGGTCACCTCTCATCAAAATGAGATTTAGATATCTAGATGACCAAAAAAATAGAAAGGAAGATCAAAATATAAGTAAGCCAAAGACATATGTTGATGCTCTCAAGAAATCTGAGATTGTGAATGATAGTCAGAGGTCAGGATAGGTCAAGAAGATTATCATTCCTCTTAGTGATAAAAAAAATTTCAATATGGATTTCAAAAATATAAAGAGATAATTTCCTATCAAGTAATAAAATGTAATAAGGTACATGAATTCTTTCTAGGGCTACTTTTTTTTTCTCATAATCAGTTTGGACCTAGAACTGTAGATTATAGATTAAATCCTAGAAATAATCATGCATGGAGAAGAGATATGAATAGTCATGGGTTTCCAAAAATATTATCAAATTCATTTATACAATGGTCAAATATCAATATAAATAGTGTGAATTTTTATAAATATATTAGAATTAGACATATGATAAGATTCTATAGATGGGGTTATGCAAAGCCCCCTAGTTAAAATGGGAAGGTGTATGTTCAAATTGATAAGAAGTTAAAACCTTTGAAAAAACTAAAAAAGGAACACTAAAATGATGGTCCAAAGGAAGAATAATCCATTTTATCACAAATTTATTTTCACATTAAAGATGAGAGTTTGAAATGGTACATTGATAGTGTTTATTCAAGCCATCTGATAGGGGACAAGAATAAATTTATATCTTTGAAGAAGACTATTAAAGGTACAATAAAGTTTGGGGACAATAAAATAGCTAATATTATTGGTAAGGGAATACTGAGTCTTGATAATGGAAAAACTAAAACTGAGAATATGTTATACGTAAAAGGATTGAAGCATAATTTGTTGAGTGTTAGTCAAATGTGAAATCAAGGACATACTCTGATGTTTCATACTAAAGGATGTGAAATAAAAAAAGAAAGTTCAAGAAGATTTGTAGCAGATGTTGATAGGTCTACAAATGATTTATATGTTTTGAATGAGATCAAGAAGGATATGTGTTTTATGTTTCAAGTGGATGAGAGTTGGTTTTGGCATATAAGAATGGGACATATAAAATTTGATAACTTATTAATGATGAGTATTAAGAAATCAATTAGGAACATGCCTAAGATCGTTAATCCTATAAACACCCTATGTATAACATGACAACATATAAAACAGACAATAAAAAGGTTTAAGAAAAAACAATATTCAACTAAAAAGACTTTATAGTTGATTCATATATATCTATTGGTCTAACTATAATTCAAAGTATTCAAGGTGAAAGTTACTTCATGATTCTTATTGATGATTAAACTAGAATGACTCAAGTTTCTTTTTTGAAGGAGAAATCTGAGGCTCTAGATTAGTTCAATATGTTAAAGGTTCTAGTTGAGAATGAGATGGACTTAAAAATCAAGTGTCTAAGATCTGATAGAGGAGAATTTTGTTCAAATGAGTTTGATGACTTTTGTAAGGAACATGGAATCAAGAGATAGTTTTTAGTTGTAAGGACACCACAACATAATGGTGTGGTAGGAAAGAAGAACATGACTATTCAATAAATGGCCAAGACAATGTTAAATGAGCCTAAATTATCTAATATATTTTAGAGAGAGGCTAGAAACATAGTAGTACACATTTAAAACAAAGGTCAAATAAAAATAAATAATAATAAGGCCCTCTATAAACCATGAAAATGCATACTAGCTTTAGTGGAACACTTAAGAGTGTTTAGAAGAATATGTTTCATCAAGAGAGATGAAGAGGGTCTAGTAAAACTTGATTTAAGGGATGATGAAAGCATCTTCCTTGGATATTATTTAGTTAGTTATACATATAAATGCTACAAAAAGAGACTATATAATATTGTGGAGAGTATATATGTGAGAGTGGATGAAACTAGATCTAACAAGGTTAGCACACAACCAAGAGTTCATGTAGAGGATCTTGACCTCAAAGAAGAAGAAAAAACATTAGAAGAAGAAGTATTAAAATAAATTCAAGAAAAATAAGAATGGGAAGATACAAGGGCACCTTTTAGATTCATTCATAAAAATCATGCAGAAAGTCAAATATTCAATGATATTGATGCTGGAGTGAAAAGTAGGAGAAGGTATATGAATACATAGGAGAATGTAAAGTTATATCTATTTTCAAAGATAGAAGCTAATTTTTTTTTTTCAAAATATATAAGTGATAAGCATTAGGTGAATGCTATAGAGGAAGAACTCAATCCGATTGAGAAAAATGAGACTTGGGAACTTATTCCCAAACCTAAGGACAAGAATGCCATTGGAACCAAATGGGTTTTTAGAAACAAATTAAATGAATATGATCAGGTCATGATAAACAAATTAAGGATAGTATGTAAAGGCTATGCTCAAGTAGAAGGTGTTGAATTTGAAGAAAATTTCACACATATGGAAAGAATGGAAGCCATAAGACTATTTTTGGCATATGTTATTTTCAAGAATTTCAAGATATATCAGATGGATAGTCTGCATTTATCAATGGCAATTTATATGAAGTGTATATATATAAACCTAAAGGTTTTTCTTTGTCAATAAATAAGGGCTATGTCTGTAAACTAAAAAGGCATTATATGGGCTAAAGCAAGCCCCTAGAGCATGGTATGTAAGACTTGATAGATACTTGCTTGATTAGGGTTTTAAGAGAGGTATTGCTAATAGAAACCTTTACATCAAAATAGAAAGTGATAATAAATTAATTATCGCTGTGTATGTTGATTATATTATCTTTGGTAGTGACTATGATAAGATGTCTAAGGATATCACATAAGTAATGCAACAAGAATTTGAGATGTCTATGTTAGGGGAACTACCTTTTTTTCTTGGATTACAAGTAGTTTAGTTAGATAATGGAATCTTCATCTCTCAAGCTAAGTACATTAAGGAAATGTTGAATAAGTTTGATATGGAAGACTGTAAATCATAAATTACTCCAATGATAATAAATTGCAAGTTGAGTTAAGAAGATAAGTCATCCAATATCAATTAGACATTGTATAGATCTATGATTAGAATTCTATTGTATACTACTACATCAAGACCTAATATCATGTAGGTAGTAGGTCTAGTGGCAAAATTTTAGGCAAAACCAAAGGATACACACTTACAATCAATTAAGATAATATTCAAATGTCTCAAAGGTACTATGAACTTTAGTTTATGGTACTCAAAAGGTAAGGATTTCACTTTAATAACATATACTCATGAAAATTTCGAATGTATAATTAATGATAGAAAGAGCACAAGTAGTGGTGCATTATTTATTATAAAGTTTCTTGCTTCATGATTGAGTAAGAAACAACCATTAGTTTCTATTTCCATAGCTTAAGTTGAGTACATAGTAGCAACATCATGTTGCACACATGTTTTATGGATGAAATAGATCTTGAGTGACTTTAAGATTAAGAATGATAGTACAATTTATATATTTTATGAAAATACCATTGCCATTAACATATCTAAGAATATATTCATGCATTATAGTACTAAGAATATTCCAATCAAGTATCATTTTCTAAGGGAGTAGGTAGCTGATCAGATTGTCAAACTAGATTATGTAACCATAAAAGAATAAGTTTTAGACATTTTTACAAAACCTCTTCCCAAGGAAACATTTGAGTTCTTAAGGTAAGAATTAGGATTAATTCCTTCTATTTGAGTAGTATCTTATAGTTTTATATGGAGAAGTTTATGGAATTCTCATCTGAGAAATGAAGATGGATATTATCAATTTTGAATAAGATAAACTTTGTTTGGGATCAAATAGATTTTAGTTTGTGCAACCTATTGTTGGGACCAACATCCCCCTTTTTTTTCCACTTTACAAATGGGGACCCTTTGTAATCATTTTATAATCTCTACATTCTAGTCTAGTTTTGCATAATGTTACTCTTGTTAGAATCTAAATATCATCTCATTGAAAAAGGATGAGTCTTTACGAGTTTTAAATATGCTTTATAAACTAACCTTGATAATAATCATTTAAAATAGGCTTTGTGAGCTTGACATGTGGTTGATTTCCCTAAAAAGCATGTAATTGATGGTTTGGGCCCATCAAAGATCCAATGGTGATCACTTTTTCACTAATTTCCATTCAATGGTGTGTCAAGCCTAAAAGCATTTTAAAGGCTTCACAAGCTTGACACATGGCTGACACATGCTCAGATAATTGACAAATTTAAGGAAGGATTATATAGTGCCATGAAGGAGACAAGTGGATACTTGATATATGAGAAAGAAGATTTAATAGGACCTACATAAGAAAGAAGGTAATTAATGGTTTGAACCCATCAAGGATTCAATGGTGATCGCTTGCTCACTGATCTCCATCCAATGGTGCATTGAGATATAAGGATTTTTAAAGACCCCATGAGCTCAACACATGGCATGACCATGAAATTAAGGATCAATGGACTAATAAAATCCAAGGGCTTGGATTTAGGTTTTTAGAATGAAATAAAGAGGCATTTAAAATCCAACAGTTAGTGCCTAAGGTGGCAAGTATGAAAATTATTGTGAAAGATATAGATCTATGCCACTTAGACTCTACATAATCCTAGAAGATCTGAATCAAATGATTTACTTAGCTTTAAATCACAAAATATATGTGGGATAGAGTCCCATCAAATTTGAAGCATGTATATAGTTAAGGCCTATATATTTTACCATTAAAGCTCAAGATAATACCCAAACTATCTTTAAAAGGAGGTCCAAGTTAGTTCAATTGGACATAACATAACTAGGATAAGTGTGAATAAATATCAAGGGGTAGGTGCTTTTGTAAAAACCTTAGAGACCATGCAAAATTTATTCAATACCATCAATGGTGGTGGGTAGGAAACAAATAAATATGGAATCAAAACTTTATCTAACTTCAAATAGTGAAGGGAGGATCTTCTAAGACACAGAGATGGACCTGATAGCCTTAAACATGCATGAAATCAAGAATTATTCTAATTTATTCTTCATTATGGAGGAATTATATCCAATTTCATAGGAGGAATAGAGGAATGCCTTTATGAATTAGATATATAATGACCTAGTCTCAATTCAGCTGGCAAGCCTCCACCATGTCACAACCAAACTAGAGGTAATGCATTGTATCGACCTCCTTGCTCTCATTTTCATTAATTTTAGGATAGATAAAGAATGGATCATTCAAGAGGGAAGAAATAATAAGGTTTCATGCATCTCCCCTATTTCCTTCAAAACCTATTATAATCTACCCTTGCCTCATTTTGATCTCCCATCCTTGAGAGAGTGGGAAAATGCCCAAGACCTAGATTCAGTCCTTTCACCCTGGCTGATCTAAAGATACCATATTTTTAGGTCCCCTAATGATGATACTCCTATTATCTAATTTAGGTAAGGTGTTAGGATAGCTATGAATTTACTGAATCAAGCCTTTGGTGCCTCATCCACTTCTTATGTAAGCAAGGTCTAGGTATCTTATGTTCACTACATGTTGGAATAGAACTTAACTCCTCCCATTGGAGACCTAATAAGATTTTTATTGGCCAAAAAATTCACAACCATCAAGATGACTTCTAAATAATTTCATATGATGTCCTATCTCTTGGATTCACTCTTAACCTCTGTATCCTTTCCTAGCATCCAAAATTGGTCCCTTGATGGCAAAACCACTATTTATCATCACTACTCTAAATTTCATATATTCAAATACATGAACCACATGCAATTTATCTATGATGGTTTTTTACCAAAAATATATGAGGCAATCATTGGTGTCCCTATTTCAAGACTCCACCCTCTAATTAAAAGGCAAGTAGAAGCCATGGGGGATGTTTGGTTCTATTTAGATTGCATTATGATAAGAATAGAAGGAATCATGATTCAACTCTATTGATTACCCATTCATGTCCCTAATAATATTTCAAAACAATATATTTCCTATAAAATCATAGATGGTGTGGATGGGACATGTAATAAAAATAAGAAGGCTCAAGTCCACCCCTTTCCACTGGACATTGGCTGGATTGTGATCAAGGATTGGAAGCAACTAGAAATTATGGTGATCCACAAATTTGTTTTTGATTTCTAGATAGATGAACTTAAGATGTGGGACCCTAGTAATAGAGTGACCAACTACATATGATATAAAGAGGTCCCAAATATTGAATACAAACATCAACTAGGTGTGGGAGATGATATCTATACAAGGGCAAAGAACTTTGAAGAGGTTCTATTCAGGATCAAAGGCTACAATATCTAGTTAGAGAATACATTATTTAGAGATAACAAACCCTTAGGAGAGATATGGAAATTTCATCCATTACATTATCACTTACTACTAGGACCATCTAGGACTACTCATTAGGTACCACCTATTAGACGACAAACTTTTGAGCTTCAATGAGTAGAATTGACAAAATAATCACAGGTTGGGCAACCTGAGGATATAAAAGGAAAGGTTAAAGTTTTGGTTGAAGAGCTAAAGATAGAACATAGACCTAGCAAGGGTACTCAACCCCACACATCCCCATAGAGGCCTCTTTCCCTAGTGGAAATATTTAGCATGATTACCCTAGAGGTAGGAGAAATATTAGAGAGTGCCCTTGTTAACATTACAACTACCTATGGTTTTGATAGGGAGGAAAATCCCTATGATACAAAAAGTAAGGATTTGACCCCAATATATGGAGGAAAGAGATACGTATAATTGGCCTTGGTGCCCCTAGCACCTAAAAAGAACCCTAAGTTAACCTTCACTTACTCTACCAATGAAGTTAACATCTTCAGTGATGAGAACCCTATTTATGGACCAGCCATTCCTGACTAGTTTGTTTATGGGAAATTACAAAAAATACCATCTCTCTCTCCATCATTGGCCTCAACATGAGTTAGCATAGATATGTAGTATAATTTCAAGCCATGGATCCAGGACATTGTAAATAGACAAGTAGAGAGAAAGATCCAAATCCTTCATAATAAAGAGAGCTAGGGGATTGACACCCCAGGGGCCTCTAAGATTTCAAATGTATAAGTTCCCAAGAAACCAAAATATAAGGAGTCTGACACAAATGTTTAATTTAATCTAGACACATCAGGGTTTGAGAGAATAGTGACAAAGAAGGCCATCATTGGCATCAAGGAGTTCACCTTTCATAAGGTGGAACCTTTTGTGGGCTTAACTTATATTCAAGGATAGGTAGCAGGGGAACATCCCATCTATAATGAGGATGTGGTTAGTTTAGTGGTGGCATAATTAGTAATGACCTTGGCTAGAATCCAATGAAAGAAACAAAGGATCACCAACTTAGAGAAAGAAAAGTAGGATTTGGAAGCCCAAGTCCTACTTTCAGTCCTTGAAGATATAGTAACATTACTAAATAAGTCCTTATTCAACACTTTCTAAGGGTTAAAGGAATTAAAATATAGATCATTTATATTAGCTCATAAAATTGAGAAGGCATGAAAATTAATTACTTAGTGGAAAAGCTCTAGAGATCAAGTAGTTGAATTGATCAATATCGATAACACCAAACAAGTCCAAGGCATCAAGATCATCAAGTTGAAACACTTGCATGCCCTCCTAGGAGTCATGTAAGACATGATATTGGACCTAAGTAACTTGTGTGACAACATTAGTAGCCTTTTGGAGGAGGATAAAATATGAATGTCAAGGATGGAGGAGCTCTTGAAGGACCTATTAGGAAGACCATCTAAGACCAATGCCACAAGCCTGATGGAAGATGAGGAATTCAAATAGAGGGTTAGTAAACACATCCAAAGCATCAAAGAAAACTAAGGTCAAGATACCAAAGACAATAAAAAGTTCCTTATTATCATCATCACATCTGGAAGATAGATTGTAGAAGCCTAAAACATTCAGGAACTCAAGACCAAGAATGACAAGGAATTTGACACATTGGTAAATCAAGAAAAGGATTGTTTGATGAAGCCTACCATAGATTTTGAGATCATAAATGAATAATACACTAAGGCAAAGAAAATCCTCAAAAAATAACCTAAGGGACCCACTAGTGTATCATAAAAGAATATTCTTTTTGTAAAATATGTGCTAGTCTATTAGTATATACTTATTCTTGTCAGAATTGGCATGAAAGCCTCTTGTATTATGTCTTTGTATTAAGGACATTTGTCTTTATCTTGCATGTGGATATTTTGAAAAAGGTTAACTCATGAAATACCTATGTTTACTATAAATAGGAAAGGATTACCATTTTTTAAGAGAGAAATTTTTGAGCAATTATATACGAGGAACATTTAATATAACTAAAGAATTCTGAGAAGATTGTATATATAGTTTGTTAAATGTCATGTTGTCTCTTAATTGCATATTGTCATCTTGAATTTTGAATGATTCTCATATTTTGAGTCACATTATTTTTCATAGGTTTGTTTATTTGTGATAATACTAGATTAACTATAAAGATCTCAATTACTTCATTTTATTTTGCTTTGCATTTGGATGTGCTTAGGCTATTCATACCACAGTAGAAAATGTTTAAAGTAAACTTGGTTCTTACTTATGTTTTATACGTTTCCTCTAAATTTTACTTGATTTATGATGTAATATGAGTTTATTCTATTTTATATCATAAATTGGTTCATGTGTGCTCAAAGTAATTAGAATTTATCATAATATTTGAGATGAAAATTTGTAATCACACCTTTCCCCTTTTCTACCTTACCCTTCCTTTTTCACCTTTTTTTAAATCAAAATTCATCTAGTTTAAAGATATTTGTTAATATCCATTTAGATTAATCTTTTCACTTAAACTATCACAAAACTTTGGACCCTGCTGGCTCCTAACCACTAAACTTAAATAAATATTGTGGGTAGTTCTCATACTCTACTTATATTCTACCACAAACATCATCGAATTATCACAAACTATAACTAATGCCTTGGATTTATCAACACTGAAGAGTACCTGTGGTACATTTATAAGGATCAGCACAACCCTTTGAAATTAATGTCAAAGGGGGAGAATTATCAAGTTGACTATTTTTTAGGGAAACATAGTGTAAAGGTAGAGATAGATGTATAACAGAGAGAAATAACAAGTTGGGTAACTACTATCTAGTTGCCTTTGGTAAAGAAACGATATGGGAAAGAGTAAACTAAGGTCAAGTTTTGGTGTAAAGGTATGTTCATTAAATAATACAATCTACTTAGGTCATCAGATTGTAAAAGTTTTCCATCAATGACAAAAGGGGGAGTTTGTTCATATGTTGTCATTGGTGACAAAGGGTTTGATATTTAATAAATAATATGGCTAATGATGTTAAGGAATTTCTATTGATAATATTTCATAGTTTTTATATATTCCATAGCTATTGATTAAGTGTATATCTTACCATGAAAGTTATTTTTTGTGAAGTAGATAATTGGACAAGAGACTTGTTATCTATATTTTACATCATATGGAGACATAGAAATAGTCTGTAAAATTAATTCAGACTAAAAAACATTAAATAATCTATTCTATGTGAAGGAAGGTGATCTAAGAATTATGAAGAATAAGATCATATTAACTAGATTTCATAAATAAGGTTGATCAAATGATTTATTTGAGTCATAGATAAGTATGTTTGTTCCAAAAAAAATCCTTTTCACTCAAGCCAACCTATGTGAGTGAGATTTTATATAATCTAATTGAATTATGTTTTCAAAAGAGAATAAATCATTATATAACTGACTATAGAGTTTTGTTTCACCAAATTTTTAGAGGTTGTTGATCACCATCTTATATATAAGCAAGATCAAATTATCTTTTTAAAGTGTACAAAAGAGGATTTATTTATAAAGTCAATAAGGAGTAGAGCAGAGGTCTATTGAGGAATGGATAGCTAGAGAGGAATGAATATGAAAACATTGAATTATTCATAAGAATATTAAACCTAGAGTATATAGAATCAACTAAAAGGCATGAGTAGAGAAGGCAAAGAGGACAAAGTCTTTGAAAATAAAGAGTAGAGAAAGAGAGCATAATGTGTCTATTATATTGATAAGAAAAAAAAATAGAAAAAAAATTTGAGATCGATAAGTAGAGAAAGTAGAATTATACCATTATTTGTTGATAGAAGAAACTAAGAAAGGTGGATGATTTGAAGCAACAAAGTTATTGCTTGTAAAAGGGGGTTGAAGCCTCTTGTAGATTGGTGTCTAAAAATCAAGGAGTTGGTGCTTCCTAGTAAGTTGGTGCTTACTGAATATTTTTGTCAAGTTAGTGATTGACTATTTGGGGTTGATACCTGAAGATGAATTATTGATAAATAATATTTTTGACTCATTACACATCTAATTTAGGACATGTAGTCTATGGAGTGATCAATATGGGTTTCCTTCCATTTAAAGGTTTCCCACCTATATCATGTGTTATGTATTTATGTTATTTATTATGGTTTGATTGATCTTTGGATTTTTCATTTATGATTGAATAATGAACTAAATAATTTGAATAAAGTTTTAAGAGTTGATAGATTCACCCCCCTCTTAGTGGTTGTGCTTCTAACAACTATGAGTTTATAAAGGATATCAGGTCCAATGCTATCAACCTTACGTGCCTTCACCTATACCACCTTATCCCTCTTATGTGCCATTAATATCCCATTAATAAACCATTTTAAGTGATATTAAAAGTCTCCCAAACCCTTCACACACCCCTCAAACTTCCCTTGATGAAAATCAATTCAAGAGAACATTCAAAAGAACAAAGAGGCTATTATTGAGTAGCCTATTATTGAGAATCAAGATAAATCAGAATTGGAAAGCTTGATTACTAATTGGAGGGAAGATAATGAATATATTTTGGAAAAAAATTGTACACCTCTTACTCAAGAATGTCCCAAGAAGTCATTTAAGATTCCAAATTAGAATTAAGTAGTGAAATCATGGGATAGATAAAGTGGAACAAACATAGATTGGGTAGTTGATGCAAAGGAATAATTTAAACCTATTCAATACCTTATCATCCTTCCTCAAGAGTCAAAATCCTTCCCATATTGTAAGTTTATTCAGGAAATAGTTCAAAGTAAATAAGAGATTCTTGTTGAGAAGATTGAAAAACCTAAGAAGTTTCCATCTTGAAAAATTATTCAAGAGAGTATTCAAAAGAAGAATGAGGTCCTTGTGGAGAAGATTGAGATACAAAAATTTCCAAAGATATATGGATGAATTGATTAATGGAGATAAGAAGAGGAAAAACACATCAAGAATGAGTATTTAAAACTAGTTTGTGAAGATGAACAACCTCTTCTTCATCAAGACATCCAAGTTACAGTTGTAGATCACTTCCAAGAAGGATATGAGGATGAAAATGTAAGTGTATATGATGAAGAGTTCGTAATTATAACACCACCTACTCAAGAAAGCTTCCAATCAACCTTTGAGGTTCAAGAGGAAGGTAACTTTGATGAGGTACAAGTTGATCAAATGATTGTAGATTTTGAGAGATAAGGTATTTCTTAATATGAACAAGATGATCAGGTTGTTACAACATATGAGGAAGCTTATAATGATCTATTAAAGGTGGGGAAAATATTATTTGAGTTCCATGAGCATGATCAAGGAGATAAAACTTCTAAATCTTTCTCAAATTGTGTTATGCCTACTTCTACATCAACTCCTATCAAGCTGGAATAAAGTCCAAGTGAACTAGAACCATGTGAAGATAAATTAAAATATTTTTTTGAGATGACAAGACTAGGTTAATTTATTCTAGTGACATGTCATTATATAGTTTAGATTGAATAAGGTAATTTCACCAAGCAAGAGGAAGGCAAATCTCCAAGCTTGTCATTCCAAGAGGTTGTTCCTTTTGAAGATGACTTATTTGATGTTTTTAAACCAGGTGTGTGAATTAAATATAGAAATGCTAAGAAATAAACTAATTATGTAATCTTACTCTAAGATAAATTCAACTTAAGATAGATCAACAAATAAAATAATAATAAATACAAATTTATACCTCAAATATGCAAGTTTCCTTGATTGCAATGTAAACTTGATTTGATCTTCAACAATGTGATTTATCACTCTTATAATGCAAAGGAGAATAGGTATAATTTTGGTGAAAAAGATTTTTTTTGATGATTTTAGTCACTTATATTCATTTTTGAATTGAATAAAACTTCATTAGCATAAGTTTGAATGGATGAAAATGATGGTTTTAAAGCTTATTTATAGTTTTTTGGAGGAAGATCCAATAGTGGAGGATTATTTGGATTTATTAAATGATTGAAATAATAAATGGTGGCTAATGAGTCCTCACCCATGAGGATGAAGACCATTTTAAATGGTTGAGGGAAGTATGGGATTAGTTAACTGAGTTAGTAAGAATGAATCAAAATTCTTGACAACTCAGGGGATGACTCAAAGGAGGTTGAGAAAATTGTGGGTTTATTTGGTATGAGTCTACATATAAGAGAGAATAAGTTGGAAGATGTTGGATGAGGTGTAAAATCTATATTTTATATTTAAATAATGATTTAAGGTGTGCATAATTGACTAATTTGACTTATTTAATTATTTGAATTTGGAGGGAGATGTAATGAATTATTTTAAGAAGGATTATTAATATATTTTAGGTGCATTTTGACGCTAAATGTAATTTAGGTGTCTACATTTACCCCTCTTTAAAATACCATTGTGAAGCAAAACTATTTCAAAGAATAGTAGAATAAGTAGAGTGTTAATGATTAAAAAGGAGAAAGATGGCCTAAATGAATAAAAATGAGTGTGATGATGCCCCCTCAAGGGTTTGTGCAAGAAAAGAGAGAAATGGTCAAAATTGATGAAAAGAGGAAAATTGACAAAGTGATGTAGATGAAAAATAAATCAACTTACTATAAAATCAATTTCAAACTTGCATTAAGTTGGATGTGTAAAAAGGTTGCCCTTAGTTAATTAAAACTATAGTATAGATCTAAAAAAAAATTTACCATTCAAAGATTTCATGCTTAGGATTTGATAATGATGCATGGGTTAATTAAGTAGTTGTAGTAATGATACATCCCAATGATGGTAAGCTATAGATCTAAAAATAAAAAAAAATATATTGAATAGAAAATTATAATGATAAATTTAGAAAGATGGATTGTTGCATGTTTTTGAGAAAAATCTAGAGTAAAATGATTTAATGTATCCAAATTTTTTAAAAGTAGAGGAAGAATGAGAAAAATGGAGGTATGGGGGGAGGAAAAATATTTGAGAGGTTGTAAAAATATAAATAGAAGAAATGGGGTATAGAAATTCATTTGTGCAAATTTGAATTTTAAAGTTATTTGCTAAGAAAATTGATTTGAGAGATTTAATCTTAGATCTTGGAGGAAATATGGATTGCATTCCACACCATGAACACTAAGTAGATAAAATGAGGAGGTTTCAGAGACCTGAGAGGAGTAGGCCTCTGTTAATTTAGTTTTTGTTTGGATTTTTTTGCATTTATTATCATTAATTTGGGTGTAGAGTGAGTGAAAATGAATTCAGATGCTAGATCAGTGAATTTGGCATCAAAAATGGTGAATTTGTTGTAGAAAACTATAAATTCATGAAACATAGAATCAAATCCATTGAAAAGGGTTTAAAAATTGCATTAGGGTAAAAAATAAGTAGAAGTGCAATTTCACAGTGTAGCAGTTGTGAAATAGTGAAGCAAAATCATTCAATTAGGAGGCAAAATCATTCAAATGAGAGGCAAATTAGTTTTAGTGGAGAAAATGAATAATGAAAGGCAAAATTGAATGAACGGATAGAAAAATTCTAAAATTTAGTAGTAAAAATGCTAAATGTAGAAGCAAGAACATGTTTTAAAGAGTGAAAGAAGGTTTTAGGGAAAGATAAATGGTATGAAAATGATGTATGAATGTATGGATTGAATATGTTGGTTTGATAGTATTTTTGGTTTATTTTTATTTTCTTTTGTTTTTTGAATAATTGTAATGTAGTGATGGTTTGAATTTTATACTAAGTAAAATTAATTAGATGATAATGTGTGTGATTTATAGGAGGTATTACCAGTGCTTGTGACTTAAGAGTGGAGACCTAGAGTAATGGCACAAATAGAAAGATTTACAGAGTATGAGTTTGGTGTTCTAGAGGTGAGTGGTTTATCTTACATTACATAGGTGCCAGAGATTCTAAAAAATAGGGAATTATTGATAGCACCTACAGAGAGGTGGCATAGTGAGACTAGTACATTTCACTTATTGACATGAGAGATGATAGTCACATTGGAGGTTGTATATTAGATTATGGGTATTTTGATATGAGGGAGAGAAGTATACTATTGGTAGGGTAAATAGGATATCACATTATTTAGTATTTTTGGTGATGGTATGATTCCTATTATTAGAGATGGTGTAGATGTGAATTATTGTACTAAATTAGAGATGGATTCTTTGATGATAGTAATCATGGTTATTATCAGTGGCACTATGATTCCAAATAAGAGTGAAAGGTTATGTCCTATTTCTCTTCTAGATGTGATTGGAGATACGATGGATATGGGGGAGAAATTTTCATGGGTCCATCATACTAGCACACATATATCAATATTTACATCATGTAACTTATATAGATGGTAGGGAGATTTGGCCTTTGACATTACTAAAGGTTTGGTGCTAGGAGAACATTACTACAAAGAAGTTGATTATACATATGAGCACTTGGTCTAATGATGAGCCATTAACATATGGGTTGTACATGATTATTGGCACACATATACCACATTTAAGTGATCTAGAGTTTGATAAGAGGGATATTGATGAGCTAGGTGATGACCAAATCACTTGGAGACATTACAAGGATATTATATTTTAGTGGCCACATGATGACTTAAACATGGATTATATGATGATTCCTTGTTACATTATTGGGACACATGATTTAAACATTAAGAGATATCACTCACATAGGGTGATGAGATAGTTTGGGGTGAGACAACATATACCATCTGATCCACATGTATTTGCACAATCAGTGAGGGAGAAGTAGAGTGGGGCATGACCATTGATTTAGTAATAACTAATCATAGCTAGTCATAATTGTAGACTATTAGATGGAGTGTGTATACACATAATATTTTCAACTTTTATCAAATATTGATGATTTACATCTTGTAGAAACCCATCGAGACTCAATCTCTCTAGGTTCATGACTCAAGGGGTGCTTTAGGAAAGGGGTGGGCAAACCATTAGTGATTCATAAGATTGTTTTTCCTTATTTACATATTATTGCCAATCTAACTAGCTCCTAAAAATATGCCCTAAGCTATTACTCCTCATTTGCACACTCCTCCAGTCTTTTCCACTTTCCATCCCTTTTTTGTCACCTTATGTCCCTTTTCTCAATCAACTGTACTAGGTCAATTGGGTTGACCCTATACAGTTTAGAGATATTTTCAATTAGGAATTAGGTTAGCCTTTAGCCAACCTAGTTTGAGACCTAGTGAATTATTATCCAAAATTGTGCTAGGTCGATTGAGTCAACCCTGTCAGCCAAATTTTTTAGAAGGGCTTAGGGTCTAATCCACTAATAAATAAAATATCATTTCATAATTATTTCAATATGCAATCAAGAGTTATTATTTACTCATGTTTATTTACAATCTACTCTTCCACAATTCTACTTGAGGAGACTTAGCTTAGGGTTTCTACTCAGAGAATATAGTCTTGTGGATAAGTCTTACATGCTTTGGCCTTTCTTAGTGATCCTTAAAAACCACAACAACATCTTGTGAATACCCTTTGTCCAAGGGAGAGATTGAGTCTTGATAGGTTCACATTCAGGTAAGTATTCTCTAACTTTGATCCTCTCTTTAATAGATAGAAGTAACATAAGTATTATATTTAAATAATATTACTCTTCATATTCCATGTATTATGGTCTTGCTCATACTTAATAGAGATTATCCTATACATGTTTTTATTTTTTACTAACCCTTCATGTTGTGCCACAAGATTTGGTGAGCACTATATTAGATTTTCTTTTCTTATTATTAGATTAGGTGAAATATGAAAACTAAGGACCCCTTCAGGTTTATTACATGATTGTGTTACACTGGAGGCTTTGGAACCCTCCTTAGCATAGTGTATTATGATAAGAGATACCCTAATCAGGTTTAGTGGACCCCCATATTGGTCATGCTCCCACTTAACAAATGTGTTTCCAATAAAAAGTATAGGTGTGCTCTATATTCTCTAAGCTAGGATTTATTTATAGACATGATTTATTTTTGATTGCATACATTTTGGTGAAACCAATGTGAATCTAACCCTTGTAGGTTTTATTTCACATTTTTCAAAATTATATCATTTCATTTTTATACTATATATTTTCCCCCTACTTACTATACTACATCAACCCTGTCAACTCTATATAGTTTCCATCCCCTATTTTCTTTACTAGGCCAACCCTATCGACTCTGTACAATTTTTAGCCCCTATTTTCTATACTAGGTTGACCCTATTAACTCTGTATAGTTTTTAGACCCTATTTTCTCTACTAAGTTGACCTAGTTGACTTTGTACCTTTTTCTAATTTCTTTGTTTGTCGATCTAGTTCTCTATTACTCTTTATTAGCATTATGTTCATTTTCCTCAAGCATCCTATCCCCTATCATAATATTATTGGATAAATTAAATCCATTTAGACACTATATGGGGTTCTCTTTTCTTCTTATCTTTTACTATCTTTTCTTCCTCTTTTCAACTTATAGGGCATCTTATGATGCCAACCCACATATCATTTTATACTTTGGGGCATATTGTGATGCCCATCCCTATATCCACTTACCCTTTGGGGCATCTTTCAATTCCCACTCTTATTCTCTATTACATGCTACCAATATAATTCAACTTCAAGAAACCTATTAAGACACATAGGATTATCTCTCACATGCTCATCCTTGATTAGATGTTAGTGTAAGATCCTTCCCTTATTTTCATGATTTTTATTTATATATATCTAACACTTTTTATAGGTTACTTACATAGGCCTGTCCTTCTATAGTAGTTACCTCTTTTTACAAACCTTTAGTCCTTCCTTTTTGGTCTTTTGGTTTCCCTTTTCTCTCATGAGTTGAAGTGTCAAGATAACCTATAGTGAGAGGGAATGGCATGGGGAAGGATCTCTTGAATTTCATTAGTACAAGGAGAGGAACAATGAAGCCATAGATTGAGCTCAATTATTAACGAGTGAATAATAAAACCATAGATAGGACCCATTCATCCTCATGATGTACCATAGTTTTCTTTATCTTTATTTTGTTTACATTTATTTTGACAACCCTTGGATTTATATTTTGTGAGTTTTAGTATAAGACCATGGATAGGACCTATCCTTCCTAAAAAAATACCATATTTTTTCTTACCTTATTTTTTTTCACACAATTTTTTTAGGTACCCTCATGGGTTTTTATTTTATGAGTTACAGTGTAAGACCGTGGATAGGACCCAACCCTCCTCATAAAATCACCATCTTATTAAATCCTTTTCTATAATGTGTTTTACAATAGTTATAAATTTTCCATCCTTTCTCTCAAGCTTTAGCTTTTATTTCTTTTGGTAGATGGAATTTGCACAATAATCTATGTTAGCATGTTTTCCTCCATTTACCTCGTTCTTATGATAAATAATCATAATTTAATGTCATTGTATCCTTTTTTTTCCCTTTGTCACTTTTTTTATAGATTTGAAGTAATTCAAATTGTTCCATGTGTCATTCCTCTTGATTTCCCTTCCTTTCACTTCACATTGGATAAAATAAGGTTAAAGTCAAGATAGCACTTTTATTTCACCTATATTTATGAGACTCTTAGACCTCATGCTCTTTGAATTTCTCTCTCTTAGTAAAAACGTCAAAATTATTCAAATGAAAATCATATTTAGAACCCATGTTTAGTTTTTCAAATCCATATGGAGGAGGAATAGAAAAAATTGTCAAGAAAGATAAAATCCAAATCATTTAAAATAAAAGGCAATGATATCCAAAAGGCAACATACAAATTTCAAAAGTCAAAATCACACCAAAAGACATGATTATAAGCACATATGCTATCTCTAATCAAAGATCAAAATCCAAAATTGGCCTCATATAGAGATAAGGTCCATTGGGGTGTGGTAGGCCAAAATATTAGAATAGGTTAGTTTAAAAAACTATATGGTGCTACCTAATTTATCATGCAAGTACCCAATATTTGTAGTAGATTGAGGTCTCTATAAGGGGTTTCAAAGAATGAGAAACATGTTGTGGGAAGGTAAGTACATTTTAAAATTCATGCATATAACCTTCATGGGATGATATATATACTTCATTTGTTGACCTATGACTTGTGTAGCTAAGAAAAGTTCTTCAAAGTCTTTAAGGTTAAAATTCCTCATATTTTAAAAAACCTAATTTGAGTGTCTTGAATTAGATAAAAAGTTCCTCTACCTTGGGTTTTCCTTCAATCTCCCCGCCACCCACTTCATTTCCCCCTTGATAAGAAAATTTTGATTCCAAATCTATTTCCCTCTTCTATATTTCCTTCTTATTCATCTCTTACAAACATGTTAGCACTACTTTATTTCAGTTTTATCTATCCTTAGAGAAAAACAACATGTTTGAGAAATTATGGATTACCTTTCTTTATACCATGGATCTATATTTATAGACTTGTTTTACTTTCCTTTTACCATTTTTAATTTTTTTTTACTATCCTGATATTATAAACACATGAGTTCATACCCTGTTTCCATTATTGAGTGAGATTAGGATTGTTATTGCTCACTCATTAATGTTGTTTTACCATTTTATTTTTTAATTTTCCATATTTTTTAAGTAATGATTATTACTAATTTTACATTGATGTTCGATTACCATCCTTTTCCACATGTATCCTTGGTTTGAATTGGTGATTTTGCCTTTCTTACCTAAGGTTTACTTGTTTGATATTTTTGGTCTTTATTAGCCTTGGTTTTTTCGGTTACCTGATTTACTCTTATTTTTGAATTGGTCATTTGGTCTAACATAACACTTGTCACCCTAGCTTTCCAAATTCCCAAGTACATCCCATATTCATAACATTAGTTATCTTGGATTTCCTACTTTTATTTATTTTTATCTTTAGTTTTATATTCTTTGGTTTGTTGAAAGCAGTATTTGCACCCTACATAATAAAAAATAACAACACACTAGATAACCATTTAGTTATAAAGGTAAGTCAAGGTATGCATCACATTTAATTTTTAGTTTTTTCCCTTTTAGTCATTTACTTTTACTTATTTTATGATTTAAAATACTTCAAATTTATTTTTAGCATTAGTGTTATGTGTCCTTATGTTTTTTATCGAAGCACCATCCCCTATTTCACCTTAGTGACACATGATGAGATTCGAGTGGAGAATATATATACATATAATATTTTCAAATTTTATTAAAAAATTGATGCTTTACATCTTGTAAGTACCCATCAAGACTCAACCTCTCTGAGTATATATCTTAAAGGGTGCATTGAGAAAGGTGTGGGTAGATCATTGATGCTTCATAGGATTATTGTCCCTTATTGCCACATTATTAGCAATCCAACAAACTCTTAAAACCGTGCCCTAAGCTATTAATCCTCATTTTGCACACTCCTCTAATCTTTTCCACTTTCCATCCCTCTTTTCCTCACCTAAAGACCCTTTTGTCAGTAAGTTTTTCTAGGTCAACTAGGTTGACATTGTACAATTTTAAGATATTTTTACTAAGGAATTAGGTTAGCCTTTGGCTGACCTAGCTCAGGACCTAGTGAATTATTGCCCAAAGTTATGCTAGGTATACTAGGTCTACCTTATCAAATGACTTTTTTGGAAGGGCTAAGGGTCAAATATGCCTATAAATATAAGATCATTTTTTCATTATTTCAATATGCAATCAAGAATTATTATTTACTTGCACTTCTTTATAATCTATTCTTCTACCATTCTACTTGAGGAGTCTTAACTTAGGGTTTCTACTTAGAGAATATAGTCTTGTGGATGAGTCTTGGATGCTTTGGCCTTTATTAGTGATCCTTACAAACCAAAAAATATTATGAAGACCCTTTGTCCAAGGAATAGATTGAGTCTTGATAGGTTCACATTTCAGGTAAGTATTCTATAACTTTGATCCTCTCTTTAATAGATAGAATTAGCATAAGTATTTGCTTCAGAATAATATTACTCTTCATATTCCATGTATTAGGGTCTTAATCATACTTAACCTAATTGATATTCTCCTATACATGTTTTAATTGTTTACTAACCCTTCATGTTGTGCCACAAGTTTTGGTGAGCACTAGATTAGATTTACTTTTCTTATTATTAGATTAGGTGAAATATCAAAACCTAGGACCCCTTAAGGTTATTGCATGATTATGTTAGATTGGAAGATTTGGAACCCTCCTTAGCATATTGTATTATAATAAGAGATCCCATAATCAGGTTTAGTGGATCCCCATATTGGTCATTCTCTCACTTAACAAATGTGTTCCTAATCAAAAGTTTAGGTATGCTCTATCTTTTTTGAGCCAAGATTGATTTATAGACATGATGCATTTTTGATTGTATATAGACTGATCAGAGAGATGTGATTAATGTAGGCAGTTTTGGATGGCTATGTAGATTGGTGGGCTTGATAGAGACCATTGAGATTGACTATTCCATATACACCATTGTGGACATAGAGGCAGAGATTGGTGGCTATCTTGAGTAGGTAGCTATGAGGCACCAGATTGGGAGCCCAAATTAGGAGGGTTATTATAGGAGATAGAGGATAGTAATATGCACAAGGTAGAGGATGCACTATTGAGATTATTTAATTACATGATGTGGAGATTACTGAGGTAGAGGATATAGAATTTTACATGGGGCAGGTTGATATAGATGTGGATACAAGGAAGGATTTAGATATAGAGTAGAGGGTTAGAGAGGATAATCCATCGATAGAGGCTGATAGTGAGGGGGATAAAAAGGGGGAGGATGTGGTTATGAGAGTAACATAAGAAACTTAGATAGATAGAGGGGATGTGGCTAGTTCTTCATGCACTCTGAGATTTAGAGAGGATCATTCTCTTATGGACAAACTCTGAGAGGAGATTAGATCTTGTGATAGGGAGATTTATGGATTACATAGGGAGGTGTCAAAATTATAGGGAGTGATGGATGTATACACATAATATTTTCAAAACATTATAGATTACAAATGTTCATTATCTATCAAAAACTCATCAAGTATCAATATATCTAAGTGCACATCCTAAGGGGTGCACTGAGAAAATGGTGGGTAGACTATTTTTGCTTCAAAAGATTAATGTCCTTCTTTACTACTTGATATTTACAAACTTGTCTTCTATAAACCATTCCCCTAGCATTGTCTCCTATTTTTCACCCTCTAGTATTTTACCATCTTGATTATCCATTTCCATAAACTAAACCCCTTTTGGGAAATTTACATGACATAGTCTCACACATCGACCTTATATTTTTATTAACAAAGCTTATTAGGGACTAGGTCAGCCCATGGCCAACCTAGTCCATAACCTAGTTTGTTTTTGTCAATCACAATACTAGGTGATCAGGTCGACCTTGTTAGCCTAAAATTTTAGAAGGGCCTAGGGTTAGATCCACCTATATAAACACATTCATCTCACCATTTTTAAGGTAAGAAAAGAAGTAAAATAAATTGAACATCTACTTCTCCAACATTCTTCTTAAGGATCAAGCTTAGGGTTTCATAATTTCTTTGAATATATAAATCTTGTTGTGTGGAGAAGTCTTTTGGATGCATTGATAGGTTGTGTATCCTAGAGCTGATTTATCCTTTTCATCCTTACATATCACAACAATCTCTTGTGAAGCACCTTGGCCAAAAGAGATATTAAAGTTCAGTGGGTTCATCTTCGAAGGTAAGTATTCATAGCTTTGTTTCTCCTTTATAAGAGTAGTTAGATCTATATTTGCACTTCTCTTCTATGCATTAGGATTTTATATACATTGACATGCATATATGTCTTCTATTCATGTTTAATTTTAGTGTTTATTACTACCACTTTATACCACAAGCTTTGGTGATCACTATATTAGCTTTTGATTTAATTGTTATTAGTATTGTGAATATGAAAACATAGGACCTAGTTAGGGTTATTGGTTAGTTTTTATTGACTGAAGGCTTTGAAACCCTCCCTAGTGAATTTATTATGGTAATAGATCCCTTGGCTAGGTCTAGTGAATCCATATTGGTCATGACCTCAATTATCTGATGTATCCCTAATCAAAAGTGTAAGTAGGATTTATCTTCTCTAAGCTAGAATTGATTTGTAGATCTACTACATTTCCCATTACATACATTTTGGTGAACCCAAAGTGAAATATAACCCTTGTAGGTTTTCATTCATGCTTTCATTTATATCATTTCATTATTTTTCCATATTTGTGATACTGTATCAAACCAACTGATATAGTTCTAACTTTGGTGCATATATTTAACACATATTCATATCTAAATGACTTTGTTATTTATGTGTAGGTATTCATTAGATACAAGTTACTAGATTAGATAGGTTAACATTGAACTCTTCTTCAGTCCCAAATAATGAAATATGTTGACCTAGTTTTTTAGTTAGCATATAGATAAAAAAATAGGTCGAATAGGTCAAATTAATCCTTCAATCAGCATCCAAATCAAAAAACTAAGTTGAATAGGTTGAATTAGTCTCTTAGTCAGAATCTAGATCATTAAACTAAGTTTAACAAGTTGACTTAGTCATATTATCTCACTTCAACACATAAGGTTTTATATAACTAGGTTGAATCAATCAACTTAGTTTATAGAGTTTGAAATCTATTTTAAAGGCACTTCAGCATAAAATTTACAATCCTAATCATCTTCCAAACCACCAAGGTTCCTCTCTTTCTCTCTTAGTAATTTTAGTACTTCATTTCAATTTTTTTGTACAAGTTAGTAGTCTTCAAAACTATAACTCTACAATAAACTAAGTCAATTTGGTTAACTTAATTTTGTAGCCTATCTTATGTCTAAAGGATTGAGTTGACCTAGTAGACTTTGTTATCAAAGAAATTTACTTTTGTAGAATAATATTGACCTAATAGACTCTATTTCTTACTATTTTCATTTAGTGTCATCTGAATTGAATCCATACTATTATAAATTTGGGAATTAATAACTATATGCTAGTAATTAATTTTCACTTTCATTTTGAGCTATTTATGTGCCTTGAGTAGATCACATAGTCTAATTAGGTTGTTTTTTAAAATTATCATTTAATTAATTTATTTTTCTTTTTTTGAACACACTACCAAATAACACAATATTCAAAATACATTTAACATTTGTCTTCCTAAGGCCTACCTACTCAGATTTCATCACCAAGGGGGAAGTCAACTTGGTTTTATGGCCAAGAGACTCTTATTGATACAAGATTGTGAAGAGAGGAGGTACACCCAAATACCAAGATAGGACCAATGCCAACACAGATCTCTTTCAGCCCAAACATCCTAAAAATAGCCATAGATTACTTTCTAGTTCCCTATTTTCAACCAACTTCCCTAACACACTTAAAATAATATTTTATAATAATCTAATAACATAGATGATGACCACTTAATTAGCATTTAATTTTTAGTTATTTTCTTGATCTTTGATCATTGTGTGTTGTATTTCAAAAACCTGTATTAGCTAGTGTTAGTGCAATGTTTTGTACTGTGTGCCCCAATTGGATCACTCACATTGATCCAATTATTTGTGTGTTTGCTTCCATTTATTCATTTAGTTATATTTCAAAATTTTCCCCTATTTTATCACAATGTCATTATGTTTAAAATAATCTCTTATATATTATGTTTTCCCCTATCTATAATATAGAGTTGACCTATATGACTTTTTATCCCTTTTTCCAGTTAGGTTATAGTACTAAGTTGATCTGGTCAACCTTGTATCCTTGTCAACTTAATTTCTTACCCTATCTATAATACAAAGTCAATGTGTACAACTTTGTGTTATTTTATGCCAATCAGGATATAGTACTAAGTTAACCTAGTTGATTTTGTATCCTTATCAATCTCAATTTCATACCCTATTTGTAGTACTAAGTTAGCTTGGTTGACCATGTACTTTTATCTACCTCTTGGATTATAGAACATAATCAACCTAGTCAACTCTATATCCTTCATTTCTCTTTGATTTTGCATCAACTTCATATTTATTAATATTTTTCCCTCATCATTAACTTACTATTTGAAGGTAACGCTAATTTAAATTCAATAAATATGATCAAGTTTACCAACCATAATAGGTTTTCCCATAAGCAGCTTATGGATCCTACCCTAGATGAAAGTAATATACATGTAAACACTCGCATTACAAACTATGAGACCCTTCTTAATTCCTCTTTAGTTCATAATCATCTCTTCTCATTCAAAGATCAACCTAAATTAGAGTATACCCCATAAATGCTCTTCTTCATTAATGAGTTTTCTCAACATCAATGAAAATATCCTTATACTACTTACCATCTCATGATAAGTGGTCAAGTTGAGGAGCCTCATTCACCTTCTCCCACATTCTCACATGGATTTGGGGACACTAGTTTCTTTGATTTTCAACCTCTTCCCTCTCTTTTGAACCCTTACCATACTATGAAATATTTCTCATTAATTTCCTCCACCTCCATGCCTAGTATATCTACTAATATGGCTAGTGTTACATATAGTGGGCCTATTTCAAGACTTGATCTTCTCAATTCTTCCATTAGTGCATCATTTACTACCCATGGTAATCATGCCTCTAGTGTTACTCCTTATCATCCCTCTACTAGTACATCTTTTTTCACAAAAGTAAATCAGCTAATAGTACCTCACTTACCAAAAAATCTTCTCAATATACTACTAACACCCATATTGGTACCCAAGACACTACTACCAATTCCAATGCTTCACACAATACCAATATTACCACTCAAATCCATCAAATTATATTATAAAATCTTAATCAAATAAATGATTTCCAAGATAAAAATGCTAATCAAATGATATAAATGCAAAATAATCTTATTCATCTTTAAAATAACCCTCAATAGGCTCCATGGGGAATGCATAACCAAAATACTCCCCCACCTCTTCTTTGGGATTCCGATGGTAATCGTATCCCTCAACCTCCCCTTATTAAAAAAAATAATCAAGCACCTTCAAAATGTGCCTCTTACACCTCAAATTACTAACATCTATATATGAGGCATCAACCCTACCATTACTTACAATGGGTTAACTAATCCTAGTCTCTACTTCAAAACATTTAGGAATCTATATAAAGACTAGATCAAGTTAAATATATTTGTTGCTACCAAGCTATTAGAAAAAACTCTCACAAGTGATGATTTAGATTGGTAAAACTAACTTAAATCTCATTTGATCACTAGTTTGAAATATTTAGTCAATACTCTAGTCCAATAGTTTCAAACTAGTGATCTCCCTAAAAATACTTTCACCCATTTTATTAATTTTAAACAAATTAATACTAAAACTGCACAAGATTTCATCAAACAATGGAAAAACTTGTCTAAAAAATGTGAACACAATATGGTAGATGATAACCTCTTTCAATTATTTACTAATGATCTATATCCAAAGTTGTAATATTAGGTCCAAAATCTCTCACCATGAATTTTGGAAAAAGCCATTCACCAAGCAAAGTGACAAGATTTCCTCATGAATCAATTCAAGCCATATCAACCTTCTTTGGGTAATTGCATGTTAATCAAAAATAAAAATCATCATGATACTAATGATGGTGTCACTGACTCTTATGATACCATTCATACTATTCAAGCTATTATTCCCAACAAGGATTTAAAATTAGCTTCCCCTCCCAACCACATCACTAATCCTCATTTATATTTAAAAAATAACATCAATGTGCATACACATTTATCCTTAGAAAGATTTTAAAAATCATCAACCAAGGCCTCTTATATGATAAATTAATCCCACTCATCCCATGAAATCCTAGTATGATCCCAATAATTGTGTTGGTTACATGATAGTTAGGGTCATTCTCATGAGACTTGTAGGAACCTATGTAATTTGGCTATGGATTTATTTCTCAATCCCACATTTGACCATGATTCCATCATTCATAAATGTTAACAAGCCTATGAAATTATATTTAAAGCCCATGAAATACAAACTAAATTTCAAGCTTTGAACTAGGCTAATGCTCATTTGGCCATCTATAAAGATCCTCTTCAAATCACCAAGATAATCAAGACAAGCCTACTCCTACTAATAATGTTGATAGTATTATAGACCTAAATTTAGAAGAGAACATGGTAAATATGAAAAATATGTGAAGGGTCATTTCCTTCATTGATCCTCATCCCATCCACTCTCCTTAATTATCTCACACTTTTCATGTTATCCAAGACTCTTGCCCAACCCACTTAACAAAGTTATGTCAAAAAGACCTTATATCTTTTGATGAATAAATTAAAACACCTCCATTATATAACACTTATAATACTATTTATACCACTCCTCCAACCTATTTACCCATCACCAATGATACCCAAACTTCTATTCACACTTATTCCAATTTATTTCAAACAAAACCTGCATCAACTATCCCATCTTCTCAAGACAATCAACAAACTTGTCCTCTAATTAAACCTTATTCATCTTATCAACATAAATTCACATAAACTTTATCTCCTCCTTTCAAGGACCTCATTCAACACTATGAACCTCTTTCCAATATTCCTCTTATGGGTTATGATGAGTGGGATCCTATTATATAGCTTAGTAATCTCCCATATCAAATCCCATTTCTTGAACTTATGCATCCATATTTGCATCAACATAATCATCTTATTCAAATCTTATTTAAAATGAACATCCCTCATCCTCCCATAGAAGTACATGAAATCACCTTATCCAGATCAAAATATAGCATTTTTATAATAGTGTGAAGAGATGTCCATACATGATGAAATAATGGACACTTCTCTTCTCCTAAAATTCCCCATTACTTCTATGATCCCTAATGAGATTCTACTTCATGTAGATGATCCTCCTCTTTTTATCAATTTATAAATTGGTGATATCCAAGTCAAGTGCACCTTGATTGATGAGGGTTTAGGCACTTGTGTCACCTCTCTCAATTTTATTAAAACCCTAGGATATTCTAAATAGAATCTTAAATCCACACACAACATGTGTCAAGGATATGAACAAAGGAAAATTCCTCCCTTAGGCTATGTGTAGCTCCCTATCACCATCCTACCTATCACCATTCACTTGAAGGTGATGCTCTTAAACTTTCCTATATTCTGTAAAATTTTTCTTGGTAGTCCATGGACTCATTGCATGAGAGCATTTGATTCTTCTACTTACCAATGTGTAAAATTTCCTCATAATGGAATAATATATAGGATTCAAGGTGACACTAATCCTTGGAATTTAAAAAAATTATAAGACCATGCTGTATTCAAATTTCATAACCTTGAACCCTTTTTGAGCATTCTATTTTATGAATCTCAACAATTTAACTTTCCTATCAACTCCACCTGAGGTTATAATGGCCACCCTAAACTCATTAGGAATATACCACCTAACCTCCTAGATTCTGATGATGATGAACTTGATGATATCAATATCAAGATTAAAACCTTATAGCTCTCATCTCATCTCATTTCTCAACTTCCCCCTTCTCTAAAACCTTGTTCTCATCAACCACCTAGTGATGATATACATGTTATCTTAACTAGGACTAAAAACTCTATTCATCACACCACGTAAGTTTGAAAAGGTCATCCCTACCTATTAAATTGATATTAATACACATAAATATGATGATGGATATACCTTAGATGATCCATTATTAGGAGGTGTTGTTCAAGCCCAAGATGCTAAAATTATTTGTTATCATTTCTCTTTAATTCAGTTTTCTTATATTTCTTCTAGCATTCCATCCTATATAATTATTAATTTGAGCATTTATAATCTTATTTTTAGGGTAGAGATGGTGCACACACCTATATTTTATAAATAGCCTCATAATATTATGCTTATATATCATGTTATGATTTGTCCCTACTACTTTACTAAATACTAGGACCCCTCTAGCTTACTTATTCATGAGATACTTGTGATTGTCCTTTAGCCTTTTGTGCATCCCTCCTCCCTTAGTAGAGCCTAGTTAAAATTATATTCCCACTTCCTCTTTAGTTGAGTCTCTTATTATTTAAGATCCTATTTCTCCTTTAGTCGAGCCTTGCCCAGTCTCTTTACCAGCCCTAACTTCCCTTGGTGATAGTTTACTACCTTTATCATAGCTTGCTCTTTTACCCTCTAAATGGGCTGATCATCCATATTGTGACATTCATAAATCTATCAATCATTGGAATAGATAATATTCATTACACCAGCCTTACTAAGCTTTTGCTTCCACTCCTTCTATAAGTAAACCTAAAAAGTATACTAACAAGCATATTTGTTGCTTCTATGTTATAGATAATCATTCATCCATGCATTATCATAAGTTGAATAAATATATAGACACCTTACATCCCACCAATATTTATCCCATAGAAAAGGGTATACCTCCCCCAAAAGTATTACCTAAATATCTTTCCAAATATGCAGAGGTATATTATCTCTAGCACCAATGTGGTACTCATCACATTGATCATTACTTCATCCTTTAATAACATCTTAAGGATCGCTCATAACCATTATTTTCCCTAATACCCTTCCTCCCACAATTTACCCCCATAATAATCTCCCTCTTCTACCCCCATGGCTCTACCACATATGGTCCCTTCTCCACCTTTGACTCCCTCACCTGTAGACCTTTCCTCACCCATAGACCTTTCCTCACCCATGGATCCTTCTCCATCGATGAATCCTTCACCTGTGGCTCATTCTCCACTGATGACCCCTTCATATCCCATAGATTCCATTCCCATTCCTTCCCTTGAGCATCTATTACATGATATCCCTCATCAGCATGATCCTTTAGGCATTCCTACATTTTTTTTGAAGAGATTTGACATGAAGTATTTTCTCAACTTTCCCTAAAGATCAATGAGATTTTAGTTGCAGTCTAAGTTTAGATTCATATATACTTATCATATGTCATGGATAATGTGTGTGGATAATTATATTAGTATTTATGAACACAATCATGGTGTTATTTCATTTTTTTCTTCATTTATATTGGATGTGTGCTCCAAATTTATAGTTAACTATCTTGTATCCTTTGACATTGTGTCAAATTCTTATTTATCTTACATGATGAATTTTTTATCACATTATATGTTGCTTATGATGTCATTATTTTCCTTATATTCTCTTAAGTTCTCTTTTTCATTATTACATACTTATTCTTCATGAGTTACTTTTTCTATGGTTGTCTTGTTCTCTTTGTTGATTGTTTACTATCTTATTTCTATAAACATGGGTAATTATTATTGTGACTTAGTTATAAAAACCTTGATCCCTTTAGTCATTCCTTATTTACCATGTGATCATTTAGCAAACAATTAATCTCATTATAATCTCCTTTTACCGGTACACTTTGGATCTCCCCTTATTCCCCTTATTCCCTTTATCAAACTAAGCATACACATAGTTGAGACTTAAGATAACATGAGGGTTCATAGTTAAGCCTAAGTGTTCTAGTCAGTAATGTATTTGGATACTTAGATTCATTTAGCCTAAGCCTAACTCTCATTCATATGTATCAATTTATCTCTCATGATTGGTAATTCCAAGTCTATAATCACACTAAAAGATGCGATCTTAAGAAAATTTCCTATTTATAATCAAAGATAAAACTCTAAATTTGGCATCATAAGAGATTTGAGATCAACTGGGGTGTGGTAGGATAGTAGATTGGAAAATGAGAATAAAAAAAACTATTTTAGTGCTACCTACTTTCTCACGCTAGTACCCAATCTTCGTAGTAGACCAATGGCTCTATATGGGGTCTTGAGCAATGGGGAACACATTGTGGGAAGGTAGGTATATTTTAATTTTCTTATTAAAAAAACCAAAATGATTTTATCTTAGTAACACACTTATTTTATTACACAACTTTGTGCTTATAGTGAACAGGTATCCTTTGTAATATGATGGCCACTAGTCACTTAGTGCCTTTTCATGTCCTTAGTGTGCCTCATTTATTTGAAGGTGATCTCATAATATTCCTATGTTATGATTATTACATTCCCTTTTTCAGTCCATAAAAAATTAATATTTCCACTTGAGAAATATTGTTTTATTCACTGGTCACTCCCCTTAGGGATTTCATTTGTGAGTTACAGTGTAAGACCTTGGAAAGGACCAAGCCTTCCTAAAAAATTACCAAATTTTCACATTACCATTATAAAAAACCCCTCTTACCATATTTTAACATTATTTTCACCTCATTGGTGTTCCCTTTGTGAGTTTTAGTGTAAGCCCATGGATAGGACTTGGCCTTCATCACAAAATTTTCTAATACCCAAGTCACAACAAAATTACATGTCTCAAATTTGAGATAAGATGTGATTGATTATGAGTTACACATCATTGACATATTTCCATTCTTGATTTAGTATATTTTATGCTTAATTCATTAATATTTAACTTTTATCTTCTTATTTTCTTATTCCATGTAAAAATCCAACCAATTTTCTTAGTTTTTCATACTTCCCATCTTGAATTAGTGTGATTAATTTAAGACCATTTTACCAAATATGTTTCTCTTTTATACTTCCCAATGTGATTTAGTATGATTTATTGACTTAATTAATTTAATTTTTTATACCATTTATCTTTCATGTGATTTCCATTTTATTACATAATTTTCATACTTCCCAACATGATATAGTGTGATTTTACTTATTTTAATTTGGTGCCAATCTTTTTCATGGTTTAAAAACATTTTGTCCTCTTGTTTACCACTTTTTGGTTTATTATACTTAGTCATTTTTATTATTACACATTTACCATCATGAAATAGTGTGTAATGTATTTGTTTATGATTAATTATACTTTTTCAAATCTTTTTCACCTATTTCTTTTTAACCATGCATGTGTACAACATACTGCTAGAAAAGAAAACACTCCACATATATTTCCTATATCATATACAACCAAAGAGAAATACATGTGATAGAAAGAAATAAATATATTCGTCAACAAACACAACCAAAATATAACCCATGAGATCAAAATCCAATTTTAAAAATAATATATCTCTCTATATAATGTGTTTTAATACAAAATATGCAAATACATCGCTCCAACTCTATGGATGGGTTCCATCATGCCTATCTCATGGCCTATCCATGCTTCCAATAGATGTCACAAACCATCCCATCTACATAATACACTATAATGAAGCCATCCAATATCTCAACCTTGCTACCTATCCCTATAGGTTAACCACCTAGGCCTGCACCTATCCTAACTAGATTATGGTGGCTATGTGTGTGGCTCTCTCCTGAGCTAGAGCCTACCAAGCCTATGCCTCTCCTTGTCCCACCCATATTAGTGGATATAATACATCCATTCATGTATGTAGCTACCTTAAGCCTCCCCCACTATTCTAAATTATCTTTCCTAAACTAGGGTATATGATACCAAAACATCATCCAATGTGGTGGGCTCATATGATACTAACACTCCATCCAAAATGTCATGGTTCATCTAATCACTAAGGACCCCCACCTAGTCTCCTATTTTGTAGGTTATATATATATATATATTAAATCACATATACTTATCAAAATATATCTATCTATATAGAATCATATCTGTTAGGACTTGGAAGCACCATTGATTACCAAGCAACTAAACATGCAGAAATAACCAGAATCACAAGTAACTAGAATTTAGAAATAACATAGAATATGAGAGACAATACCCAATTGTATTAATACTCTTATAGAAAAGAATTATAAATGAAGAGATGCCACACTCTTCCCACCTTACAGGCTTCCCACACCAAGTGTTCAGTAATTCACCTTCAAGAGCTCACTCTCTCAATCACGATCCCAACACACAACTCAAACACAGAGTTGGTGTTCACCTCCAACCAGTCAGTATCCACTACTGCCAGTACCACTAGTCAGTATCACTACTACTAGTACACAAGTACTCCACATACTCCAAATCTGAGTATACACACATACTCCAAGTAGATCTCCCATAAACTTGCAACAACCTGCAACTCAAATGATCTTATTTTAGAAGGGACTACCTTGCCTTCCTCTTTTCTCTTTGATCAAGTACACACCATACTCCAAGTAGATGCTGCCTGATCTTGCTCTCTTTTGTGTTGTTGTCACCTTGATCCTGCTGCCACCTGCAGATCAACCTAGTTCTACACACCTGCAAACTTTAGACCTTGCACACACATACACCTACAGATCAATGATCTTACTTAACATGCAAATCTCCAAACGTGGCCTTGCACACCTGCTAACCAAGATCCTACATACATGAAGAACCCTTCTAATTCTCCAAACTAGCACCCATACTTGGCACTGTGGCACTAGGAGGAACACACCTTGATCTCTTCACTCTGAAGGAGCTAATTTTTGCTCTCTTACTCTCTAGCACACTTTAAAATACAACCCATGAGTCTATTATATAGATCTCATGCAAACAATAATTAGACACCTAATTACAATAATTAGATCCATAACTTTAATTTTATAATTAGCCTTTGACATGCAAACAACTGATTCATTATCTAACTATTCATGCAACTGACAGTTCTGAAACTGCACAGGTGACTGATGTCGGCTGATCCCTGACCGATGTCGGTTGCTCTTCTCACTGTATATGACTGACGTCAACTAATCAAACTGACGTCAGTTTCTTTACAACTCAGCAACCTCCTTCTCTATTTGCATCAATGAAGCTTTTAGCTCCATAACCTAACAATCTCCCACTTGGAGATAAATAGCTACATTGTACCTGTACCTATACAACTTCTAATCTATTTCCTGGCTTGTATCCCTCTTCAAGATCAATCTTGAAGACCAACCACCACAACACCTATGGTGAACCTCCTATCATCTAAGTAATCTACTGCATCTACATCTACAAACACATGTAGAAAAGAACTTGACCCTACATAGCATGTGCACCTATTACTGGTCCCTCTCAGATACCTGAGAATCCACTGAACTACCCTCTAGTGCTTCTTTCCTAGATTGGCTCCAAACTTTTTGACAGCTCCCACTACGTGGGCAACCCAGGTCTAGTACGCATGTACTTAACCTCATCATGTGAATCAGGACCTTGTTCTGTAAACTATCTAACAATCAACATGCTAACTGATATCACACAATCATCTAGAGACAAAATTAACCTGTGATCTTCCATGTCTCTAGAACACACTCATGTCAAAGAATTTTGCTACTCCAAATTCCTCATGACATACCACTGAAGTAACCTTACCCTTAGCTCAGCAAAACCCTATATGTCTGAACCTACACCAAGCTCATCCTCCACATACAATAACAGGATAATGTCATGACCATCATCCACCTGGTAAGACAAACACAATGGTTACACTGACATTGACTAAAGCCCTGCTCTGTCATCTACCTGTCAAACTTGTACCACTATCCTACAGCTTCCACAAGACCATATGACCTGGCCTTCTATCTCACATGTCCATTCTCTCTATTCTTTAACTAAGAAATCCATTTGTCTTTTAGTGCTTTTATCCTAGCTGGCAACCCTACCAAATCTCCCATTTGGTTTTGCATCCTAATCCATGCCATGCTCCCACTGTTTCCTAGATCCTTCCTGCTCTGCAATGAGCAATGAGTATAAAGAAGAGGAACAATAAATTTGAGGATTACTTACCACTTTCAGTCCTCCACATGGGCGTTTGAGACTCCTTGATAGCTTTTTGTCTAGCCAAAATTTGTCTCAGTGACTGACCTCGATCACCACACAATCTACATCTGATCGACATCAATTCCATGCAACTATCCTTTCTATCGACGCTAGTTTTTTGATCGACATTGGTCTTACTTGGTCACCAAAGTTAGTTCCTTTATCGATGCTGGTAGCCACCCTACCTGACACCACTAGCTCTGGTCTACACATGACCAACATTGGCACCTGTCTGTTTGATGCCGATTCCCCTTGACTGATGTCGATAACTATGTTTGCCTGTGAGTGATGAATTTTTACCTGCGAGCTCTCCATGGATCAAAACCCTGTCCAAACCACCCTGCTTAGAGATGTTTAGCCTTTTCCACTGATCTCTATCCATCATCTCCTCCAAAAACACCAAGGCTTTCTAGTTCTTAAGTCTATCAAATACATTTGACTTTCGCTTAAGAACATGCATCTCCTTCTTGCTCATGTGACCAAGCCTACAAAGCCACGTCCTTGCAATAGAAGAAGAATCAGTAATATAAGTAGATAGATAAAGGATTCCTACTTTCTTATCACATGCTAATTCAAGTGCATCTGCTGTGAGAGTTCTTTTGCATCTCTCATCACCCAACTTTCCTGAAGCAATTAGCCACATCTTCAGAACTGGGACCTACATGACATCCTTCAACACCCATGTGTTGGCCGCCTACAATTTCAGCTTCACTTTCCCTTTGCCAATTCTTTGGCAAGGCACACCAGCCCCTAAATATATCTTTCCAAAGTCTCCAAAGACCTTAACATGGAAAAATACTATATTTCAGACTGCATGGAAAGAGGCAATAGAATTTATAAGACAAGATTCTACTTTATCCAAGAAACCTCCCAGAGCATCCTGTGCAACAACACCTGCAACATCTGCTTCTTCAGTTCCTTCATGTTGATCTACTACCAACCAACAATCTTTCTTTTCTTGCTCTTTCTTTCCATAACACCGTAATTGACCATTCATGCTTTTTAATTCCTCCATTCTTAGTGTACTTTCTTCTATCGTTGCTATACTCCCACTCAATCAGAAACCCCTGAGAGTGACCTGTAACCAAACACAAACCTACTCCCTACAACCTTAGCTCTGATACCAACTGTTAGGGGTATCAAGCTATGAACCAACACATTGGCTCTGATACCAACTATTAGGACCCGAAAGCACCATTGATTGTCAAGCAACTAAACATGCAGAAATAACTAGAATCACAAGTAACTAGAATTCAGAAATAACATAGAATATGAGAGACAATACCCAATTGTATTAATACTCTTATAGAAAAGAATTGAAAATGAAGAGACACCACACTCTTCCCACCTTACAGGTTTCCCACACCAAGTGTTCAGTAATTGACCTTCAAGAGCTCACTCTCTCAATTATGGTCCCAACACACAACTCAAACACAAAGTTGGTGTTCACCTCCAACTATTCAGTATCCACTACTGCTAGTACCACTAGTCAGTATCACTACTGCCAGTACACAAGTACTCCACGTACTCCAAATTCAAGTATACATACATAATCCAAGTAGATCTCCCATGAACTTGCAACAACCTGCAACTCAAATGATCTTACTTTAAAAGGGACTACCTTGCCTTCCTCTTTGCTCTTTGACCGAGTACACACCGTACTCCAAGTAGATCTTGCATAATCTTGCTCCCTATTGTGTTGCTGTCACCTTGATCTTGCTGCCACCTGCAGATCAACCTGATTCTACACACCTACAAACCTTAGACCTTGAACACACATACACCTACAGATGAATGATCTTACTTACCATGTAGATCTCCAAACATGGCCTTGCACACCTGCTGACCAAGATCCTACATACATGAAGAACCCTTCTGATCCTCCAAACCAGCACCCATACTTGGCACTGTGGCGCTAGGAGGAACACACCTTGCTCTCTTCACTCTGAAGGAGCTAATTTTTGCTCTCTTACTCTCTAGCACACTTTACAATACAACCCATGAGTCTATTATATAGATCTCATGCAAACAATAATTAGACACCTAATTAAAATAATTAGATCCGTAGCTTCAAGTCTATAATTGGCCTTTGACATGCAAACAACCAGTTCATTATCTAGTTGTTTGTGCAACTGATAGTTCTAGAACTGCACAGGTGACCGTTGTCAGCTGATCCCTGACCGATGTTGATTTCTCTTCTCACTGTATATGACAGACGTTGGCTGATTAGATCGATGTTAGTTTCTCTACAATTCAGCAACCTCTCAGCAACCTCCTTCCCTGCTTACATCAGTGAAGCTTTTAGCTCCACAACCTAATAATCTCCCACTTATACTGCACTGTACATGTACCTATACACTATCTAATCTATTTCCTGGCTTGTATCCCTCTTCAAGATCAATCTTAAAGACCAACCACCACAACACCTATGGTGAACCTCATGTCATCCAAGTAACCTACCGCATCCGCATCTACAAACACATGTAGAAAAGAACTTGACCCTGCATAACATGTGCACCTACTATTGGTCCCTCTCAGATACCTGAGAATCCACTAAACTGCCCTCCAGTGCTTCTTTCTCAGATCAGCTCCAAACTTTCTGACAGCTCCCACTACATGGGCAACCCAAGTCTAGTACGCATGTACTTAACCTCATCATGTGAATCAAGACCCTATTCTGTAAACTGTCCAACCATTGGCATGCTAATCGGTATCAAACAATCATCTGGAGACAAAATCAACCTGTGATCTTCCATGTTTCTAGAACACACTCATGCCAAAGAATTTTGCTACTCCAAATTCCTCATGACATGCCACTGAACTAACCTTACCCTTAGCTCAACAAAACCCTATATGTCTAAACCTGCACAAAGCTTATCCTCCACATATAGTTATAGGATAATGTTGTGACCATCATCCACTTGGTAAGACAAACACAATGGTTACACTAACATTGACTAAAGCCCTATTTTGTCATCCACTTGTCAAACCTGTACCACTATCCTACAACTTCCACAAGACCATATGACCTGGCCTTCTATCTCACGTGTCCATTCTCTCTATTCTTTAACTAAGAAATCCATTCATCTTTTAGTGCTTTTATCCCAGATAGCAACCCTACTAAATCTCCCATTTGGTTCTGCATCTTAATCCATGCCATGCTCCCACTGTTTCCTGGATCCTTCCTACTCTGCAGTGAGCAACGAGTATAAAGAAGAGGAACAATGAATTTGAAGCTTACTTACCACTTTCAGTCCTCTACATGGGCATTTGAGACTCCTTGACAGCTTGTTTTCCACCCAAAATCTATCTTAGTGATCGACCTCAGTCACCACACAATTTGCATCCAATCAACGTTGGTTTCATGCGACTGTCCTTTCTACTAACACCAATTTTCTGACCGATGTCAGTCTTACCTAGTCATCGATGTCAGTTCCCTTACTGACGCTGATAGCCACCCTGCCCGACACCACCAGCTTTGGTCTACACATGACCAACATTGGCACCTATCTGTTTGATGTTGGTTCCCCTTGACTGACGTTAGTAACTATGTTCACCTATGAGTGATGACTTTTTACTCGTGAGCTCTCCATGGATCAAAACCCTGTCCAAACCACCCTGCTTAGTGATGTCCAACCTTTTCCACTAATCTCTGTTCATCATCTCTTATAGAAACACCAAGGCTTTCTAGTTCTTAAGTCTATCAAATACATTTAACTTTCGCTTAAGAACATGCATCTCCTTCTTGCTCATGTGACCAAGCCTACAAAGCCACGTCCTTGTAACAGAAGAAGAATCAGTAATATAAGTAGATAGATAAAGGATACCTATTTTCTTACCACATGCTAATTTAAGTGCATCTGCTATGAGAGTTCTTGTGCATCTCTCATCACCTAACTTTCCTGAACTAATTAGCCATATCTTCAAAACTAGGACCTGCATGACATCCTTCAACACCCATGTGTTGGCTGCCTGTAATTTCAGCTTCACTTCCCCTTTGCCAATTCTTTAGCAAGGCACACCAGCCCCTAAATAAATCTTTCTAAAGTCTCCAAAGACCTTAACATGGAAAAATACTCTATTTTAGACTGCATGGAAAGAGGTAACAAAATCTATAAGACAAGATTCTACTTTATCCAAGAAACCTCCCAGAGCATCCTGTGCAACAACACCCGCAACATTTGCTTCTTTAGTTCCTTCATGCTGATCTTCTACCAACCAACAATCTTTCTTTTCCTACTCTTTCTTTCCATAACACCATAATTGACCATTCATACTTTTCAATTCCTCCATTCCTAGTGTACTTTCTTTTGCCGTTGCTATACTCCCACTCAATCAAAAACCCCTGAGAGTGACCTATAACCAAACACAAACTTGCTCCCTGTAACCTTAGCTCTAATACCAACTGTTAGGGGTATCAAGCTATGAACCAACACCTTGGATCTGATACCAACTATTAGGACCTAAAAGCACCATTGATTATCAAGTAACTAAACATGTGAAAATAACCAGAATCACAAGTAACTAGAATTCAAAAATAACATAGAATATGAGAGACCACCCAATTGTATTAATACTCTTACAGAAAAGAATTACAAATGAAGAGATGCCACACTCTTCCCACCTTATAGGCTTCCCACACCAAGTGTTAATTAATTCACCTTCAAGAGCTCACTCTCTCAATTACGATTCCAACACACAACTCAAACACAGAGTTGGTGTTCACCTCCAACCAGTCAGTATCCACTACTGCCAGTATCACTACTGCCAGTACACAAGTACTCCACATACTCCAAATCCAAGTATACATACATATTCCAAGTAGATCTCCCATGAACTTGCAATAACCTATAACTCAAATGATCTTACTTTGGAAGGGATTACCTTGCCTTCCTCTTTGCTCTTTGACTGAGTACACACTGTACTCCAAGTAGATCCTACCTAATCTTGCTCCTTTTTGTGTTGCTGTCACCTTGATCCTCCTACCACCTATAGATCAACTTGGTTCTACACACCTACAAACCTTAGACCTTGCACACACATACACCTATAGATCAATGATCTTACTTACCATGCAGATCTCCAAATGTGGCCTTGCACACCTGCTGACCAAGATCCTACATACATGAAGAATCCTTCTGATTCTCTAAACCAGCACCCATACTTGGCACTGTGGCACTAAGAGGAACACACTTTGCTCTCTTCACTCTGAAGGAGCTAATTTTTGCTCTCTTACTCTCTAGCACACTTTACAATATAGCCCATGAGTCTATTATATAGATCTCATGAAAATAGTAATTAGACACCTAATTAAAATAATTAGATCCATAGCTTCAAGTCTATAATTGGCCTTTGACATGCAAACAACCAGTTCGTTATCTAACTATTCATGCAATCGACAGTTCTAGAACCACATAGGCGACTGATGTCAGTCCTTGTCTGCTTGGAGGTGACTAACATTAGCTGATCCCTGATCAACGTTAGTTGCTCTTCTCACTGTATATGATCAATGTCAGCTGATCAGACTGACGTCGATTTCTCTACAACTTAGCAACCTCTCCACAACCTCCTTCCCTATTTGCATTAGTGAAGCTTTTAGCTCCACAACCTAACAATATCTAACTAGTATCTTACCTCAAAGATTAAAAATTATAACCTTTCTTACTTGTCTTGATATCACCAACCACCATCTCCCTGTCTAATCATCCATTGAACATGGTATCTCCATTGTATCATCCCCTAAATAACTCATTCATATGATGCTTCCCTATCAAATCAAAGCCCAAATTCACCACCCATGAACATCATGGGCCTTTCTTCAATAGTGCCTCTATCGACTAACTCTACCCTGGGTAAACTATTAGGTCATCTTATATAACCACTCTCATCTATTCTTGATCCCTCTATTGTCATCTCCTTCGGTGGTATGCATAAGGTTATAATTATTCCTCTTATTGTGGTGCCTATTATGTTTATTTTTACACCCTTGTATCCACATCCATTTCCTCTCTTCTTTTGGTTATCAGTTGTCATGCTTGACTAATCCATGTTCTCACATACCATGGCTTGATCTCCAGTCTCTTGATTATCACTCTTCTTATCCCCTTGGCTCTCTAGCATGTCATGACCAAAATGTAGGCACTACTATAGGATCCAATGGGTGTGGGATTCTAAACTATCCTGATAAGCATGCCACTAATTATGACTCTACCCACTAGGTATAGTGGCCCTTGATATGAACTCAAGCCAACCCTAGCACCATGTTTGCATAACTAGGCCAAATAGTAGAAATATGTGCATAGGTATACCACATAATATTTCTTCATGTGACTAGCTATAACATTGGTAGATGGGTCATAACCTAGACTACCTAGTTTTATCTCCATCTAACAACCTGAGGTAACCTTTCATCGACCACATGGGGCAACCCAACTAGATGATACATCAAGAACCTCTCACATATCCATGCATTTAGAAAAAACCATTGGTCCCATGCCCTCTGGATAACATCCCATACATATCATGTATAATTTAGACCTAGATGACAAACCCAAAATCATAGAGCACTCCCTAATCTAACATGGACTAGCATAAGGCTATCACGTACAATGGTACCCTACTATCTGACTTATGACATGGAACTCATACTATCATAAGTCAAGTCATAGATTTCTAGATATCTAGAATATATGTAATATATACATCAAATAATCTCTCCCTTAGTTTTTTGTAGATCCTATCTAAGCATGTCTCCTACCTATCTAGTGCTTTTCTCTCTTTTATATCATCTAATGACCCTATCAACATTGATGTCCCTCTTATAAGTAGTCAAAGTAATACATAGATGTCCTTTAGTGTGATACCTACTTCTATGGTATCCCCATCTACCACCCATCAAAAGGTGTTGGCCAACCATTCCTATGATCTAAGGAACATGATAATGAGATCAAAACTCAAAAAGATGCATCTCATCTCCATGATTCCTCCTAGGCCCAATGCAACTAATCTCTCTCTATCTACATCTATCAACTGCTCCAACAAATTAGATAACCATGAGGCATTGATAATTCACCAAAATTTCTAGTGCTTATGAAAAATATCAAACAACAAAGGATGTATTATACCTCCATGTCATTCATAATCAAAATACATTCTTAAAAATTTCATAAAAATAAACTAGTTTTCTTCAATTTCAACCATGAGGGACCATTTCAAATATTTTAGACTTATAAATAGTATAACTAAAAAACAAATATCAATAATAGGTCTAAATTATTCAAAAATTTATAATTTTGAATTCTCTCCAATCTAATAAATGGGGAATATAACCAAATTAATACCATACTCCTAGTCCAATTTATTTAAAATATATGAAAACTATTATTTTTCAAAAATTATCTCCAATCCAATTTGGGGACATAAGTCTAGATTATCTAAAATAGTCCTTCACATTAACTTAACCAACTAAGTTGATGACTTACTACTAAGTCATCCCTATAGTTTTTCTTATCTTTTGCCAATTAGGTTGACCTGGTTGCCTTGTTTTTTCACTATGATTACTTTTTGACCAATTTTCATAAATGCCTTGGGCATTTATTGATTTGAATTCTTCCTACCCAATACCCCATTTAACCCTTAGTACCCTTATGAATTTTCTAGGGTTAATTACACTATCTAGATTTTTTCTAATCATCCAATTTATATAAATTGATCTTAATTTTTTTAAAATTTTAATTGTTTACCTATGATGCACTCATTTTGGCCGCTATGCATCCTCCTTGTCCTAACTATCATTTCCACACCATCCTTGCACTCTAGGTCTCTCACTTGGTCTATCAAGAACTCTATCATTATTAGAATAGTAAATAATGACAAATGATTTATTTTTCACCCTATTTATATTTACTATTTCAAAATTATTTACCTTTCAAATATTTACCATTAGATTTCTTATTTTTCTCATATCTTTGTCTCTACTCACTCTTTTTCTAAACCATAAAATGTTCTAGAATCCTGATGTCATAGAGAATATTTTCAATTATTATATGTCATGTTAAATTTTTTTGATGTTTTTCTATTTATCACTAATCTTTATAGGTTTGCCTAATGTTCCTCACATTAGACACTTTCACATTTATCACATCTCCATCTTTAAATACAACACTAAGGTAAGTGAAGGTCTATGCTTTTTAATTCTATCCTTTTTTTAATCTTATTTTATCCTTACTTCAATTTATTTAGATTTAAAGCTATGTGTTGCTATGTTTTTTTCCTAAATATTTATCCCATGTTTCACCTATGTGACATGTGATGATCTTTGAGTGGGGCATATGTATACACATAATATTTTCAAAACTTTACCACTTACTAATGCTTTTTATCTTACAGGAGCCTATTGAGTCTCAATTTCTTTGAATGCATACCCTAAAAGGTGTGCCAAGAAAGGGGTGGGTAGACCATTGGTGCTTCATAGGATTTTTTTCCATTTTTAACACTTGATATCTACAATACTTGTCTCCTAAAAACCATTCCCCTAAGATTTGAATCATATTTTTCACCCTACTCTAGTATTTTACCATCTTCATTAGCCCTTCCCCTAATCTAAGCCCATTTTGGAAGTTTACATGACATAGTTAGACACATCAACCTTGTATTTTTATTGACAAAGCTTATTAGGGACCAGGTTAGCCCATGGCTAACCTAGTCCATGACCTAGTTTGTTTAATTACAATACTAGGTCAACCGGGTCGACCTTGTTGGCTTAAAATTTTGGAAGTGTTTAGGGTTATATCCGAATATATAAATACATTCATTTCATAGTTTTCAAGAGAAGAAAATAAGAAGTAAGATATATTATTCATTTACTTATCCACCATTCTACTTGAGGAGTAAGCTTAGTGTTTCATACTTTCTTTAGAGATACAGATCTTGTCTTGTGAAAAAGTCTTTTAGATGCATTGATAGGCTATATATCCCAAAGATGATTTATACTTATCATCCTTACATACCACAACAACCTTTTGTGAATCACCTTGTCCAAGGGAGATATTGAGGCTCGATGGGTTCATCTTTGAATTTAAGTATTCCTAACATTGTTCCTCCTTTATAAGAGTAGATAGATATGCATTTGCACTTCTCTTTCATGTATTAAGATTTCTATACATTGATGTGAGTATATTTATTATATGCAAGTTTAATTTTAGTGTTTATTACTCCCACTTTGTGCCACAAGATTTTGTGAGAACTATATTAGATTTTCCTTTACTTATTATTAGTATAGTGAATATGAAAACATAGGACCTAGTTATGGTTTTTGAGTTATTTTGATTGACTAGAGGCTTTAGAACCCTCCTTATTAAATTTATTGTGGTAAGATATCCCTTGAATAGGTATATAAAATCCATATTGGTCATGACCCTAATAATCTAATGTATCCCCAATTGAATGTGTAAGTAAGATTTATCTTCTTTGAGCTAGGATTAATTTGTAAATGGATTGCATTTCCCATTGCATATAATGGATGGTAGAGGGGACTAGATGAATGAGATTTGATGATTATAGTTTGAGGTTGATAAGTTAAATGATATTATAGATGGGATAGATTGATATGGTATGGCTATAGAATTTATTACACATGATGTAGAGATCCAAACTCTAGACTATACAATGTTGACATAATGCTACAAATAGGAGAGGGACATGCTAAGGATTGAGCTAGTAGAGGCTAGGGTGTTACTAGATAAACAAGGGTAGATTAATATATTATAAAGAGTGGTGAGATTAATGTATTAGGACATGTATTATAAAGAGTGATGAGGTCCATGGATGATGAGGAAGAAGGTGGCTGAGTTAACCCTAGAGAGCCCATGTATCTAAGTGTTGCCTATATAATCCACCTTAAACAAAGTCCATGTGGGGATATCAGGACAAATTTATTTATCCAAATATGTAAAGTGATAATAAAGTGTATTATTGATGAAGTGTTTGAGTTTTGGATGAAAAATATGTGCAAATGGCCCACCCTAGAATGAGTGAACAATGTAGAAGTTAGCTAGAATGGTAAATGTTTTGAGGTTGATGTTTAACATATTTTGGGGATGTTTTAAAATGTTTTTAGATTTATTTAAATTTTTTGTATTTTTAAAATAAGGAATATAAAATACTTTTTTCCACTATTATGAGTAAGGATGTAGGTTCACATATAAGAATATCAACCTTGAACTTAGCATGCTATAGGATAAATGACCAACAAGTGACATAATGATAAACTTGGGAATATAAAATGGATTACTTAAAGGTGATGCCCCCAAGTAAATAGGGTAAATATAGAAAATGGTTTACTCATGGTGCCATAAACTTAGTTTTCACCATAGTACTTTTTCAAAGCACCAGTAAACTAGTTTTCACATTTGGATGATATATGTACATTTTTTTACTATTTTTATTTGATTATTTTGATTTTTAATTTGATATACCAATAAAAAGATATGGAACAAATTTAGGAGTATAATAATTTAAGGTACATTATATTCATAGGTTCATAAATCTCCTCTCCATCTTCTATGGCTAGTTTATAACCTTTTGATCCATACTTGGCAATAACTACATATGGACCTAACTAATGAGGCTCAAAATTTCCCTTCTCTCTCAGTATTAGTGTTTTTCTAGTTTTCCTTAAGAATAATATCCTTGATTAAAAATTCCCTATCTTTAATACATTTATTATAGCCATGACAAAGGAAATTATGGAAACTTTCAAATGGTTTAAATCATTGATTCATTTCTCATCTAAGAGATTGAATTCAATTATGCATGAAATTTAATATGATTATTCATCTATGATTTTTTGTAATTATATTCATAACGATGGAATCTAAACCATTATGGGAAGAATATAATCACTAAAATAAACAAGGGAATATAGGGTTACCACCATGGGTGTGTGGACACTATTGTGGTATGCCCAAATGATAGGATATAACTGAATATGCCAATCATGTGAAAATTCATTAACAACTCTCTTAAGGATATGCACAATTTTTTTGTTGGTTGCCTCAGCTTGGTTATTTCCTTGTGGGTATTAAGGAGTATACCACTTATTTTTGATATTATATGTTTGATAAAGAGTCTTAACATTTCTATTCTTAAATGATTTACCATTGTAATAAATAAGAGTGGAAATAATTATGAAGTCATAGACAATGTGGTTGAGGATAAACTTTGAAATTTGCTTTTCAGTGACATAGGTAAGGGGCATTACCTCAACCCATTTTGTAAAATATTCTATTATTTTTATAATATACTTATGTCGATCATAATAAGTAGGATTTATTTTTCTAATGAGGTCTAACCCACATATGGAAAATAGCCAAGGTGTTGTGATAGGTTACAAAGCTTATGATGGACTATGGATAAGATCCCCATGTTTCTAATAGGGTATACACTTTTTGAAATAGGTACATGAATATAATTTTATTGTAGGACAATAATGACATACTCTGAGAATATTTTTCAAAAGGACCATACCACTCAAATGTGCTCCACAAACTCCCTCATGAACTTCTCTAATTACCAACATAGATTCTTTAGAATTCAAATAGCACAAAAAGGTTTCATCATAGCCTCTATGGTATAGTGTGTTTCCAAGGATGGTATAATGAGATGTATGTTTAATAAAGGAATTTCATTGGTTAGGTGATAAGTTAGATGGGATGGTATGATTATGAAAAAACATATAGTTATTAGAGTACCATGGAGAAGTGAGACTCACCACCTCACAAACCATTTCTCAATCAGGTGTATCATAATCTATTATCCTTAAGTACTAAACCATAATTTTTTTATTTTTGTGCTCAAATATAGTAGGGAACCAATTATATCCATAGTTTCCACTATTTGATTATTGATTCTTTATACTTGTTCAAATTAAATGTACTCAAAAGATGATTTCAAACTATCCATCATTCATTTATAAGGGATTCATTTATCATCATGAGCTGTAAATTAATTAGTGACCTAATTGATGATAAGATTAGAATCACCAAAAATAAGGAGATGTTGGATTCCCCATTAAATTTCCATCTTCAGGCATGCTATGAGACCTTAAATTTGGCTATATTATTTGTAAAAGGGAATTTAATTTGGAATGCCTTAGGAATGAAATCCTCATCAAGTGTGACCAAAAATATACCTTCCCCGAAGCCATGATTGGTAAAGGAACCATCAAAGCAAAACTAAAAATTAGAGACTCATATATAGATATTAGTGCTTCATTAGGGAATTCTACAATGAGAGTTGTTTTGATGTTAAGTAGTGATTCTACCAATACATCTGCTAAAACTTTTCCTTTGATTGATTTTTTATTAACATACTCTAAATCAAATTCATTAAGAATCATAATAAACTTAGCCATCCTACCTATTAGAGTGGTTCTAAATAAAAGATATTTAAGAGGGTCAATTTTATTAATAATATTGGTTTGATTATTGAGCATGTAATGCTATAGTTTTTTAGAAGCAAAAATAAATACAAGATAAGACTTTTATATTTGAGATTATTTTAGCTCATATGATATCAATGTTATGCTTAAGTAGTAAACTAACCATTATTTCCTATTATCATCATGTTACGATAATAATGCTCCAAATACAAATTAAGTAGTTGAAATATATAACAAAAAATGTTTACCATCGACAAGTGGAATTAGTACTAGTGGGTGGCAAAGGTATTAATTGAGATTGTCAAATGCTTTTTCAGAGTTTTTCATTCCATGTAAAATGAGTATCCTTCTTTACCAAAAATGTGGCTGGATGATAAATGTCTATAAGTTGAGATATGAATCTTCTAATTGCCTAAAATTTTACTTGTAGACTTGTAAGTTATTTAATATTATTAAGTGGAAGCATATCTAGGATAAATGAAACTTTAGAAGGACCAACTTCAATACAACATTATTAAATAATGAAACCTAAAAACATTCCTAATGTTACGTTAAACATGTATTTCTTTGGATTCCATCCCATGTTATACTCTCTCATGCATTCAAAAATATAGAGAATCACTTGAGGGTGGTCTTTCTAGGATTTATATTTATAAATAATATGATCTACATAGTCCTCCATAATTTCATGAAAAATGATGAATATTACTTGTTGATATGTATCTCCAACATTTCTCAAACCAAAAGGCATCACCTGATAACAAAAGGTCCCCCATGGAGTTGTAAATGTAGTTTTGTGTTGATCTTATGAATAAATTTTTATCTGATTATAACTTGAAAATCCATCCATTAAGGATAACATATCATGACTTACAGCTAAATGTAAAATCATGTCTATGTTTGGTAATGCAAAATCATCTTTTGGGCATGCATTTTTATATCATTAAAATCCATGCAAACTCTAATCCCTTCTAGTTTATTGGCACTAGTAAAATGTTTGATATGTAATCTAAGTAATCAATAAGATGTATGAAACTAATAGCTAACTACTTATTTATTTCTTATTTTAATAGTAATTCAATCTTAGGATGCATCTTATAGAGTTTTTATTTTATTGATTTTGCATTTGGATGTAACAAAAGGTGATGAACTAATAACTCTGGATCTAGTCCTAACATATAAACATAAGACCATGTGAACACATCAAAGAATTCATGAAGAAAAAGTGTAAATATGTCCCTTTATTCTTGAGTGAGTGATATGGAATGTTTTACAATTTTAGGATATTCTTTAGAACTGATGTTTGTAGGAATAGTTTCTTCAAAAAGTAAAGTTGGTTCATCTTTATAATCTAGGGTTGGTGTAGGAAGATGGAAATCTTCCTCAAATTCTTCTTATTTGGATGTGAAAGTATAAATAATATAGTGATTTAATTTATATTCCCAAAAGTATGTTTAATCTTATACCTAAATTAGAAATCCTTTCTTGTGGTCACCTACTAGAATCTGAACTCTTGTTCTCAAGAATTTGGATATAACTTCATCATTATTAAAATGATCAATTTGAGGTGTTGATAGTTGGTCCCATATCATGATATATGGATATGTGAGGTCAATTGTAAGGACTACATTTTCATGAAATAGGTTAGTGAGGGAAAGATATTTAAAGTGGCTAATTATGGAATCCAACTCATTATCTAAAGAATCATTTTCTGACTCACTAAAAGAGTCACTTTGGGAGAGTGTAATATTCACTTTGAGTGGATTAAATACTATACCCTATTTTGCCTCATTTTATTTTAGTGTGATAGGATCCATGGGACCTTTTTTCATGGAGACAAATAAATTTTCATTTATATTTCATCATATTTCACATGATGGATTTTATAATGGGATACCTATTGTTGGAGAAGTAAGTAGCTAGTTCATCAGAATAAAGCTAGGAAGAATTTGGATCATTGATATGCTCATCAAAAGGAAAACCTCCCTAGAGAAATTGTGTCTTTCCAAGATTATTAACCATTTTAATATCCTTTATATGGTGGGGCATGCCATAGTCATTTAGATTATTATGTATTGTAATTGTGTAAACAACTTAATTTATGTACTTGTTTATGCCTTGATCAATGATGTTAAAGTGGGAATAAGTGGATGAGGATACTCAAGTATTGGGTGGTGAATTATAAACTTATTCAATATAAGGTTTATTAGAAGCTTGTTCTATAGATGGTTGATTTTAAGCTTGATAAAATAATCTATTTGAAGCTTGCTCAGGTGATTGGTTAGGTGCTTCATTAGTTGAAGATTTTTCAATGGAAATGGAAGGAGTTGGTGTATTAATCCAACCACTAAGGGGAGGTGCTTAAAATAAAATTTCTAGATGGATAAAATTTTATAGTGAAGGATAATCCTCAATAAGGGTAAAATTATCATCTATGACTAGTAAATAGTTTGATTTTTGATATTTACCTTCTAATAGCTTGCAATATTGGAAGGGATGCGGATCACCTTACATAGTAACCTCCATTCTTTCATGGGAGAATTTAAAAAATTGGTAAAGAGTGGAAGGAATGGTACTTATGGAACAAATACATAGATGTCCAAGAAGTATATTTTATAGTAAATCAAGATCGAGAACATGAATAAGATTTTCCTTAATGATAAATCCTACCATCAAAGGAAGATGGATTATGCCAATAGATTGATGTTCATTATTATTGTATGCCTTTATGGTAATGATGTTTGTTTCCAATGATTTTATTGGATACCATAGATGTTTTATAAGTCTCAATGTACATAGATTAAGGGATAAATCATTATCTATAAAAATTGTTTTTAATTTGTGCTTAGAAATAGTAACCTCTATATACAATGGGAGGTTATGATCTGAACCTAAAGGAGAAACAATTAAATGATCAAACATTACTTGATTATTTGTTACCAAAAAACCTATTAATGCTTGGAATTTTATAGTATTAATGTCTTTAGGGACATTAGACTCTTGGATAACTTTATACAAAATACATTTATACACAAGGGATATCTTAAAAAGGTCTAAAATTGAAAAATTAGTTGGTGTTTTCTCAAGATGATCAATAATGATCTAATTACATTTAACATTAGAGGACTATACACTTGGGAGGATAATATTTATGCATATTATGGTGAAAATGCATTCATATTTTGGCAAAGTAATAACATTAACATGGCTATGCATAATATCAATGCTATTGATAATAGAATCAAATGGATGATTGACTTGGTTAACATCACTAGAATTTATTTATTCTTGTTTCTTCTTTCCCTTTCCTTACTCATGATTGGGGAATAGGCCTTGGTATATCCCTAATTTTTTATTTTTAGATTATTTAGATGATGGGTTTTTAATTTCTATGTCACCTCTATCAATGAGGTCTTGAGCATAGTGTTTAAGGTCCATACATCAATGAGTTGAAGGTTCTTTGATGCTATGGTATTCATAATACTAATCTACTTTTTACCAATCAAGTTTGGTAAAATTTAATCAAAGGGTTAAGTGTTTGGTGATATAATCTTGTTTTCATGAGCTAAATATTAGAAAAGATCTCATAAGTGTCACCTAATTTAGTGAACTTATGTTTAGGTCTCGCTTATTTTGATTTTCCACTAGGAATTGTGATGTTATGAATTGGTTGGTTGTATGTTTGTGTTTGAGGGTTTTGAATATGTTTTACATTTATTACACCATCTTCAACAAGTTTTTTATTTTTGGCAAATAATTTTGGTTCATCTATTGGTTTTGAGGAATTATTATTATTTGGCTTAAATATTTTGATTACACCTTTATTAATCAATGTTATTTCTATTTGAACTACTTTTTTAATAATTTCATCAAAAGACCTTGGGTAAAGAAGTAAAAAATGGTGTCCCAAGTTTGAGTTTAAGTTGTTCATAAAAATTTCCACAAGCTCTATTTCAATAAATGATCATGTAAAATGACTTGCCATTGCTCACCATATTTGGAAGAAGGAAGTAAAAGTTTTGTCATTATGTTGCTTGGTGTTGTGTAAATCTAAGGTGGTCAAGTATTTTTTAATATTATAAGAGAAGTGTCAAATAATTTTTTCAGATAAGTCCTTAAAGGTTAAAATAGATCCTTTATGAAGTCATGAGAACCACTCAAGGGCTTGGCCCTTGAGACTTTATAGAAATAAATGCAACATGTCTATAAAAAAGATGCACACATGCATGATAGAAGTCAGTTAGATGTTCTTTTGGATCTCCTTTACCTTTATACTTGTCAAATTTTGCGAGTTCAAAGTACTTTGGAAAAGTTTTTGTCATTTTACTTAAATCATATGGTTATGAGCAAATTTACTCAAACTTAAATTATTTTCTGATTGTGTCATCTTGCAAACCTTGAACTCTATCCTTTATAATTTGAAATTATTGCATGAGATATTTGGATAGTTGTTTCATTTGAATTAATGAATTAGGTGGTGGACCCATGAATTGATTTGTGTTTTGTGTAGTGTATTGGTTAAAATTGTTTGGAGTTTGATTGTTGAAATTAATGTTTTGAGGATTTGAAAAGGTATTGGAGTTATAACTAAGGTTTGGATTTGTATTAGAACTAAAATTCATTTTATTTGAATTTGGATTAAAACCAAAATTTATTTGACTTGGGTTTTGATTGGAACCAAAATTTATTTGATTTAGATTTGGGTTAAAACCAAGGATGGGTTTTTGTGTAAAGTTTACGTTTGGGTTTGTTGGATTTGGGTTTGGTCTAAAACTTGAATTGTTTGGTGTATTGGTGTTGAAATTTATGGAATTAGGATTGGTGTTGTAACCAAAACCTCTTTGATTAAAAAAATTTGAATTATTTTGTTGTGGAAGCATGTTGGAGTTTGAATTAAATGGATTAAAACCTAGGATTAAATTAGCTTGGTTGGAATTTTGGATTGGGTTGTTTTGATTTTGGTTAAGGTTTGAATTAGGATTTATGTTTGGATTGTTGAAGTTAATGTTAGTGTTGGGATTTGGAGTAGAATAAAATGAAATATTTGCATTAGAGTTAAATTGATTTGGAGTTGAATTTGAATTTGGATTGAATGGAACTAATCCAAGTGTGTTAGGATAAGAAAACTAATTTGGTACACTATAATTTAAATCTAGATTGTTGAGTGTATATGAAACATCATTCAAACTAGGATTGGATGGTTTATTGGGAAATATAAAATTGGCATTCATGCTTTGATTTTGATTGGATAAGATTGGTGAGATTTGTAATCTCTAATTGGGATTGATTAATGAACTTTAATAAAGCTTCAAACTCAAATTATTTTGATTATAACATTTTGAATTTGGGCATGAACTCAAATTTGGTGTAATTTAATGTTGATTGATTAAACTTGAATTAGATGGGAGACCTATGTTCAAGTTTGGGTTGTCTTATTTCATGATGGGAAAACTTGAAGTAAGATTCAAGTTTTGTTTGGTGGGGTTGATGATTGATGAGTTTGAAGGTACATTCAAACCCAAATTATTTGGATAAACATGTAAATGTAAATTTGTATTTACATTCACATTGGGGTTACCAAAGGGATTTATTGATTCATGAGATTGAAAATTCACAATCTCTTGGGTTACTTGAGTTGCATGGATTTTCACCCAATAAACCATAGCTAGTTTGAGATGACTCTTTGTATGAAATAGTTTTCCCTTTAACTTGAAAGACTTAGGGATGAGGTTGTGAGGATGGGATGAGGGAATTTATACCCTATAAATAAAATTGTGAGTTTGGTTTATTTGGATTGGAGGATGAAGGTTATTTCTTGTAATTAGATATTGTAAATTATGCACATCAGAGTTGGATGAAAACTTTAATCCAAAGCTGAAGGATCAAAGAAATACTTCATTATTGTTAGATATGATATACTCATCAAAGGATGGTAGAGGTTGGATAAATTTTGAGCTACCTTAATATTTGTAATCCCATCCTTCATCTTCTTCTTGTTAAATTATTTCATTTATCTCTACGTGATGCTCTTTCGCAAAAAAATGAAAGGGGTCATTTTTGAAAGGCTCATCCCTTTTATCAGGATTATTTAACATGGAAATTTGCCTAGTAATAGGTGACATGGTTAAGATAAAAAAAATGATTAAAATAAAAGGAGGATTCACACTAACAATACTAACCAAAAGGAGACTTAAAAATTCAAAATCTCAAACCAATAATTTTGAGTTTTTGAGAAAAAGGCTTGATATTTAGGATATTGCTTAAAATCAAAAGAATTTGTTTACAAACAAGAATTTTATAGTACTCGATAAACACAATGAAAAAATAAACACATTTATATTTTAATAGTCAAGAAATTTCACATAAAAGTTTAAAGTCTAGTGTGAGGGTCATGAACAACTTTTGGGAATTCTCATTTCACTAACTCATCCGTACTCTTAGTTGTGGCCTAATATTTCAAGGCACTAAACATGGAAGATCTTACCATTCCCATGGCCTACTAAGTATTTTTTTAAGGGTGTGTGGAAGTTATATTCTCAGTTTTAACCTCTAACCAATTCACTAAAGTTGAATTACAAAAGAGGTTATCCTTGGCTTATGATTAAACAAGATTATCTAGGGGAAAACTATGAAAGAAATGGATGAAGTAGATACACACTATTGGGTCTTGTCCAAGAGTGCCCAACATAACTATAGGGGTCTTAGTGTGTTGATAATTAGAGATATTGTATTTAGAGGTAGCTATTGAAACCCTGTGTATAAGAGCATGAAATACCATGACATCACTGTGTGCTTAAAACACACAACTGCTTAGGCAATTGAAATAGATAGATCTCAATTTATATAGCCCACTAGTAAATGGGGTTTGGACTACTACATGGTGGTAAAATTTATAGTTAATAGATCCCCTAAAAAATAAAATTAAAATCAAGTATCCATTTATAATTTTTGAGTATCATCACCAATGTGACATCAAGGAAATAACATACATGGGCACTACTTGGATAACATAAAAAATTGTGGAATTATTTCTAATTATTGAGTATTATCACCAATGTGACACCAAGAGAAGAACATATGAAATTTAAATAGTTAAAAATAAAATTTTGAAATGAAATGTAATGTAATTAATAAAAAAATTTAAAGTGTTAGTACAAGAAATTAGTTTTCTATTTAGCCTTTTTGTTGATTATCTTTGACAAGCATTCTACAAAAAAATGGTTAAGATGTTTATTTAGGATTGGTACAAGACAACCTATAATATAGAAAATAAAAACCACAAAAAAAAATCAAAAACTATTTCTTTATTAAATTTATAGTTTTGTAGAAAGAAAAGTAAAATTGTAATAAATCAAACATAGGAAATAGACATAGTATAAAAATATAGAACAAATAAATTCATGCTTACGTAATGATTTTTCTAGTTTGTATTATGATTTTTCAGTCCATAGAGATGAATTTTCTAGTTGAAATGATGAATTTACAATCTAAAGAGATGAGTTCACAACCAAAAAAGATAATTTCACTGCTAAAAAGAACGATTTTGCTATCTCAAAATTATTTCACTCTTACACTTGCAATCACATAAAAAATATATAGAAAGTGTAGAGGGACAAACTTGGTGTTATAGGATGATGTCACTACTCTAAATAATAATTTTATTTCTAAAAATAATGATTTTGTTGTTAAAAATAGTTTTTCACTGAAAAGTATGCTAATTTCATTTTTTTCCTATAGAAACGTATTAGAAAAAACTAAAAATAGAAATATAAGAAAAAGGTGAACATAAATATAATTATGTAAAGAAAATAAGGAAAAAGAGACTAAAAAAAGGTCAAAAAATGATTTTTTTGTTACGAGATATAATTTTTCTATTGATGTTTCTAGATTCGTTATTACATAGTGGGAATATACAACTGAGTAGAAAATATTTGATAATGACTTATAACTTATACCAGAACTTAGAAACACAATATTAAATGCATATGAAAATATAAATAACAAAAATCAAATGAAAAATGTTTTCTAAATGTAAATATGGTGAACATAGGATGGAAAAGATGAGGGAAGGTTCCACCAAACATGCCAAAATATGTGAACTAAATCTATAAATGCTAAGAAATAAGATAATTATACAATATTAGTCTAATCTAAATTCAACCTAAGATAGAAAAAAAAAAAAGAAAAAAATAAACACAAACTTATACCTCAAATATGCAAGTTTCCTCCATTGTGATGTAAACTTGATTTGCTCTTGAACAATGTGGTTGCTCACTCTTCTAATGAAAAGGATAATGGACAATGTTTTAGTGCAAAAAGAATTTTTGTATTATTTTATTCTCTTTGTTTTTCTTGGATTAAATTATGAATTAAATATATATTCATTAGCATAAGTTAAGATGGATGAAAATGATGGTTTTCAAGCTTATTTATAGTTTTCTGGAGGAAGATCCAATGGTAGAGTATTATTTGGATTTATTAGATGATATAAATAATAAATGGTGGATAATTATTCCTCACCCATGATGATAAAGACCATTTAAAATTATTGATAGAAGTATGGTACTATAGGAATGAGTAAAACTTATTGACAACTGAGGAGATGACTTAAGGGAGGTTGAAAAAGTTGTGGGTTTAGTTGGGATGAGTCAACATATGAGGGATAATAAGGTGGAATATGTTGGATGAGGTGTAAAATATATATTTTATATTTAAATAAGTATTTAAAGTGTGTACAATTAACTTATTAAATTATTTGAATTTGGAGGAAGATGTAATAAATTATTTTAAGAAGGATTATTAATAGATTTTAGGTACGTTTTGACACTAAATGTAATTTAGGTGTCTACACAAGGTTATCAAATTCTCATTACAATTTCATGTGTCTCTTAATTCTTGTAAAATGAAACTAAACTTCATTGGCCTTAATTTTACAAGAAGAAAGATACACTTCTCCTTGAAGCCAACATTACAAGTATGCTAAGAGATCCATCTAAGATTTTTTATCTTGATCAAGAGCACCCTATGGATGAAGAAAAAATGAGACTTTTTTTGTAAATAAAGTATGTTTGGAATGAATATGAATTTGTATTTTACTCACATAGTCAACCTATGTATCTAGGATTGAGGTAAGAGGGTCCATTTGCTTTTCCAAGAGGCTATGAGCATGCTAGCTTATTCAAATATAAGTAGAATCCTAGACTCTATGAACCATGCCTATTTGGAATAAATTCAACATGTAGAAACCTGATTACATGATTTTATGATGACCAAAAAAACTTCCCATTTGGTATTAGAGGTGAAAGAAACATTGAGGTTAGTTGTATATAGTGTTTGCTTTTGCTTTGTGTTCCCTAAGTGCTTGTGAGCACAAGTGTATTTTTGTGTTACCTTTTTATGTGGTGTGATTGGAATTAAAATATATTTTATTTTAATGGTTAAATTCATTTTAGGTTTTATTTTGAGTGGTATATGAACCCATTACCCAATGGAAGGACTAGGCAACTAGTCTATATGCTTAGCAAGCAAGCATCCCTAGGAAACTGCCAAAGATGTTAGCCAAATTTTGGATATCATAAACTAGGTTTATAAAAAGACTTGATTTTAATTATTCATTACCATAATATTAACCCATACCATGATTTATTAGGTCTTAAAATTGTATTCATAAATCCTTATTAGCATTGTTAAAGGTTAATTTGGAGAAATTAACGTAAAGTCTTATTGTGGTCTTGTAGTGGCCTAGACATGTCATGGAGAGATGAGACTTGGTCAAGTGGTGTCATAGGTTTTTATGAGTTTTATAAAGTATTTTCATGACTTAATAAATTTAAAATAACATTTCATGCATGTTTGAGACTTTAAGTTTCTTTGGAAAACTTTAAGGTAGTGTTTTATAAGGGAAAAGGTGATTTTTAGCTAATTTTCATGTATGCCAAAGCTACCCAAGTGGAAATATGTAAAATACACCTTCCAAAGACATTTTATTAGTTACATAACTATCACACCTATCATTAAGTCAATAATATGCCAAAATATTGATTTTGAATGTCTTAGAGAGGAGTTTTGGAACTTGTATGGAATTGTGAACTCATATTTCATATGAAAATAAGTTATGAACGTCCCTTCATCTTCCAAAAGTCATATTATATATTTTTATCAATTTTTAGGTCTAAAAGATACACTAAACTCTCTCTCTCTCTCTCTCTCTCTCTCAACAAGCTCATGATTTTTGTTTTCAAATGTATGTTATAGGCCATATAGGTGGAGTTAGAGGATAATATTTTGGCCCAATTTATGGAACCATATAGGATTAAATCCCCATAGGCTAAGTTTTGTGTAACTCCAATATATGTGTGAACTATTTGGATACATGAAATCAATTATAATGGGTCCTTATAGGTATTTATATGTATTTCACACTTTCATCCACCATATTGGCATGTGTGTGAGGTAATTTGGTAAGGAAGGCTACTCTCTTGCATAGTTTACATAAGTAACTATCATCATTTTTGTTTATTCTAGGTTTATAAATATATGAGGTGATGAGTTAAGTTTTCATTTAATGTTATAATTAATATCATTATTTAAAACTCCATAACGTCTCCTTTCTCTACTCGAACAACATATTCTCCAAAAAATCCATAATGTTATCCCATTTTTATGACTCTATGTGTGCAAGCTACCTATAAAAATGAAGGAATATAATGAAGGTGATTTGAAAAAGGAGAGATGTGGTGTAAAATTACAAAGACCTATGTGATAATTGATAAACTCCATTGTATCATTAGGATTAGTATCCTTAGTCTAGTTTCTAACTATCAACACATAGACTTGCATGTAAACTAACTACACATGCAGTCCATACAAGTGAATGAAGAAGTTGAAGTGCTATAATACTTGTTCAAGAAGTCCATAAGATTATTGATAGAGTGTCATGAACATTGGAATGATTTGGTATAGTCTTCAAGATCCAGGACTCAATAATTAAAGGTTTAACTATCTCTAATAACCTACACAAGTAAGAAAAGAGACCTATAGGTTATAAACATGTAGGTCCTCTTTTTCACAAAAACACACTTGTTCATACAAAGATGAAAGTGTGTACTATGAATATGATTCAAGTATATAATGAGGCATGACACAAGTTAATGAAATCACCTGAACCATTTAGGAGTCAAAAGAGAGTTAGAGAATAGAGTCAATAAGCCTAATGCTTTTATATAGGATTGTGTATAGAGATAATGAATATATAACTTCTTCTCTCAAAAAACCATAAAAGCTCATACAAGATCCTAAAAATGAACCACTCAGGCCTAGTGACAATCAACTAAGATTAAAAAGGGTTTTAGTTAATGTTTATTAGGTATAAAGGTAATATGGTCTATGAATAATTACCTTAACTTCTCCGAAGGGTGAAATGGCTTCACAAGGTAATAGTTCATAGGGAAAGCCTATAAATCTTAGATAAACCATTAGTCTCATTTCACACATATCATGTCTAATGTAAATTTATTAATTATATTGAAAGAGTCAAGATTGTTTAAAGATGGATAGTTGGATGAAGTTAACCAATGGATTTAGGGTCTTATAAAATTTTATTTTGAGCTTTTATACTGAGAAAAACACATACAACTCCCCATATAAACTCCATCAATTAACTATGTGTTCCAAAAGGGCATATAGATTATAAGGTCAAATGGATTGATAGGAATTTAAGGAGATATAAAAAAAATTATATGATATAATTTACAATGTTAATACCATTAAAAAGATTAAAATAATCTCATAGGGTCGCTAAAGCATAATACATAGTCTTGAGAATCCATCAAGACTGTTGAAACATTTGTAAATGTTTGAAGGCATTTTGATGTAATAAGAAAGTTTTAAATTTTGTAAAAAAATAAAATAGGTATAAGATATGATAATAGAGTATGGGATACTCAAAATATTTTCATCTATGACCTAATCAAATGTAAGAGTAGACCTACAGGTTTGCAAATTTGTAGGTCCACACTTTTGACCAATAAGGTGAAAACCTTGTATGAAGAAAAGATTCAAAGGGTTCCAAGGAAGTGGTTGCTTTATCCATTCATTAAAATGGACCTAAAAACATTAATTATTAGGTGGAGAAGTTAATATTAGACATTATGTGCCATGATCACTTACAGGAATCTCAAAACCCAAAATTGACACACACAATAATGTCCTTATGCTTTGTTTGTTGACTATGTATGGTGAATAAAGGAAGGTAAAATATCCTTATTAAGATAAAATATATGGTAAAATGAGTCCTAAATAGTATATCATACTCAAAAAATGTGACAAAATACTGATAGAGTCTCCATTTGGGATAAAATACAAGAAACACAATAATTAGGTTTTTAGGCCTAATGCCATTCTCAAACCCTACCATTAGATAACTTAGCCTATATGGAAAAAGGAGATTGAATAAAGTTTTTTAAAAAATGCAATTTTTTTAGGAGAGTGGTGGATGTGGTGGAAGTATTGGTTTGTTGAGAAAGACTCCAAATTGGCCATTTTGGCCTAAAATTATCCCTAATGTACACAAAATTCCTACTAACAACATGAGAAGCATTATTTCAAGCTTATAAATACACATATGATTTTCATGGGAGCCCAAACTCACTGGTAATGTTATATACCCTTTTATAATTTACTTTTTGGCATTATTTCCTTTATTATGGCCTTAGACTTTATGAATCATTATTAAGATGATAAGCATGTCTCAAACTATAAGGAAGACCAAATCTGACCTAATCCGAGATAAAACAATTCTAATGCCTCCAGATGAGTTGGGTGACCTATAAAATGACCCAAACAATGTCAATAACTCCATTTATGATATATTTATGCCATTGGTTAGTACTTTTTGATAAAAAATTATATACAATAGTCCAAAAATACTATTTTATGCTACTTAAGAGATCTGTATAGGGTGTCAGGGCCCATATTTGATATGGATGATCTTCAGGAAGCCATAAAACTAAATAAAAAACTTTCCACTTAATGTATATAAATAATGGGTACAAAATAACAAATTTTCCACTATTAAACTTCTTATCAAAATCTTCATGGGAGATGCATTAGAATGGTATAACCAACTCCTTAGACATTCCATTTTGAAACTAGATGATTTATTCAATGTTCTAGTCCAAGAATTTAAACATAATGATCTTCTTTAAACTAGCATTAGACATTTCATCAATGCTAAGAAACATCATAATTAATATATTCACACTTTTATTAAATGATGGAAGTATTTAGTACATAAATAAGACCATAACATGAGTGATGATAATCTATTTAAGCTTTTCATTACTGATTTAAAAACCCTCTCTACAATACAAGATTATGATATTTTCTCCCCAAACCTTATAAGAGGCATTTGATCAATAAAATATTCAATATTTACTTATGACTCAATTTGAACCTTCTCATAATCTCATAAAGGAATATTCATAAACCTCAACTAATGCGATAGCCAAGACCAAATATTAAATCAAACCTAATCAAACTAAAATAGGAGCCACCAACTTAGATACTCAAACTCTTTCCCACCCATACTTTAGTGTTTTATAAGTGAGGAAGCTATTATCTCTATCTAATCCTTTCATTTATACCACTACTACTCCTCTATCATGCTATGACCCTTAAAGTTTTCATTGATTTCATGTCAACATTAGCCATTATCATTAAACATGTCATGCTCTTCCAAAATTTGTGGTTAATCTCACATTGGGAGAATATTTTTATCATGATAATATGATTAAAGTTAACCATAATTAATATCTTAAATCTTCTCAAAAGGGAACCTTTTCCAAATCTACAAATTTAAAATATCACAAATCTTCTTCAAATTCCAATACACAACTTTATAATGAAAAGATTTTTACTATTGATGATAATTATGATCAATATTACACTATTTTAAATATGTGAACATATAAAAGGTTAATACCATTACAAAACTTCTCACAAAGATCTAGTCACCAAAACTTTGAAGCCCTCTACTAAGGAAAAATTCTTATAAATATTACCACTAATCCTACTAATTCTTGAGAGTAACCCACTAGTGATGAGTTGTATCTAAAATTGGAACCTCAACCTAGTTCTCCCATTCCCTCTAATAATACCATCTATAAGCAGCCTAAACCTCATTGGAAATTTATATATGAACTTAACTTTATGCCTTACAAAATTCCACTCATGGAACTAGTTAGAAATTCTCCCTATCATCAAAAATTTCTTATTCAATAATTAAAAGACATTGAAGAACCCCCACCTAATTATTATGATATACCTAGTTCATTCTCTGATGATCCCCCACCTAGGAAGTTTCATTCTATTTAAACTATTTCTACACATTCTTTGTTTACCAAAACTTCCATATAATTTCCATAATAAGATATGATTAATGATGGAATTATTTTTTGAGCCAATTATCCACCCTTTATCATTAAGATTGGAATTAATAATACATTAATATGAAAAGTCTTGGTAGATGAAGGCTCATTTATAAATTCTACTTCCCTTTAGTTACTCAAGCATATAAGATACTCTAAATAAAACCTTAATTAAACTCACCTCACTTGTCATGGATTTGATAAAACCCATCAAAGGTGTTATTTGGATCCCCTCATGATTGGACCCAAAATTATTCACACAAAGATTATAGTTTTATATCTTACACTTTCTTAAAATATACTCTTAGGATGTCCATGGACTCATCATATTCAAGTTATAACATCTTTCACTAACCAATGCATCAAATTTATCCATAATGGCAAATTCTATAAGTATGAGGTAGATCCCAACCCTTATATCATCTAACTTCCAAATAACAAATATAAATATTACATTCTCACTAAGGCTCATATCAATAGTGTACCTATTCCTAAATTCATCAATATACAACTTGATCTCCATGTCACTCTTATGGATTTTGATAATGAAAAACCTATTAAATTATAATACTTCTTAATTACCTCATTATTAGAATGGCTTCCTCCTTCACTTCTTCTATAGGATAGGGATATTCCTCTAATTAATGATATTATTAAAATCCCTCCCCTTGTAATAACCATGAAACCTATTATACAAAAGAATATTTTAAATTGCAATGAATATGGGCTTATAAAACTATTTTAAGATCCTCTTTCCATATCTCCAAGAAATCTCAACAACATAGGTATTTCCGCCATCAACATCCCTATGACATGGATCAAGATGTGACTCATACACATGATATTTATCCATTTTATTATGATGCCTATGTCATGTCTCAATCTAAATCATGAGACATGGATGTAATGCATTATCAAAATAGCTTATCCAAAATAAATAATTTGAATAATGATGTTCATGCTATTCATATATCATTTGACTATTATTATGTTGATTCAGAACTAGAAGGTTATACATCCCTCCTACTAACCCTAACCCTATTGACTAATCCAATATTGTTTCCTCTACCTCTCATAATTTAGACTATATCAACCAATTTGATATAGGCCAACTTTCAATACTAGACTGTATCAACCATACATCATTAAATATCAATATAGTACCCTCAAAATCATAATGCATATAATAATACATTGGCCAAACTAATATATTAAAAACTATTTTAGTAATTGATCATTATATTGGACAACTTGATAGAGTTTAGATTAGTTTTTGTGTCCCAAATTGTATTGACTAGGATGACACCATTCAGTCAAGTTATTTACCTTCTAATTCATTTCTTGAAATTACCTTAGATGCTAGAGATATTATTTTTAGATAAATAAATTTTTAGTATGATAAAAAAGGTAATCATATCATTTATCTAAAAGTGGATGTTGAGTATTAAGGACCTTTACCCATGTTTCCCAATGATGAAACTATCCTATAAATACTCCATGATAGAGAGTCTTAACTTCCTCGCCAACACCACAAGCTTGGTCATTTTATAAAAAAAGCTCCATATTTAAATAATTATGTTGAAATTATCAATACTAAAACACATGTTGCTTCAAAAATTCCTCTAGATCCATATCATTTTCAAGATAGAAATGACATTCTTATTAAGGAAACTATTTGAATTAATTATGACACATTTGCATGTCATAGACTTATTATTGTATCTAAGGAAATCCATCTTATAGAGCATAGAAATTTTAGTATTTTATTACAAAAATATCATGATGAATTTGGTTGGTTATATGAAGACATACTTGGTATTGACCTTAGCATCATTCTCCATAATATCATCACATATCCTGATGCAAAATCAGTACATAAAAAATAATGAAATTTTCATACAAAAAATTATACCCTATGTCACAAAGAAATAATCAAGATTATAGATGTTAAGTTTATAAAACCTATCAATTACTTATAATTGATATCCAAAATTATTCCCATTCACAATAAATTTAATTTGGTCATTTGAATTTGTATTGATTTTCATAATTTCAACTTAGCATGTCCTAAAGATAATTTTCCTTTACCATAAAGTGAAGTAATTATTAATTATACAACTATATATGATATTTTATCTATCATGTAAGGTTATAATAATATAATAATATTAAAATCACCCTTTAAAATAAACACAAAACTAATTTAACCACTTAATTGGGAAACTATTATTATGTTAAAATGCTTTTTGGTCTTAAAAATGTTGGTGCTACATACCAATGTACAATGACCATTTTTTTCATGATCTCATCCATAAAATAATAAAAAATTATATAAATGATCTTATATCTAAATAAAAGTATCATAAAAATCATCTTCATGATTTGGATATTATATTTGATTGACTCAATCAATATTAAATTTGACTCAATCATCACAAATGTGTTTCTGGGGTCACATTTAAAAAAGTCTTAGGATTTTTATTCTCATTATGAGGGATTGATGTAAATCCCACTAAAATAAAAAATACTGTTAACATTACCATCCCTTGTTCTATTCATGATATTTTTACCTATATTCTAGAAATTGGGGTAATCTACATATTCATCCCTGAAATGGCTTATCATATTTATTCAATAAATTCCCTACTTAAAAAAGATATTGCTCTCAAATGGACAAATGCATGTAAAAAATATTTTTATAATATGAATTAATCATTAATTCATCCTCTTAAACTTAGAAAAACATATAATCATCACCCCCTCATATTGTAAACTTCATCTACCTCCATTTCTGTTGGGACAATGCTTACTCAACAACAATAAACATGACAAGAAAATAATATATATTACATTAGTTATGATTTGATAGATTATAATATCTATTATAAAAAATTATATTGTGGCTATCTCATCATTTATTTCACAACCTAAAATCTTTGAAACTACATGCTTTATCAAAAAACCTATGTTTTAATCTATTATGATCCCCTTCATCATTTTTTCTCTAAAGTATTCTTACCCAGATATAAAATTATAAAATGAATGGTACTCTTAATGGAGTGTGACTTAATAATAATTAAATAAAAATTAGTAAAATTCCAATTTATCATTAATGAACTTGATGCCATACCTACACCAACTACTAATAACATTCAAGATGTTATACCTAATGAATAAATCCTTTACATGAAAGGTCTTAATAAAAATATTTATAGTAAATATTATTTTCATAATTTCATCTCTAATATTAAGTAAAAATACCTTCAAGATTCCAAAATTTCCACCTCTAAACCCAAAAACAAATTCATCATATTAGAACTACCTAAGGTTACAATTTACTTGCATGAGACACTTGGACCCTTCACTTTGATGGATCCAAATGACTTCAAGGATTTGAGGCAAGATATGTCTTAGATAACCCTCATTTTAAAATTGTTCCTCTATTTTTTTATTTAAAATTTTATGTCACTAACAACATGTATTAATATGAAGCTCTCATCTTAGGCATGTAAGCAACAAATAAAGTAGCCATTATATTTATACATTCTTAAGGAGATTCATAACTCATATGTAATCAAGTTAGTTGTGATTATCAAATAAAAAGTGAAAATATCATTGAATATCAGCAAATTTCTTCCATTATTGTTACATAATTCATATTTTTCACTATCAAATAAATCCTATGAGAATAAAATGCCATAGATGATTATTTTGCTTCATCAACGTCTTTTTTCCACCCTCATCAAACACTTCATGATTCATAATTTAACATCCACATGAGAAAATCACCTTCTAAATTACAATAAAATTATTATTTACTTATTTCCCACATTGAAGATGTAATTACTCAATGAGGCCCATGGTATAAATGTATCATATAATTTAACTAACATAATACCAATCCTCTAGATGTTGAATCTCATGAAAATACTCGACTTCAAAATCAATGTTGAAAATATGTCCTTATATATGATACCCTAAATTATAAAAATGTAGAAGAGGTACCTTAATCTATTTAATTACTCAAGATTAATTTCCTTATCTCCTTAAGCAAGCACATGGAGAATTTGTGGTGGTAATTATAATAGATATGAAACAACAAATTTATATGCATGGGATACTTTTGTCCCACTATTGAAAAATATTCCATCACTTTCACTAAAAAGTGTAATCCTTGTCATCTTCATGATGATCTTATTCACTCTCCTTTGACTAAACTTAAAACCCTAGAATATCCTTGGTCATTTTATAATTGGGGACTAGATATCATTGGAAAATAGCCTAGATCACAATATGGCCATATATTTATCATTATGACCATAAAATATTTTACTAAAGTGGTTGAAGCCATGCCCCTTGTAAATGATATTAACATTAATGTTAGCCAAATTTTAGCTATCATAAACTAGGTTTATGAAGAAAATTACTTGTCATGCCTCATGAACCTACTCTTAACTCATCCCATTCTTTATGAGGTCTTAAAATAGTCTTTATAAAACCTTATTAACATTATTTAAGCTTAATTTGGTGAAATTAAGGTAAAGTCTTGTTATGGTCTTGTAGTGGTATAGATAAGTCATGGAGAGATAAGACTTTGTCAATTAGTGACATATATTTTTAGGAGTTTTCTAAAGTCATTTCATTCCTTAATCATCTTCTAATAAAATTTCATGCATGTTTGAAGACTTTAAGTTTATTTTGAAAACTTTAAGGTAGTGTTTTATAAGGGAAAAGGTGATTTTTAGATAATTTCATGTATGTTAAAGCTAACCCAGTGGAAAATTCATAAAATAAACCTTATAAGTACATTGGATCAGTTACATAACTACCACACCTATAATCAAGTCAATAATATGTTGTAATCTTGAGTTTCAACACCTTAGCCATGAGTTTTGGCACTTTTATGAACTTTTAGACTCATATTTAAGGTGAAAACAAGTTATTAATGTCTATTAATATTCAATATGTCATATTAATAATTTATATTAGGTTTTAGGTCCAAAAAATACAATAAACTCTCTCTCTCTCTCTCTCTCTCTCTCTCTCTCTCTCTCTCTCTCTCTCTCTCTCTCTCTCTCTCTCTCTCTCTCTCTCTCTCTCTCTCTCTCGCTCAATCACTTCCTTCACAAACTCATGAAGGTTGTTTTTAGATGCATGATATAGGCTATATAGGTGGAGTTAGAGGCTAAGATTTTGGAAAAATTTGGGGATCTGTATGGGATTTAAATTTTTATAATTTTTCATTAGATTTATGTCCTTATATCTACGAATAATTTCTAAGAATCTAAACTACTAATTTGAGGCTTAAATCACCATAGGATGAGTTTTATGCAACTCTAATGCAAGTGTGAACTATTTGGATAAATGAAATAAATTATAATAGATAATTATAGGTTTTTAATGTATTTAAAACTTTAATCCACCATATTGGCATGTGTGGGAGGTTATTTGTCAAGAAATGCTACTCTCTTGCATAGTTTGAAGAAGTGACTATCATAATTTAGATTTATTCTAGGTTTTTCAATATTTGAGGTGATGAGTTAAGGTTTCATTTAATGTTATAATTCATATAATTATATAAAAATCCATCATGTATAATTTTTATACTCTAACAACATCTTATCCAAGTAATCCACAATGTTCTACCATTTTGATGACCATGTATGTGCAAGCTACCTGTAACAATGGAGGAATGTAATGAAGGTGATTTGATAATGGAGAGATGTGGTGTAAAATTAAAAACACCTATATGATTCCTTATATGTTCCATTTTATCATTAGGATTAAGAAACTTTTTCTAAGCTCTAACCATCAACACATAGACTTGCATGCAAACTTCCTACACACACAATTCATACAAGTGAATGAAGAAGTTGAAGTGATATAATACTTGGTTATGAAGTATATAGGCTCATTAATAGAGTGAAATGAACATTTTAATGATTTGGTATAGTATTAAATATATAATACTCAATAATTAAAGGTTTAATTGTCTCTAATAACCTACATAAGCATGAAAAGAGACCTATATGTTATAGGCCCATAGGTCCTCTTTTGGACAAAAACATAATTGTTCATACAAATATGATTTAAGTAGAAAATGAGGAGGGGAAAAATTAAATGAAATAAATTTAACCATTTATGATTTAAATTAGATTTAAAATATAGAGTCAATAATCTCAATGCTTCTATATAAGACTATGTATAGAGATAGTGAAGACAGAACTTCTCTCAAGAAACCATAAAAGCTCATGCAATATCCTACAAATGAACCAAATAGGCATAAAAATAATAAATAAGATTAAAAATGGTTTTATTTCATGTTGATTAATTATAAAGGTAATATGGTATAGTGAATAATACCTTAGCTTCTTCGAAGGGTGAAATGGCTTCACAAGGTGACAGTTCATAGGGAAAGCCTATAAAGCTTAGATAAGCCATGAGTCTCATTTCACACATCTCATGTCTAATGTAAATTACTTAAGAATATTTAAGAATTAAATAATATTTAAACATGGATATTTTTATTAATTTTACCAATGGATTTAGGGTCTTACCAAATCTTATTCTGAGCTTCTATAATGATAAAAACACCTACAACTCCCCATACAAACTCCATCAATTACTTGTGTGTTCCAAAAGGGTATCTATATTATAAGTTCAAATGGATTTATAATACCTTAAAAATATAAAAAAAAACATTATATGAGATAATTTATAGTGTTCATATCATTAATAAACTCAAAATAATCTCATAGGATATCTAAAGCATAAGACACATTCGTGGGAATTCATCAAGACTATTGAAACATGTGTAAACATTTGAAGACATTTTGATGTAACAAGAAAGATGTTGAATTGGTAAAAAAATAAAATAGGTATAATATATGATAATATAGTATGGGATACTCATAATATTGTCATCCATTACCTAATCAAAGGTAAGTGTAGACCTATATGTCTGTAGACTTGTAGGTCCACACTTTTGACCAATAAGGTGAAAACTTTGTATGAAAAAAAATATTTAAAGGGTTACAAGGAAATGTGTTTTTTTTTTCACTTGTATTTTAACCATTTGAGGATATTAAATATCTCTCCCATCCAAGTGGCACAATGGAAACACCTCTAGGCTTGTGGGTAGCCTAAGGTGAGCTGAATCTCTAGATATGGCTAGCACCCTTGATGTACCACTTTGGATTTCAACTACTAATAAACTTGGAGGGGTGAAAAGGGAGAGAGATAAATGAAATAAAAATATTATAAGGGATTTTATACACCAAATAACATTATTAAATCCAACCATATACATGTTACACTTGAAATCAAAGGACAAATTGAACATACACTTCTCCAATCTTCATCTTCTCACATCAATGTTACATTGTGAGGTTATGGATGAATGTGAAAATCTAGGAAGAATAGATAATAGTAATATGGGGTAATAATTAATATTATACCTCAATAAATCTTAGACATTTCATATAACACTTCACATGCCCTGTAAGAAGAAGTTTTCCAACTGTAAATAGATGATATAATGAAATAACATGCTAAGGAATCCATAGTCTTCACTTATGCAAAATCAAACATTAAAAATGAAAAAAATAAGAAAATTAATGGATTAGGTAACCATAAATATTATTATTTATCAAAATTTATACATTTGAGTAGGGCTTTGCCATTCTTAGGTGGAACATAGAATAAAATGGCCAAAATGGCTAGTTCTTATACAACTTGAGAGAGAGAAAGAGAAGAAGAGAGAAGTAAAAGGGTCAAAAGGAAAATTTTAAAGATTAAAAAAGTATTTAATTTTACATTATATAATTTTTAATTATTAAATATGAAATGAAAATAAGTAAAAATGTCAAACTAAGTCATAAACTTCATGAAAGTGGCAAGAAACTCTTCATTCTTGCTCAAAAAAATTGCCTGCATGATTAGCTCTATTTTAAATCATTATAACTTATTGGAAAAAGGTATTATGATTGGAATTAAGTTTAAGTAAATAATAAATTCCTATCCATTCATTATTTTTAGGCTTGATCATCTGAAATCACCTAGAGAGGAGCAATCATCACCTACTATCAAGAAAACTATTCTTCCATGTATCCTACACACTTGTCATCAAATTTGGATTTATTTTCTCATTAAAATCCATGGAAGTAAGTTAATTAAACATATAAAAACCCTATATTTAATTATAATCATCATGGTCACCTTGAAATCACTTTTACTTAAAGTTTTCACACTTTTCACTAGCTTGTCCAATATGTAATTTTTGGTTGGCTGAGTTAAAGCACCTGGTTTGGACACTTAAAAGTTTAATAAATGAATTAAATTAATATATGGAGTTATAAAAAGTATAAATATTCCATCCAAACTTTATTTCATCTTTAGATGCTTCCTATATCCTAAAAAACACAAAAGATAGTAAAAAATAACTTGTTTCTCACCCCATCCATACAATTTTGTACAACTAATTTTCATGTAAGGGAGATTGATTTATCCATTTCAAATTTACAATAGGTTTTATTTTAAAAATATGTCATTATATCATCTTTATATCTCCATTTCCATCATTGGGTCTCTGTAAGGGTTTAACAAGGTTTTTAGGTCTATTTGCCCTCATAAGCTTCATTCATAAAGATGGAACATCCAATATGAAAAAAATTACAAAAAATCATATTAAATACCCCTTAAAACTCTCATGAACTCCATTTTACCTCATGAAAAGCATCATGAAAGATATGAGCTCTTAAAATCACCTTATCAAGCTCTTTTTCTCATTCTAATAGGCCTAAAGTTGCCCTTAAGCCAAAATTGTATCTCTTAGGGTTTCCTTTGCATCTCAATGGTTTTTAAACATATTTATTTCCCCAAAAACATGTGTCAACATGTCACCAAGCTCATCTCATTCTCTAAATGTGAAATACCCTCAATTTGGACATAGGCCTACCTATAACTCAGAGCCTAAAAATGAGTTTTGATTATTTTCTTGGTCTTAAAGTAGATTATAAAATTATATAATGACCCCATAAACATTCCTCTATATGTTATAAATATCATTACACACTAGAAAAATAGATGGTTCTCTATTTGGCCTCTAGGATTCAACGTTACTTTTAGGCATGTTTACAACTTCAAGGGTTTATGCCATCTTGTCAAGATAAAAACTCATGTGAGGTGTTAAAAACATTTTATTTGGTGTTATTCATCTTAAAAAAACTATTTTATATGTTTAAACAGCTCCTTACCCACCCATTTCTCTTCATCCTTCAAGACTACAGGGTTCATGCATGGGGAAAGTACCCTCTATCTGAGATAAAACAAAGGGTACTTCCCCTATTTTTATAGGAAATTTTTTATTTTAAAATATTATCCAACTCATGGGTATGATTTAAAAAAATATTTATCTATTTTTTAGGTCATATGACCCCTTAACCTCTTCACAATTTAAAGCAGACTTGTGGAAGAGATGGACTGTATGTAGGGTTCTTTGGTGGACTATGTATAGCTTGTTTATGCCCTTAATTTTGAATGATTTTTGTTTTATTTTAGTTTATTGATTCCATAAAAAACTTTAACAAGGTTCTTAAAGTAAATACATTGCCCCATACTTCTACATACCTTTTCATACACTTTGCTAATCAATTCTGTGTGTTAAATCTTGACTGTGTTTTACAAAAATAGGGGCACCTATAGGATTTATTTGTATGTTTTGGATTGATAAAGTCATTTAATAAACTCCCATGAGTATACTTTAATATTTTATTACTCATTTTCATTCATTTCCATGTAATTCAAGTGTTCAAACATCACTTTATAGCCTGTTGCCTATCATATTATTAAGGTTGGTTGTAGGTGTAATTAGGGTTATCAGGGGTTTGTATAGGCTTATTCATCATGTTTAGATATAATTTATGTTATCATGGATTTAATTAAATTATAAATAATTTTTTTCATCACTCTACTTCTCTATACCATTTACATGTCTCTTGAACTCCCAAACTGAGTTCCTTCTTTGCCTTTGACTAAGAAACTCTGCTTGCCCCTACCTCTAGGTGAATATTTGCCTCAACTAAGATTGATCATGATGTTGTGGAATCTTAATAGAGAATTAAAAAAAATTATATTCATTCTAGATTCTTACTTTATAAGGTCTTAAATCACCAATTAGGTATTAAGTTGGGGTCATTATTAAAACCTTGTTATAGGTGTATGTTCGCCACAATGTATGGATTAGGAATGTGCAAGTGAGGCAAAAAAATAGTAAATAATCCTTATAATTCATGGTATCTATGTTAGTAATGTAAATTTCACACACAAATTTCACTCTAACACTATGGTAAGGTCAAATTTCAACTTTGGGTGACAAAGGTCATCTCACATCTTCCAAGCTTGTAGATGTTATTGTAAAACATTAGTGTTTTTTAGGTAATTTTGAGGCCCAAATGACTATATTCCATCAATACCTTTGACTCAATTTTAAAAAAAAAATCCTCTCCATGATATATTAAACAAACCCACATATTTATATGCTTCAAATACCTTGGAAAACACATTGTAGGATATTCACAAAACCTCTTTGGACCTTTGATTGCTTAGTTTAGTGACAAAAGGGCCTAAACACTATCACTACTCCTTAAAGGTATTTTATAACTTCATTATACAAAAAATTATCTTCAATTAGGTCTATAATTATTCCTAAAATCACTAAGACTCTAAGGTATGTTTTACAATTCTTTAATATATTCATACAACCATCTCTATATCTTTGTGATATGACCTGTATATAGAAAATTTACATATAGGAAACAAGTTTTAGTGTAGAAAATGAGCATAATTTTTCGGTTTAAATGTAGTTTAAGCCTATTCAAAAGTTTAAAAATAATTTTACACACTCTCAATACCTTCCTTACATTTTATACCTCCATTCAATGTGGTTGGTCTCTATGAGGACACCTGTAGGTTAAGATGAGGTTGTGTATAGGTATGGAGTATGAAAATTCACCAAAAAACATATGAAGCATGATAATTAATCATTATAAATCCTTTAAATTCTCTTGAAATGCATATTTTTGAAAACTTTCACTTCAATGTAGTAATGTCCTCCAAGCACATGTAGGTGCACAATAATGGTAGACTTTTACATGAGTGATTATGTTAACTAAGATAGTCATTATTCCATAAAATTAAAGAATTTTAATTTAATTTTTTCATTATGGGAGTGATTTCAATCTCTCAATATCATGAACACAACACCATGGATATGTTAAGTACCTTGTCTTAACTCATTAACTTGACTTTGTATGACAGTCATGGGACCAACTGATTGAATAGTACCTTGTGAATGCAACTCATATAATATTTTCTTGGAAAATTATATTGGAAGGTGAAGGGAGGTAAATATAACTTTGAAAACATGATAATTAACCTATGACAACACCTTGGAGACATTTTCAAACATTAAAATATAGAACATGGTGGAAAATTGTCAACATAGAATGGGACCAATCTACAAATTTGAGGTGATTGAATATTAAAAAAAATTGAAAATTGAAACCAAAAATTGGAATAATCTAAGGAAGATATCAAAATCATCTAGCATCAAACTCAACATTTGGTTCATGCATAATTTCTCAAACCAAGGCAAAACCCACAAGGTACATAGATTAGCAGGCAAGTTTGAAAGGTCAACTTCATGAAGATGGTTCATCAAGCACAAAACACCATTTTTAAAAATAATTATATTTAAATTAAGGTCTTATAATATTAAAAAATATCTCAAAATAATTTTCCCTGAAACATCCTGAGCTGTCCATACTAGATAAAAACCGACAAGTCACTTTTGTTTTCAAAGAAGGGTGAAAATGGAGTAGAATAATTTTGAGAAATAAATGGCACTTTAAGATCACTCCAAACGTATAACTGAGCTTTGAGAAGTTTAAGAGGCATTGTGTGACAATTTACCATGTGGCACACTTCACAAGGAGGTTGTACAAGTGCCAAACTCTTCTTTTTCTTTAAGAAAAATACCCTTTATATTGTATAACCTACCATATTTCAGTTATGTCAATTAACTAAGAACTATAAGGACACATGGGGAATAAAATAATATTTTTTAACCTTCAAATTTCCCAAAAACCCATACAAAGCATTAAATGCACCTTTTAGACCCCTAAAATGACTCAAAATTACTAAAGAGACTAAGAAAACTAATGACCAAGGTCAATATAATATTAATTGACATTAATTAACATATAATACACCCCATGAAACTCATATTACACCCCCTATATACCTAAAAATTCAATTTTTTACCTGTAGGTATCCCAATTTGACTAAAAAATCAAATTTGGTCAATAAATTAGTGAATCATAGGGGTAATATGCCTACTATACTAACTATACTAGTAACCTTATCAGTCTATTGGGCTTAGGAGTCATTTAAAGTCTAAGACAAACAAGGAGAAACTTTGACCATTAAATTTTATCAAGACAAGACCACTTGACTACCTCAAACAATTAAAACAAAAGACACACACTAACAAAGTAAACACACATGTGTTTAAAACACTTAGGGGAAGCATAAAACAACTATTATGTACAACTAAAAACTAAGCATACCTCCCTCTTAGAACAAAGGGAAATATTGAGATTATTTTTTATTCATGATATGAAGGATTTAATGAGGCATATAGCCTTTTGTCCTTTATCATTGATGCCTTAAACTTTTACATAATGTTTGCCAACCTAATTGGCATGATGTTCCATGAGATCCAAGTAGCTCCAAATAATTTGACCAACGAAATGAAATCCTCTTGAATCTAAAAATCCTCAACTTTGTCATGTGGCTTCTCCATTATAGCTTGAAATGGTGATTCAAGGCATATTTTCTTGACTTCCATAGTGCTCTCAACAAGATTAGGCTTCCTCTCACCTACAAGTTCTTCTAGTTCATCAAGGAATTTAGCATACTCTATCTAATATTTTTCATTTTCCTCCATGGAAGATTATTTATTCACCTTGTCATAGACTTGGCCCTCAACTTAGAAAATCTCTTTAAATTCTTTGAATAACTCTATTTTTAGATTTTGTTAATCATCCTTGATAATACACTCCACTTCATGCTTGAAATGGTCATCCACAACTTCATGATTAGACATGGAATATTATTCATGTAGCTCTTTCTTCAAATCTTGGTCACATTCCTCATAAATACATATCCCCTCAAATATGGAGGCAAAATCTTGTGAATTTCCCTTTTGTTTAACAAGGGGAGTCCTTATGGTAATTTCTTCCTCATAATCACTCATGAGGTATTCTTGATTAGCCATGAATTGAGTTTGATCTTTTTCACTTGTTTCTATCAAGATAGGCTCTTATTCCAAGTTTTATTCTTTAACACAAGGAATAAATTTTTAATTATCAACCAAAAAAGGAGATTAAATACAATAACCCTCATCTTCTTCAACACTTAGGACCTCTTGAGGGCTTTCAAATTTTACCTTATCTATCATAATATAATCTTGTTTTTTAATGGATGTAAGGTCTTCCATCTCTTTCATGGTGATGCCAAGACTAGGTATCTTGAAATTTAGTGATTTATCCCAATAAAGCTTCCACAGAGTTGCATATTTTTAAAGAAATAGTTCTAAATTTTCCTCAACTAGCTGTTCTTCTTTTGGTTCCCACACCACATGTTTATCAAGGCAAAGGGTGATGGGATGAGGATAAGAGGAAGTAGTTGGAAGAGGTGGAACATAGGGCTAAAAATCATATTGTTAACTCTCTTGAAGGAGGTTATATGGGGTGTCTTTAGGAAAAGAATCTTTCTTTAGGTCTAAACCTTCCATCACACCTTGACTTAGCAACTTCATCCTTGACTCTAAATCTTTAATTTGCTTAGCCAGGTTCTCTTGGAAAAGTGTCTCTTGAAGGTCATAGGAATCATCATGATCATAAGTAATGTATGAGGGATAACATGGAATACAAGAAACATCTTGAGGAAGGGTGGGAGGGACTTGCAAGGTATTAACTTTATTCACAACCTCATGCTCCTTATCAACCAAAGTTGTATCTTTTTTCTTTCTCCATGACTCCACTATCTTAATCCAACTTAGGATGTTATAAGTATTTTTTTGAGGTGGTGGGGATGCAATGTGAGAGGGAAAAAAGGTCTATAATTCCAATTATTTTTCTACTAAGATGGAATAATATATTTTCTTATTGGCCAAATCAATTTGTCTATTAAGGTTTGCTTCAAACACAAGGCCAGTCTTTTGAACTCTCTCTTCCACTTGATTTGGAAAAGGATGGCTATGGGAATTTTGATTAGGATAATGAGTAGGGATCATAAATGGTTGATATAAAAATTAAGGAAGTGGATTTGAAGGTTGATAGAATTGGTAAGGCTGCCTCTCATGAATGTTTATCTTATCCTCTAAGGATGTAATCAAACCACTCACATCTATCATCTCATTTGTAAGCCTTTGCCGATTGGCTCTTTCAATAGTTTCCCACTCTCTTTTGACCAAATCTAAGGCATATATTACCTTTTTAATGGAGTTTATAGGGATATCTTGACCACATCCTCTTAGATCATCAAGATCCAACATGTACCTTTCATAACCCAAGAGTGTTTGATTGAAGATGGAAATAGATGGAGTTTAGGAGTGGCTAGGTTGACTAGGAGAAGCAAGATATTGAGGAGGCTAGTTATAGGTTTGATAGAACTCATGAAAATGATCATATTGGGTATGATAATAACCATATTAGGGCTGGTACACATCATGAAATGGCTGATTAAGAACTTGGTCTTGTTGGTAAGGAATAACACAAGATTACAATGTCTCCCCAACTTATAAAGAACAAAATTGAACATCAAAGTAAGTCATGAAAAGTCATGAAAGAAATAAAAAAAACTCAAATATATCACCAAAAATATTCAAAATCAATCTTGGGCTAATTGACTGGCTGATGTAGCTTCAGAGTCACCATTGATACTTGAATAGATGCCTTCAAAGGTTGATTGTTGAGAGATAACACCAAAAATCTCTAAACTTCTTGGACCAAGAGTCCCACCGGGCATACAAAAAAATATTTTCACTTGTATTTTCACCCTTTGAGGATATTAAAAATCTCTCCTCATCCAAATGGCACAATGGAAAAACCTCTAGGATTGTGGGTAGCCAAAGGGTGAGGTGAATCTCTAGATAGGGCTAACTCCCTTGATGTACCACTTTTGATTGTAACTACTACTAAACTCGGGGGGGGGGGGTGAAAATGGAGAGATATAAATAAAATAAAACTAATATAAGGAAGGTGATAAATGAAATAACATGATGACATCAAACCATATGCATGTTACACTTGATATCAAAGGACAAACTGAACATACACTTCTCCAATCTTTATCTTCTCACATAAATGTTACATTGTGAGGTTATGGATGAATGTGCAAAGATAAGAGGACTATAAAATAAGAATATGAAGCAAATAATGAATAGGATAACTCACTAAATCTTAGACGTTTCCTATAACACTTCACATGCCCTGCAAGAAGAAGCTTTACAACTACAACTAAATGATAGAATGAAATAACATGTTAAGGAATCCATAGTCTTCACTTATGCAAAATCAAAAATTAAAAATGAACACACTAATAAAATTAATGGAGGATGTAAAATCAGTATTATTATTGATCAAAAGGTATAAATTTTATCATGGATTCACCATACTCAGGTGGAGCATAGAATACAATGGCCAAAATGGCTAGTTTTTATATAACTTAAGAGAGAGAGAAGAAGAGATAAGTTAAAGGGTCACAAAGAAAATTTTAAATATGAAAAAATTAGTTACTTATACATGAGATAATTTTTTTGGATTAAATATGAAATTAAAAGAAGTACAAATGTCAATCCAAGTCATAAACTTCATGAAAAATGGTAATAAACTCCTCATTCTGGCTTAGAAAAATTGCTTGCATAATTAGCCCTATTTGAATTCCTTATAACTTATTGGGACCAGGTATGATGATTTTTATGAATTATAAGGACATAATACATTCATATATATGAATTATTTTCAGGATTGATCATTTAGAATCACTTAGAGAGAAGCAATCATCATATGTTGTCAAGAAAATTGCTCTTTCATGCACACTACACACTTGTCATCAAATTTGGATTTATTGATCATAAAAATCCATGGGATTAGTTTAATTACAATATTAAATACCATAAATTTCCTTATAATCATTATGGTCACCTTAAAATCACTTTTCCTTAGAGTTTTTACACTTCTCACTAGCTTGTCCAATATGCCAATTTTGACTGGCTGATTTGAAGCACCTAATTTAGAAACTTAAAAGTTTCATCATGGAATTAAATGACCATATTGAGTTATAAAAAGTCTAAATATTATCTATAAACTTTATTTCATCTTTATAATCTTCCTATAGCTTGCATAACACAAAAAATGGTAAAAAATAACTTATTTCTCACCCCATCCTTACAAGTCCATACAAATAATTTGCATGTGATGGAGATTAATTGAGAAATTTTTAATTTTAAATATGTTTAATGATAAAAATATGTCATTATATCAGATTTATAGCTCCATTTCCATCACTGGGTCTCTTCAAGGGTTTAACAAGGGTTTTAGGTCTGTTTGCCCTCTTAAGATTTGTTCATAAAGATGGAACGTCTAATATGCAAAACAATTCCACAAAATGATTTTTAAAGACCCCTTTAAATTATATTAAACTATTTTTTCCCACATTAAAATCATCATGAAAGATATGAGTCTTGAAATCACCCTATCTAGATTGTTTTCTCATTCTAACAAGCCTAAAGTTTCCCTCAAGCCAAAATTGGATCTCTAAGAATTTAATTTACATTTCAATGGTTTTTACACATATTTATTATCCCAAAAAACATGTCTCAAAATTTCACCAAGCTCATCTCATGCTCTAAATGTGAAAGACCCTCAATTTGGACATAGGCCCAATCCTTGCCTAGTAAGCCTACCTATAACTCAGAGCCTAAAAATGAGTTTTGATGATTTTATTAGTCTTAAAGTATCTTATAAAATTATATAGTGACCTGATAAACATGATTATATAGGTTAAAAATATCATTCCACGCTATAAAAGTATATAGTTCTCTATTTGGCCTCTAGGATTCAATCTTGCCTTGAGGCTTGTTTGCAACTTCAAGGGTTTAAACCATATTTTTAGGATCCAAAATCCTATGAGGTGTTAAAAACATTGTATTTGGTGTTATAAAAATTAAAAAAACATTTTATATGTCTAAACATCTCCTTACCCACCCATTTCTCTTCATCCTTCAAAACTACAGGGTTCATGCATGGGGAAAGTACCCTCTATCTATGAAAAAAATAGAGGGTAATTCCCTTGTTTTTATAGGAAAAAATGTTATTATAAAATATTATCCAAGTAATGGGGATGATTTACACAAAAAAACATCTCTTGATTAGGTCATATGACCCCTTAACCTCTTCAAATTTCAAAGCAAACTTGTGGAAGAGATGGACTGTATGTAAGGTTCTTTGGTAGACTATGTATAGCTTGTTTATGCTCTTCCTTTTACATTATTTGTGTTTTATTATAGTGTTTTTATTCCATATAAAACTTTAAAAATCTTCTTCAAGTCAATCCATTAACCCACACTTCTACATACCTTTTCATAAACTTTGCTAATCAATTTTGTGTATTAAAGCCTGACTATGTTTTATAAAACTAGGGGCACCTATAAGATTTATTTTTATGTTTTGGATTGATAAAGGGATTTATAAACATACCATAAGAATACTTGAAATATTTTTTACTAATTTTCATTCATTTACATGTAATTAAATTGTTTAAACATCAATTTTTAGCCTACTACCTATCACAGTCATTAAGATTGGTTGTAGGTGTAATTAGGGTTATTAGGGGTTTATATAGGATTATCTATCATATTTACAGCTAATTTAGGTGATCATGGATTTTAATAAGGTTATAATTAATTTTTTTAATCAATATAATTTTATATAACCTTTACATGTCACTTTAACTCCCAAACATAGTTCTTTCTCTACCTTTGACTGCGAAACTCTACTTGGCCCTGCCTATAGGTGAGTATTTGCCTCAACTAAGATTGATCACAATGTCATGGACTCTTCATAGAGAATTAAAAAACCTATTATGTGCATTAATGATATTTTATCACTTTTTAAGGTCTTAAATCACCAATTGGGTATCAATTTTGGGTTATTATTATAACCCTATTGCAGGTGTATGCTCTCCATAATGTATAGACTAGGAATGTGCAAGTGAGGCAAAATAATAGTACATCATCCTTATCGTTCATGGTATATATTTTCATAGTGTGAATTTAACTCTCCAAGGTCAATATAACTTTATTTTAAGGTCAAATTTAAAATTTGGGTGATAAATGGCATCTCACATCTTCTAATCCTATGGACATTATTGTCAAAAATCAATGTTTTTAAGGTAATTTTAAGGCCCCAAATAACAACCATCCATCTATCTCTTTGACTCCATTTTTTTCAAAAGTCATCTCCATGATAGAAGAGACAAAATAAACTATTTTTATTCTTAAAATAACTTGTAAAATACATTATATGATATTCACAAAACCTCTTTGGACCTCTATTTTCTTAGTTCAGGGACAAAAGGGCCTGAACACTATCATTGCTCCTTAAAGGTAGTTTCTAACTTCCTTATACAAAAGATTATCTTCAAGTAGGTATATAATGATTCATAAAATATATAGGACTATAAAGGAGTGTTTATAATTCTTTAATTTCTTCATACAATCATCTCTATATCTCTGTGATATGACCTATAGGTAGATAATTTACATACAGGTAGCAAGTCTTAGTGTAGATAGTGATCATAATTTATAGGTTTCAATGTAGTTTAGGCATCTTAAAAAGTTTAAAAAGGATTTTACACACTATAAATACATTCTTTATATTATAAACCTCATTTCAATATGGTTGGTCTTTATGAGGATCGTTGTAGGTAAAGATGAAGCTGTGTGCAGGTAGGGAGTATGAAAATTCCCTAAACAACATATGATGCATGATACTTAATCATTATAAGTCATTTAAATTATATTAAAATGAATATTTTTACATATTAAAAACATGAAACATGTTTAAAAAGTTTCACTTGAATGTAGTAATCCCCTCCAAGCATTTGTAGGTGCATAATAATGACACACTTTTGAATGAGTGACTGTGCTAATTGAGACAGTCTTTCTTCGATAAAATTCAAGACTTTTAATTGAATTTTTTCATTATGGGAGTGATTTTAAACTCTAAATAACATGAAAAATTCACCATGTATATGTTAAATAATTTTTCTTAACTCATTAACTTGATTGTTAATGACAGTCATGGGAGCAACTGATTGAATAGTACCTTGTGAATGCAACTCATAGAATATTTGCTTATAAAATGAGACTAGAAGGTGAAGGGAGATAAATATAACTTTGGAAACATTATAATTAACCTATAAAAACACCTTTGAGCCATTTTAAAACATAAAAATATATAACATTATGGAAAACTGTCAACAACACAAAATGGGACCAATCTACAAACTTGAGGTGATTAGCTCTTCAAAACAAATTGAAACTTGAAAAAAAACATGAGAATAATTTGAGGAGAATTTCAAAATTATCTGACATCAAAATCAGTAACTAGTTCATATTGAATTTCTCAAACCAAGGTAAAAACCATAGGGTACATAGATTAGTAGGTAGGTTTGAAAGGTTAACTTAATGAGGATAGTTCATGAAGAACATGCCAAAATATTTAAAAATAATTATATTTAAATGAAGGTCTCAGAGTGTAAAAGAATCTCCCAAAATAATTTTTCCTAATACATCATGAGTTGTCCATACCAAGCAAAATTGGCAAGTCACTTTTGTTTGCCAAGAAAGGTGAAAAGGGAGTAAAATGGTTTTGAGAAAGAAATGGCACATTTAGATCAATACATACATGGTAATAAACCTAGAAAAGCTAAAGAGGCATTGTATGACCATTTCCCACATGGAACACTTCCCAAAGAGGCCATACAATTGTGAAACTCTTCTTTTCCTTTAAGAAAACTACCCCTTTTTATGCATAACCTACCATATTTCAGTTATGTAAACTAATTAAGACCTATAAGTACACATGGGGCATGAAATAATGTTTTTTAAAATTCACATTTCACCAAAAATCTATATAAAGCATTAAATACACCTTTTTAACCTCTAAAATGACCAAAGGGACTAAGAAAAATAATAAAAAAGGCTACTATAATATCAATTGACATTAATTAACATATAATAGACCCCATGACACTCATATTACACCCTTATAGACCTATAAAGTCAAGTTTTTACCTATAGGTCCCCCAATTTGACTAAAAATTCAAATTTGGTCAATAATTGCTCTCTCCAAAAACTAAAATGGCCCCAAACACATTATATATCAAGTGGATAAGTTAAGTGTATACAGGTAGGTGCCATAATAACCTAAAATAATTTCAAAACCCAAAATTGACACCTATAGCAATGTCCTTATGCCTTGTTTGTTGACTTTGTACAATGAAGAAAGGAAAGTCAAATATACTTATTAACCTAACATAGATGGTCAAATGACTCATGAATAATGTTTAATACTTGAAAAATGTGACAAAATATTTGGAAAGTCTCCATTGGGGGAAAAATTTAGGAAACACAATAATTATATCTTTAGGCCTAATGCCATTCTCAAACCATGCCATTAGATAACTCAGCCTAGATAGAGAAAGGTGATTGAATAAAGTTTGAAAAAAACTTGAAAAGTTTTTTAGGAGAGTGATGGATATGGTGGAGGTACTGACTTGTTGAGGAAGACTCCATTGGTGATTTGGGCTTAAAACTATCCATAGTGTATATAGAATGTCTACTAGCAACCTGAAAAACACTTTCTCAATATCAAAACTATATGAAGGATTTTAATGGGAGCCCAAGATAATTGGTAATGTTAGATACCCTTGTTTACATGTAATTTATGGCATTATTTCATTGATTAAGGTGCCAAACTTTATGAATCATCATTAATATGGTAAGCATGTCTCAAGTTGCCAAGAAGACCAAATCTATCTAAATGAGAGAAAAAAATTATAATGCCTCCATATGAGTTGGGTGACCTATGAAATGAGTTGAATCATGTCCATAACTCCCCTGATCATCTTTTTATGTCATTGGTTAGTACTTGTAGGTATGGAATTATACAAAATAGGCCAAAAAGAATTGTTTTAAGCTATGTGGGAGGTCCATACATGGTATCAAGATTCCAAATTTGATATGGATGATCTTAAATAATCCATAAAATTGAATCACACATTTATTTGAGGTTTGGAATGTGTGAGAATTTTATGGAGTCAAAAGTTAGTTTTTAGGCAGGGAGGCCTAATTAAGACCTAGTTAGGAGAGAGAAATAACAAAAAAGGACACTTACACTCTCAAGACCTAAAATTTTACATGAATATATAAGGGCATATTGGGTCCTAAAATATTTCTTCATATTCTTATTAAAAATTTTACACTTATCTACATAAGGAGGTTTGCATGATCTTAGGGTTATAAGGAATTAAGCCAAAATGGAGCTTTCCATGCAAAATGAGTTCTTAGGGTTAGTTTCAGACTTATAAATGATATTTTATAGGTATTTTATCATGTAAATAATCTATCCATGGAGATTTGATGATCTAGATAAGATGAATTCAAGTTTTGACACTTATAACCAAGATTAGTCTAGTGAGGTGAAGAGACTTCTAGACACCTAACAAGAGAATGAAGTGATGTGTCAAAGAGAACCTAAAGATAATTTGATAGGTTTCAAGGGAAGGGAAAAGATGTAACTAAACATGATTTTACCATCAATAATACCACTTTTCATTCAAAAATCCAAAGCAAAGGGCAATTTTGGAGAGTTAATCAAGGTATCAATCTAGGTTTCAAACTTCCATGCCACATGTAAGAGGAGAACATCTTTAAGAGAGTAAACTTGTATTCTAGGACCTATTGAGATAGCTTCATAAATCCTCTCTTATTTTTAATTCATGAGACACTTATAATCTCTCGCTCTCTCTCTCTCTCTTATTCCCTTCTCTCCTTTTCTTTCACATTTATCTATATATTGAGCTTTATTAGCTAAGTTTGTTTCCTCCACCTGGGTATGGCAAATCCCTACCCATTTTATGCCTTTAATTAATGAAATACAACTATTTTTACCTCTTCTTATGACTATAATTAGTGTGTGTGAATTAATAATTTATTTTTTCATGTGAATTAACTTGTCTTCCTTGGCATGTTGTCCTTTATAACACCTAAATACAACTTTAAAGCTTCTTTTGTAGGTCATGTGAAGTGTATAAGAGTGGTGCAAGGGTTGAGTTAGATTTTATATCCTTTAGTGTCATTCAAGACCTATTGTTTAGTCCTATTATCCTAAGCAACCATCACAAACTTCTCATTGAAACACTCATGTGAAAGATTCATATTAGGAGTAGTGTATGTAAGGTTAGTTTTCTTGATCTATAAGTGAACATGTAGCTAGTTGGTAGAGATCAAATATTTGGTGTATCACCCCCTTTTTTTCCATGACATCCTTCTCCTTTTTCCTTATAAATTAATAGTGTAGTAGAACCTAATTTATTCTTCAAAGGGATATAGCCCTAAAACCTAGAGTTTGACCCATTTAAAGGTCACCCAAAACCTAGGATCAATCCATTTCATAGCTTAAGTTAACCCATTTATGTGTCAACCACAAGATATGATCAATCCCATTACATAGTTTAAGTTGAGAGGCAATAAATCACCCTCTCAAGGGTGAAAATTTGAGCTATAACAATTAATATGTCTACATTCATTCTCAATCAATTATATCTTATTTTGGTATCCCTCAAACCATCATCTCTAAAAATGGTGGGAATTTAAAAAATAATGACATGAAACAATTATGTGAACAATTAAAAATCATGCACAATTTTTCTACACCCTACCATCATCAATGCAATGTTAAAACTAAATCCACTAATAAAATACTTAATAAGTGTTAGAGGTATAATCATTGGGGGTGAACAGTGAGTCCAAATTGTCAAACTTCAATTTCAATATTTCCAAACACTTAATTAGCTACCACAAGCATTCATAAAGCATACACATCATTCATAGAAATGATTAAGAGAGATAATGTTAGATCAATCACATAACACATGACGTATGTGGGAAACCTTCTTGGGGGAGAAAACCCATTGGAACTTGTAATTAGACTATTATCATATAATAACAAGAACCAATTTAGACCAGCTACAACTGATCAAAGAACTACAACCCCTATTTAGTGAGACTACAATCCCATAAAGTGATATAACACCTATGTAGATGAGATGTAACAACAACCAAACTTTTAAAAAAATTCACCTTGAAAGGAGCCTAAAATCCCCTTACATGTTGAGCTTCCATAACAACACCTATGAACACATCCACCTATGAACTGATGTCTTCAACACCTAATGATGGACCTCTAATTATCACTCTTCACCTTTGATCATACTAAAACAATAATAACACTATTATACCAATAGAATTATGACCTATAGGTCATAAAAATAATCCTCAATATGATTTTCTCATCAACTCATCTACTGGGCACTCTACCTCTCCTTCACTCCACAATTCACACACCCAAGTCTCTCTCAAATACCTCATAAGTATCTCTCTTAAAATATTGAAGCCAACACATTTTGTTTCACTATTTATAGAGCAATCATGATTATCATCATCTTGATTGGCCATTAGGCATGTCTTAACACCTAAACATTTAACTCACCAAGACATAGCTCAATACAATCTTCATAGGTCGGCCATAACATCTATGGGTCACCCTTAAAGAACTACACCTTTCAATTAGGCCCTTGTATTCCTTATAGGTATCATATAAATCCATTCACTCATTTATAAATTCATCAAAAAAATAATAACATAGAACCACTATAAAAATCATGGACCCTTTCCATATGATCTATAGGTCCCCCTTAAGTACTAACAACCAACATACTACCCTTCTACTTAAGCATAATTTGTTCAAACAACATTTTATGCACATAATCACCATAAATGAATACATAGTAAATTTTAAACCTTACTCATGGAGTATACAACACTCCCTGATAGATAATTCATCAATAGATATCAAAAAAATATCAAAACAATTTCAAACAATCTTCTTGGGACACTTATAGTCCATGCACGAACACATTGTCAACTTTGAACCTTAATATATTTGACTATATACACTTAAAAATCTTAAAATTAGGTTCATTAGATGTGTCATAGAGTCCTATTCATATTTTATTTTTATTACATGGGAAAATTTGTCCTTGATCAAAATATATGGTCCAAAAACCATTTACTAAATTTTCCCTTGTTAAATTTGAATATTTAAATGCAAATGGTCATAGTTAAACCTCAAACACTTTGCTTGCATATCAAGTCCTTACTACTCAAATTCAATACACACCATCGATATTATTGTATGAATATCAAACTTTAACACATATTTTTCCAATGACAAATGTTAAAACTTGAACATGTCGACCTCATCTCATGCACTCTTACAATATTGACTCATCACGTACCAATAATCTCTGTGGATTAACCAGGTCTTTAACTAGTAATGCTCATTGTTAGATCTAGCTCAAAACTCCTAAGATAATGACACTTGGCACCATATAATTTCTTCCTAAATTATTGGATCAACATGATCTATTTATTTTTATCAAACTTGTGAAAAAATGACTATGGGAACCTTGATTATTTGCCTAGAAGGCCAGGTTTGCATAGTCATATCTTTTATCTCGATCACTTACATGTTCTCAAATTTGTACCATATTATCTCCTCACATAGGAGAATATAACCATGTGAAAAAATTATCTTATAACCCTTACACATGTGAGAAATATTTCCATTAAAATGCATTCTCAAAATCTTTTGTCACTGAGCCAACTATGCCAAAAACTTGTCTGGAAGACCAACTCTAAACATGCATATCTTTTACTACACTTTGGATCTTGACCTAAAAGTTAGTGAAAATAAAATAAGAAAAAAATTAAATAAAACCATATTATATAATTCTCTTAAAACATCCACATGTATGATATATTAATGCATCAAAATGCTTACTCAGTTCTTCTTGCCACATTACAAATTTGGCCATGTATGGGAAAACACAGTCAAAATACCTAGGAGCCTAACTTTGCATTTACATATATTTTGATGGACTTAGGTTCATGACCTAAGATTTAGTGCATAGAAACTAGGGAATAATTTTATTACAACCATATAACCAACTCCCCTTGACTCATCCACATTTGGCAATAGTGATGTCATCAAATTGCCTAAGATTTTTTACCACTAGACCCAAAATGTCTAGATGAAAACAATGATCAACCAGATGAAAACCACTCATTCAAATAAGTACTCAAATCATATAAAAATTATTATGGGACCTATTAAACATACAAAATACTTTAGACTCATCCCTAAATATCAAAACTAAAGATCAACCAAGCCACCTTCAAGCATATTGGGATAAGCACATTTCACACTTTTTCATTATTATTTAGGCTATCAAAGCACTTAATCCACTCACCAGGGCACATCCATAAAATCATTGATAAATATCCAACAATAATATATTTTAAAATTCTATTCAATATTATCACTATGACCTAGAACTTAATCTTTATCCTACACTTTGGGCTTATCTCAGTAGTACCCATATCAAGGAAACTCTTTTCTCTTTATTATGTGGTTATGAAGTTGTCTTACCATTATAAGTGGAATTATCTTCCTTATGTATTTATCTTCATGGCATAATTCTAGAAGAAGACATTTGTGAATCTATTATGCATGCTTTATATTTTAATGATGAGTGACGTATGGGTGATTTACATGATAACTACCAATACAAAGTTCATAAAGCTAAACAACATAACAAAAAGTCAAAATATGTACTTTCAATATTGGAGACTTAGTACTTAAATTATATTATACCCATGAAAAAGAAGGGAAGTAAACCAAAAATGGTGGGGTTCCTTATTAAAATGTATTATTGGATCTAATACTTATACATTTAAAAAAACATGGCATACCTTTGAAAAACCAACTCATGCTCAGTTATTTAAGAAGTATTTTGATTTGTTTTTGTCTTTCTCTTTCATTTTTCATAAAATTTACATGCATGATTATAATTAGTTAATGTGTAGATGATCTTAAGGTGTGTAAATAACCTACAAAATATGTTAGTTACACTATATATATATATATATATATATATATATATATATATATATATAGTGTAACTAACATATTTTGTAGGTTATTTACACACCTTAAGGTCATCTACACATTAACATTAATTCCTAATTTAGAATCTTTAGTATTTAGTATTTTTATATCATTTGATTTTTATTGTGAGTTTGTATTGTAATAATGTAGATCAGACATGAAATTTCCTCATAAACTTCCATCTTCTCATTCAAATAAAGTTTATTCAAGTTTTTATTTCCATTTTTATCACTTTACATACCTTTTTAAAGTAATTTATTACACCACCTAGATTTGTAGCATGTGAGTTACATTGTACAACCTCAGATAGGACTAGGCCTTCCTCACAAATTCTCATCACTTCATAAATTACTTTTGTTCTCAACCTTATCTAGGTGTCTTCCTTGAAATACAAGGCAATGATTTAGAGTAGTATTTTCCTATGCTTCAAATTAGTTATATTTTTTCTATGGTAAAGATTTAACAACCTATCTTGAAGTATTCAATCACAAATACCACTTCTTATGGTGATTATTCATCCCTTCCTATCATTGTATCATATCTATACATTTTTTGTTATTTATGGAAACCTTATAATTCTATGATTATTCCCATCATTTCTTTATTTCACCTCACATTGGGCATACCAAGGCCATTTTCAAGATTACACTCTCTTCTACCATGAAAGTATAGGATTTTTTGACACCATGTTCATTTGTATCTATCCCCTACTTATCAAGTGTAAACTCTATTGAGATATTCATTATTATCATCCATTTTTGGTATTCCAAATCCATATGGAGGAGGAATATAAAAATCTAAAAGAGTTAAAATCCATATCATACAACAAAAGGAAATGATTAAAATTGTAAAATTTAGATCACACCAAAAGACATGATATTTATATGGCACATGTCCTATTCTAGTCAAATCTCAAACCCCATAGTTGGCCTCATAATAGAGCTAAGGTCAGTTGGGGTGTGGTAGGTTAATAGACTTGGGTAGGAGATCTCATCATCATATTATCATCTAGTGTCACCTAATTTCTCACACAGTATCTAATATTCATAGTAGATAGACAACTCTATAATGGGTCATAAAGAATGGGAAACACATTTTGAGAATGTATGTCCATAATTTTCATGCATACCAACCTTCATGGGATGACACTTATACTTCACTAGTTATACCAAATCTATGTGGTTCAATTGAGATATATAAATATCACTGATGTCAAAAGTATCTTAGTCTTACCAACTTGATGTGAGTGTCTCATTTATGGTAAATATTATCTATAATCTTGGCACCACCCTCTTTCACACACCACACATTTAATTTCCCCCTTGATAGGTAGATTTTTTTCTTCATCCTTTTCAAATTTATATACTCCATATTCTACATCTCTTTTTCACGTGTTCATAATATGACCATTTTTAGTTTATTCATCATTAGAAAAATATTTGCATCTTTAAACTATTATGTGATGCTCTCTTGGTTATTTATTTTCATTTATTGGATTTACCTTAGCTATGTTTAAGACCTTGAGTTTTATCTCATAATTTGTTAGTAATTTTTTTCATCTTTTATTGAGTATATATTATTACTTCTCTTTCATTAATGTTGATTACAATATTTTGTTTCATAAAATCCTTAAGTTTGATTTTAATTGTTAGTTTTCTTACTTTGAATACATTTTGGAATTTTAAAACATTAGTATCCTTGGATTTTTGGTTACCTGATTCTCATTCCCTATTTCCCACATCCCTTGCTCATTTAGTTCTAGCCTAGCCTTTGTCATCCTGACTTACCAATTTCCCAAGTGATTTTATTAGTTTCCATTTACTTTGGACCTCCAATGATTGTTTTCTTTTATCTCTATCCTTGTATCCCTAGGGTTTGTCTAATGTATTTACTATGCCCTCCATGATCAAAACTATAAATACATCATGGGATTATTCAATAAAAAAGGTAAGTTAAGATATGTATATGGTACTTATAATTATTTCATTTATCAACATTTACTTTCTAATTTGTACTACAAAATTTTATCTTGGTTTTTACATTGTTATTTTCTTTCCCAAAGCACCATCCCATGTTATACTATGGTGACACATGATGAGATTAAGGTGGGGCATATGTATACTCACAATATTTTTAAACTTTATCATTTACTAAAGATTTATCTATTACAACAACTTGTTAAATTTTAATCTCTCTAAGTGCATACCTTAAAGGGTGCACTAGGAAATTATGGTGCTTCACAAAAGACATTATTGTTTATCTATCATTCTTATATCCATTATAGCTTCCCCAAATTTGATGCCCTAATGTATATCCTTCAATCTAGTATCCTATAACTATGTAAAGAGATATATTTTCCTAATGTGTCATCCATATCAATGTAGTTATAATTGTTATCCATCCCATATAAACTACATTGATTAGATCGATGTAGTTCCTAACTTTTTTACATACACTTCATAACTAGGTCAACCTGGTTGATTTAGTTTGAGATCAGTCATCTTGTATAAGACTAAATCAACTGGCTAATATTATAAACTAATATTTATGAGGAATTAGTGTCATCCATAACTATAAATACAAGTCACCACTTAAATCCAATAGAGAGTAACATTCATTTCAATTTATATTACTCACACTTTTGCCCTAAGTCTACATTATGAGGACTTATTACTTAAATATTCTCTTGGAGGGAAAAAATTGTCTTGTGGAATCTTGGATGGAATAGGAGGATTCATTTTAGCCTAGATATTGATCCAACCATTGATATCCTTACAACCATAAAAATATCTTACAAAACACCATTGATATTGTAACCTTAGCTCTTTCCTTTTGATAGATAGAAGTTGCATAATTTCCTGGTTAATGAATTTATATCTCCTTGTTTGAATGATCTCTACACTTAAACTTAATGTGGCTATATGATTATAAAAAAATTTCATTTATACACTTTAGGTATCCTAGGCCCCCATTTTCCTACCATGGTTTCTTTCCCATTTTAATATGTTTTTAACTCATCCCCTTACATTTCTTGATTACAGTATTTTATTATTTTCTAATTAGAGACCTAGTTAAGGCTATTGCATTGTGTTGATTTCCTAAAGTCTTTGAAACACTTTTGTTGTTGCCTTCAATAACATGTCCCATTTTAAAAATAAAAATGGGACCCTATTTTATTATATGATATTTTTATATGGGGTTGTGATGGTCTATTTTATTGAGATCTTATTTATTGGTAGTTACTAGATGTTAAGTTACTAATGATTATCCATGCTCATTTTTAATGACTTCACATTTTTCTCAATATAGTCTAAGATTTCATATATGAACATTAATATCTAATTTGTAGGTTTATTTTAGGTGTACAAAGTCTTAATACTTGATAAAGTGCTTTAGGATTCACCCATTTGAATATTCAATCTTGAAAATTAATTTTATGTGAATGATTAGTTTCAATTCCTATATTAAATAATTACTCCTACATAAAATTCACTTGGAAAAACATAGTTTTTAAAAAATATTTACTTAGAAATTTTCTTGAAGGTTTTAAAAAGATTTTTACGACCCCCCATATTATTGCATGCATCTAAATCTCATTAACACATAGATTTATAACCAAATATATTTGGAAAAATGACTATCATTTTAAATCCCTTGGGCCTAAGAAGATTCCATGTGGAACCCTCTTATAAGCCCAAGATCATAAAGGATTGAAGGCATCAATAAATAATTGAGACCTTAGAACCTTGGGGGAATTAAGTAATTAAGCTAGATTACCTCAAGTCAATTAAAATTAACAAAGCCCCATAGCCCCAAGGCCCTAAAAAGATGCCATATAGTACCTTTTTATAAGCTTAAGATCTTAGAGTGATTACATCATCAACATAGGATCTTGGGGAATTAAATATATTGACCTACCAAATCATAAAGAGTTAGGGAGGTTGAGAAGAAGTCAAATCACCATAGTAATGATAAGGGCAAGCAATAGAGTAAACCCCAGGGATGCTAAAAAAGTACCAAGTGAGAAAGTGGGACCTAGTGGGAAAAGACAAAAGCATAACAAAGGAAAAATAATTTGAAGTTGAGTAAGGGCCATGTGGCAGTGGTGGTGTCAAAATATGAATGGACTAAGATTGATTGCCCATCTAGCTGTCAAAACCATCAAAATTTAAGATGGTACTATGCATCCAATTCAATAACAAGATCAAGTTATAGCTCAACAACATGATGATAAATGATGAAATTTAAGGCATTATAGTTGGTAAAATTATTAAAAGGAGTGGAATTAACTAAAATCATGAATAAGGCATGAATCATGGGCATGACATGTGTATTAGGATCAAGCAAAGAACATAATAAAAATTTAGCCTTCAAGAGACATGGTACCGAACTACAAAAAACATGTCTAAATGGTAATCCCAATGACCCTATACTACCAGAGTTAAATTTAGTATCTACAAGGGTATGGTCGAGTTAGCATGTCTATCAAAATATTTACTTACATCTCCAATCACATTGATGATTATCTTTAACTACCCCATTAGTTGGAAATGAAAATTTGAGAAGTAGCTCCATGGACTTAGAGGTATATATAATATAATCTCTTGCATTGTAATAAGGGTTAGTATTTATTAGGATTAGAGAATGTTATACCTAACTGGCTCCTTTTAGTCTTAGTATTAGAGTAGTAGACCAATCATTTTTGTTTCATGTATTATCTTGTTTTCTAGATTAGCTTGGTAAGTTAAGGTTATTTGAGGCCAATTTTATAATCTGAGTATTGATGAATCCCAGATGATATTTATGTGAAATCTTTTTCATTTAATAGACTTGGTCTATGCATGTATATGCTGACCCTATTTTCCTCTTTTACATTACTGCAACCTCCCTCATACTCTTGCACCATCCTTTAGTCAGAGTTATGCTAGGTCTATCTTAGCTAATAATTGATTTCTTCAAGAATTTATATAATCAAGAGGACCTAATTAGATCTATTAAAAAGTGGGCCTTTTTATTTTCTCCCTTCCCTTATCTCTTTTACTTTTATTCAATCAACTTTGTTAATTTAGAATCTATGTAATCTATTCTTAATGTTTTATCTTATAGCTCACTCTATATATTATTACTTGAGCAATGTTTAATACATTTAATATATATGTTTATTTTAATTGACTATTTATATCCATGGACAAATCTCTATATGTTAAGTATGTAGGCATTAGATCCTAGTTTAATGTATATGGACTTATCTAAAATATTCCATCTTAAGCAACAAAGGCCCTTGGAATTGGAATGGTCATGACAAACCATAGAGTGAATATTAGTGTGCCTAAAATAGGTAGAAGAACCCTTGGGGAGTTATTAGGAGCTCCTTGTAAGAGGGATTTTGGTGAATAAAAACCACTAAGTATTACTTGTTGTTGGCTATTTCAAAATTACCATCAACATAAATGGTGTTAAAAAGAGGGCCTAAAAGATTATTTCAAACTTTTATTTTGTTTTAGTGATTTTATTAGTATTCAATTGGTCTCTTCTTGGATAAGAGGATGTAGATATCTTGTGAATGTTCTAGGACCTTCCCATGACTTTCCAAAGAACCCCAAAAAATTCTATGTAAATTATATCAATAGTAGGGTCAAGACTACTGAGGAACACATATAGGATTTTAAAGAAGCCATTATCAGAAGGTAGATTTATTCTAGTCATATAAAATGTGAAATTTAGTAACTTGAGCATGGATAATGATACCCAATTCATAGGTCCATTTTGCTTTCTCTCATGACCCTGATAGGCATGTTTTCACTAATTCCTAGTCATCCATGACCTCCTAGACTGAACCCTTATAGACCTAGATTGCTATTTCCATGATTAATCCATCCCCCCATGTATTATCAGCCATTGACAATAGCATCTAGACTTAGACTAAAACACTGAAACCCATGGTGTATTATTTTTGGTGTTGTTATCCAAGTGCATTTTGGATTCTAACAATCATATTTTTTCAAATCTTTATCCTAATTCATGTCAGTCTAATGTAAATTCATTTAACCCAAGATCATTAAATCCCATATAAATGGCCATTCAAAGTCCATTTAAAAGGGTTGACACTCATTTACAAGAGATAAAAAAGAATACAAGCAATACCACTTAAGAAAATTTCCCTATTTTTTGCATATAGCCATCTAATAGTATTTTAAACTTATTCAAACCTTTACACCAGTCCCTAGTCATTCCAAGTACACCTAGTTTCTCATTTACTTCTATTTTCATCACACTATTGCACCAAGCACTTCAATGGGAGAACTACATATATCTTGATCCCTCCTTGGAGTAATGGTATGTAGGCAATGTGCCCACACATGGGGTGTGAAGTTCATCTAGCATATCCTTTACACACTAACCCCTCCTCTCCTTTCTATAAATTTTAAATTTATGTTCAAGAAAAAAAAGATGACATAGGGTATTTAAGACTAAATTAGGTACATAATGAGCTCCATGGAATTTCAAGATTTGATATTTCATAGGTAGAGTCACACAAGCCTGATGCAAAAAACCCAAAAAGCTTAGATCACTAGGACAACAACATCAAGATATGACTACAACACCAAAACCCAGAGTGTCCCACTTTTGATGCTCCTATATAATCAATAAACAAAATCTAGATTCCTATTTGTGATAGTCTCCCAAGCCTACACACAAATTTCAAGACCCTATCTTAGTCAAAGTAACATAAAATTATATAAGGTTAATTTTCTCTCTCTCACTAATATTTTTAAAAAAGCCTTAACTATAGTCAAATTTCACAAATTAGTAGCCTAATTATTTTATATTATTTACTAATTTTATCTCCTTATAACCATTTATTATTTAAGAAATAAACATCTAATTTCCCAAAAAAAGTTAAATCATTTGGTGAACCTGACTTACTTTGAATTTCACATAAAAACCCTAGGGTAAATTCCTAGCTAGTTTTTCCCGTTAATTTTTAATTTTTTTCTTGAAAATCAAACTAAAAAATTCCTCTCAAATTTTAAAATTTTGTGGTTAAATTTTAAAATGAATTTATTTCAAACCCTAGTTGCATCAACTACCTCCCAATAATTTTCTAAATTTTTAGTTGCATATTAAAATCAGAAAATCACTTCAAAAATTCATAGTAATTTTCAAAAAAAATATTTTTATCAAACCCTAGTTAAATCTACTAGGTCCCATTAAATCAAACACTTTCCCATAAATTTATGAATTTTTTCTTGAATACTTAACTCAAAAATTCATAGTATTTTGCAAAAATATTTTTGAAAAAATCCCTAGTTGCATGTACTAGCTCCTAGTTTTCTTCTTGAGGTATCACCTTACATCCATAATAAAAATTGATAAAATGATGCTCATTTATTTACAAACTTTTCTTACATTTCTTGAGAATATTAAGGAAACCATAATGGTTCATATCATGTACACGAATGATGAAGTCTATCATATGTTAATACAAAGTTTCATCCTTTGCATTTCATGCTTAATTTTCATAATAAGGGATGATATTAAAATATCTATTTATAAAATTACACAAGATTTCAAAATTCATTTTGCATACTCTCTATCTCTCATATGGAACAAATTTCAAGTTTATCATGCTAAACATGTTAGCAATATTATGTTACAAGTCAAAGCTCTTTATGCATTTAGGCACAAAATCATGTTCTCTATCCTTTACTTTTTATTTGTCATATGGAAAATTTTCTAGATTTATCATACTAAACACATACAAAATGTTATGTTGCATATCAAAAAAATTAATGCATTCATGCAAAATATCACATTATCTATCTCTAACTTGTTATCATGCCTATGGTTTATTCTTTATAAGTATATCTTTGTACAAATAATCACCCAAATTACATGCATTTCACTCCACATTCATGCTTTCTACCTCAATGCATATAAATTATTGGTTATTTTTGAGTATCTCCCTATCATTACTAGACGCCAAAAAACACTAAGCAATTATATCCATCCCTCCTTCCTTCAAACTTGGTACATCTAGCTCTTATTCCATACCTACTACCAGCTCTATGCCTATAGTAGATCGTAAGGTCCATGCTATTATCCAAGTTTATGAATATAGCTTTCTCACATAGATTATCATCCCTTCAGACATATTTTTCATTCTCAAACTCCTTCAAAAATATAATATTTACAAATATGTGTTGTATATAGCCCTTCATAATACCAGAATTTATATTTTAGCCAAATTGGCTTATGTTTCATCTATCCTCAACACAATGCAATGGACTGAAGAACATATTTCCTTTGAGAAAGAGGATTTACCCCCACAACACATCATTTCACAACACCTCCCTCTATATATTTAATTATGAATCAGTGATGTAGGGTTAAAATAAGTGTTAATTGATAACGGTTCAAGACTCAACATATACAACATTTCCTTTCTTAAACATCTTAATATACAACCTCATGATCTAGATCATTCTGATATGAACACCAGAGCTTTTGAAAATATTCCATGGAAATTCATGGGTCAAATAACACTTAATCTCATGTTAGGGCCTAAGACATCACCAAGTACTTTCTAATTCATGCCAAAAGACCTCAACTATAATTTATTACTTGGTCATATTTAGATTCACAATATGCATGCAGTCCCTTTTATACTCCATGCCTATCTCAAATTTAGTCACAATGGCTCCATATACACATGCCCAATCAATAAAAAACATTTTAAATACTATTAGGTTGCTGACACTCTACAAAATTATATTTCACACTTTAATCCTGACTATTTACCTATGTAACCCATTATTCATAATGCACTCTTAGACCATGTAACACATCAACAAACTCCAAATTATCTAATAACACTAACACCAAAGCACCACTTACCTCATATTTCACACTTAAATGCCTTAATACAATGGGGTATCATGTCAAAGGCCTTGAAAATCATGAAAAAGGAATCATTAATCCTATTGAGGCATCTACATAGCATGGAATGAAAGGTCTAGGATATTAGTTTACCTATTTTCATAGTAAACCCTCTTCCACCACTTCAAACCATATCAAGTTTTGTCCACCCACTAAATTCATAGATCACACTATTAATCATACTTCAACATTATCATTAATCTACCTTGATCTCATTAATGATATGGTTTCATAAAACATGTTCACGTTAGATGAATTTTCCAATGATGAATCCCTCCTATAATTTTTTGGAGCATATGAGGACTTCCCATCTTGTTATCATAAAAATATATTTCCTCATCACATAAATGCCCACGCATATTTTAGAGAAAGTCTAAACTCACCCCAAGACATACCAATTTATTCAAATGATACTATCCCTACCACTCCTTACACACTTGATCATTCCATATTTCTTAATGAAGAAATCATAAATTTCAACTTTAGAACCAATCAAGATCCCTGCATTATCTTATTAGCTACTAATCTCTGAAAGGAAGAAGATATAGATATCCATCAAACTTTAATAGATTTCCCAAAAAAAAATTCTTGGTATTACTTAGATATGCTAAGAATTGATACATCTATCACTATCTATCAGATTCCCTTATACCTGAATGCTAAACCAGTTAAGTAAAAAAACTGAAAAATGCATCCTAAGGTGGCTCTCTTAGTCAAATATGAAATCCAATTCATTTTAGATGATGGGTTCATTTGACCAATAGCATACCCTAAATGGACTTCTAACATAGTCCTTGTAGTCAAACCTAATGGACAAATTTGGTTTTATTTTGATTCTTGAGATTTAAATAAAGCATGCTCAATTGACAATTCACCTTTACCTAATATCAACATGATCATTGATTCTATAGCTAGGTATTAAATTTTATCATTCATGGATGGCTTCATCAAATACAACCAAATCAAGATCACTAAATAAGATTAAGAAAAAACATCTTTTACAACACCTTGGGGCACATTTTATTATATTTCCATGCCTTTTAAATTAAAAAATGCTGGAGCCATGTATCAACATACCATAACACATATATTTCATGATTTAATTCATGATATGGTTGAGTATTATGTTGATGATATATTATATAAATACAAATAATGACAACATCATGCTATTTATTTATGAAAGATCTTTCAATGACTCAGATAATATAATATCTAACTAAACCCAAAGAAATGTCTGTTTAAAGTTATATCAGGTAAACTCTTAGGTTTAATTATCTCTCAATGTGGAATAGAAGTTGATCCTAAGAAATTGAAATAAATTGTTAATATGCCACCTCCCACCAACTTAAAATAAGTCTGATCCTTACAAGGAAAGATCCAATCAATCCACTATTTTTTAGATCAGCTTGATGATAAAACTCAATCATTTAATTAACTATTAAAATAAGATAAAAAGTTTATTTGGGACCAATCTTATCAAGAAAGATTCAATACAATCAAGAAATATCTTCTTAATCTACCCATTTTACTACCACCTATCCTAGAGATGCCTTTCTTTCTATATATCTCAACAATAGATCATGCATTAGGAATACTCTTAACACAACACGATGATCAAATACTAAATGAGTAGTTTATTACATATTTTTCACATTGGTTTATTATGACAAAAATTACTCCCTAATAGAAAAACTATGTCTAGCATTAGTTTTTGCCACACAAAAACTCTGACATTACATGGTTAATAATGAGACTCAAGCTATCACAAAAGTAGACCCCTTAAAGTTCCTACTAGCCAAACCATGTCTTTATAATCACATCATAAAATGGGTTATGTTATTAAAAAAAATTGACATAAAAATAGTTCTCAAAAAATTAATAAAGGGCCAAATCATTGTAGACCATTTGGTAGCAACACCACTATTAGATACCAACCCTCTTAGTGACACAATTAGAGATGATTTAACCACCTATTCTATTCATTTGGATATCTAGACCATGTTCTTTGATGGCTACTAATGTGTATTTCATGCTGGAGTAGACATTGCCTTTTTTGATCCTTTGAGTCACAGAGTTCCTATATCATATTGATTAAGTTTCTCTTACACCAACAACATCATAGAATATGAAGCACTTATCTTAGGACTATTCACTTCCCAATCCCTCCAAATCAAATCTATTTAAGTATTTAGTGATTTCCAATTTATGGTTAATCAATTTAATGATGTTTATCAAAAAAAATAAGAATACCTTATCCTATATCACAATATGGTACAATGTTTGTCATCACTATTTGACTACTTTTCTATTGAGAGTATCCCTAGAAAATAAAACAAACATGCAGATGTAATGGCCAGTGTTGCATCTCTAATTATCATCAACATCAATGATAATCAAGAAATATTTATAATTAAACAATTAAAATCACCATCAATATCCAACATGGATTTGATAGCTCTTTCTATCTTAGCTACTACATGAAGTTATGCAACCCTAGAATGGTTTTATGATATTTATAACTTTCTAAACAAATCTATTAAACTAGACACTTTATTCCAAAATGACAAATGTAAGTTAAAAAAATAAGTAATCCATTATGTAGTCATTGGTGGGGACCTTTTTAAATGATCCTTCAATGAGCACTTACTATGATGCTTAACCTTAGTAGAGGCCAAAATTTCTCTAGCTCAAATACATGATAGTGAATATGGTGGTAACTTTAGTGAAAAATCCATGTCACACAAATTAATTTGACAAGGGTACTATTGTCCTACCATGGAAGATGAATGTTTAAAATTCATTAAGCTATGTGATAAATGTCAATGACATAGTAATCTAAAACATACACCATCACAACAATTACAACATATCATCTCTCCATGGTTGTTCATGTTATGGGGGTTTAATCTCATTGAAAAAATTAACCCCAAATATGCTGATGGACATAAATTCATAACCATAGTTAAAGAATACTTTACCAAATGGGTGGAAGTAGTTCCACTTCAATATACCATAGGTAAAGGCATTTTTAGTTTTATCATGACTCATATTAGTTCATGCTTCGACCTATCAATAGCTATCATTTTTGATAATGGAACATCATTCAAGAATAAAAATATCAATTGTTTTAGTACCAAATACAAAATTAAGCACACATTCTCCACTCCATATTGCCCACAAGGAAATGGTCAAACAGAAGCTACTAATAAAACTATCAATAGCATTTTGAGAAAAATAGTGACAAAATATGGAGATGATTGGCATAATTAACTAGTTTTAGAATAATGGGCCTATCACACAAGTATCTATATACCCATAGGAGCTACTCCTTATTCACTCATTTATGGAATAGAAGTAGTTTTGCTATTGGAATTAAAAATCCCATATCTATGTGTCTCCCTTAAAGGTATTCTCAGTGATGACTAGTATCATGAAAAACATCTATGAAAACTTAAATAGTTATAACATACACCCATTCAAGCTATATAACACCTTAGAATCTACCAACAATGTATATAATTATCCTATAACAAATGAGTTCACACTAGAGAACTTGAAGTTAATGATCTTGTTCTCAAAGAAAAACTTCACAATGTCAATGCCAAAGAAGAAATCAAAAGAAAATTCAAACCAAATTGGCTAGGTCCATATATTATTACCAAAAATATTATCCTTAAAGTGTATCATCTAACCTCACTTGAAGGAAATAAACTCAAAAACCCAATGAATATTATGCATCTACGTAGATTCCATGTCTAGCATGCTATTTTACATATTATAGTCTATATATTTTCTATTCAATTCTTAATCATGAATGATTATTTCAAAATAAAAAAATAATATAAAATATCAAAAATACCAAAAACATTCAAATATATCCAAAAAATAAAAAACATTTCAATTGTATACATCATCTATGCTTTACATTACTACTACTATGCTAGACTTACATTTTTTATTCTATGTTATTGTTTGTCAATTTATCTACATTACCATACTTCATTTGATCTTCTTTGAGTGTGTGTAGTGACATCTAGATCCTTTATTGATTCACTGTACCCATTGAGGGGGCATCCTACTTCTACATTCGAGACACACATCTATATACATACCCACTGGGGGCATCTTCTACATGACTACACAGCCCAGGTTATGTCATTCCTACACCACACACTTTAGTTATCATGTTGAAACACATTAATTACTAAGCTTACATAGATTACCATATCGACACTCACTAGTATCTTTCACTTATGTATTTCCTAGTATATACCTAGTCTTGTACTAACATGTTTTGCATACTTTCACTTCTTGCTTTGATTTGTTAGATGTGATTTCACCTCCAATATATACATGATTTCCTTTATTTCTTAGTGTATCTTGATGTGTTTGCATTTTCTCATTTCTTATTCCATGCCTTGTATGTGTTTTAGGACATTTGTCAATGTCCTTTGATTTTATTCATGTGTGTGCCTTAAGATATTTGCCAATGTCCTTTGTTTTTACTCTTCCATGTGCCTATGGCCCTTCTACTAAGTTTATTTGTTTCAATTGTATGTGTATGTGGAATTTAAACATGCATTGTATGCTTGATTTCTAGTTTGAGTGACATGTTCCGATGTCCCTTGATTTCTTGGCCCCTTAGCCACTCTTATATGCTTTTTACTTCTTGCTTTGTATGCTTGTTATGTGATTACTTTTCTTGTTTGCAATGCCATGATCTATATCATGCAATTCCTTACTTTTTTGGATGCCATGATGGGCATCATGCTCCATCCCTCCTTACTAATAACTAAAAATTAACAATTAACACTTTTGATTCTAATTCAATACATTGCACATGTTATTACATTGTTATATCTATCTAGGCATACCCCTATTGATCTAATAATCTCTCAATAAAAACCATGATATATATTGAGATATTTTTTTACTTATCATTGCTATTTCATGTATATTTCCATCTCAACACACTTGTAGGGCTCTTTATTTTGAGGGAAATCATTACAACATCTTCATTCCTATCCTCATAAGAGGGGTCAACAAATAAGGGTTTTATTATAGAGATCAAAACTCCTAATGATAAAAAAGTAGTTTTCAAAACACTCAAAGTAGAATCTAGACATTAAACCAGGTAGAATAGAGCAAGTAGACAATAGAGAATCTAGAATAGTTATTATATTTGGCCCTAAATGATAGTACCAAAGTTGTAATACAACATCATACATCAAGGTGTCTTATTTTTGGTGATCTTGTCTAGATAGTAAAAAAAATAGTTTTTTCAAAAATAGACAAAAAAGTGAGTTTAGTCATAGGGTTTTTAGCTCAGTACAATCTAGACTCAACAATTTTTAGTATAGTTTTTACTCAAAGAATATAGATATAAGGGGCATCATGCATGGCATGATGGCTCTCACTTCCAGTTTTAGATTAGGCAATTGATATAACTTTTAGATCAGAATCCATGCTCTAGACACCAATGATTGAGGAAAATGTGCATGGCACATTGATCCTTCCCTTTTTTTAAGTTTAATTTATTTTTAAAGCATTTCTCAGTAATTATGTGCCTTATTCCATCTACAGATGGTTGGATTTTTTTTAAAGTTTGGATTTCATACAAACTTAACTTCTTGAGTGCTTGATTTGGCTTTCACATAAGCCTATTGTACTAATTTTGGAGTGGATTTCATACAATCCTAATCTCCATCTTTCTAAATGGCCAAGAGTGGCCTAATTAAAAAATATATTAAACTATCCATGCCAACATTGTAAGATCATAGTACATTCATGGATTTAGGAGCCATCTCGTATGACATGTATTCCATACCATTATCACTTCATATCTTTAATTCACTGGGCAACAATGGAGCCAAAGGACTAGCTAACCTTTGTACTCTTGACCCACCTATTAAGAGGGATTAGACACATAGTCTAAACATTGATTGACACATTCATGATTTGTTAGCTTCACTTAGTAGGTGATGATGGAGCCAAAGGGCCTACCTTTGTATTCTTGAGCCACTTCTAGGGAATTGAGTAGTCAGCTCTATTCATGATATTACTTTTAGTACATCACACACCCAACATAATCTAGCATCATAATAGGTTTTATATTGGTTCACATACCCAATGAGGTGTATTCATTCCTTTCTCTTCTTCTCTCTTACCAAGCTTTTGTATGTTCTTATTTTAGATATAGCATATTTATTAAGGATTGATCTACTCTATGTTTTTTTATCATAGATTCACATTTTAAACCATGCTCTCTTTATGCACATCCAACATCACACAACTTCATGAGATTCACCTTTATAGGTAAGTTTAGGTATTATTTATATTTATCCTTTATCCTATTATTTTTATTTCTTACATCATTAAAATAAAGGAGGGGAAATTTTAGTCATATAAAATGTGAAATTTGGTAACTTGAGTATGGCTAATGACACCCAATCTATAGGTCCATCTTGCTTTCTCTCATGACCCTCATAGACATGTTTTCACTAATTCTTAGTCATCCATGGCCTCCTAGACTGAACCATTGCACATACAAATTTATCTTTCCATGATTAATCTATCCCCCAAGTCCTGTTAGCCATGGACAATAGTGCCCAAACTTGGACTACAATGCTGAGACCTAGGGTGTCTTATTTCTAGTGTTATTATCCAAGTGCATTTGGATTCTAATGATCATATTATTTTAAATCCTTATCCTAATTCATGTTGGCCTAACATGAATTCATTTAACCCATGATCATTAAATCCCCTATAAAATTCCATTCAAAGTCCTTTTAGAAGGGTTGACACTCATTTACAAGAGAGAAGCAAGAATACAAACAAGACCACTCAAACACTTTTCCCTATTCTCTGAATACAACCATCCAATAGTATTTCAAGATTATTTAAACCTTTACATGATTCCCTATTCATTCCAAGTACACCTAATTTATCATTTACTTATATTTTCATTACACTATTTCACCAAGCACTTCAATGCGAGAACTATATATAGCTTGATCCCTCTTTGGAGTATTGGTATGTAGGTAGCATTCCCACATATGGGGTGTGAAGTGAATCTATCATATCCTTTAAACACTAACCCCTCCTCTCCTTTTTTCAAATTTTACATTAAAGTTCAAGCACAAAGAGGACCTAGGGTATTGAAGACTAAATTAGGTACATAATGAGCTCCATGGAATTTCAGGCTTTGATATTTCACAAGCCTAATGTAAAAAACCCAAAAAGATTAGATCACCAAGATAATAGCACTAAGATAGGATTATAGTACTAGATCCTAGGGTTTCCCACTTTCAACACTCCTATCAATTCAAGAAACAAACTCTAGATTCTTAATTGTGATAGTTTCCCAAGCCTACACATAGATTTCTAGACCCTGTCTCAATTAGAATAACACATAATCATATAAGTTTAATTTTATCTCTCTCTCTCTCACTACTATTTTTATAAAATCCCTAACTATAGTCAAATTTCAAAAATCAATATCCTAATTATTTTATATTATTTACCAAATTTATCTACTCAAACCCATTTATTATTTAGGAATTAAACATCTAATTTCCCCCTAAAAAAATCATTTAGCATGAGGATGTGGTTTATCATCTATTCCACCATTAACTAGATCAATCAACCTATTCTTGGTACCTTGGTCTACTATAAGGATGTATCACCTCATGGAACATCTTTGACAATGTGTTCTTTAACCATTTTAGTGTACCTATTGACCCTTATATCTTGTTTTATCAATTTGCCGCAGTCCATAAAGAGCTCAGTGAACCAATTAGTGGGTTCAACCATATATTCCATAAGTTATATACTAGGTTGAAGGATAATTTTATACAAATAGAGTATGTATCCATTTAGTCATATAAAATGTGAAATTTGGTTATTTGATCATGGCTAAAGACACCTAATCCATAGTTCCTCTAACTTGCTTGCATAACCCTTTTAGTATTTTTTTCGTTGATTCCTAGTCATCCAAAACCTTTTAGACTTAACCCTTATAGACTCAAGAATATCTTTAGACCTAGATCCATCTACCCAAGTCTCATTCCCTTTAGAAAATAATTCCCAACTTGGATAAGAACACTGAAACCTAGGGTGTCCTATAACTAGTGCTATTATCCAAGTACAAAGTTGGCCCTAATAGTCATTTTCTCTTGGATCCTTATCCCAATTCATGTCAGCCTAATATGAATTAATTTAACCCATGATCATTAAATCCCCTATATAAGGCCATTCAACATCCATTTAGAAGGGTTGATAGTCATTTACAAGAGAGAAGCAATAATATAAGCAAGTACAATCAAACAATTTTCCCTATTCTCTGCATAGCCTTCCAATATTATTTCAAGATTATTCAAACCCTTACACTAGTCCCTAGTCATTCTAAGTACACCCAATTTTTCATCTAGTTGCATTTTCATACACAATTGCACCAAGCACTTCAATGGTATAACTACATTAGCTTGATCCCTCATTGGAGTATTGGTATGTAGGTAATGTGCCCACACACAGGGTGTGAAGTGCATCTAACATATCCTTTACACACTAACCCCTTATCTCTCTTTCCAAAGTTTCCATTCAAGTTTAAGAAAAAAGAGATCCTAGGGATTTGAAGATTAAAAAATAGGTGTAAAACAAGTTTCATAGACTTCCAAGCTTTGATATTTTACTAGAAGGGTAACATAGACCTACCAAGAAGAACCCAAAAAACTCATATCACCTGGGCAACAACATTGAAATAAAACTATAAAACCGAATAATAGGGTGTCCCACTTTTGATGCTCCTATCCAATCTAGAAATGAACTCCAATATCCTTTTTTTGATAGTCTTCCAAGCTTGCATAAAAAATTTAGACCTTGTGACATCCATCTCAGTCAATTTCTAGCTAAGTTTGATTTTCTCTTTATTATTAATATTTTTAGAAAAGTTAAAAATACAATCTATTTACACAAATTAATGGCTTAATTAATGCAAATTATTTACTAATTTATCCTACGTAGACCTATTTATTTAATTAGGAATACAAATCCATTACTTTGAAAAATAATAAAACAAGCCACAATAATTTACCTTAATGCTTTATATCTTTTGACTACTATGTTTATTATAAGAAATCCAAATCCCCTTGCATCTTTGTCTTTTTCCTAAGAAGAGTCTTACATAATATATCAATAATCAATGTCATATGCATATGGTCCCCAGACTTCTTATCCATTGTGATAATTGGGGATCTATATTCCAAAGTTCTTTAAGTTACATGCTAAAAAATCAGCCAATGAGTCATCATGTTCCATACAGTGTAATGCCCTAAGTTTACAATCCGATTAGTCTTCCTTTAATAAATGAGAACTTTTTTATTAGTTTTAATGCATATGATTCTATCAATATTTTATATAATAAATAGGTTTTTTCCATCATGATTATAGTCAAGTATATTTTGATGTTTCTATTAATTAATTACCATTTATTGTAGGATAACCTCATAAAATGATTGAACCAAGCTATGAGGATACATTCTCAAATGCATCACTGAGAGTATATCAACATGGATGTGGATCTAAGGCTAAGATGATCATGCATACTAATAATATGCCATATTAAAAATGTGATCAATTATTTGAAGGCTATGATATAAATAATGAGTTCAATGGTGAAGTTGCATTAGAGGTTGTAAGTAACCTAGTGGTTTTTAAAATAAGTGGATGGAGAGTTGAATTCCCAAGAAGAAGAATCAGATTCCTCTTGTGATTACATAGAGAAATATTTTGAAGGAATAGAAAAACTAGGTGAGGAAGATGCATGTTATGCATCTGAAACATCCTTCCCCTACACTACCTCCAAAACTAAATTTAAAAAATTGATCCAAGATGGTTAGTAGCTCAGTGGTAGTAGTTTCTCTTCCACCTCATAATTAGAAGAGGGTGAACTTGAAGAAGATAAATTTTATCCAAATTGATGATGTTAAGAATAAGAAAACCAAGAAAAAGGGAAATTTTCCTTTGGGGAGAATGAGTTGAAAGAACTCAATATTGATGATCCTTCCTCTTAAGTCAATCTTTATTTTGAACCAGTTTAATATGGTTTCCTTATGTCCTTCCTATTAGTAAAGGTAGTCAAAGTGGGAATGGAAGATCAAGAACATTTAGGCTTGAATGAAGAGGATTTCATATCCATGCCTATGTTAAATTAAATTAAATAACTCATGAGTTAATTTTTATGACTCCATAACCATCCCTAATTTCCCAATGTAAACATATTCCATGCATAAGGCAATAGAGATGGTCAAGATACAACTAGAGTATCATAAGCATAGTGGTCTAAATAGAGAAGTGAATCCAATGGAGATGTAAGCTGAGAATGATCTAATTCAACCCAACTCTCCACATTGTTTAGATATTGATGAAAAATTTAGAATGTATTTGATGTGGGAAGGATATAATTAAATTACATGCCTTTTAGATTAAAAAATGGAGAAGAGGATGTAATCAAAGTGTCTATTTTAGTCCAAGCAACCAACAATTGATGTATCAATTAGAAATGACAAAATGAATGCCTATTCTAGGTTAGATACAAAATTCATTTTGGTATGTGTGTATATTAAACCTTATTCCTAATTCAAATTCTAACTATTGGTAGATGTATTTTGCTTCACTTATACTGCATGCTTTATGCAAGATAGATGTAAGCATAATGCTGAATGTTGTGGTCTGATTTTTACTTAGATTGCATCAACTAAACATTAACAAATCATTGTGGGATAATGTATTATATGATAGAGGAAAACATATAATAAATTAATATTGTCCTTTGACCTTCTCAAAATCTTGAAAATAAACATACGTTTAACTAGTTTCAAGCATTTATTTACTTGAAAACCTCTATGAATAATTTATCTTTTCCTTTCTACTTTTTTCCTTATCATCCCTTGTTATTAGTTTATTTTCCCTTTATTTTTTAATTTAAATTTGTCCTTATATTTTTGCCTTGAGGTTCCCCCATTAATTAAATAAATTGAATAAAAGGCCTACTAGTAAGTAAACAACATGAATGACACTCAAGGCATAAAAGTTAAACTTGATTGAACACTTGCCTAAAATTATCATGACTCTCTTTTGTATTTTTTATATTGATAAACATCAATGATTTAAAATAGAATGTCTAGATTTAAAAGTTTGTTTTCTCATTTAAATACATCTATACACTTAATTAAAACATTTAAAGAAAATGTGGCATTGTCTTTTTTGGGTTTGTCTTAACTGTAATGAACATTATTATTTTCCCTAAACCCATGGATTGGTCCCCAACCCTCAATGGCTTAGAAAAGTAAAGTCTTCTTTCTAAATAATTGAGACAAACTATAAAATCTAAAAATATTCCTTGACAAGGTAATCTTGGTATCCTCCATCATAGGATGTCTAGCTTGGTCGATAGTGGATCAAGGCCTTAATAAGGGATCAAAGGTATCTTTTTCAAGGTTATAGATGATTTTATGAAAGTATAGCTATGACAAAATCATTCCACCCATGTCAAATAGATATTTTTCCTTTAAGATGTTCTGATCATTTATAAAATGGATATTTTTTCTTTTCAAATGTTCTAAAATATTTTATACATGCAAACTAAATGAATTAATTACTTGAACACACACATGGTATTTCGTGGGATTGCAGATGAGTATGATATATATTGAGGTAAAATTTAATGTTCTTATCCTTTTGATTTTATCTCAAGTAATCATTTTTTGATAATGATTTTTGTGTGGATGTAAGAACAAGAGATTCTAGATTTATTTAGATACTTAGGAGTATCTACCAGTAGGAGTCACTATTTTTTTGTTGCCTTCACCAACACACCTAATTTTCAAACTAAATACATGGACCCTCTTTTCTTATCTGATATTTTTCTATGGGTTTGTGATGGTATCTCTAATTGAGCTCTTCTTGATTGTTAGTTTACTAGATGTTAAGTAATAAATGACTATTTGTGCTCATTTCTAATGCCTTTGCATTTTTATCAATTCAGTCTAAGTTTTCATCTATGAACATTAACTTTTAAGTTTATTTTAATCCTATGAAGTCTAATTCCTTGATAAAAAAGTTTAGTATTGACCCATTTGAATGCTTGGGTTTAAAACTTATTTTAATACAAATGACTCATTTCAATTCTCATATTAAATGACTATTTCTCACATAAATTTTCTTGGAAAAACTTAGTTTTTCAAAAATATTTACTAGTTGATTTTCTTTTTTTTCATAGGTTTTCAAAAGATTCATAAGACCCCACAAATTCTTCCACATATCCAAATTTCATTAATGCACAACTTTGGAGATAAATATTTTTATAAAAATGATAATATTTTTAAAGTCCTAGGGCCCAAAGAAAATGTAAGGTGGCACCCTATCAGAAGCCTATGAACACAAAGGATTAAAGGCATTAATAAAGACTCTGGTTCTCAAAACCTTAGGGGCATTAAGAAATTAACCTAAAATCTAAGATTTTATCGACATTGGTAAAGGCTCATAGCCTTGAGGCCTTTAGAAGACACCACATGATACCCTCCCAAAAGCCTAAGAGATCGAAGTGATTACAACATTAACTTGAAATATTAGGGAATTAACAATACTGACCTACCAAATCATAAAGTTCTTGGGAGGTTGATAAAAATCCATGTGGCCATGACAATGACAAAGGCAGACAATAGAATAAATCTTAGGGATGTCGATATACTACCAAGTGGAAAAATGGGACCTAGTAGAAAAAACCAAAATACTAGGAAAGGAAAAGGAATGTGAAGCTGAAGAAGGGCCATGTGGTAGAGGTGATGTCAAAAGATGAAGGTAAAAAAATTGATGATATGTTTGGCTATCAAAACTGTCAAAAGCCAAGATGGGACTATGAATCCAATTCAACAATAAAATCGAGTTATAGATCAACAATATGATGATAAAATATGGAATTCAAGGCTTTTAGTTAGTTCAATGGTATAAAGGGCCAAATTCAACTAAAATCATAAATAAGGCATGAAACATGTGTGTGGTGTGCACATTAGGATTAAGTGAAGAGCATAATAAAAATTTATCCTTCAATAGACATAACACCTATCTACACAACACATATAAATGGAAATCCCAAAGCAATCATAGTGACCATATGCTACCAACATTTAATTTAGTATCTATAAGGGCATAGTTAAGCTAACATTTCTATTAGAATATTAACTACCATCTCCAATCACATTGATGATTAATTGTAACTATCTTATTAGTGGGAAATGAAAAATTTGAGAAGGAGCTCCATGAACTTGGAGGTCTATATAAGATCAACTTTTCCATTATAATAAGGGTTGGTATTTTTTAGGATTAGAGAAGGCTATACCTGATGGATACTTTTAATCTTAGCATTAGAGTAGTGGAATAATCATTTTTATTTCATGCATCATCTTATTTTCTAAATTATCTTACCGAGTCGAGGTTATTTGAGGCCAAATTTATAAACCAACTAAGTATTGATGAATACCAAATGATCTTTCATGGAAATATATTTATTTGAAAGATTTATCATTTGATAAACTTATTTTGTGCATGTATATGATGACATTTTTTCCTTATTTTTCTTTACTACTACCTCCCTCAGACTTTTACACCATCCTTTAGCTAGAGTTGTGATAGGTCTAGCTCGACTAAGGACTAATTTATTTGATCATTTGTCTACTCAAGAGAAAGTAACTAGATCAATTAGAAATTAGGCTCTCTTATTTTATATTTTTAATTCTCTCTTTTGTTTTTATTTAATTATCATTTTTAATTTAGAATCTATGTAATCTACTCTTAATGTTTTATCTTGATTGTTTGATCTATCTATTGCCACTTAAGCAATTTTTGATCCATGTAATAGATATGTTTTTTTTTAAATTGTCTATTTATATCCATGGATAAATATCTATATCTATATTTTTTAGGCATTAAATCCCAACTTAATGTACATGAACTTGTCTAAAATAGTCTAACTTAACCAATAAATGCCCCTTGAATTGTAATGGTCATAACAAACTATTGAGTGAAGATCAATGTGCCTATACTAGGTATAAGAAACCTTGAGGAGTTATTAGGATATCCTTGAAAGAGGGGTTATGGTGCATCAAAACCAATGGAGCCTAGTTATTATTGGTTGAATCAAAATGACCACAAACACTTTTCTCTTAACATTGTGTTGTATGTGTTCCCCTTGTTAGGTTTATCAAATCCATTGGTCATATCCTAATTTAAATATCAATGGGATATAATTAATTTATCTTCTCTAATTTTGGATATTTAGATATGATAGCAGCAAGTTAAGCATACCTCATTTCATACATCTTCCACTTGTTTATATAATTCCACAATAAAAATATTACAAATGGTCTCAATAAAGAAAGTGGGTGTGGTAAAATTGGGAGGATAGTAATTTGGTAACTGTGAAAAACATATATGGCAATAAAATTTCTAGTGGAAGAGGGTGTTCTAGATATAGGGGAGGTTATTCCTTTGACCTATAAAAGTGATGTGATTTATTTGGTGTATCATGGTACTTTAGTCTTTGAAAACACTCATATTGCTTTAGCTTTTGGTGATGTGATTTATTTGGTGGATATTCTAATGATATGTTGAACACTAATTTTTGGAGTGGGTTAAACATTCATACCAATGATAATAGTGTTCCCAATTTTTAGGGACATACACTAGAGTTTCCTTTGGAGGCTTCTTATCTAGATGATAAGATGAAGGTGGTGAGTAATGATGAAGGATATCTAAAATTTATTTATAGGCATTTAAATATAACATAAAATGAGTAGTGGTACCATTAAATCCATAAAATATATTAGGTGGGGAAGGAAAGCTTGGTTATCGACTATCTATCATATGTGTTTGTTTTTATTTTTTTGCTCTAAATTTATCTTATGTGATCTAAAATTTTGGTCTAATTTATCATGGGCCTTATTTAATTTGAAATAATGAGGTAGATGATTATACAATAGATATTTCATTAAATGTTGTAGTGTTGGTGGGCATGGTATTGAATCTAACATATCGCATGGAGTAACAATATCCATAGTGAAGGGATCGAATCAGTGTTAGAATCATTAGATATAAAAATAGGAAAATCATAAGAAAAAAAAACATCAGTACACATGTGATAGAAATAAATACGAATCATATTGCTACGAGACTTGAAAGATGATTTATGTATTGATTTTTAAAGGGAGGTTTGGTAACATAATATTTTTGCATGATTTTCTTGGAATATGTTAAATAAAAATGCATAATATAAAGTATAATAGGCATCATAATTAGGAGTGGTGAATTAAACATGGAGGGATTTGACCATGATGTCACTAGGAAAGGAAGTGTCAGTAAGAATTTTTTTTGCAAACATCATGGTTTTCATAATTTTGTAAATTTACCCTTACATTAATAAGGGTTGAAAATTTGGAGGAAATTGAGATATGTTGCGAGGGAAAAGACCATTTTTTTTAATTTTTAGATTTATCTCATTAGGTTTATCATCTCCATAAACAATAAGTTTTGGTGAGATGATCCCCACAAGATTATGGTGGCCACTATAACCCTTTAATGAGTTCACACGATAGATGACATGTTGGTATACCTATAAATGAATATATTCAATGGTTGGAATATTTAGAATAAAATGTTGTTCAAACTTATCAAAATTCAAAGGAATTATATCACCTTAAAATTTGTAAATAGCTTATAAATAAAGACACTTGATGAATTTACATGTAAAATAAGGTATGGATCTCATATGATGAATCTAAGGGTAACCAATCAAGATGTTGTAAGGGGAAGTTTAACATTATAATTTTCACCTGAGTTATTTTTTTTTGGGGTACCATGATTTGAATCCAAATGCATTACATGAGAGGTGTCTATCTTAATTCATATCTTTGGAATGTGATATGAGTTTTATTAATTTTTTTTTGAATTTATAAAGTATTAGATAAATTATAAGGAGGTAACATAAGTACATGAACCTTAGTCAAAGAGGCCTCATTTAAATTGGATATCACCAACTCAGCTGCTAATGAAAAGAGTGGGGTCATCCACATGAAGTAGGATTTCATCATATATCATAGATTGAATTGTAAAATTATGAGATAAATATTAGTTATTTATTTGATTTATTTGGATAGAAAAAATATTTTCCTTATTGCATGATACTCTCATCAGAGCCATGAAAGGTGATTTCTCTCCCCATACGAGTGGTTGAGGAAAATTCATGCCAAAGAGGATTTACATTAATGATTTTGATATTAAGAGGAGGTTCACATGAGCTCAAGTAATGGAACCCAAATAGGAAGGTTAGATATTTATTCAATGGGATCCCATTCCTTAAAGTTAGATTATATAAAATAAAATTAAAAAATAGAAAGTTAGATCTAAGTTTTCATTTTTTTACATTTTTTGATGTCATTGACCTGACACAAGAAAACTCATACAAAATTATTGACCCAAATGATAATATTGGATTATAATATGACATAATTAACCTTATTAATGGCATATGAGATACATAATCACAATTATGAACATTGTTAAACTGGCCAATGACATTAGACATTTTTGAGTTTTTTGATTCTGATGTTCATAGGGGAAGGGGTATAAATATTTGATTTATAAGGTAGGATTAAATAGTATTTAGGAGGTTTTAGAATAAATTTTAGTGTAAAAATGAGGATTAAAACAAGCCATAATGTGTTTCATACCATTTATGTAAACTATTCTTTACCTATGGTTTGAGGAAATAAGATTAATTGTAGTTTCTATGGAATTGTTGGCTAGAGATGAAATATGAGTTGTGGGAAGATTGGTGTTATATTAATATTTATTTGTATTTTTCTTAGGAGTGATCCATAAGAATATTTTTATATATTTTAAGGTGATAATTAATTTTGTTGAGTGCATCATGATTTGTATAATTTTCATGGCATTTGAAAATATTTTCAAATTCTTCATAATGTTCTCTTTCCATAACAACATTGTCAAAGGTATTGACAAGTATTAAATTATCTATTAAGGTGCAAAGTGAATAGTAATTTTCATGTGAATGACCATAATTAACATGAAACCAATTTTATTTTAAATATCATATCATCAAAATTTGGGATGTGAGGGATCAAGATCTTTAGGTTGAGTTCTAGGTATTCTTCTTATATGTTATATAACACTTAGAGTTTGATAAGTGTTATGATTGGAAGGAAGTGTTTTAGATAATAAAATTTGATATTAGACATTTGGAAATGTTATTTTTGTTATACCTTCACCTTACATGAAATTTTCATGTACATATGGCTCTTACACACCCTTCTCTCCTATCCACTTACCTTTTATGGGCTAAACATTTTTCATTTTATATCAATCATATATAGGAATAAATTCCATAGTCCATGTCTAACCTAATTAAAAAAATAATAATAAAAATATCTCTAGATCATCATATTAGTATTCTTACTATATACATCTAATATTTTCACTTTATCACTTTATTGGTGTTTTATATTTTAGTGTCTTGTAATGCATCAATTTCCCTGAGTGCATGCCTTAAATGGTGCACTAAACATGGGGTGGGATCGAATCATGGTTAATTTTAATATATTTTTTCATACTATTCCATCACTAATATTAGTCTAACCTCATTTAATTATCTATCCCTCTTTCCTCTCCATATAGATTTGATAGCTTCCTATATCATATAGTACTAGCCTGGACAATACCATCTATTTCATAATTTAGTTTTCACTTTAATATATCATCCATCCCAATACAATTTTGAGTTTGATTTCTAACATTTATTTTATATTAGCCTAGTTGATATAGTATTATTCTAGTAAACATCTTCCAACTATATCAACCTAGATGATACCATCAAATTATAATTTAGAGTTGGTTTTTGGTATTTGAACCATATATATGGGTCTTATTTATTTCCTAATATGATATATCAAATTCATACACTTTTCTTATGATTTTATTTTTAACCTAAGGAAGTATTTGGGAGAGTTAGTGGTTTAAAACCTTATCTTGGAGGTGTCATATTATGGTGTCATTAAATCTCAATAGGAGAGGTCATTGAGAGTTCCTAACTAAGGATATTTATTCATTCATATAATAATTGACGTAATATTTAACCTACATCATCTCTTTTAAATATCCACTTGATCCAAAGGGGGAGATTGAAGCATAAATTATTCCACCACAAGGTAGGTGTTTATATCCCTACACTCTTTCCCTTTATTTAGTGTATTAGATGTTGTTTATTGATTTATATATGTATGTGTGTATCCTTGCTTAGTATCTTCTTTATATCAAATAATATAGTATAGATATAAGGTTTTTTAGGCTTTACATTTATCACTTTAAGTTACATACACCCCCATTTAGTTAATAATTTCACTTTAAATTCATTATAATCTCTTAACCATCATTTATTTGTAATCCATTAAAATAATTTACTTTACTTGCATCTTTACAATCATAGTTACAATCATTTACCTTTGTTGAGGTCTAATGAGAGATATATCCTTATGTCATAGGCTATTTGATTTATAGGTTACCATATTATAAATATACTGATATCATTAGTCTTTACATAATAATTCAAGTATACACAAACCTTATGCTAATCCTAGTCTATTGAGAGAAGGAGGATAGTTGTAGGTCATCCTTTCCCAGGCATACATTTTGGTGAACCTAACATGAATCTTATCCCTCCTTTGGTTGTATTAGTTAAAAATACATCCTTTTAGATTATTAGTGGCATCATTAAAATAATCATATATTTTTTATTTCAATTGTATTGTCCTACATGATACCATTGATTAGTATTAGCAACTATATCAGCCAACTTGATACTATTTCATATTTTTATGCCAACCATATTATCCAACCTGATATTGTTATGTCTTTCTAGACTATATTGGCTAGTCTGATATAATTTTGTGTTTGATTTCAAATGTATCATCCAAATAGATATAATTTTGTTTTATTATTTTCTAATTTTGACTATATTAGTCTAACTAATACCATTATAAGTGTTTGTTAATTTCATTACATGTTATAAAATCTACTTTCAATATGAATGATATTTAATTATATTTTTGTTTTTGTCTTCTTAGAATTGTGTTTTAATAGTTGTAACATTAATAGGATATATTATTATAGGAAAAATGGTCATCAATTTTACCTAAGCCTTGGTGTGAGGAGTATTTACCCAATATTCAATCCATTAGATAACAATATATATATAATATATATATGGATTTTAGTATCCATATACCTCATAGTATAATAGACAAGCCTAGGTTTTCTATTTTCAACCTTTATAAATCCTTTCAATTGTTTGATTTTGTAGTGCATTATTAAGAAATTAGCCTTGGGAAATTACTCTCAATATACCTTAGAGATAGGATAGTGCAACTATAAGATAGTGGAATCCTCTGTAGTCAGTTTCCTTTGGGCATTGTTTACTATTTATGCCTGAGATTAGTATATATAAAAGCCTAGAAGTTAAAAACACTATACTGAGTTATAGCTCCCTTATTTAATTTTTCTACTACTTAGTTAAATTTTTATTTTTTTTATTTTCCAAATTGTATCATCCAACCCTATATCATTCTATGTTTTGTGCAAACTAAATTAGCCAACTTGATATAGTTATATATTCTTTCAAACAACATAAGGCATACTAATACAATTCAATTTTATTAGTTTAATTATAACTAAATTAATCCACCTGATAAAATTATGTTTTATTAAAAAATTCATTAGACAACCCAATAAAATTTAGTTATATCATCCTCCTACTAAATATATCAACCATCCAAATAAATTTCTTTTTTGTGATGATATTGTACTGAGAAAACTATTAAAATTATTTCTTTACTTAGGTTTCAAACTATATTAGTCAATTAAATATAATTTTTTTTAGCATTACTATGAAATTAAGTGAATTGATAGACTTGATAGAGTTGATCTTTTCTATTCCACTATGGAACACCTTTTAGACTAATCTGAAGAGAAAACCTAAGGGATTTTAAGGATTTTGTAACAATCCTAATGCTATGGAATTAGCCAATCCTAGTAAATTATTTAAAAAGGATTACATAAATTATAAATCTTAAATTAATTAAGACCAAATTTTAATCAATTTTCATGTGGCTTCCATAATATGTAAAATCTATGAGCCATATAAAAATCATAAAACTGCTAGACGAGGTCACATACTCCAAGACCACAAGGTTGAAGATAAATGTGACATTGTGTATACAAATGGGATGATAATATATCTCCATGAAAATCATGAGCATAATATCAAGTACCTTATTATTTATATCATACCATGATGGTACCACACATGGAATGTCCTATTTCCCCTACTCATAACTTTTCTACAAGACTTAGGGAAAATTAATTTACATCATCTTCATTTAATTCCTCATATACCATGCCTAATATTTAAAATAATATGGTGGGTATCTCATTTATTTATCCTAAAAAAATTTCTCACATAAATACCAATGTCAATTCCACATTTAGTGCATCTCAACAGGCCACTCAAGCCTCTAATTATAATTAAAACACTCTTGATCCTAATCAAATTATCTTTCAAACTGAGTCAAATATATAAAATTCAAGTTAATAATAATGATTATATGATGTGAATGTAAAATAAATTTTTGAACATGTAAAATATACATCAAAAAAATATTTTGGGAGTGCCAAATCAAAATTCCCCCTTAACCCCCCTTAGAGACTCTCATGGTAATCTCATTCTATAATCACCACTTTGCAAAAATTATTTAAACACCTCCAAAATGAACTCTTAGCCCCTAAAATTACAAACATTGACATAGGTGTAATCAATCTTATAATATCCTATAATGAATCCATTGATATTTATTTGAACTTTAAGGCCTTTGGTAACTTTTATAAAGACTGGACTAAACTCAACACCTTTACCATTACCAAACTAATGGCCAAAAAATTATCTAGGGATGTTTCAAATTTATACAATAAACTAAAGTCTAACTCCATTTATAGTTTTAAAGACTTATTTAATACATTGGGCCATGATTTTCAATCCAATTATCCACCTAAAAATAATTCAACTCATTTTATTAACTGTAATCAATAAAAAATGAGATTGTGTAATATTTTATCAAGAATCGAAAAGATTTAGCCAATAAATCCAAACATAGTATGTTAGAGTACAACTTATTATAAATTTTCAACAAATACACTTAATGATAAATTATAATATATTATTAGGAATATTTCTCTAAAATCATTGAAGGAAACTTAAGATCAAGTTAAACACCAATATTTCCTTATAATACAATTTGATCCTTCACAACCCAAGTTTGGAAATCAAATAATTATAAGATATAGAGAAAATAATACTATAGACAATGGTATATCTGACACTTATGATTCTAAGAGAACCATAAATATCATATTAATAGGAATATTCAATAAAGTGACCCTTTACCCACCTCTAAATGGAAGTCCATTTTATCATCCTCCACCTCCTTCACAAATCAACAATCTTGAAATCCATCAGCCTATCTCCCTAGTTGAGATTAGGAAATACCTTCCTAGACCCTCACCTAGATATTTTCACACTTCTCATCCTATTTTTCATTGGTATGGTCCTCAATTATTTTTCTTATATTGTTTAAATTTGGGTCATTCTTATGAGGCTTGTAAGCAACTTAGACATATATATTTTGAGTTATTACTTGGTACACACTTTGATCATGAAGCCATGATTAGATAATAACACCAAGCCTTTGATAAGGTAGCCAAGGATCATGAATCTAAGGTCAAACATGATTCACTTCACTAAGATAACACTCACCTTACCATCTACTCAAATCCACATCCAAACCACACATAAAATCAATAATAAAAATCAAACCCCTTCCTAATTAGCTAATAATGTTATTGAAATCATGGTTAATCATAATGATGAGTAAAAATTAGTGAATATGAACACCATGAAGTGGGTAGTGTCTTACATATATTATTATCCCCTTAAACCCCATATTCCCTATCCTAATTATATAAAAGTATAAGATAATCCTACACATATTTTTTTGGCTATAAAATATAAATAAATTATCACTTTCATGCTTTTAGATAGCCCAACTATGTCATCCAACCTGGTATAGTTCCTTACTTTCACAACTATATTGATTAGTCTAGTGTAGTCTAATTATCCAAAAATGTATGTTTCAACTATTTTGGATAGCTTGGTAAATTTGTTACACCCTTAAACTATAGTGTGTCTAAGGATATGTGTGGGATGACATATGGTACATCATCATTAATCTTAGCATTAACTAGGTAGTTATTGATTTATGTTGACTGACTTAAGTTAAAGGGGTCATATGAATGGATGTGACCCTACATATTATGTCTATATATACGGATGAGTGTATCTCATCCTAAGCATCATATTATGAATTATATTCTTATTATAAGGGTTTGGATGTTTCCCTCTCAAAATTCCTCATAATATTTTCATATATTTTACTATATTTTAGTTATGTTATCTATAATTTATTTATGAATTAATTTCATTACAAATGGTGTCAAATCATTGATTTTGGAAAAGAATTTTGTTTCTACTGTATCCCTCAAATTATTAATTTTTTTCTATATTTTTTTTACCAGAGTTTCAACATCATTAAAGGATTACACAATAAAAAAGATTTGGAGATCATTTTTGAGGGAATTGATTCTCATTTATTATTTTTCATAAATGCATTATATAGTTCAAAATTTAAGGACTTTTTTTTTTACATTTATAAAAAATTTGAAAAAATATAGTAGGGGTTGAATTCAAGGTGATTTATGATTGGATGCCAAAATCATTACAAAAATTACTTGGTCAATGTTGGATCAAAGGTGAAAATCATGGTTGACATTATCAAGTTTTGTTATGATAGGACCACAAACTATGGGTCAAGGCAAGGATTCTAAAACTCTAGGTAAAACTCCTTACAAAGAGGAGATCGAGTTAGAAATGGGAATTGATGAATATTATACTCGAAGGATTTCCTTGGTAGATCACAAGGTGAGTGAGATTGAGTATGATCTGCATGGTCGATAGTCTAAGATGACAAATAAAGTGGACAAGATCAATAAATGATTGGATGATTTAGTGAAGAAATTAAATACAAATTTGAATGGTCATTAACATCCACCAAGCTATTTGAAAATCATAGCTACTTAGACCAATCAAGGTGGATCTTTGGGTCAAACTAATGCACAACCCAACTGGGTTAAATATTATGGCTAACTCAACCCAAATACAAATACACTATAATTATGGAACATGGTTCCAGAATTATAAATGTATAAGTTTGATGGGAAGGATTTGGTCACTTAGATAAACTAAATGGTTTTTTTAATGTTCATAAAATCCCATGTGGAAAAAGTGGTAGTGACATTCTTGTTTCTATATCTATAGTAGTTCATTTGGTATAGATGGATTTATCCTCAAAAGACAAATAAGGGTCTTATTGTTACTTAGTCCATGTTCACAAATGAGATACAAATTCACTACTATAACAATGTAACAAAGATATACTTTAGTTAGTTATTAAAACTATGACAATCAAGGATAATTAAGGATTATATTCAAAAATTAAAGAACACATCCTTATGTGTGGATGACATATAAAAGAAAACTTGAATGATATTTTATTGGGTGGCCTCAAGGATAAAATCCAACTTTATTTTCAAATGTTTAGTCTAATTTCTATTTCAAAATCCATGGGATTTATACATTGAGAAAAGGAAAGAGATGTAGTCAAAATGAGGGCTTTCACTACTAACAAAGAGCATATGGTTATAGTAAAATCATTCCCTCAACCTACAAGGTTGAATTATTAATATATTGAGTATAACTAAGGAAAATTTTTATGTTTCTATTGTGATATAAAATGGGGAAAACATCATAAATGTGTTGAGAATAAATTATTCTACATTGAAGGGGCAAATGAGGAAGAATAAAATGATGAAGTGTTAGGTGAAGAAGAAGAGGTTAAAAATTCTAAACCTAAAGAGTCTTAACCAACTATCCCATGACATGTACTTTATCATATTATCACTCCAAAAACCCTCAAGGTTAAGGGTTTAATCAAGAAACAAAAGGTTATAATGTTGATTGAGTCAAGGATTACACATAATTTCATAAATAATAAGTTGGTGACACACCTAAACTATTTTATTTACCCAAATCTAAAATTTTAGGTCATGAATTTATATGTTTGTATAGTCAATTATTCTAGGGAATTCCATAGTATCAAATTAGTGATGCGAGACTAAAATTTATACTCCCCTATGTTTTCTATTCCCATGGGTAGAGTAGATATTATTTTGGAAATCTAATGGATCAAGACCTTGGTTAAGATAAAGATGAATTTATTCAAGTTATTCATGCATTTTCAATCTTGAAGAAATGACATTTGAACTATGAGGACTATAGGAAAATTATAGATGTTTAGTTATCATCAGATGTAGAAGATTTTACAAAAACAACTGAAGCATTTATCACATGGTTATTCTATATGGAATTTCAACCAACAATGATGTATACCCATCTTGATCTACAAAAATATTGTATGACCACTCAACCATTTCTTAAGCAATTACAAAAAGACTACAACCAAGGAGAGATCATGATCATGGCATTAAAATTATGTTTGGTATTCAACCACCAAACATCATGCCACACATATAACCATATGATCAAAATAGAGATTAAAAATATGTCACATGAGATGTTAAAGGTTGGTATTACCAAACATAAACAAAATAATTATTCTTCCCTAATAGTCATGGTGCATAATATGGATGATACTTAGAGGATGCACCAAATTATATATAACTTGGAAAGGGTACCATAAAAGATAAGTTCCCTATACTAATAATTGATGATTTTATAGATGAGTTGCATGGTGATGTCTACTTTACAAAACTATATCTTCATTTTGGTTACCATTAAAATTAGATTAGAGATGAGAATATCCATAAGATAAAGTTAAAAACTCATGGAGACCATTATGATTTTTGGTAATGCCTTTGGTATCACAAATGCACCATCTTAATTTTAGAGTATGATGAACATGATTTTTTAGGTCACTTTTATGGAAATTTATATTAGTATTTTTGATGACATTCTAATCTATAGTAAGAATTAGGAATGGCATTTACACCATGTGAACCATGTATTGATAATTTTACAAAAACATTATCTTTATGTAACTTAAAATTTCCAAATTTTATTTTTGAGTACAAGAGGTGAAGTACTTGGGCCATATTGTTTTGCACAAAAGAGTAAAATGAGACCCTCAAAATATAAAAGCTATGATAGAGTAGTAGGGGACAAAATATGTTAACAACCTTTGAGGTTTTTTGGGGTTAATAAGTTATTATTTTTGATTTATAAAAATATATGGTATAATTATAACACCACTCAAAACCTTGTAAAAGAATGAATACTTATAATAGAATGAAATATCCACCAAGGCCTTTGAGAGACTAAATTAGGCCATGTTCACCACTCCAATTTTGGCTACCCTAGATTTTTTAAAGACTTTCATTATTGAATGTGATTCATAAAGATTTGAAATAGGGGTAGTACTCATGTAAGATGGAAGAACCTTTCATTTGAGAGTCATAAACTCAAGGGTGAGAATATTTTAAATCTAATCTATGAGAAGGAGATGATGGTTATTATTTATGCAATCATACAATGGAGGTATTATTTGATGGGTAGACACTTTAAGGTAAATACTAATCATGATAGTATAGAATATTTTTAGAACAAATATTTTCATTTGAAGAAGAAAATGGGTGACTAAACATTGGGATATGTGATGTGGTAGCCAAAACACTATTCATTTATGATGTGGTGAATGCTATTCATCTGGGTGAGGTGTCATAACACTATTACTAATTGCATAAGTGGCATGAGGCACATTTATATGGAGTCACATGGATCACATGGTGGTTTTCCAACTAGTCTAAATAATATTCTCTTCTTTTGACCTTTAACATGTGACAAGCCTTTCACTATTCATCTATAGTGTTTTCACATGTGAAGGTGGTGCCTATTTTCAAATAGGTTTGTATTTAGACATAATGAACTCAATTGGAAAACATGGCATGCAATTCCTTGGTCTTTAATCCTTTCTTATTAGTCATGATTTACCTCTATGTGGGTTGTAGTTGTTGTTTTGTCTCCATTCTTTCCTCATAATTTTCTATATATGTTTGTATCCATTCTTGGTTGAGGTATGAGAGTGTATGTGGGAATGATTTGTGATTCCTTGGAGCCTCCATAGCTTAGGATTCCAAGTATATGTGTGTGTTTAATGTAATTTTATTGAAGCTTATAATGAGAGATAATCTTTGTTGATAAAGATTTTATAATTATTGAGAAGATTAATGAGAATATTTGAGTTTATGAATTAAATTCATGTTGATTTTATATATTCTATGAGAGTTATTAAGAGTAATATGGATTTTCAAATTCATATATGTGGTTAGAGGCCACATCAAATGGTATTATATCTATGTATCTCACCATCTTGTTGGGAAGAAAACTAATTTTTATGTAAAAAGATGAAGAAATTTGAAGAATCTATGTTAGAGTTCATGCAAGAATTTCAAAAATATCATAACGTTTAACTAGCATGGATGGAGGATATAAGAACAAATATATTGCTTTTAAAGAAAGAGAATTTCAAAGAATATCTAGTTCTAGAAGCAGTTAGTGAGTAGCCAATGAAATAACTCCAAATGCAATATTTAGGACAACATGATCCTAAATTTGATGAAGACAATGGATAAGTGGATGATCTCATAATGAGATAAGAAGCCAAAATGATAGAGGAGTTTTTATTCAATCAAATAATATGGAACATGAATACTTTCATACTATTATTTTAGATGTATTAGTAGAGGAACATTCTGATTTTAGGAATGAAGCCAATGAGAATGTTTGGCTTAGATCTTTAGCTAGTGATGCTTTCATGATGGAGTTTTAACAAGAATCCAAAGATGGTATAATATTCCATGGAAATTAGGAGGATGAGTTAAAGATAGATGATCCTAACACTTTGGAGGTTTAGTTTATTAATGGCACTTAGATGATTTGCATTAGAGGAATTCTTGTTAGATAAAATGCCTTTAGTTTTATGAGGAGGTTTTTTATTTCAAAACACATAGATATCATAGTAGTGCAATAGAAGCCACAAGAAATATTGAGGATTGGGAGTTTCTAACACTCACAACTGGTTTGGTATTAGAGTATTTGGATCTATGAAATTAACTTGATTGATTAGGGATAAGTAATATTTGGTAAGGGAGATGTAATGTCCCATTTCCCTAAATGTGACATTTACATAAGACCACTAGCATATTTAATTCCCATAGGATAAGTTAGGTGTTTTAAGAGATTAATTGTGTATCAGAACACTATTCACAAGTTACTATTCATATCTACTATTGAATGGCACTATTCACATGTCATTATTCATGGTAAGGTGGAAATGATGATGTAATAAAGGAGGTGACTTGTGGATGATGTGGCATGGCCCATAGAGTATATTCATGGGGTATAGATAATTTAAAGGAGGTGGGGTGTGGCATCCCACTAAAAGACATATCTTCTTGTCCTTAATGATTTGCATCACATGAGAAAGATGTGGGACATAGTCTTAAGGTGGCCCATGATTCTCAAAGGTCAAAATATGATTGTAATTTTTTTGGGAATATTGTGTTCACATGGAAGAAGAGACAAGAGTTATTATTCATGATTTGTGCTCACATGTGTGAAGGTGGGATGCCATTTTAGAATTATCTAAAAGTGGGTTATGATCTTGTCTCCTTGATTCCATTATTCATTGATCATTTGCACATAGTGGAAGATAAAGACAATGAATTGGTGAAAGAAGACAAAAAATGTGGAGGAATCATGATCTATCTTTTTTACTCTTGCACATGGTGACAAGATTGTCACTATAGATCAATAGTGATCCCACTTGAAGGGGGTGCATTTACTTTCTTTCCCATGAATTTTCCTCTCTTTTTCTCATGCATCTTCTATTTAATGAGATATCTCTCCTATTGTAAATCATTCTTACATATATTATGAAACTCCATTTTAAAGTTTAAATTCATGTTCAATCTTTTTAACCCTTCTTTAGATGAAAACCCAATGAAGATTGAGATAAATGGATGAAAACCCATTACTTTCTTAGATCAAAGGATGAATCCCATTTGGTTTAGTAGGACAATCTCACTTGGAGATTATGATTATGATTCAAAGCTATGATCACATTGTGATCAATTAATGTAAGTGATTTGTTGTAACTCAATATTTTTATATGTAATCAATATTTAAAGTTATTTTATAAATTGGTTATTTTTGTATTGCATTTTTATATGAAATTACAAAATAACCCATTTGGGGATATTATAAATTATCCAAAGGTTCAAAAATCTTGCATCACCCAAAAATAGAGTGGCTTTATTTCTTCTTCTTTTTTAAAAATAAATGGTAAGGATACAATTAGGGCAACTTGTAAGAGCTGAGTTGATTTCAACTGAAGGAGAGTGATGTAGTGGAAAACACTATTCACAATACACTATTCACTACTAATATTCATGAGTATTATTCATGGTGATATGGAATATGATGTAGGAAAATGATGTGGCATGGAGGATCTTCTCACACATGTGGAGTGGGGGTGCATTTGTATGGAGTCACATGAAGGCACATGGTGGTGACCTAACTTTTCTAAATAAGATGCTCTTCTTTTTGAACTTGCACATCTAACTTATCTTTCACTATTATTTAATAGTGTTTCACATGTGAATGTGGTGCCAATTTTCAAATATGCTTGTCTCTTAGTCATAATGACCACAAGTGGAGAGTGTGTTATAATTTTATTGGGGATTAATTTTCTTCACTTGTCCTCATTCATCCATGTGGGATGTGGGGCATTGATTTTGGTTTCTCTATGATTATTCCTTATAAAATCTATAAAATAATTTATTCCTTTACTTATTAGTGAGGCTAGTGGTAGAAAGAATATTGGGGATAATATTGTAAAGCCTCTTTAGCTTGGGATGCCAAGTATGTATTGAGTGTTGAGAAAAATCTTGTTGAAACTTTGATTATGTGTATGTGAGGATTGTTGAGTTAATAAAAATTGAGATGATTTTATGTGAATAAATTATGTGTTCTTTATGAGATTGAGTTAATAGTGAATTATTGAATCCATTATGTGGTTGGAGGCCACATCAAGTGGTATTATAATAAGTTTGAATCTTATTGGGAGGAAGAGATGCTAGAGTGCATCCTTTTTTATTTATTTTATAGATTTTGAAGAGATGGAGAAGAAGATTGGAGGAATACCTTTATTATATGGAAAAGAAGGTTTATAAGGGCTCATGAAATAGGTAACTAAGATAGAGATATGTTTTGAACAGGATATATTATACCCCATGAGGGTGAATATTAAAATAAAGAGGATGTGTGGAGTACTAGCTATGTGTTGGGAATATCACCAAGAGGAGAGAAAGAGAAGAAGAAATAATAAAGTGTGTTAATGGGAACACATGGGTTCTAAATTTATGGGTGAATTTTTACACCCAAAAATCCAAAGAGAGTAGAAGGAAAATATTATTGAGATGAGAGAAGACAAGAAGTTGGAAAAGGAGATAAATCTGATTTATGTTGTAACTAATGAAGGAGACCCATTATTTGAAGATGGGAAAGAAATTATGTGGGAAAATCTTGATGAGAGTGAATATTGAAGCTGTGTGGATTTTCATGATGAATAATACTAAAACCTTAAAGTGGTGCATGTGAGTGAAGGAAATAATTGAGAGGATTTGCATGTTTCCATGGTGGAAGCATTAGATGAAGAGATTGTGAAAGCTAGTGCATAAGAGGACATTTTGGTAGAGTTTCAGCCATCTGATAAAGATGAAAATGAATGTGTGGATGAGGATATTTAAAACTTGGAAGTGGTTAATATGAATATTTTTAAATATCATCGTGAGATTATATATAATGAGGAACATACAAGATATGAAGAGGATTTGATATTTTATATGAAGGAAACAATAGAGGATATTTTTGTGCAAGAGAATGCACATGTGGAAGAGAAGATGTAGCTGAGTATGAGACTAGCCATGGTATGTGTGAAAGAACCTAATGTTATTGGTATTAAATATGGGTTAAAAGTTTCTTGTGAATAAACTTTGGATGTGCAAGTTAGTGCACATGAGAATAGTGTGGATGGAATTGTAGCCATGAGAGAGGAGATAAAAGTGATTGTAGTGAGTGATGTTGTGGATGATCCAAAAGGTGGTTAGATGAATTGGGAAGAAATCTAGGTGGGATTTTGGTGGAGGTAGATGGTTAGTGGTGGGATAGATCTCACATGGGAAAATGAGATGTGTGGCACAACATCTTGGAGGAGGAGGTAAGTTTATGATGGTGGGATTCATCCCATACATGAATCTATTGAGATATGGATATGATTTTGGTGGAGTAGGATGATTTTTGGTCCCATGATGATGGTTTTGGAAAAGCCAATATATAGATGTTGAAAATGGGGAAATAAAAATAAAATTATTTGGGTGCACTTGGTGTATTGGAAAAGGATGCCATGGTCATTACAATTCATGGCCAAAAGAGTGGTTTTATCACTTACCCCATCTATGTGATCAAGAGATCACATTATCTACCTCAGGTGTCTGATGTAAGAGAATCCAATGGTTTGGGAAATATTTCATCACCAAAAAATAGAGTCAGTCTCTTTCTTCCTTTTTTTAGAATAAATAGAAAGGATACAATCAATGCAAATCATGGGAGCTAAGTTGATTTCAACTAGAGGATAATGATGTAGTAGGAAAACACTATTCATGAGACTCTATTCACTAGTACTATTCATGGTGATGTGGCATGGAGGATCTTCTCACACATGTGAAGTGGGGGAGAATTTATATGGAATCACATGGAGTCACATGGTGGAGACCCAACTTGTTTAAAGAAGATGCTCTTCTTTTTGACATTACACATGTGACTTATCTTTCACTATTCTTCAATAGTGTTTCACATGTGAAGGTGGTGCCAATTTTAAAATATACTTATCTCTTAGTCATAATGACCCAATGTGGAGAGTGTGGCATGGTTTTATTAGGGATTAATTTTCTTATCTTATCCTTAATCATCCATGTGGGATGTGGGTCACATATTTTGGTTTCTCTCTCATTCTTACTTATAAAATCTATAAAATAATGTATTCCTTTGCTTATTAGTTAGGCTAATGGTAAAGATAAGCTTGGGGATAAGCTTGTAAAGAATCTTTGGCGTGGGATGACAATTTTTTATTGAGTGTTGAAAGAAATATTGTTGAAGCTTTGATTTTGTATGTGAAGATTATTGAGTTAATAAAAAATGCGATGATTTTATGTGAATAAATTATGTGTTCTTTATGATATTGAGTTCAAAATGGATTGTATAATCCATTATGTGTTTGGAGACCACATAAATATGATTTTTAAATCATATATAAGAAAGGAAAAAAAAATATTGTTGTAGATGCATTATCCAAGAGGGATGAATCCAAAGAGGCATTATTGTGTGCAATGACTATTTAGAAGGAAGATTGGGTGGATGATGCTAGAGAAAGATGGGGGAATGGAAATGATACATAGGCTCTAATTCAAAATATTAAAAATGGATTATAGTGCCTCAAAAAAAATTATTAAAAATGGAATGCCTTATGGTATAAATATCAGGTACACCTATGTAATAATTCTTTCCTCAAACACAATATGCGTACAAAGGTTCATGCATCTCTAATAGGGGCATTCCTAATTTTTGAAAACTTATCATCAAATCAAGTAGGATTTATTTTGGGAAGGACTCAAGGGGGATATGGTAAAATTTGTATTTGAATGCATAGTGTGATATTAAAATAAGGGTGAAACAATTAAGACATTGGGTCTTATACAACCCTTATTGATTCTTTGCTAGGGGTAGGATGGTGTCTCTATTTATTTCATAACATGTTTACTTGGGTTAAAAGGTAAAAATGTCATCATGGTATATGTAGATAAGATAAAAAATATGTCCATTTTTTTGCCTTGTCACATCCATTTGTATCAAGTATAGTAGATATTGGTTTTCTAGATACAATTCAAAAGCTACATGGTATTCTTAACATCATAGAGAGTGACAATGATCTAATTTTTACCAATAATTTATAAATTTATTTATTTTCATGTTTGGGTAATTATTTGGGTCATAGTATAACCTATCATCCTAAATATAAGGGGAAAATAGTAGTCAATAAATTCCTAGAGGCTTATCTTCATTGTTTCACATTGGATAAACAAGAAATATGGATTCATTGGATGGAACTAGAATAATGGTGGTATAACACTTCCTCCATGCCTCTTTACAAATGTCTCCATTTATGGAAATGTATGGGTATAAACCCCCCTCCATCAAATCATACTTGAGGGTCCACCCCATGGTTCATTATTTGTAAGAACACATTAAACACTATAAAAAGGTCCTATATAGTCGTAGAGGGAATTTAGGAATGGCATAAAATTGAATGAAGCAAAAAGTTGATAAACATCATGGGTACCAAATTTATTCTTTTATCATTTTAGTCCAACATTTTAAATGATAGACTAAAGGGGGTATTTTTAAACACCTAAATTTACTATTAGATATTTTAAATCATTAATTGTCACACTTTAACATTATTTAACTTTACGTACACATGAATCTTGTGCACACTTTTCCCCATTCATCTACCTCCATGTTGTATTATCCAACCCAATTATATATATATATATTATATATATATATATATATATATATATATATATATAGGATCACCTTAGTCTATAAAATAACCTTTCAAAATCCTACATATATTATCTCCATATCTTAGATCATTAATTTTAAGCTCCTAGACAATACTGACAATAGTTAGAAAATTATGGTTTTGTTAGAAGTTTTTATATCTATCGGTAGTGTCCAAGAACACTTAATAACTATGTTTATAATTGGGATGTCTACATTATTTCATCATAGACATGTTTCATGGGTCAATCATAAAGATAATATCAAAGAGTTGACTATAAATACAAATCAATCATAAGGTCTTACTTTCTATGTAACTTAGATAATACTTGGAAATTACATTGAGAAATCAATTGGTAGTTTCTTGAGATATTTTTAAGAAGGCCCACACATATAAAAACCATTGAAAGGATTATAATTAGAGAAAATTATGAATACAAATTCAGGTCAAAGTTTTATTGTACCAATTGTCAAAAGCCAAACATTGTGTTACATTCTATCATGATCATGATGGTGCACACACACACACACCCTTGGGTGAGAGAATTATGTATGTTTTGAGCCTAATTTGGAGTAATATAATGTAATAAATTCTTAGTCACTCATAGATACTAGTTGGGTTTTTCCAACCCAAATTTCTAACCCCATTTTTAATGGTTATCTTATGTTGAAAGTGCAATTAGAGTTTTAAAGGAAGGAGAAAAAAACATAGATCATCGCACAATATTGAAGGCTAAAGAAAAAATAAGATGTATCAAAAAAAGTATGCACAATGGTTTAAGGCATCATAAATTTTCATAGTCAATATGGTCAATAATGATATATCTTGGATAATACAGGTCACTGTAGGGGTCTTTAATTCATCGATAGTGCTCATACATAGTTTAAGCTCATGTTTTCTAATCTTAGTGGTTATACAGTAGTTAAAAAGTTATTTCAAAGACAAAAATGAACACGATGATCATTAAAAATTAAAATTAAATTAAATACATTCCTCTTATATTTATTTTTCCATTCCAAATATACTAAGTGCAATATTTATTTACCCTTTTACATTCAGATTTATATGATTATTGTCTTATTTTACATAATCTAGATATTCATAGTTTTATTTTATTTAGTTCACATCAATTAAAAAATAAATAAAAAGTGGCATATTCAATATGTGAACTTTTTCAAGAGAAATAATGTACTTTTAACTTCCATTTTTAGTGATGAAGTGTATGATTTGACCATTGATCCACATTTGAGAATGAACCAACTTATATGTTTCCTCTTAATCTATGTTATAGGAATAAGTGGTATTTGTGATACTTACCATAGCATTAGGTCAAAAATACATGAAACGATTACATTTTTATAATAGTTTAGTGTTAGTACCCACTATCTCACATTATGCAAGTAGATTTTTCCTAGTATGACACTCTTTATTAGAGTAACTATTGGGTTTTTGAATAGAGAACTACTTTCCAGTCTTGGACTACGTATTTAAATCATTTGATTATGTGTTAATATTTTGAGGATGGTGGAATGACAAATCCCTTTTTTATTATTTTATTTATTCTAGACTTGAAATTCATAGGATACGATTTATCTTGAATGTTGGTATTTTATTTCTTAGACTTATGTTGAGATTTTGCTTCATACTTGAAAGAAACTTTATAAGCTTCTCCAATGGACAATATTTTAGAGGAAATTAATATTATATTAGATATATGTGTGTATGGGATAAATATGTCTAATGATATAATAATCCTCTAATATAGGAAGAGTTAAAAGATCATATTATATCCAACACACATACAGGACATCATTCCATAAAGAGGTACTAGGCTAGAAATAAAGGTTGTGTAAAATGAGATCAAAAGGATTTTATTAAAAAAAAATTAGAATGAAATGTGAGCATAGAACTACCTAAGTAAAATATGTAAGAGGGGTGAACTAAAGTAATCAAATGAAATATAATTCCACAAAGTAGTAACTAAAAAGTATTTAATCTAAGGGTGTTATTTGGTAGTAATTATGAAGTGTAAATAATAGAACAAAGTATGTAAAAATAAAAATATACTAACAAGAATAAATTAATTTAAGCATTGATGGAAATAATATAACAATATAATATATCCACCAAAGTAAACAAAGATAGAGTATAGGATTTAGAATACCTACCTTGGATTGACTTGGCACATCAATATTTCCCTTGGCTTAAGTGGTATTTTGTGGGAGATGTTGTAGGTGAAGTTTAACATGGAAATAAGAATGGATAATTATTATTAGTTGAGGAATCCAAATATTAGTTGTACCTTATTAGTTTAACTTATCTTATTGATATCTTTAAATACCTATGCAAACAAATACTTTTAAATTTTAAGATTCTAAACCTTAATTCCTCTTCTTCTTAATAAGATGGATTTAAATACAAAAAAATAAAAAATTTAATGTCTTGATTCATGAGAAATGACAAAGGGGAACCATATAAATACAACTAAAAACCAAAAAATTCACTACTAAAAATATGCTGACATCATCAGTGTTGAAGGCATAAAAAAATGTTTGTTAGACACATGACTACATAGGAATAGCTAATAACATCATCCAAGAGAAAAAGAACTAAAAAATACCATTGATTAGGCAAATGAATTTGGGTGAAAAAAAATAAAAATTTGAGGAGAAAAAAGGGGGAACTAAAAAAATTAGAGGACAAGTAAGAAAATGATAAGACAATGATGAAGATAAATATAATAAATGATCATCATGGAATCTCTGAACAACACCACAAACCAACCCACAAATCTTAGGATACACTCCTTAGGATGTGCACTTAGGGAGATTGATGCATTGATGAGTCCTAAAAGAGAAATCATCACTAATTAAAAACTAAGGTGACTATGTATGCCCCACCCAATTCTCATCATGTGTCACAATAATGTAATGCAAGATGGTTATTTTGGAAAAAAACAACATAAAATAAAAAAATATATGTAATAAATATAAAGTGTTTATGAGATAAATAAAATTAAATAAATAAACATATATGCCTCCACTTACCTAGTTGGATTGTAATAAAATGAATAATGTATAATGCCAAAATAAATTCTTGGATAGATCTGACAGGATAGATGCATAACATGCTAATGTAAGGTGCCGATGTTGTATTGATATGGGTCTAAAAAACTTGAAAATTATGAGAAAAATAGTTTTTTTGAAAAATATTCCATTAAAACCATAAAATTACTTATGATGCCAATATTATGGTGATTCTTTCAGTCCATCAATAGGATCCACATAAACAAATATATGGAGAAGATACAAAATCAAAGAGTAGTTTTTGAAATTTTTGAAAATTGAATTTTTTACTTTAAACCCTATAAATAAGGGATATGTTCACTCATTTGGTATATTTTTATTTTTATATTTTAATATTTAAATATCTTTAGATGACCATTTTTAGTGTAGTAAGAGATGATGGCTAGGGAAAATAGAGGATGGCGCCTTGGAACCATCACAATGATCATTTTAGTTGATTTTGAATTTATATATGGGATGAGTAGAATATAAGTTATAATGGGTTTTTGGTGGCATGTGATTTCGACAAGTTATCTTTTCAGGAGCATTTATTAGTGTTTCATACCTGCATAATGTTATCAACATGATCAATGATTTGTATAGTTTAACTTCAAAGCATGGATGACGGCATATGTTAAAAGGGTTTATGAAGTATAAAATGAGAAAATGGCTGATGACATCATGTTATATTGGTCAATGAAGTAAATAATTAACACATGGTCGATGATATACTATCAGAATGGACAATGTTGTTGTTTCTCTACATGTTAGTATTATTTTTGTATCTTAGATAAAATAATTGATGAGAGAATGATTGAGATTTTTTTTTGGAATATTAGAGGCACAAAGATGAATTTTATTATGACTGAATGTATTTTAAGCCTAGCTTCTTGATTTCATTTCCATATTGTTAGATGAGGGTAGGGATCACCTAATTAATGTGGAGTTTTTAGGCATTATAGATATGTGTTGAGTGTCATTTGATGCTAACACATTGGTCATGTTCATAGATATATTGAAAATATTCATATACACATTTATATAGAAGGTAGAGGAGGCTATAATAAAGGTACCCATTATGTTGGAGGTTTACATGCCATACTTGGTTTACCTATTAAGGGCACACCTATGATTTGTGACATTTCAGAAATAGTGACAAAGAGGCATGAATTATCCCAATTAGCCATATGGTTATAGAGACACAACCCTCATACATATATAATGAAGTTGTGTGGTGTATTCACAATATCAATTATAGATATTTGGAAAGTGATTTTGGGAATCGTGGTGATAATAGTTGTTTTTTAAAAATCTAAAAGAGAGGTGTCTTTTTTATTATTATGATATGTCAAGAAATAATAAATAAGGGCATGGTACATAGCATGGTCATGGGGATATGAGTGTAACTTATGAAAAATTATCATAACATCTTGGCTAAACATAATTTGGTTATAGGTTTAATCATTATTTTTTATGCTTATATATATGAGTGGTTACCAATGTATAGTTCAAAAGGGACCCCTTTATATATAACACATCATTTTACCCTATTTAGGATGTGGGCTCAGATGATTTTGGTGAGAGCATAAATAAGATACTTGGGGTTATATATTATACAATGGGATGTCATCACATGGAATCCCTACATATAGATGTTGGATGCATGGCATACATAGGCCATATATATTATAGGATTAGGGATTAACTAAGTTGATAGGGAACTTAAACTAGTGGGTGAAGCCACACTCATATGAAAATGTGACAAGGTAGTTTTGACATCCATACCCAGTAATAACTATCGTCTTGATCCCATTCAAGGAAATAAATGTAAGAGAGACATGAAGAGTGAGAGGTCAAATAAAAAAACTATAGGTCCTTTATTTGAGATCTAGACACACTCCTCAATTCTTAGGGGAGAAAAAAACATCAAATAATAGAGTTGACAATGGCAATTGGGAGAGGAGAGGTAGGGAGTTCAATATAAGACATCTTTGATGTAAAAAAAACTACCCTAATTCAAGTTGGGGAGGAAAAAGATCTACTATAGATTTGGGGGATCATTAGAGACTATGATATTTAGGCATATGATATCTATCACATTGGGGAATCTATATTATGGAAATTTTAGAGAGAGTCCTAGTGAGACATTCCACATATAATAGGGTGGGCACACCAATTTTATTGACGTAGAGGGAGAGAGGGGAAACAAAACTTAGGATATGGTGGAGAAATGTAGATTTAGAGGATGAGGTTAATGATATAGTTATTTGTGATATTAAATATGGGGAGACATTATGTAAGGAGAGTGCACGTCTAGGTAAGATAAATGTTGACTTTATTTTATCACTTTATTTCCTAAGAATTATAAGTAATTATGCTAAAAATGAATAGTGATGAAGATATACTATTTTTGATATAATGATTTCCACTAGTTGATTTTTAGGGGTTTTAAGATGTGATAGTGATGTGGTGATGATCAATATCACATATTCAGATACTAGACAACATGCTTCATCAACATGACATGGGATTGATGACATATTTAATGGTACAATTTTTAGGAGAGAAAATTAGAGATTTTAATTTTTTTATAGAGGCTAAATGAGTGATAAAATGGAAAGAAAAATACCCATGGCATTCTACATAAATTATAATACACATTATAGGATATTTTGAATTGGTGCATGTTGGTTGCCAAAATAGGCTAAGTACCAAAAGACTAACACATGTAAAAACATATCAGGCGAAGAAATAACATCACCAATAGCCAAGGATTGGCACACGTAATATAAAACCAATAACTTAAACATGCACCCAAAATAAAATACTAAAACGATAGTCATAAACTACCAAGAACTATGTTGACATGTGATAAACAAAAAATAATTGGACCTAAACATGAAATCACTAGGACCTAGGAACTGTAGTAGAGATCATAAGGGATAAATGGTAGGAGTTAATTTTGATCACATATCATAATAAAAAATTATGAAGCATCAATGAAAGACAAAAGTATGTGGCATTAAGCAACACACATTAACTACTAGGTGGGTAAAATGATGCAATAACTGTAAGGAGGTTTCATTTGGCACTAGAGAAGGATTTTAAGAACCTATAAAAGCTAGAGGATAAGAATAAGAAAGAATTATAGATTTAGATGGTCAAGGTTACAAGATTAAGAGTTGGTTTGATCTCTAGGGTTTGATTTTAATAGTTGTAGACACCTAAAATTATCCATAAATAGTTTCCAATAGGACACCAAACTAGTTCCTACCAACCATTGCAACTTAATCTTAGGAATCACTAAACATCCCAAATTTTATTATGCATCATTAATCAATGCTCAAAATCATGTTGAGGCCTCCCTATCTGGGATAATAGCCCATATGTAATAATAACCTCTCATAGATTCATCCCTAATCACCTTGTGACATAAAAACTATCAATTTGGTCTATGAACCTATTAAATGGGGTACTTACACACTTGATAAAATATTTAAAGAGAAAAAAATGTTAATCAGAATCAATTAAAAAAATAAACATGATTAAATACCTAGTTGAACTATCTATTTACAATTAATGAACATCTAAAAATGAAAATTCTAAAAATAAAAATATCAAAGCCTTTCATCATTACCTTTATGATTTGTCAAGATCTTTAAAAATATCTAATTTGAGAACCACACCTAGTAATTGAAAATCATAATTACATGACAACTATTAACTCAATTGGAGTTAGCTTTAACTCACCTAGGTTTAGTTTGAACTCATTCCAAGCCTAAAATCACCTTGGGCGAGAGTTAATTCCTAAGGATATAAATACAATGCCTTGCCTATTAAACCATAAGATATTTTTTTAGAAATTTATTATGCACAAATATATTTAACAAGATTGGAAATTATAGAGTTATTATCTAGGATTTTCTCCATAATATTCATGAAAGTAATGTTACCATGCCCAAATATTAAGCCAAGATAATTCAAAGCTAATGTGCCAAGCAGAGAAGGAGCCAAGCAACCTCCATTGCCAAAGACTTCTTAATGTACAAGTTGAAAAACCCATTCAACAAACCATTTGGAGCTCCAAGGAAGGTAAAAGAGTTGTTTCTTTTATGTTTATTTTTTGATTTCATTTATTTTTATTAATCAAGCTCTTTGTAGTGTCTAGGATAGAGGTGTTAGGATTTTAGTGCGTTCATTTTATTTATTTTATGAGACTAACATATGACTAACCTCCCCTCTATTAAAATCCCACCAGGCATGTAAACATGTGAACAAGGATTACAATAGAGGGGATGTTAGTATTATGTTAGTCTCATAAAATAAATGAAATAAAAACACTAACATCCTAACACCTATAGCCTATACATTAGGGAGAGATTTAGTAAAAAAATTAAATGAAAGCATAAAAAAAACATAAAAGAAATAACTCTTTTACCTTTCTTGGAGCTCAATGTCTTGCTCAGCTTGTGCATCAATAAGTCTTTGAAAATGGAGGTTTTTTGGCTCCTTTTCTCCTTGAAAACTTGTCTTTGATTTTGTTTGGATTAATATTTGGGCTTGGTAACATTATTTGCATGAGAATTATGGAGTAAATTTTGCATAATAACTCTACAATATCCAAGCTTATTTAAGATATTTCTACATAATAATTTTGCACCAAAATATCTTATAGTTTAATAGGAAAGGATTTGTATTTATAGCCTTAGGAATTAACTATCACCCAAGGTGAGTTAAGGTTGAGTTTAGGCTTGGAATGGGTTTAAATTAAACTTAGGTGAGTTAAAGCTAACTCTAATTGAGATAATAGTTGTCATGTAATTATGATTTGTAATTTTTTGGCATGGCTCTCAAATTAGATATTTTAGGATATTTTCAAAGATCTTAAAAAATAATAAAGGAAATGATGAAAGGCTTTGATATTTTTATTTTTAGATATTCATTAATTGCAAATGGATAATTCAACTAGGCATTTAATATTGTTTATTTTTTTAATGGAATATGATTAGCATTTTTACTCTTTCAAGATTTGATCAAGTGTGTAAGTGCCCCACTTAATAAGTCTACAGGCCAAATTGATAGTTGTTATGCCATAAGGTGATTAGGGATGAATTTATGAGAGGTTATTGTTGTATACAAGATAGTATCCCAAATAGGGATGCTTCAACACAATTCTAAGCATTGATTAATGAAGCATAAGAAAATTTGGGATGTTCAGTGATTCCTAATCTTAATTTTCAATGGTTGGTAGGCATCAATTTTAATTCCATTTAGAATCCATTTATGGTCAATTTTAGGTGTCTATAGGTTACTCATATTTGGGAAGGCATTGCAAGCTATAGGCATAGTAACATCTTCTCGAGAAATGAAAAGGTCCTGTATGCCTACTACTTCAAGGATAATGGATGAGATCTAGATGCCCCCTTAAGGGAGTGATTGGAAAAAAGGGTCAGTGATAGATCCCTTAAAAGAAGGAAAATGATGAGACCAAAAGGTAAATGGTGGTGGAAAGTAATGATTTACCCATAGGTAGTTATAATTGGTGGCATGGTGAGTTATCCCAATTGGGTAGATAAATAGGATTATTTTCCCAAAGGTAGTTATAATATTTTTCATAACAGGATAAAAAAGATAATGATATGCCAAAAAGTGGTTATAATTATTAAAAAAGGATAAGGGTAATGAGATAACGATTTTCCCAAAGGTGGTTATAATCATTAAAATGGGAAACAATAATTTTCTCATAGGTGGTTATAATCATTAGCAAGATAAAAACATAGTTACAATGGTTTTCCCCAAGGTGGTTATAAGCATTATCACAATGAAAATTTGACCTAGTTGGGTAGAAAAAAGATAATGATTTTCCCAAAGGTAGTTATAATCATTAACCTCTAGATAGATTAAAACACAATGATTTTCCCATAGGTAATTATAATCATTGGCTTTACAGGTAGGATGATATATAATAATTTTCCCATAGGTAGTTATAATCACTAGTAAAATGATGGAAGTATGATGTAAATTTTGGAAAAGGGGGCTTACATTTTAAATCCATGCTTATAGAGTAAGATTGAGCTAGTAAAGAGGATAAAGGTAAATTATGACAACCTGATACTATGGAGATGTATGTGGGGAATGATTTGGATAGATTAATAATTTTTTAGGTTCCAAGGAGAAGTATTATAGCCTCACTATTTGTAATAATTCTTGATCTTATTTTTAATATATCATGTGTGGTAGGCATCATGATAACTTAGCTAAAATATACATAAAGATAGACATGAGATCCAATAAACACTAGAAAATAATGCACCAATGATAAAAACCATGATGAAAATGTTGATGAATGAATATGGATGGACTTAAGTGTAGTGAATAAGGAATAAAACAATTAATTTAGATATACCAAGTTAAGGCACAACAAGAAATAAAATATATACGCAAAAAAACAAACAAATAGAAAGACAAAACACCAAGAAACAAAAAATAAAGGTAGAATAAAACAAAAAGATGAACAAACACAAATAATGGTTAATCACAATGTTAACACAAATAGAAGACAAAAATAAATGACACATGATCACCCTAGGTTATAGGGATCCAATGACACAAACAAGACAAAAATGGGGGGAATAGAAGAAAGGGAAAGGATAGCTGAGCTGATTCCAAATGCACTAGGCAAGTGGATGTTGCCTATATAGTTTCATGGGTGCAAGGTCCAACATAAAATTTATGCCAAATGCATTTCTCTTAGTAGATGGGATATAAAAAATGATGAACAAGAAAAACATGATTATGTTTTAGAGGAATATGGGAATGGCCTTGAAAAATGACAAGCACATGGGATGTTAGGATAGTGAGGATGGGGAAACAAAATGACAAGTGGTTTTAAAAAAAAATAGATAGGGGTCTGAGAATCCTTAAGGTAAATAAGTGGTTGATTTGGTGCTTATTTTTGGATTTTTAATCATTTTCAAATGTTTTTGAAAATTTTAATGTATCTCAAGTTGAATGAAAATGATGAGATACTAAACATTCCAACTCACAAAATGGTGAGAGCATTCAAATTTAAAATTTATCACACAATTGATAAAGAATGCCAAAGGGTGATTGAGATAACCTCAATGTGAATCAATCACTACCTACATAGTCATAGGATGGGACCTCAAGTTAGTATAGTTACACCTTTCAATGTAAGAATTTGACTAGGTAGTAGAAAGTTCATAAAAATAGGAAAAGTAAGCAAATGGAATAGTAAAAAATTGGAATGGAAAGATGTGATTTAAATTCATGAATGATAAAGGTGTTGTTCCTAATTTTCCCATAGGTAGTTAGAATTAGGAAATAATTACATAGGTCAATGATACTAATTTTCACATAGGTAGTTATAATTAGTAGCTGGTGGGACTCTGATTTTCCCAAAAGTGGTTATAATCAAGAACAAGTAGAATGAAATGAAATAATAAATGAAGGATGTAACTACCAAACCACTATCATACTAGTCAAAAATATAACCTATGTCTAAAATTCTAAAACAACTACTAAAATGTGATATGAACTCCCTCATTGAAGGTGCTTGAAGAACCAATGAAATAAAACCAAGGTTAAAGGGGTTGGGTAGGGAAGGTAAAAACAAATATGGTTGATAGGCAAGGTATGGTATAATGGTATATGGTATAGTACAAGGAATAATATTGATATTATGGTCTAATAAAAACTAGCCTCATAAATAATATTTTAGATCTTTCAAACGAAGTAACGTTTGAGGTGTATAATGTTCATTAGCTCATCAAGTTTATCCTCATCTGGAGTAGTGAGCCTATATGCTCTAGATCCATAATTTTAAATAATTATATAGGGGCCTATCCAATTGGGTTTGAACTTTCCCTTGTGTTTTTTATCAACTGTGGTATCTTATTGGTTTTATTTGAGAATAAGATCTACAAGCTTGAATTCTCTATGTTTGACCCACCGATTATATTGGCCATAGAGTTTGTTCTAGTATGCTTGAAGGTTTTTGACTTTATCCATGTATTTTTCATCAGTTAACTCTAACTATTATAGGCAATCTACTTAGTAATATTAATCATTTAGAACATGCTTCAAGTAAATGCATAGATAAGGTAACTCAAACTCAATGGGAAGAATGGTTTCAGTGCCATAAATAAGGGAATATGGAGTGGCTCCTATTAGGGTATGATAATTAGTTTGGTATGAATAGAGGGTGTGGAATATTTAGAGATTCCAATTGTAGCTAGAATCATTGACAATATTCTTAAGGATGTTGATAATGGTTTTGTTAGATGCTTCTACCTAGCCATTACCTTGTGGGTAATATGTGGTATAAAAATATTGAGTAATGTTGTACTCAACACATAGAATTTTGACATCCTTATTTTTAAGTGATCTACCATTATCAAATATAATTTCAAATGGGATTACATAACAACATATGAAATGGTTAAAAATGAACTTGGAAATTTGTTTTCCAATCATGTAAGTGAGAGGTATAACTTCAACCCACTTAGTGAAATATTTAGTAGTAGTAAGGATGTATTTATGGCCATCATATGATGTAGGTTTAATATTCCCAATGAGATAGAGGCACCATGTGGTAAATGACCATTGTGTAAGAATTGGTTTTAATGTTTTGTCTAGGGCATGAATTAGATTGGCATGCCTTTGACATTTTTAACACCTTTTAACATACGTAGTTGCATCTGCATCCATAGTTGGCTAATAATACCTAGTACACAAGAGATTTTTAGTTAGGATGACCTCGATTATGTGGGATACCCATAATCCATGAAATTCCCATAATGCTAATGTTGATTCTACCAAATTTAGATAATGAATTAAAGTTCCATCAAAGCTATGGTAGTAAAGAGTGGGTCTAAGTAAGGTATATCATGAGGCTTGGTGGGTAAAGGCATTTTGATGTTTTTATGATTGGTTAGGTGGCATAATTTGGTCATGAAGGTAGGTAAAAAATCCTATATATGATATAGATTTGGAACCAATAATATCATAGATCATTGCAATGGTTGAAGTTTCATGAGATGGTACTATAATATTCTTAAAAAAGAATTGATATTCTTTGGCCTTGTCTATGTGATAGATCAAAGAGCCAATAGTAGCCATGGCATCTACTATTTTATTATTGGCCCTTGGTATATATTCAAATTATAGATCAACAATATACTATTTGAGAGCATTAGTCATGGCCTTGTATGGCACCATCTTGTCATCCTTGGTTTGAAAGTGGTATGTAACCTAATTGATGGTTAACTAAGAATCACCATAAACCTTGAGATGTTGAATATTCCATTATACTGTGTGTCAAATCCCTATGATGAGTACTTCATATTGGGCCATGTTATTATTACAAGGAAAGCTGATACATAATGATTTAGGGATGAGATCTACCTTTGGTGTAATAAATAATAGGCTTGACCTTGATCCATGTGTTGTGAATGATCCATAAAAATATATATTCTAGTGTTGTGCCTTAGGAGGTGTTTTAATGATGGTTATAATAGACTCATCTGGCATTGAAAATTTAGTGGTTCAATATCTGCAAGGAGATCTTTAACAAGCTGATATTTATGGATTTGTAATTGACATATTCTATTTCAAACTCACTTAGAAGCATGATACATTTAGCCATGTGACCTTATAAAGCTATCTTGGAAAGTAAATACTTAAGAATATCTACTTTGGAAATAATTATGATCTTCTTGTCTAGCATGTAAAGTCATAGTTTTTGTGTTACAAAGAACATAACTAAACATCTATTTTCAATGGGTGTATAATTGTGTTCATATGCAACTAATGTATGAATTAGATAGTACATGGCATGTTATTTTCCACTATCATCATGCTGAGCTAGAATTACCCCAAGGCTTTGTTCGTGGTAGACAAATATAGTAATAATGACTTTTTTGGCATAGGTGGCAATAAAATAGGTGGATTTCCAAGATATTCCTTAAGATGATTGAAGGCTTTCTAGCATTCTTCATCCCACAAAGATGTGACACCCTTCTTCATTAGGTATGTAAATGGATGGAATTTATGTACTAATTGAGATATGAAGTGTCTGATAGACTGAATCTTGCCCTACAAAATATGGAGTTACTTCAAATTAGAAGGTAGTGGCATCTTGACAATGGTTTGTACTTTGGTAGGATCAAATTCAATACCTTGAAAAGACACAATGAAGTCTAGAAATTTGCTTGAATTAACTCCAAAAACACATTTCTTAGGATTGAGTCCAACCTTGTATTCATGTAACCTCTTAAATATTTTTCTTAGTGCAACTAGATAATCAACATGGGTCTTGTATTTACCTAGTATGTCATTGACATAGTCTTTAACAATATCATGCATCATATCATGAAATATGATGGTCATGGATATTTGGTATGTGGCCCCAAAATTATTGAGACAAAATGGCATAAATTGATAATAAAATGTTCCCCATGGAGTGGTGAACACTATTTTACGTTGGTCTTCAAGCATAATCTAGATCTAGTTGTGTCTCAAAAATTCAATCATTAGTGAGATCATTTCATACCCCATTATGGAGTCAACTTTCATTTCAATGTTTGGTAGAGGAAACTCATCCTTGGGGAAGGCCCTATTTATATGTATATGAAATTGATATAGATTCTAATTCCTTTTGGATTATTATTGACTAACAGAACATTCAAGATCAACTCTGAGTAGTTGATCGATTGAATACATCTTCTAAGAAAATTTGCAACTCTTTCTTTACCAATATAATAATATGAGGATACATTTTACATAATTTTTGTTTCACAAGTTTGGAACTAGGATGTACAAAAAGGTGGTATATAACCAAGGTGGGGTCCAAACCTATCATGTTTGAGTAGGCCCAAGTAAATATGTTAACAAATTACCTAAAAGGGCTATAAATACTTGACATTCCTCCTTAGTGAAGGACATGCCTAATTTGATCCATTTTAGGTCATCTGGTATCCCAATAATGACTTATGTAGTGTCTTATATAAGGAGAGTCAACCCATGTTCCAAAATAGTTGGAAAAGATTTGAATTGGCCTATAAAAACAAAGTTCTCTATTTGGACTGGGTATTCAAGTTCTCCTAAACAAGATGAATCAAAATCTCCCAATGGAATGGATGGCTATGTGAAAAAAATTATTTGAAACTTTTGAATGATTTGGTTAAAGGAAATTTATTATTCAGAACTAAATTCAAACCCATAGGAAAGTTTATCATTGATGGTATCATGAGCTTCATTAAGGGAAAGGTGAATAACTCCCATCTAATGGTGATTGAAATAGGTTTTCACTAAAAGACTGGCCTTTCTCTTTACTTTTACCCTGGTCCAAAAGTGCCTCAAAGAGTTTTTCACTTTGGGACTTCAATGTTTTAATTATTTATTTGTGGCTAAGGGTGTTCACCCATTTTCCAAAATAGGCTACAAGATCTAGTTTGATCAACAACCCTTATTTGTGGTCTCCCAATGAAACATTGTCTCTTAGGCCTAGAAAATCATAAAAGGTCTCATCATTCTCAAACTTGTTTATAGGCACTATGGATTCGTGTTGATCCTAGGATATAAGTTGAGGGCAATAAAGAGGAAGTGGGTTATTAAAAATAACTAGGCTAAGGATATAAATGGCATGAGTGTCAAATAAATTGGTATTGGTAAGGTCTTCATAAATGTTATTATCTAACTCTACTTTGTTTCCAACATCATCATCATTAATTATTGGTGTTGGAACATGAATAAGATACATGGGGTCACCCTTAGGTAGTTTAAATATGAGACCATATGTTCTTTTATACCAAGTTATAGAGATTCTCTCAAGTGTTCCTTGCTAATTGGGCCCAAGGCCTCCTCCTTGATAGGCATGATTTTCCATGATCCCATTAGGAATGGGGTATTTGGAATTTACAATCATCTAGTTTATCATTGTATAACTAGGTTTCATCATTTACAAGTGGTCCCTATTCTTGGTTAGTGGTTGGTGTAAAAATGATAGGAGTTGGATTATGCAGTTTTTTGATGTAGGGTAGCTTGAATTTAGTTCTTCTATAAGACTTAGGGTTCTATGGAAGCTTGGTAATGTGAAACATATCATGGGTCAAATAATCTCTTGGGCCATTAGCCAAGATGATATAATGGTTATAAATTTTAGGAGGTGGCATGTGGGAAGATGAATCAAGGTTGTTTGGGTCTATGAAAACTACCTCTGGTAAATCAACAAGTGTTTTTTCCTTTATCTTTCTTGGGAATTTTATCCTAGCCAAAATGGTAGTTATATATCTCATACTTGGCCTCCAAATGTTTACAATGTTCATACAAATGTAAATATCCATTAATGGTGACCTTCATCCCTGAATGAGAAAAATTTAGACACTGGTGCAATGTTTAAAAGATTACATGAATATAATTTATCCAAGGTATACTAAATATAAAAATGTATGAAAAGTCTACATTTAACACATGGCAAAGTGTATCATGGGTCAAGGGCCCAATGATAACTAGTAAGCTAATGGTGCCTTGTGATTCCTACTCTTCATTATCATAGGCCTTAATAGTGATATTTTCTAGCTATAGATCAATTATTATGTATCTAAGATGATTGATGATATTTAGAGACACAATACTTAGGCTTGATCCATTATCTATGAGGACAAATTTCACTTTATGTCACATTAGGACAATTTCAATATATAATGGATTGTTATAGAGCATGCCAAGGGAAAACATATCACTTGGTGGAAGGTTGACTATTGGAAGGGGTTGGATATCTAACCAAATATTTAAACTTATTTGTGGATATGGCATTAGGAGCTTGGGATTGGCCAAAGAACTCTGTTAATATGTTATTTTGGATATTAGATGTATGTAACATATTTAAATTAGAGATTTATGTAGGCATTTTTAAAAGTTGTTCCACAATGTCAAATGTCTTTTCCTTCACAGTGGTTTATGGATTATTATTATAAAGAATTATGAGTTGGATGGGTTTAGTGGTAGATGGTTATGGGTCATGAATGGTAATATTTGACCACTAAGTTGTGATTACATAATTAGGATCAGATACAAGACTATTATTTCTAGAAAATGATGGTGAAGAGGGGCTAGATAGGATAAGTCATGGTTATTAGTACATTTATATGTGGTCATAGGGTAATTATGAGTTATCAATATAGTGTCTAAAGGTAGTAATCCCTATTTGTTGGTACACTTTGTATTCAGTCCTATGTTAAGGAAGGATCACTGGTATAGGTTGGTTGTTTGAATTTCATTAACAACAGTCCTATTCTATTATTATTTGGTCTTAGATTGATGGTGATGGTAAAAATGTGACCCCCTATAAGATGACCTACAACTTTGTTTTAGTCATGTGCAATTGCATGGTAAGTCTGTTGGGTATCAGTATCATTTTGGCCTTAGTCATGTCCATTTGGATTATTTTATTATTTTTTATACTAAAATTATTGTTATCTTGACTATTGGTACTATTGTTATTGCTATTATTCTATCCTTTATTATTGCTGTTGTTATTGGTTATTGTTATATTATGGAAAAGGGTTTCGATAGATACCTAGGTTATGATTTGATGTATATTATCTATTATTTAATGTTATCTCCCCATTTTCCAACATATTTTCAATAAGGTTCTTGATATGCACATAATGACATAGATTATCCATGAACATGATGGTATTCATAGAACTCATTCTCTTGGTGCCAGTTTGGATAATGAATACCCTCAAGATAGTGATTTAGAGTCGACTAACTAATAAAATTAGTGATATCTACTTGGTGAAACATAAAAATAATAGGCTCTCCAAGGTCATTGAATACTTGATGAGAAGGTGCATATCTCCTTGGATGAAGATTTTGTAAACATAATGGTTGTTGTATTTGTTGAGCTAGTCTAGGCTGCTACAAAGACTATGCTTATTGAATTGGTTGTTAGTGAGGAGTAATTTTCATTTGAAATGTAGGTTGAGAAAATAGTTTTTTTTTAAATATTTGGATATGGAATGACTCAATTACTACATTACCAACAATATTCTTTTTGTGATTCAATTGCTTGGATTTTTAATAAATACTATCCTAGGTTGGTGTTGATGCTTACACTTGGACTTGGTTTTGGTTCTAATTTTGGTTATTTCCTTGGTTTTGGGTTTAATTTTGATTATATGAAGTGATATTGATAATACCTTTATTAATAAGGTTCCTTTCTATTAATAAAGCTTTGTTAATGATCTACTTGAAAGCTTGTGCACATTATATCTCCAAATGGTAGGATATATCATTATGTAAATTTTTGGTAAACATAAAAAATAATTATTTATCTAGTAAAATATGAGTGAAATAATTAGAAAGTGATCTCCATCACTATAGATAGACTGATAAAATTTCACTAGATTTTTTCTTGGCCTGATTCAAATCTACCAATAAAATCTCATGTTCAAGATTGTAGAAGTGCTACACAAACTTGTCAGGAAGGTCATCAAAATCAGATACCAAGTTCTTTGGTAATTTTAAAAACCACTCCAAATCTTATTCTAATAGACTTTAGGGAAACATAAATAGAAGGTATATGTTATTTTAAGACACTAACTAGAAAGCAATAAACAATTCTATTAAATGGGCCTTAGGGTCCCCTTTACACTTGTATTTGTCAAATTTTAGATGTTCATACCCTGGAGGAAATGGTATCTATAGATACTCCATGTTGAATGGGTAGGAACACACATCATCCAGCTTAACATTATTAGTCTATTTCTTGGATTGGATGGTGGCAATTACATCCTTTATTTTTTTAATTTCTTGTGTCAAGAAACTAGATGGAATATTGGCTTAAGGTGGATTACCTTAACTAAGGTATAATGGATATATACTTTATTGTGTAATGTTGGTTTGGTTAGGGAACCAACCAAGAATATGCATCTATAAATTGGAATAGTGATAAAAAATGGGTCTATATGTTTTGAGCATTCATCGAGAGAGAGAGAGAGAGAGAGAGAGAGAGAGAGAGAGAGAGAGAGAGAGAGAGAGAGAGAGAGAGAGAGAGAGAGAGAGAGAGAGAGAGAGAGAGAGAGAGAGAGAGTCAAACCCTTGGTATAGATAGTTTGTATAATGGATTAGTAATCCACTACTTTAGTCCACTGAGCCATCTCTCTGAGATGGGAGATATAAAATGAATATATCATTTATTTATATATAGACCAAAATTTGTGATAATCCAATTTTATTATTCATTCCATTCCAAATGATTATTTTCTTTCTCTAACCTAACCAGTATCTGTCCAGGCCATTCTCTTTCCTAGATAAGAATAATGGATTAAATGTATTAATACAAATATTTACCTGATCTAAAAGCTAAAATTCTTGTTATAAAAGGATAAAAAATGGATATCAAAATTTGACCCTCTGATATCATTTATTTATTTCCTCTCCAATCACTTCCTTATTATCTAGATAGGGCCCTCTATTTATTTTATTTCAATAATTTTAGCTGCTCAAAGTTATAAAGAAATGTTCTAGATTAGATTGGAATGGTTTAAAAAATATTTCAAAGACTAAGGAGTTAATATTTTTTTTAAAAAAAATCATTAATGAAAGAATATTTATTATTAATTTAACAATAGGGTATTATTAGAACATGTGACTAAGTGTTGTCACTACAAAAGTAAAAACCATAAAGGAGAATTATCTCTTATTGAGTTTTCAAGAATTAGAGAGAGATATAATAGGAAATTGGTGTATTTGTTGAAATTTTATGTGTTGTGATGTGATATTATAGTTTGGATTTGTTATATATGCCTATTTTTGAGGAAATTATCACTGAGATGGAAGGATATGGTTTTGAGTGAAGTACTATTCCTACTAGGATTGAATGGGGACTTACTATCGACCAGTCAAACTTGGTTGAATAGGGATAACTTGTTGTGAAATAAGGCCCTATTATTGGATTTATGGCATGTTTAGAATAAAATACAATTATTACCTAATTGGTATTTGTTGGATAGTAGTACCTCTGGTTTCATTAACACTTATTTTTAAGAAGATGCTTGTAGAATATTTGACATTTATTATTGAAGAATACACATAAATTATTGATTATATAATGTTTATGACTGTAAATTCATGTTGTTTATGACTTTTGAGGTGTAATTATCACTACTTGATAAGGTGGAACATTGGTTTATCCCTATTGAGGTAGCAGAATGTTCTGCCTCTACTACATTGGTGTATTGGACTATTCCTATTTTTGTGGAGTGTTAGTCATCGCCTATTGTGGTAGAGTAAAAATCATCACATTTTGTTAAAGAAAGGTACTATTTTATGTTTAAATACTTAATCCTTATGGTTTCATGCTTGATGAAGTAATTGGATGAGGATTAGAGCTAGCTTGTTATGGTTGGGACATAGGAGTTCCTACACCCTACTATTATGAAACACTCATGGTGTTTGTTGATGTTTAAAATTGTGCTTGTTCTTAACACCAACAATGGGAAGTTTCAAGATGTGGGACTTGTGACTTGAAACAACCTCCAAATTTTTAAAAAGTTGTTCTCTTCTTTTTATCAAGTGTATATTGGGAAAAGGGATATGAATTTTAACAGAAACACAAATGCAAGAAAGAAAATATAACTATGGCGATGTGTCTGAATGTAATTTGACCTTAATCTTGAGCACAATGAGACTATATGTAAGATTAAATTATATTTAGGAGAAAAAAAGTGCATGATCAATGTAAAAGATGGAAATAATAGAAACAGAAGCTCACAACATAGACTACTTTTGTAGTGATACAAAAAATATAAACAAAGGCATAGGGGTTCAATATTCTTATTTGAATTTTCCAATCACATAAGAGGCATAGAAACACGCATAGTTATATAAAATTTCCAACTCAAGAAAATGGAACAAAGGCAAATGACATTCCTAATCACAACTCTATAAAGTCTAAAACTCTTGACAACACAGCCTAGACTACTTTTGCAATGACACATAAGATATCAACAAAGGCACATGATTCAATCTTCTCATTAATTCTCTAGTCACATAAGAGGCATAGAAACACACATAGTTACATAAACCTTCCAACTTAAGAAGATAGAAAAAAGGAAAATGATATTCCTAGTCACAGCTCTAGAAAGTCTAAACTCTTGACAATAATTCTCTCAAAAAATTCTCTCTGGTATTTGACAATGATTTATTTTTTTGGTATCTATGTACCCATATTTATAGCCTTGGATTCCCTCTAGATTATTTGTCTATTCCCAATCTAATGGCCCAACTAAAATCTAACCAAATTGGAAGTGTCTAATAAAAGATATTTCATAGATTTTGAAATGCTCTATCTTTTGATAGTTCATTGGTTGAAATAGATCGTAGGATGCTCCCTTGTTTTAAATGGAAGAGGACACTTGGAAAATTCCTTAAAATCCTTCTTATTACCAGAGAATGACACTTGGTGTGTTCTATAACACTTACTGAAGACACCTGGAACTTTTTGCATAACTTATACTCTTGTGTCTTTGCTCAGGAGTGTTCTGCCTTTGACACCTGTTGCAATCTACTTCTTCAAAACTTTAACAACTTAAACAAAAAAACACATAACATTTCTCACCCAAGCAAATTTTAAAAGACATGGAGACAGGTGGCAATTTTTTCTTGCCTCAACAAAGGACACGTGGCAATCTCTGCTTTACTTAACTGGGGATATGTGGCAATCTCCGCTACTTTTAACTACCTTTTGAGAAACCTGTGAAAGGTGACACGTGATGGTCTCCACTTTACTATATTTATATTATAGAATAAATTAGGCCTCATTTCATATTTATATAGATAGTGGCACTTGGCAGCTTTCGCTTGCTTTAGAAACCAAACCTGAGACCTACCACAGTCTTTGCTATATTGATGAAGTAAAATGAAGATCATTCGGATGTCAACACGTGGTGTGCTTTCTCTTTATTTATCTAGGATACATGGCATCTTTTGTCACTTTTAGAAAAGCAAATTGAAACCTTCTGCGATTACCACTAGGTGCTTTCTGCCTGATCCTAATACTTAGCTTGTTGAAACCTTCTACTAAAAAGATTTAAAATGTAGGTACCAATATGAAATGTGGATGCTGACACTTATCATGTTCTACTAAGTTGTATATGAGATATGTGGCACATTTCTTAGCCTTATTGAAATTATGAAATTGCCTCAGATGATGACACTTGGCAGCTTCCACTTGAGTTCAACACTTAAAAGAAAAATGAATCAAAAGGAAATTAGAGCCTATGCTCTATTTCAAAACTTCACCATCTTAGATGAAAGTATGTGAGAATAAAATTTTATAGTGTGCAACTAAAAATCAAAATGAAACATAGAGTAATTTTTCACTCTATAGTTATTGTCGACCCCAAGGACTTTTGAGCCTGCTAAAAAAGAAACCACAACTCCTGTTAGATCAAAATTTCAAAATTACAGCTTTAAAAATGTTGTTTGGTAGGTGGACCACTCATCATCAGATAACCCTTATTTATTTTGAAATTCATTGAAGGCTAAATCAAGGTTAATAATATCCTTGTGTGAATTTTTTTGAAAAACTTGAATCGTAGCCTTCAATTTGAATTCAAGCTGAGAAACAAGAACCAAGACAAATTTTACTTCAGGGACTGATGAATCATCCCTTAGATCTTGAAAAACTATTTGATCAATCTACTTTGCCAATAGCAAAGGTTCAATTTCATCTACCATCAACACAATGTTGTCATCAGGAAATAGAGAAGGAAGACCTAATTGCACTAGATCTTCAATGTGCTATTTCATTTCATTGATTCCTTCTTTCATGACATCTAAGATCGCTCTACAACTGATGGCTCTAGAATTGTAATTGAGAACATCATTCACTCGCTTAGCAGTGACCATTATGTCATTGATTCCTGTTGCTGACAAAGTTGCATCTATTGCATCATAAAGCTTTTGCAATAATGTTTTAGAGTCCATTACTCTCCCAAAAATTATAGCTAGAGTGTTTGAAATTGAATTCTCCACCTTTTCACACAATTTTTGTGAATTTAGCAAGAAGGTGAGAGAAGGCCTGAGCTAAATAATCTCTGAAGAGATTCTCTTCCACATGGATTCATATAGCTCCTTCACTAGAATTAACACTCTAACATTCCTTGGCCTATTGGCCAACTCCAGTGTTAATTGTGATGCTCTCTATTGCTCAGCTTGAAATTGGGCTTGTATAGCCACAATATTATTCTGTTCACTTACCAACTTTTGTTGCAATTGGATAACCTGTAGCAGGTGTTCCTCACATTTTTTTTGCAATGCTACTTTTTCTTGCCTTAGGATTGTCATCACATCCTTTACCTGTGTGAGCCCTACTTTTAAAGAATAATTTTGGGCTTAAACTACTTGGTGAGTCTGAAGAGAAAATGTATCTTACAACTGTTTATTTAGATTCTCTATTTCATTGTCTTTTCTATTGATCTCTGAGGTCAAACTGTTATAGTTTGCCTTTTCCTTGGCTAGATCAATTTCTATCTTTTGTAGCCTCCTTGATGTCTTCAAGTAATCTTTAGCAACTGTAGAAGTGGATTCAGTTAGCAGCTCAATTTTGTCTTGTGGCCTAAAGAGGGACATGTTGATGGCCACTACATTCATCATCTAGTCCTCTGACTGCATCTACTCAGTTGGCTTTATTACATTTGGTGACAAATGAGTCACCATAAATTACTATTGAATGGGGTCAAATTGTGACCATAGATGGGGAGTAGCCAAGGCTTTATTTTCCTTCATCTTCTTTTTCTCTCTCCAAGCTTCCCTTGCCTTACTAACAACATCTTCTTGGGTTTAGAAGGTAGAAGGAGAGGCAATGTGCCCACTCACAAAAGGATGTCCCTGTGGTAAACCATATTGAATAGCCAATTGTTGGCTATTGGAAATTTGAGGGGGAATTTTCTTGGGAATAGAGGGGGAGAAATAAGGTAATGTTAAAGCTTGAGGTGGCATAAATGGGGCAAAGTGAGAAATGGGAATGGTAGAAGTGGCAGGGGATGTCATCTAGCTAGATGAAATCATCATGCCAATAAGAGAAGAAATAGCTTGAGAAGGAGAAGGAGGAATAATACTTACCTAAGGAGCAATTACAGTACTCTATAATTGGCATTGTGGGATGTCCATCTCTTTTTTTGAATCAAACTGAAATCGCACCCTCTGTCACTTCTTGGGTGTCTCTTCTTCTAGCTGTGTTTCTTTTCCTTTTAATGATGCTTGTGGAGAACTAAGAATATCAATAACCAATTCTGATGGGGAAGCTTGTGGTGGTGAAGGCACCACACTCTTTTGCTTTTCCATGATACTAAGAGATTAGGGCCAACTTTATATAGTTACTATAGCTACAATTTGCTCTGAGGCTTGTGACTCTTGGCTTGACTTGGCCCTAGCTTCCTACTTTACACCGGTGTTGGTAAATTACTTGTCTCTGAGCTAGATATAGGGGAGAGATGTCACTCATCCCATAGTTCTTCCCATCTCTTGTCTATGTCTACATTCTTGAAAGAATGGGTTATTTGACAAATTTCCTACCTATATTTCCAATAGGCCTCTATTTTCTCAGCATCCCAATCTTTATTATTTAGTGTCCTTAATCCATAAGTCATTTTGAATTTAGGATCATAATCCCTCTATTTAACATAGAATGTCTCTCAGGGTCTATTTTGTGGAAGGGGCAAGTCTGTTAACTCAACATAAAATCCAGGAGCATCTTCTCTAGGATTTTTCTTAGTTTCCCAAAAAGGGCGGCCTTCATCTGCAATTTTGGTTGCAACCTTGTTATTCCTTATCCAAGAAGATATGAAACTATTTGGGTCATAAACCCATTTGTCTTCTATTATAAGGAAACCCAGAAAGGCTAGCTTTCTGAGCAACACAACTTTAACATCTCTAGTTTCCAAAACCATGCTAGTTGTCATCCATGGGAGGTCATACATTTTTCTTTTCCTCTTCCTAGAGCCATATTCATTATCAACTATAGAAACCTACTTGGTGACCTCTAATAATGCTAACCTAAGAGTTAGAATCTTAGGTAGCAACATTGGTTCCCCACAAAAACCATGGACTCTTATAATTGTATGGTGAGACCCAAAATAGAAATCACAAGGAATTGGGCAACTAACCAGAAGGTTTGAAACACTTGGAAATAATCTGTTCATGACTGGTTTGAGGCTAAGGTGACAAAAAGTAGGGGTAATAAATAATTCCTAGAATTCATATGGGTCACTAGTCTTTGATAAAATATGTGTCCATGCAGACACAAGAATGGTCCTTTGGAGATCAAAACTTGGGTCATACATATCAAGATACATATGTTGGGCAAAGAGGTCAGAGTTCTAAAATAGCATGAGGTGAAACAAATAGGAAGAGTACCTAAAAACCCCTTTCGATTTGAAATGGGCCAGTTGTTTCCACAATTGAGAAAGTAATTTTTTCATAAAAGTCAAGCCTATACTCTTGAGTTTTGTCGATAGTCTTCAGCCTAAAGAGGATAGTCATTTGTTCTACATAAACTACCATATCATCTTTCATGCCAAAGATGAAAGCCATCATAGATAGTGCATCTTGGATAGCTTGTGAGAATTGGGCTCTTGCTATAGGGAGTGTAGGCACGGTAGTGTCATCATCGCCCATTTGTAATTTGGATCTCAAGAACCTCAACTAAGTGTTGATGTTTGCCCATGTTCTTTGAATTTTAGCAATAGTGGGAAACATAGCTAGTACTATCATGATACAGGGCTAACATATCCCTGATAGCTTGTGGTGTGATTTTTACTATAAGTGGACCCTATTGAATGGTACATGAGGGTGCATGGAACAAGTCTGCACATAATTTGACCAAGTCAGGACATGGATGTACAGCTAGGACAATGAATTGTGCCAGTTGTGAAGTCCATATCCTCATGGCAAATGTCTCATATTTCCCTACTCTGGCTCTCTGAAGACACCTTTGATGTGCCCCTTCTCTAAGAGTTTTTCTACTTGCTCTTTGAAGGATTGGGTCCATGACTCCATCTGCATAATCTTTTATCTTCACTGGGTCACTTGCTTGACCAACTTCAAGAATTTTGGTCCATGGATACATCTTCAATGGTTGCATGGGAGCTGAAGCATACGACTTACTTGCAAGAAACATATCAAGGGATTCATACATCCCAGCTCCTTATTGTGAAGATTGTTCCCCCTCCATCTCTATATCTTTTTTATGGTAAATTGTATGAACTTTTGGAAAATAGAGACACTTTCAATGAACCAAGTTTACTAGGCACTAAAAAATGCAAATAATAGGATATTTTCTCATAGATGCAAGAATGTTTGAGAATTTGTAAGTTTTAACTCTTGCTAAGAGGTATTTATTGAACTATCAAGTCTCAAAATGGCATTAAACTTGGATAACCATTAGCAAATCCTACTCAATCTTTATGGAACAGCGAGATAGACACATTATGCAAGTGGCAGTGCAAGGTATCGGGGATTTCTAAAGATTTGGGAGATGTTTAATGTATAGGAGAATTTTGAAAATTTTGAAAATTTTGAGCTTCTGACTATGTGTTTAAAGAACACTTATTTAAAAGAAAAGCAAGAAAACAAAAATGGGAAAACAAAGCAATATGGAAAGGGGAAACTATCTAACTATATTAACCAAGTATATTTGCCTACCTCCCAGATCAAAGGGAAGATTTCTCAAGTATCTTATATGACACAGAAACTTATGATGCCAAATAAGTGATTCAATGGTATGAAACTCTGATGACTTTCTCTTCTTATTTACCACCTTAATTTGCCTAAATTTGAATGAATCAGATTCAAACATGTCCCCAACATATACATACTCTTCTTGTTCTTTAAAACTTATTGAATGTAGATGCTTTATGCTGTTGTGTCTCATCAAGAAATCAATGTATGTTGGCTCTTCACCCTGTGTCTCTTAACATACATCATTTTTTGGCTTATCTCCTTCTGCCTCATGCTCAGGTTCCATTTCATTATCATCCTCTTTGATTACTTCAAAAATATCGTCTTCAGTTTTACCAACCTCTTGAAAGAACAATTTTGATATTTTGCAGCAATTTCGCATATTTATTTGAGTCTCAATGATGCCTTCTCCACCTGAAGCCAGCTCACAGCCTTCTTGAAGAATAGTGTAACTTGCCCCAATGACTTCAAACAAGTCATTCAAAACATGATAAAAAAATTATCTCTTTTTCATCAGAGATAGAGGCAAAAGCTTGTGACTTGTCCTCTGGTTCATCAAAGGGTGTACCTATGGTGATTTCTTCTTGATTTGCACTCATGAAATTTTCTTGACTAGCCATGAACTGAGTATACTCCTCTTTACTTGCTTCCTCCAAAGTATTCTCTTTTTTGACAAGGGATGAAGAAGAAGATTGATGGTTATACATATGTAGAAGAGGATATAATTCTTGAGCTAGAATTTAATGATTCTCTTTTTTTCCTTTTGTCCATCACTTCATCTATATCAGATGTAGCTTGGTAGCTCTCTTGGAAGGGTGTAGATGGGATGTGTTCAAATGTAGGATCTTTTACTTGATTATCACCATGAGTAAGAGTAGCCTCGACTTCTTCAAGGTTTTGAGCAAAACTTTTCTCTTCTTCCCTTCTACCCCATGATTCCATTGTTTGTTTCCAACTCATGACCTTAGGTCTAGAAATTTTCTCTTAAAAAGAGTCAGCAATTTTATCTTCTTCAAGGTTTTCAGTTGGTTCATGATTTTCTTTCTTCCCACTTAAAATCTTGTCATCATGCTGGAGGACTTGAGGATTGGTATAAGAGGTATTTTTTGGTGTAGGCTCCTTTCTAAGGTCTAAAAGCTCTATCTCTCTTTCACTAAGCAATCTCATTTTTCCCTCTAATTCCTCAATTTTCTTAGCTAGATTTTCTTGAAAGAGTCTTTCATGAAGCTCATAGGAATCATTAGATAAATGGAAAGTGCATGAAGGTTGCCATAAAAAACAAGAAGATTCTTGAGGAAGGGTGGGAGAGACTTGAAAGGGACTAGCCTCATTTTGTATCTCACACTCTTGGATAATGTCTTTCTCCTTCTTTTTGTCCCATGATTCCATTGTTTGTTCCCAACTCATGACCTTAGGTCTAGGACTTTTCTCTTAGGAAGACAGGGTTGCAAGGTGAAAGGGAAGTGAGGGTTTGGATTCCAATTCCCTTATTGCCAACATAGATTGTTGTTTTTGAAGATTTGCCAATTCAATCTGTTTATCAAGATTGGCCTTAGATGCCAAATTTACTATTTCAAAACTTTCCTTAACATGATTGGGGAAAGAACCATGACAGGCTCAACTTGGTTCCTAAGCAAGGGTCGAGTATGTCTAATATGAAACTTGGGGTAGTGAATATGTAGGTTTATAGACTTGGTAAGGCTACCTCTCATGAATACTCAACTTCTCTTCCAAACATGCAATTAAGCCACTTACATCCAACATCTCATATGTAAGCCTTTGCCAATTTGCTCTTTCAATGGGAGCCCATTCACTTTTAATCATATCTATTACATTTCTTACTTGATGGATGACATGATTAGGAATTTCTTGGCCGTATCCCCTTCTATTGTCAAGCTCCAATACATATTTTCTATATCCTAGTAATGTTTGTTTGAAGGTGGAAATGAGAGTAGGTTGAGCATGGGATGTAACATATTGGGAAGACTGGGCATAAGACTGATATAGCTCATGACAGGGCTGAGGTTGGTCATATTAGACCTGTGAAGGGCAAAACTTATAACCATATGCATCCTTGTTGCTTGATGTGATTCCACAAGTAACCTGATCTTGATTAAAAATATATGAAGGGGCATAAGACCCATAGCTCTAAGTAATAGAATTATACATACCAAACAATTATTTATTCTTGACTTTAATTCTTTGAGGTAATCGGTGACGACAGAAGATTTAGATCTTATTATTGATCCATACTCTGACTCCTTGTAACTCTCTGGTTCATATAGTCTTGAAAGAAACTTCAAGATGGTGTCCCACTGAGTGTGCTAAAAATTGTTGATGTTTAAAATTGTGCTTGTTCTTAACACTAACAATGGGAAGTTTCAAGATGTGGGACTTGAAACTTAAAACAACCTCCAGATTTTTAAGAAGCTAGTCTCTTCTTTATATCAAGTGTAAACTGGGAAAAGGGATAGGAATTTTAATAGAAACACAAATGCAAGAAAGAAAATATAACTGTGGTGATGTTCCTAAATGTAATTCAACCTTAATACTGAGCATAGTGAGACTATATGTAAGATTCAATTACATCTAAGAGCAAACAAGTGCATGATCAATGTAAAAGATGGAAACAAGAGAAATAGAGGCTCACAACATAGACTGCTTTTGTAGTGATACAGAAAAATATCAACAAAGGCACAGGGTTTCAATCTTCTTATTTGAATTTTCTAGTCACATAAGAGGCACAAAAAGATGCACAATTATATAAACTTTCCAACTTAAGAAAATGGAACAAAGGAAAATGACATTCCTAATCACAGCTCTAGAAAGTCTAAAACTCTTGACAACATAGCCTAGACTACTTTTGCAATGACATAGAAGATATCAACAAAGGCACATGATTCAATCTTCTCATTAATTCTCTAGTCACATAAGAGGCACAAAACACATGCACAGTTACATAAACCTTCCAACTTAAGAAGATAGAACAAAGGCAAATGATATTCTTAGTCATAGCTCTAGAAAGTCTAAAATCTTGACAATAATTCTCTTAGAAAATTCTCTCTAGTATCTGATGATGATTTCTTTTTCTGGTATTTCTATACCCCTGTTTATAGCCTTAGATTCCCTCTATATTATCTATTTTTTCCCAATCTAATGGCCCAACTAAAATCTAACCAAACTGGAAGTGTTTAATAGAAGATATTTCATAGATTTTGAAATGCTCTATCTTTTGGCAGTTCATTGGCTGAAATAGATCGTAGGACACTCCCTTCTTTTAAATTGAAGAGGACACTTGGCCAATTCCTTAAAATCCTTCTTATTACTAGAGAACGACACTTGGCATGTTTCGCAACACTTACTGAAGACATGTGGCACTTTTCGCGTAACTTATATTGTTGTGTCTTTACTCAAGAGTGTTCTACCTTTGACACCTATCACAATTCACTTCTTTAAAAATTTAACAACTTAAATAGGAAAAAACACATAGCATTTCTTACCCAAGCAACTTTTAAAAGACATGGAGATAGGTGGTGATTTTTGCTTGCCTCAACAAAGGACATATGGCAATTTCTGATTTACTTAACTAGGGATATGTGGTGATCTCTGCTACTTTTAACTACCTTTTGAGAAACCTGTGCAAGGTGACACATGCTGGTCTCTACTTTACTCTGTTTATATTACAGAAGCAATCAGACCTCATTTCATATTTACACAGATAGTGACACTTGGTGGCTTTTACTTGCTTTAGAAACAAAACTTGAAACCTACTACAGTCTTTGCTATATCGATGAAGCAAAACGAAGATGATTTGGATCTCGACACATGGTGGCTTCCACTTTCTTTAGCTAGGATATGTGGCATCTTCTATCACTTTTAGAAAAGCAAATTGAAACCTTCTATGATTGCCACTTGGTGCTTTCCACCTGATCCTGATACTTAGCTTGTTGAAACCTTCTGCTAAAAAGATTTGAAACATGGATGCTAACACTTGTCATGTTTCATTGAGTTACTACAAGATACATGGCACATTTTACAGCCTTATTTAAATTATGAAAAGTGCCTCAGATGATGACTCTTGGGAGCTTCCGCCTGAATTCAACACTTAAAATAAAAATGAATCAAAAGGAAATTAGAGCTTGCACTCTATTTCAAAACTTCACCATCTCAGATCAAAGTATTCAGGAACAAAATTTTACAGTGCATAACTAAAAATCAAAATGAAACGTAGAGTATTTTTTTACTCTACAGTCATTAGTGACCCCAAGGACTTTTGAGTCTGCTCAAAAAGAAACCACAACTCCCACTGGATCAAAATTTCAAAATTATAGCTTCAATAATGTTGTTTGGTAGGTGGACCACTCATCGTCAGATAACCCCTATTCATTCTACAATTCATTAAAGGCTAAATCAAGGTTAATAATATCCTTGTGTGAAAAATTCTACAAAATTTGAACCGTAGCCTTTAATTTGAATTCGAGTTAAGAAATAGGAACCAAGACAGCTTCTACTTTAGGGACTGATGAATCATCCCTTAGATCCTAAAAAAATGTCTGATCAATCTACTTGGCCAACAACAAAGGTTCAATTTCATATACCATCAGCACAATGTTGTCATCAAGAAATAGAGAAGGAAGACCTAATTACAATAGATCTTCCATGTGCTATTTCATTTCATTGATTCCTTCTTTCATGACATCTAAGAGCTCTTTGTAATTGATGGCTATAGAATTGTAGCGAAGAACCTCATTCACTCGCTTAGCAGTGACCATTCTGTCATTGATTCCTATTGCTAACAAAGTTGCATCCATTGCATCATAAAGCTTTTGTAGTAATATTTCAGAGTCTATTACTCTCCCAAAAACTATAGCCAGATTGTTTGCAACTAAATTCTCCACCTTTTCACACAATTTTTGTGCATTTAGTAGGAAGGTGAGAGAAGGCTTGAGCTGAATAATCTCTGAAGAGATTCTCTTCCACATGGATTCATATAGCTCCTTCACCAAAATTAACACTCTAACATTCCTTGGCCTATTGGCCAACTCTATTGTCAATTATGATGCTCTTTATTACTCAGCTTAAAATTGGGTTTGTATAGTTGTAGTATTATTCTATTCACTTAGTAGCTTTTATTGCAATTGGGTAACCTATAGCAGGTGTTCCTCGCATTTTTCTTTCAATGCTACTTTTTCTCGCCTTAGGATTGTCACCGCATCCTTTACCTATGTGAGCCCTACTTTTAAAGAATCATTTTGGGCTTGAACTGCTTAGTGAGTTTGAAGAGAAACAATATCTTGCAACTATTTATTCAAATTCTCTATTTCATTGTCTATTCTATTGATCTTTGAGGTCAAACTGTTATAGTTTGCCTTTTCCTTAGCTAGATCAATTTCCATCTTCTATAGCCTCCTTGACGTCTTCAAGCAATCTTTAGCAACTATAGAAGTGGACTCAGTTAGCAGCTCAATTTTGTCTTGTGGCCTAAAGAGGGACATTTTGATGGCCACTACATTCATTATGTAGTCCTCTGGCTGCATCTGCTTAGTTAGCTTTATTACATTTGGTGACAAATGAGTCACCATCAATTGATACTAAATGGGGTCAAATTATGACCACAGATGGGGAGTAGCCAAGGCTTTATTTTCCTTGATCTTCTTTTTCCCTCTTTGGGCTTCCCTTGCCTTCCTAACAACATCTGCTTGGGTCTGGAAGGTAGAAGGAGAAGTAATGTGCCCACCCACAAAAGGATGTGCTTGTGGTAAACCATATTGAATAGCCAATTATTGGCTATGGGAAATCTGAGGGGGAACTTTCTTGGGAATAGAGAGGGAGAAATAAGGTAATGTTAAACCCTGAGGTGGCATAGATGGGGCGAAGTGAGAAATGGGAATGATAGAAGTGGCAAGGGATGTCATCTAGCTAGATGAAATCATCATGCCAATAGGAGAAGAAATATATTGAGAAGGAGAAGGAGGAATAATACTTACTTGAGGAGCAATTATAGTACTCTTTAATTGGCACTGTGGGGTGTCTGTCTCCTCTTTTGAATCAAACTAAAATTGTACCCTCTTTCACTTCTTTGGTGTCTCTTCTTCTAGCTACATTTATTTTCCTTTCAATGATGCTTGTGGGGAATAGGGAATATCTATAACCAATGTTGATGGGGAAGCTTGTGGTGGTGAAGGCACCACACTCTTTTGCTTTTCCATGATGCTGAGAGATTGGGGCCAAATTGATATAGTTACTGTAGCTATAGTTTGCTTCAAGGCTTATGACCCCTAGCTTGACCCAGCCCTAGCTTCCTACTCTACACTCAATGTTATCAAATTACTTGTCTCTGGGTTAGATACAGGGGAGAGATGGCACTCATCCCATAGTTCTTCCCATCTCTCATCTATGTTTACATTCCCAAAAGAATGGGTTGCTTGAAAAATTTCCTACCTATATTTCAATTAGGCCTATATTTTCTCAGCATCCCAATCTTTATTCTTTAGTGTCCTTCTTAAGCCAAAAGTCATTATAACTTTAGGATCATAATCCCTGTATTTAATATAGAATGTTTCTCAAGGTCTTTTTTGTGGAAGGGGCAAGTCTTTTAACTCAACATAAAATCCAAGAGCATCTTCTCTAGGATTTTTCTTGGTTTCCCAAAAAGGGCAGCGTTCATGTGAAATTCTAGTTATAACACTATTAGTCCTTATCTAGGAAGCTATGAAACCGTTTGGGTCATAAACCCATTTGTCTTCTATTAGAAGGAAACCCAAAAAGGCTAGCTTTTTGAGCAACACAACTTCAACGTCTCTAGATTCCAAAACCATGCTGGTTGTCATCCATGGGAGGTCATACATTTTTCTTTTCCTCTTCCCAAAGCCATATTCATTATCAACTATAGATACTTACCTGGTGACCTCTAAGAATGCTAACCTAAGAGTCAAAATCTTAGGTAGCAAGATTGGTTCCCCACAAAAACCATGGACTCTTATAATTGTATGGTGAGACCCAAAATAGAAATCACAAGGAATTGGGTAGCTGGCCAAAAGGTTTGAAACACTTGGAAACAATCTGTTCATGACTGGTTTCAGGGCTGAGGTGATAAAAACTAGGGGTAACAAATAATTCCTAGAATTCATATGGGTCACTAGTCTTTGATAAAATATGTGTCCATGCAGACACAAGAATGGTCCTTTGGAGATCAAAACTTGGGTCATACATATCAAGATACATATGTTGGGCAAAGAGGTCAGAGTTCTAAAATAGCATGAGGTGAAACAAATAGGAAGAGTACCTAAAAACCCCTTTCGATTTGAAATGGGCCAGTTTTTCCACAATTGAGAAAGTAATTTTTTCATAAAAGTCAAGCCTATACTCTTGAGTTTTGTCGATAGTCTTCAGCCTAAAGAGGATAGTCATTTGTTCTACATAAACTACCATATCATCTTTCATGCCAAAGATGAAAGCCATCATAGATAGTGCATCTTGGATAGCTTGTGAGAATTGGGCTCTTGCTATAGGGAGTGTAGGCACGGTAGTGTCATCATCGCCCATTTGTAATTTGGATCTCAAGAACCTCAACTAAGTGTTGATGTTTGCCCATGTTCTTTGAATTTTAGCAATAGTGGGAAACATAGCTGTACTATCATGATACAGGGCTAACATATCCCTGATAGCTTGTGGTGTGATTTTTACTATAAGTGGACCCTATTGAATGGTACATGAGGGTGCATGGAACAAGTCTGCACATAATTTGACCAAGTCAGGACATGGATGTACAGCTAGGACAATGAATTGTGCCAGTTGTGAAGTCCATATCCTCATGGAAAATGTCTCATATTTCCCTACTCTGGCTCTCTGAAGACACCTTTGATGTGCCCCTTCTCTAAGAGTTTTTCTACTTGCTCTTTGAAGGATTGGGTCCATGACTCCATCTGCATAATCTTTTATCTTCACTGGGTCACTTGCTTGACCAACTTCAAGAATTTTGGTCCATGGATACATCTTCAATGGTTGCATGGGAGCTGAAGCATACGACTTACTTGCAAGAAACATATCAAGGGATTCATACATCCCAGCTCCTTATTGTGAAGATTGTTCCCCCTCCATCTCTATATATTTTCTATGATAAATTGTATGAACTTTTGGAAAATAGAGACACTTTCAATGAAGCAAGTTTACTAGGCACTAAAAAATGCAAATAACAGGATATTTTCTCATAGATGCAGGAATGTTTGAGAATTTGTAAGCTTTAACTCTTGCTAAGAGGTATTTATTGAACTATCAAGTCTCAAAATGGCATTAAACTTGGATAACCATTAGCAAATCCTACCCAGTCTTTATGGAATAGTGAGATAGACACATTATGCAAGTGGCAGTGCAAGGTATCAGGGATTTCTAAAGATTTGGGAGACGTTTAATGTATAGGAGAATTTTGAAAATTTTGAAAATTTTGAGCTGCCGACTATGTGTTTAAAGAACACTTATTTAAAAGAAAAGCGATAAAACAAAAATGGGAAAACAAAGCAATACGGAAAGGGGAAAATATCTAACTATATTAACCAAGTATATTTGCCTACCTCCTAGATCAAAGGGAAGATTTCTCAAGTATCTTATATGACATAAAAACTTATGATGCCAAACAAGTGATTCAATGGTATGAAACTCTGATGACTTTCTCTTCTTGTTTACCACCTTAATTTTCCTGCATTTGAATGAATCAGAGTCAAACATGTCCCCAACATATACATACTCTTCTTGTTCTTTAAAACTTATTGAATGTTGATTCTTTATGCTATCGTGTCTCATCAAGAAATCAATGTATGTTGGCTCTTCACCCCATGTCTCTTAACATACATCATTTTTTGGCTTATCTCCTTCTGCCTCATGCTCGAGTTCCATTTCATTATCATCCTCTTTGATTACTTCAAAAATATCATCTTCAATTTTACCAACCTTTTTGACATTTTGCAACAATTTCGCATATTTATTTGAGTCTCAATGATGCCTTCTCCACCTGAAGCCAGCTCACAGCCTTCTTGAAGAATAGTGTAACCTGCCCCGATGAATTCAAACAAGTCATTCAAAACATGATAAAAAATTATCTCTTTTTCATCAGAGATAGAGGCAAAAGCTTGTGACTTGTCCTCTGGTTCATCAAAGGGTGTACCTATGGTGATTTCTTCTTGATCTGCACTCATGAAATCTTCTTGACTAGCCATGAACTGAGTATACTCCTCTTTACTTGCTTCCTCCAAAATATTTTCTTCTTTGACAAGGGATGAAGAATAAGATTGATGGTTATACATATGCAGAAGAGGAGATAATTCTTGAGCTATAATTGAATGATTCTCTTCTTTCCATTTGTCCATCACTTCATCTATATCAGATGTAGCTTGGTAGCTCTCTTGGAAGGGTGTAGATGGGATGTGTTCAAATGTAGGATCTTCTGCTTGATTATCACCATGAGTAAGAGCAGCCTTGAATTCTTCAAGGTTTTAAGCAAAAATTTTATCTTCTTCCCTTCTTCCCCATGATTCCATTGTTTGTTTCCAACTCATGACCTTAGGTCTAGAACTTTTCTCTTGGAAAGAGTCAACAATTTTATCTTCTTCAAGGTTTTCATCTGGTTCATGATTTTCTTTCTTCCAACTTGGAATCTTGTCATCATGATGAAGGACCTAATGATTGGTATAAGAGGTATCTTTTGGCATAGGCTCCATTCTAAGGTCTAAAAGCTCTATCTCTCTTTCACTACGCAATCTCATTTTTTCCTCTAATTCCTCAATTTGCTTAGCTAGATTTTCTTGAAAGAGTCTTTCATGAAGCTCATAAGAATCATCAGATAAATGGGGAGTGCATGAAGGTTGCCATAAAAAACAAGAAGATTCTTGACGAAGGGTGGGAGAGACTGGAAAGGGACTAGCCTCATTTTGTATCTCACACTCTTGGACAATGTCTTTCTCCTTCTTTCTACCCCATGATTCCATTGTTTTTTCCCGACTCATGACCTTAGGTCTAGGACTTTTCTCTTAGGAAGATAGGGTTGCAAGGTGAAAGGGAAGTGAGGGTTTGGATTCCAATTCCCTTGTTGCCAACATAGATTATTGTTTTTGAAGATTTACCAATTCAATCTGTTTATCAAGATTGGCCTTAAACACCAAATTTATTGTTTCAAAACTTTCTTTAACATGATTGGGGAAAGAACCATGATAGGATCGACTTGGCTCCTGAGCAAGGGTTGAGTATGTCTGATATGAAACTTGGGGCAGTGGATATGCAGGTTTATAGACTTGGTAAGGCTACCTCTCATGAATACTCAGCTTCTCTTCCAAAGATGCAATTAAGCCACTCACATCCAACATCTCATATGTAAGCCTTTGTCAATTTTCTCTTTCAATGGGAGCCCATTCACTTTTAATCATATCTACTACATTTCTTACTTGATGGATGACATGATTAGGAATTTCTTGGCCACATCCCCTTATTTTGTCAATCTCTAATACATATTTTTTATATCCCAATAATGCTTGTTTGAAGGTGGAAATGAGATTAGGTTGATCATGGGATGTAACATATTGGGAAGACTGGGCATAAGACTGATATAGCTCATGATAGAGCTGAGGCTAGTCATATCAGACCTATGAAGGACAAAAATTATAACCATATGCATCCTCATTGCTTGATGTGATTCCATGAGCAACCTGATCTTGATTAAAAATATATGAAGGGGCATAAGACCCATAGCTCTGAGTAACAAAATTATACATACCAAATGGTGATTTCTTCTTGACTTTGATTCTTTGAGGTAATCGGTAATGACAGAAGATTTAGATCTTATTACTGATCCACAACTCTGACTCCTTGTAGCTCTTTGGTTCATACGGTCTTGAAAGAAACTTCAAGATGGTGTCCCACCGGGCATGCCAAAAACTATTGATATTTAAAATTGTGCTTATTCTTAACACCAATAATGGGAAGTTTCAAGATGTGGGACTTGCGACTTGAAACAACCTCCAAATTTTTAAGAAGCTATGGTCTCTTTCTTTATATCAAGTGTATACTAGGAAAAGGGATAGGAATTTTAATAGAAACACAAATGCAAGAAAGAAAATATAACTATGGTGATGCACCTAAATGTAATTTGACCTTAATCCTGAGCAAAATGAGACTATATGTAAGATTCAATTAAATTTAAGAGAAAACAAGTGCATGATCAATGTAAAATATGGAAACAATAGAAACAGAGGCTCACAACATAGAATACTTTTGTAGTGATATAGAAAATATCAACAAAGGCATAGGGTTAAATCTTCTTGTTTGAATTTTGTAGTCACATAAGAGGCATAGGAACACGCACAGTTATATAAACTTTCCAACTCAAGAAAATGGAACAAAGGAAAATGACATTCCTAATCACAGCTCTAGAAAATCTAAAACTCTTGACAACACAACCTAGACTACTTTTGCAATGACATAGAAGATATCAACAAAGGCACAGGATTCAATATTCTCATTAATTCTCCAGTCACATAAGAGGTACAAAAACATACATAGTTACTTAAACCTTCCAACTTAAGAAGATAGAACAAAGCCAAATGATATTCCTAGTCATAGCTCTAGACAGTCTAAACTCTTGACAATAATTCTCTCAAAAAAATCCCTCTAGTATCTGATGATGATTTCTTTTTCTAGTATCTCTATACCCCTATTTATAGCCTTGGATTCCCTTCAGATTATCTATCTATTCCCAATATAATGGCCCAACTGAAATCTAACCAAATTGGAAGTGTCTAATAGAAGATATTTCATAGATTCTAAAACGCTCTATCTTCTGGTAGTTCATTGGCTAAAATAGATCATAGGATGGTCCCTTCTTTTAAATGGAAGAGGACACTTGGCCAATTCCTTAAAATCCTTCCTATTACTAGAGAATGACACTTGGGATGTTTTACAACACTTATTGAAGACACACGGCACTTTCCACGTAACTTATACTCTTGTGTCTTTGCTCAGGAGTGTTCTACCTTTGACACCTATCGTAATCCACTTCTTCAAAACTTTAACAACTTAAACAAAAAAAAACACATAGTGTTTCTCACCCAAGAAAATTTTAAAATACATGGAGATAGGTGGTGATTTTCGCTTGCCTCAATAAAGGACACGTGGCAATCTTTGCTTTACTTGACTAGGTGATATGTGGCAATCTCCATTGATTTTAACTACCTTTTGAGAAACCTACAGAAGGTGACACATGATAGTCTCCACTTTAATCTATTTATATTATAGAAGTAATTAGGCCTCATTTCATATTTACATAGATAGTGACACTTGGTAGCTTCTGCTTGCTTTAGAAACCAAACTTGAGACCTACCATAGTCTTTGTTATATCGATGAAGCAAAATGAAAATGATTCAGATCTGGACATGTGGTGGCTTCCACTTGCTTTATTTGGGATACATGGTGTCTTCTATCACTTTTAGAAAAGCAAATTGAAACCTTCCATGATTACCACTTGGCACTTTCTGCCTGATCTTGATATTTAGCTTGTTGAAACCTTTTGCTAAAAAGATTTGAAATGTGGGTGTTGATATGAAACACGGATGCTGACACTTGTCGTGTTCCACTGAGTTTCTATGAGATACATGGCACATTTTGTAGCCTTATTGAAATTATGAAAAGTGCCTTGGATGATGACACTTGGCAGCTTCTGCCTGAGTTTAACACTTAAAAGAATAATAAATAAAAAGGAAATTAGATCCTGCGCTCTATTTCAAAACTTCACCATCTCGGATCAAAGTATGCGGGAACAAAATTTTGTGCAGTGTGCAAATAAAAATTAGAATGAAATGTAGAGTAATTTTTTACTCTACAATGTTTACTAAAAGAACTTATTGTGGACTAGTATTTAATGAATTTAAACCACTTTATCCTAGATTGGATGTCACTTGCATGTTATCTATTGTGTTTGGCACATTTGTTTACATAGAAGAATTAGACACTTCTTCAATAATTAGGTCATTAGACATGTCTCCAAATAAAGTGATTTACAAAAAAAGGTCTATACCTAAATTATTTTGACCTATCAATTCAATTAACACCCCTATTGAAGGAGATAAATCTATGAGAGGATTTTTTGACATATTCATGTTATTAAAATTGAGTGTTAAGTCAAATAGGTCTAATCTGCTATCTACATCTGTATAAAATGGTCCTAAATGAGGCCATTTCCTATGGAAATCATATTGGAGTTTTTGATATGATATTAGTATGAGTGCTTCAAGATTGCTATAAGAGGTTTGTTCAATATTTTGATTGTAAAGTATGTTGAAAGGCACTCTAACTATACTAGGCAAATTTTTGTGGGGTAAGTCTACTAGAAACTTGGACCCTACCTTTTCAAATATGATCAAAACCTCATCTTTTTTTCAAGCAAGTGATGATCAAACAAATAGGGATCATATGTCGATGTAATAATAATGTAATACAATTATTTTTAAACTTGGTTGACAATCAATGGTATGTTAGCAAGGTATTGAAATGTTTTTCTTGGTCCTACTCTGAGTATGGAGGCATGTTAACCAAATAGTGGGATAGAGGATCTTGTATCTTTTCCCTAAATTGAGTAGTGTAAAGAGGATAGGGATCTATCTCAAAAACTACATCATCACCATAAAGGTCTTGAACAAAGTCATCTTATGAAACCATATTATCATATCATGTATTGTACATGGATACACTATTAGTATAACAAGACATAATTAAATAAATGATGAATGTTTCATAAAAAAATGCCTATATTTCTATAAAATCTTAAAAATAATGTCTAAAGGACAAATGGTTTGAACTTTTCTAACTTGGTCTAAAAGGTAGAGTTGTATCTCTAAAAGGGTTATGATAAAACTTGGTCTAAAATAGTTTAATGTCAAATGTTTAACATCAAATGTCTTACACAAAAAGGTCAAATGGATGAATAAAAATAGGAATGCCAAAATATACGTATAAAGTGGTTCAAACAAGTCTAATATAAATAAAATGAAAAAATTTAGATCTCTCAGAGAAGGCACAAAATCTAGGCTCAAAATATGTATTACTAGGTCTTTTGGAAAGGGCACAAAAGCTAGAATAAAAAATAAACTAAAGTATAAAGGGTATGATTTAATATAAATTTTTTGAAACACTATGGCATAAAATAGGCATTTAGATTTAAACAATAACTTTGTCATTTGGAAAGAGACCTGAAATAAAAGGCATACGAAGATAAACTACTTCCCCAAATCTAGGCACAAAAACAATTTTCAAATTGAATAAAGAATTAACCTAAGTTGTACAACCCAAAAGTCAAAGATCTATGTTTAGGCCATATTTACATGAGGCATAGGTATAAATCAATCAATGTTTGGATTTTAACTTGTCAAAATTAATTACAAACTCAACTTAGGAAATTAGGCTTCTTTAAAATAGACAACAAACTATATGAGAATGAATCAACATGATTGTACTAGGCATAGATCCAAAAGGCACATATGGTACTTATTTTTAGAATTGGAATTTTAAACACAAGGCAACAAGTATTTAAAATGATTTGAGAAATGTAATGATTTTATGGTGCTATAAATATGTGATAAATGTTTGTTTCAAGACTCAAAGGCACAAAACTTAGATTGAATTTGGTAGCATAATGACACCCTTTTAAATCAAGTGACACACACAAAAAAAATTTAAAAAATACTAAGGTAAAAGTATGGTGTCAAATATATGGTGTAATGCCTCTTCAATCAAAGGAGTGATGTGTAAACAAGACTCATTTTTGGTGTGGTATGATAAACAAATATTTAGAATCAAAACCATTCAAGAAAAGATAAAATGACATAAAAACCCATGTGTAATGTCTTAAATCTTAAAACTGACAAGGTTGCATAGTACTCTCAAATTCCATCAATATACTAGATCTTTGAGATAATTTTAATTATTAATCTAAAAAGTAAAATCTCATGAAATATAGGGTTTTTAGGCCCCTTCTTCTCTCAAGATTTTATATAATGACATGGAACATTGGGCTACTCACCTTGCATCGACATTATGTCAGCGGTAAGTGGGATTGTTCTAAACTATCAATTTTCACTTATTTGTAAATGGTCTCAAGTGTGGATAACACTAAATATGTAATCATATAATTTTTATCTACATTAACCATATTGTCTTTTAAAAGTGTCTTTTCATTTTGACAACCACTACATCTATCAATTACTCAATGTAGTGCAATATTTGAGTTACCCTTGCATTTTGATGTTGAGTACTAGTAATGGAGCTTATTTTAACCACTCAAAACAAGAATCCTAGTAGGTCACCCTAAATTATATACCCCACCATGGAGTGGGATTGAAATTATGCTAAGAGATAAATTATCAAGTCAACGCTTTCCTGGTGAACCTATGAAGAGGCAATGAGCTCTCACTCACAAGCCAAAATGCATAAAAATAAAGACAAGTGAAAATACTTTATGGTATTTTTTGGGTTACCCAGATAATATGGATTTGGGGAGGGCCTTAGTGAATTTATTTTCACAATTTTGGATGAAAGTGATAAAGGCAAAACATGAAATTTTTTTGGTTACCTGAGTTCCTAAAGGGGATGGGGGGAGAGCATACACTCATTACTCATTTTACTAAGAATAAACAACTTTAAACAAACAAGTATAAAATGAAAAACTCTTAAAAGTATGTAATTAATGTGAAAATTCATTTTATGGAACCAAAATGAAATTTGTTCTAAAGTTTTAGACACTTGGCATTTGTTTTTAAAAACTTTGAAAAAGCAAAATGAACTTAAGAAACAAGAATATTAAAATGCCAATTTAAAATGTGAAAGTTACAAGACTAGATTGTTTTAAATGTCTCATTTTGGCCTTTGGGTACTATAAAACATGTTAGGGAGTCCTTTTACTTAGAAGCACATCATGAGTAAACAAATGACTTATCAAATCTCGCTCCAGGTTTATAGTTTTCAACATAGAATGCAAAACCATAGAAACATAGAGTAATATCATAATTCTCTGTAAAAAACTACGACTATCAACACAATACCATAAATTATGTGAAAATAGAGTATTTAAAGTAATATCACTACTCTAAACATAAAATTATAGAAATAAATACAATATGATGACTCATAGAGTTATGATATTTCAACTTAACCCTGAGGTATGAAACAGTTAGTAAGAAGACTGCTAACAATTTGAGTAATATCACTAAAGTTTGCATAATCTCACTAATATTATAGCTATGTTGTTATTTAAAAAGTTATGATATCTCAATATCATGAATTTTAGCACAATACCATGAATTATAAAATTGTGATATTGTAATATCATAATTTAGTTATATGCATTAAATGGTTAGCAAAAATCTTAATAGTTAGACATAAAAAATACAATAGTTATGACAAAACTGACTGTAAAATTAGTGATATTGTGGTAATATCAAAATTTTATAGAGAAAAATCATAACTACATAGAGCAACTTCACGACTTCTAAAAAAATGTCCTTTAGCATTTAAATTTCACTTGTTTTGATCAACAAGCTTAAATTTTTACATGAAAATCATTAGGGGAATGCTCTAAAAGGCCTTAGGAGCAATATCATGGGGTGAGAGTCCTTTCGGATATGCCAAAAAAGGGAACAAGGATTGTAATAAAGGGTAGGTTTGTCTTGTGTTAGTCTCATAAAATAAAATAAATAAACACACTAAAATCTTAACACCTCTAGCCTAGACACTAGAGAGAGATTAGGTAATAAAACTAAATGAAAGAACAACAAAAACTTAAAATAAATAAATATTTTACCTTCCTTAGAGATCCAAATGGTCTTCTTATCTTTTGCATAAAAATTTCTTTGAAAATGAAGCTTGTTTAGCTCTTTCTCTCTTTGGCACCTTGGCTTGTGCTTTTCTTGGCTTAAGATTTGGGCATGGTAACACTAATTTCATGAGGCTCATGGAGGAAATCCTACATAATAACTCTACAGTATCCAAGCCTTTTAAAGATATTTGTGCATAATAACTTTGCACTAAATTAGCTTATGGTTAAATAGGCAAAGACTTGTATTTATAGGCTTATGAATTAACTCTCACCCAAGGTGAGTTAAGGTTGAGTTTAGGCTTGGAAAGGGCTCAAACTAAACCTAGGTGAATTAAATCTAACTCTAGTTGAGTTAATAGTTAGCATGTAATTATGATTTGAAATTACTAGGCATGTCTCTCAATTAGATATTTTAGGATATTTATAAAGATCTTGATAACTCATAAAGGCAATGATTAAATTCTTTGATATTTTTATTTTTGGAATTTCCATGTTTAGATATTCATTAATTGTAAATGGATAATTCAACTAGGCATTTTTTCTTGTTTAGTTTGTTAATTGATTTTGATTAGTATTTTTTCTCTTTCAAGATTTGTTTAAGTGTGTAAGTGCCCCACTTAATAGATCCATAGGCCAAATTGATAGTTTTTATGTCGTAAAGTGATTAGGGATGAATCTATGAGAGGTTATTATTACATACGGGATAGTATCCCAAATAAGGATGCCTCAACATGATTCTAAGCATTGATTAATGATGCACAAGTAAATTTAGGATGTTTAGTGATTTATAGGCTTAATTTATAATGGTTGGTAGGAATTACTCTGAAGTCTAGTCAAAATATATTGTGGCTAATTTTAGGTGTCTATAATAATGTTATCCTTAATAAAATTAGAAATGGACTTTCCCTGATTGTATGGGATAATAACATAGAATAAATATGGGATTGGTAGTGATAGTTAGGATATTGTGACAATTATGAGTGCCTTGTAAATCATAAAAAACTATATTTTTTAAAGAATAACATCAATAAATTTGTGTTATTATCTATATAATGGTTGTTTACATCTTTGAATGACACTATTGTATTACTTAGGATTATTTATCATAAGATGAATCATATGTTACTAATAGTTAATGGAATCAATAAGGTGCATGTACATCTAAGTTAATGTTAATAATGAAATAAGGGAAATTCATATGTATCAAATCACATTATACCATGCTCCCACCCACCTATCATTACATAAAACTAACTATAACCTACCTCAATTTTCTCACTCTATGCTTTGGGTGAGCACATAAGCCCTGCTTACATGATATGCTAATATGGGAGTTGATTCATTAAATTTTGAAAAGAATATGGGAAGGACTAGTACATTCAATATTTATACACTAAAAACACAACATTTTGGTTTTGTTGCCATGACAAGTCACATTTTATTATGGAGATGATAAGTAAGGTTGATCAAAGGAACATCAAGATGGTTGGATAAATCCTCATGTATGTGAGCTACAAAAAATGTTGGAAGTGATGTGGATTGAAATTTACAAGGTAACTAAGAGGATTTCAATGGAATAACCAAGTGAGAATGAGATTAAGAGGCATAAATATTATGAGAATTGATAAAATGTGATGCCAAAGAAGGATCCTACAAAGAGGAGGGAACATAAATTAGGAAATGCTATGAGGATCCATATACAACAAAATGGCATGAAGAGGAATATTTCACAAAATAATTTCACTCTAGTGATGATGAAATGAGTGCCATCGAGTAAGAGTGTGACTTGGAAAAGGACACTAAAAGATCCCAAGATGGAGATAATTATGAGGAAGATACCAAGGAAGTTCTAAGATCGCATCAACCTGATACACATGCTCATGTTCCTCATTCTAAATTAGAGGAGTATCAAGACACTACAGAGGTAGGTGACATAAGAGGATTCATCATGTAGGTGAGAAAAGGGAGATATGTTATGCCACTAGTATATTAAGTAGATACTATGAAATATGATATGCCACTTTTAGGAGGTGCTATAGTCCCACGACCAAGTACTTAAACCTAGATTATATTGATAGGAACTAGAGGACCATTGACATCCCAACAAGCACTCTAAATATCCTAAGGAGACAAAGTGAAAAATATTATAGTAGTTGGTGTAACCATACCACCATCTAGAAGGAGCTAAAGCTTAGACATTCCTTCAAGTAATGTTCTTGTGATACAAGTATCATAAACATTAATTATGCATATGTCTACCCCTTAGATATATTATTTAATGATATTTATTTTACCTGAGTATCATGGGGTCAATAAAATTTTAGAACATATGCATAAGTGTGATATCATTTAGAGTGTGAAGGGAGTCACTTTGTCAAAACACAAAGCTAGTTATTTTTCCACTAATGTATTGGATTGTGCACATATTTGGTACAAGAAGCTAGATCCCACCTAAACCATTGAGTATTTATATTTCTTGAATGATGCATCCCTAAAATAATTTAACATAATATAATTTGAATAACAAAACATTGTTGTGCTCAAGGACATCAAGGATGTTTTGATAAAGGGTGTTTTTACATAAGATGCTAGGTTTAAAAACCTAATGTTTAATATCTCGTATGGGGTTCACCTTATGTAACATGCCCAATGATTTTTTGGGGTATTGATTTCCCTAATTCAGTGCTTGATCTCTATGAGAACATTCATCAAACCCAAGGAGTCACTATACACTACATTAAGATCTAAAGCTATTGAAATAATTGACATAGGAGTTATCAAAATAATAGATGCATATGTCATGATGATGGAATTATTTATATAAAAAATTATGGATAACTAGGCACATATCACATGACATGGTTTATGGTAACTTAAAAATGGAGGGGCACAACTAGAATAATTTACCTAGACATAGTGGTCATGCTTTAACAATAACCTATGACATATACCATGAGGTTTATGACACACATTATTTCCCTCTTCTAAAACACATGACTAAGTTTAAGATGTTTGGATATTGTAAAATGTGTGATGCTTCTACACATAATACTAAATTTTGTTTAGGTGATAGAGGAATTCCATAGGGCACGAGAGTGAAGTGTATAAAATGATATTGTAGGACTTTCAAGGTATGAGATATAAAACCTTAGATATGAAAACTATAGATAAAACTATGGAAATAAAAGTGACACTAAAGGATGTAATAAAGGCAAGTTTTGATAATGCTCTTATTAAAAGTGTGGCTCATTGGAACACTTTCAACATGATTATCCCTAGTATCCCACTTGTGCATATTATCATGTCATGTGCAAGGTTGAGGAATGATCATATCTGTAAATTAGGATCATTGAAAAGGAAAAACCTAATAAAGGTGATGAGATGATTTGATGTGTGTAAAAGTCAAGGGAACATAAGAAAAATAATATTGTTGGAGCCAAGGTACATACACTAATGAGTAATGACATGATTGCATAAAAAGTAGCAAATCATAGGAAATAGGCTAGGATAAGATGTGAACCAAGGGGTCATGAAATAAGGAAATGCACCTAGTTCCTACCCTTTTATATTCTTAAGATGGTTCATGATAAATAAATGTGTTGAGTAGGGTGGTATATATAATTCAGAGCCTATAGTAATAACTATAACTCACCCAGGAGCTGGAGGAGAAATATCAAATAAAAATATGGCCCATGAGGAGAAATTTGATGATATTTTAAACTTTTTAGATATTTTATGGTGTAAGGGGATGATTCCCTTATTGAAGATCCTCTTGGTTAAATGTGGTAAAACATATAATGAATGTCTTGATCCCATACCTAACATGAGGGTGTGATATAGAGGTCACCCAAAGCATAATATATAATCAGGAGTTGGTCATGGATTTTAATATAAATGGATGGTCAATCTATGACATCTTGATAGACATTGACATCAAAGTGAATTTCCTCACATCAGATACATGGTGGAAGATGGATAGTCCCACATTAAAACTCTCACCTCATATCTTGTTCATGGGAAAAATATCATAGGGAATCCATTAGGGGATATATATGATGTGACACTGAGATCATGGATGTTAAGTTTAATGTTGACTTCAAGGTGATAAAACTTATTGAGGAAGATAATTACCCTATGTTATTGGGAAGGCCATGGTGTTATGCTAACAACATATGGACAATGGAAGTGAGGCAATGGTGATATTACTAACCATAGACTAAGATGTCATATATGTTTAATGAATGGATCCCAAGGAATAATTTAAAAATGTTTATAAAAATGATACCTAAAGCAATTAAATTACAAGGCCAAGTGAGGAAATCCTCCTAAGATAGGATTATGTGGAAGCTAACTTTGAGACTATACACATTACTGGTGATCGATGGGTTTAGGAAACATATAAGGCCATTGGGAGAAGGTATGACAAAATGCAATTAGACCCATTATTTGAACCTGAGTGAGATGCCATATGTGCCAATAACACACCATTATACAAAAGGGTCAACTAAATATGTGTATTATTATAGTTACAAACCCAATCTTAGAAAAAAAATAAGGGTCTCTATATCAATGATGGTTATTAAATTATAGATAAAATTTGAAGGCTATAAGCTATACCAATACAAGGGCCTAGGTAAGTCTTTATGCCATTGGTATGGGTTGAACATGTTGGCTAAATAACTCTAAGAAACATAAGGGGGAAAACCTTATAGTTATAACCAAGGTTTAGGTATCATGTGGATATATCACCTATAAAGGAATTAAGGTGCCCTATATTAGGAAATAAATCCCTCCTTTACATGGTTATTAATAATCTACCATATCCCCCAAGATAAAAATAAATAGTTAGTATGTGGGACTATTGATTTATGGATTATAGACTAGCAATGATGAGATATACCAGGGTGTTTCATCAGTTATCAACTTAGATTGGACATATAATAATAAATATTATAACAAGTTATAATAAGTATTTTTAAACCATTTTATTTTAGTAATTTTATTTGATAGGGTAGAGTAGATCCTACATGTGCCAGTTATGCACAGATGGTAATAAGACACACACACATACCTCTTAATATTTAGTTAGGCAAGTCAAGCATAAGATTTTTTTGAGAAGTCATAATCACTAGACATATAAGTATATCTAATGATCTTGGTTTCATTTTAAAAAATGTAAAAAGTTACTTTGCATCCCCTCTAAATATGAATTTTGGTATAAACATGAAAATAAACATCCATATAATAAAATTTCATTTCACTAGAAGACTAGGCACATGTTTTAGCGTTAGGGGAGATGGTTCCCAAAATAATGGAGAAGACATCACCTAAGGACTAGATAAGAAAAAGTGGCACCCAGAAGAATAGGCAAGTAAAGGCACATGCAAGAAAAATCATGAGGAAAAGGGAAATCATGAAGGAGTTGGTGTTCAAAAAATGTCAACATTACAAAATGAATTAACATGTTTCAAGGACCAATTTTTTATTTTTTTTGGATAGATAGATGAAGTGACAACTATAATTATTATACCATATGATAGGAAAGGATGATAAAAATAAAAAATTGAGCTAAATTAATTACTATTAGAGTTGAGTGGCTTGATAAAGGACTTAGATAAGGAAAGACAGGCATGAAAGGGATTGAGGCATGTTACCTATAAAAAATTAAAACCCAAGGTATGAATTAGCTAAGATACACTAAGTAAATATGGTGGAAATAAGTGGAAAACATAGTGGAAGTATAGCTGTCAACCTATGGATCAAACTAGTAGGTAACTTGCTCTTTACAGATATAACTATGGTCATTTGTCTCATGATAGAAGCAATGAAATGAAATTATGATAAAGGAGGTCAATGGTGAAAAGAGGGTAGTGATATCAAAGCTTTCTATTGGAGTGATAGTAGAAGAAGCTAGGAGGCTTAGAGTTGTGTGGATAAGTTGAGAAGCTTAGAGGGTGGAGGAGGCCAAAGGACTAAGATCAAATATATGTGGATTGTAAGATCTCTAAATCTAAAAGAATAAAGTCTTAGGGATTAGGAAAAATCTAACAGAAACCTATTATAAATAAAAGGATGAAAAACTTAGAGGCCCCACATATTTTTGTGTGGGTAGTTTATATAAATAAGGAGGTGAGGTTTTAAATCCCACCCTTAGGAGATCCTACGAAGATCAAGCAATTGTAAGAAGGATGAAGCTAAGAAGATCACCAAATGAGTGGAACATAAATGTGGGAAATGAATCATGAAGGATCGATTTCCTTAACCAAGTGCATATGGATGTAGTTTGGGAAGAACATGAGAAGATATGGGTATCTCAAAGGATACACACACATGAAGAAGGCCTGGAGAAGAAGAAGTGATTGAAGAATGACTATCATAATTATGCACTGATGAAAATTAGTAACACCATAGGATAAGATAAAATGTAGTGAAGTTGTTCACCTAGACAATGGAAATAATTCAAATAAAAGAGCAAATTTTAAGGTAAAAAAATGAGACAAAAGGTCTTTGCACTAATATCTATGGTAATTTTCATTTAGATTTGTTAGAAGGTGATAGGAAGTTACTAATCTACCCAACATGGGTAGAGGTCAAGAATCCTAGAAAGGGTGCTCGACATTTGTATTTGATGGTGTTGTCCCCTACTTTGAGGGCAACCTAGGTGTAACATCTAGTAAATCAACACACCAAAAATGGTAATTGACTAGATGAATTCCACACATATAAACCCAAGAAACCTAACCTTTAGAGGCATGAAGAAGCTATTTGGATGTTGGGACTCTTCCATGAGCTTTCATGTGTTCTAAAGAGGAGTGGG